>OY992897.1:18391410-18679737 GCA_963921405.1 Cepaea hortensis
CTGTCTCATCCGGTCACAGCGCTGGTTGTTATCTGTTTAGTATAATTACTTACAAATTTCTCTTTGTTTGCCTTGTGCGCTTGTGACGGTGTGGGGTTGTCGCGACTGTTAGGGCCGGCAGTGCAGAACATGGGTTTGGGAGCCTGGAGGTGTCGTGCTCTCACCGCCAGACCCACTTTTGTTGGTCGAGCTTCCCGTTTAACTAGTGACCAGCTGGAAATTCTCTTCACCTTCCTTTATATGTTGATCTGTTGGGGGTTTGGAGGTGACTGTTTGTGCCAGTCTTGTTCTCCTCAGGGTTTGATCTTTGACTGGACGTTTATTACTCCAATGGAAGTCCTCCCCACAGACTGTACATGCCGTACGGCGCCCAGGAACTGTGATGAAGAGACGGTGTAGCTTATCTTCTACCCCGTCCAACTCCATATCCACGTAATGTGGCAGAGGGTCTTTCGGATTGCACAGCAGTAACCACTTGTCCGTGCTGTTTTTAAGCCACGACGTTACCACGCCATCTACCACTTGGTACTTTGAATAACGAAGGCATGAACAATAGATTGCACGATTTAATGCCTGGCATATTTCGCTGCATCTCGTCAGGTACATATTGCAGAAATCACACAAGATAAAGTAAAGTAATTAGATAAATCCTTCAAGCTGAAATACACACATATTCGCACATTAATTTCAATTGTATGCCATGGTAATTTTAAGCTGACTATCATGTCTTTCTGTTTGTATAAAACTGGCCTATGCAGATTAATCATGATGGTTCTGCGATCTTTAACAAGCGACTATTTTGTGTGTTAAACAACACGCGAAGAGCATTGTCCGTATCAATGGCGTGGCTGGTTTTGAAAATGTGCCTTCCAATCGGTGAGGTGGGAGGTTTGTCGGCTTGGCGAGGTTCCCATCTTTTTTTGTTGTTGGTATTATTATCTTGTCAATCCAATTGGGTATATGTTCGACCACCCTTTTGTTTAACTCCCTCTCTGTTCTACCCATGTAGGTAGACTGACATCTGCATGTGAACTGGTAAATGCAATTGGATTTGGGGTAAAGAGGGACAGGTTCTTTTACTGCTGGGGTTTGACATATACCCGCTTCATAATCTCTTGCATATATTCAAATTATCTCTGTCTCGAGTGTGGCCTCAAACTTATCACCAACTGATTTGAAAAGTAGCACATTGCTATTACGCCACCGCGAATCCACATACGTGTCACTACAGTTGGGATTGCAACCGCAATTTTCCCAAATAGTCTATCCACACTTCAGCCATAGGTATGTTTATCTATATGAAGGAAAGCTCAAGATAGTTGATGATGAGATTGAGAGCTAACATATTCAGATTTCAGGAATTAGTGAACATCGACGGAGAGGCAAGGGACATCTTAAACATTAAAATGGAAGTCTTTTCATATATTCTGGTAGAGACGTCGGAGGCAAGAGCGGAGTGGCATTTTGTTTAGATAAAACAACAGCAAAAGCTTTAATTGGAAATAACCTGGTTAATGATAGAATGCTCACTATCAAACTTAGAGGCCAACCAAAAAATTCAACTCTCATACGGATAAATGCACCTACATCAACAGCAGAGAAGGACGAAATTGAAGATTTTGACCACACACTGCAAGATACATTAGACAAGATTTTTCACAATGACATAACAATAATAATAGGTGATTAATGCAAAAGTATGTACAAGAAGACCTAAAAATAAGAGACATGTTTTAGGAAAATCTGGATTGGGAAACAGAAATGAGGCAGGTGACAAATTAATTGAATTTTGCACAGAAAATGAGTTAACGATAGCCAACACACTTTTTAAACAACACCCAAGAAGACTCTTCACATGAAAGTCCCCTGAAGTACTAGCAAACATCAGATAGATTATATTTTAATACAAAGAAGATGGAGATCAAGCATGATGACATCAGCAAAACCCTGCGAAGTGCAGACTGTAATACAGATCATCAGTTATTAATAACATATGTGAAAGTAAAATTCAAAAACCTTACCCGAGGACCAAGGCCACTTTGTTTTGATCTCACAAAAATACCAGACGCATACAGTGTAGAAGTGAAGAACCATTTTGAGGTCTTTATGCCTATTGTGACGGGACAGCCCCGGCAGCATCAGAATTACACAAGTTTGAAAGGAATTAAAGAGCCCACAATATGTTTCTATCATTCTCTAAAAGCATAAACGTCCACCAGAAAATGATAGAAATGCAAGAGGATTGAAAACAAGAGAAAAAATACATTTTGACCACCCAAGCCCCATCATTTCTGTAATGCTAGGTCTGAGAAAGCTTTGATGTACAGATCAAACGTAAAACCCAGACACCACGGCACCAGTCGGCGGGCGCTATCAAAGGTTGAAAACTCGCTGTTTTCAGTACAAGGGAAGAGAAAGACGGCAAAGTGTGAAATCTGGGCTAGGGACGACGTTGATACATCGCGGAGCCAGTCAGTTGAGATTGACGTGTTAGTTTACAATTCTGCGGTTGGAATAGGGACAGAACCTAACACCTTACGTTCAACAGGACCTAACGTGTGAACCAGCCACGGCAGAATGGGAGATAAGAGCCAGACTGTGCGGAGACAGAAAACGTTTGTAGTTGCCGCGAGTTCAGCGGACAGACGAGTTCAGCGGACAGACGGGTGATTGTAAGACGGCAATATAATGCAGGCCTTACACCTCGTCGCAACCCATGAGATAAAAGCTTGTTAATTCCCGGGAAAGTGAGAAGGCACCAGCAGATTGGAATGTAGGTATGACGCAACGTCTGTTGCAGGGGCCAATTCATTGTTTCAGGAATGTGGTATCGGTCAATTTGATTGGCAGAAATAACTACAGTCCATGTGGAAAATAGGTGGAGTTAATTAATATGGGCATATTAATTAGCCAACGTGGAAACTAGCCAGGGATGAAGAGAATAAAACTACAAGCATGGCCAGCAAGACTTCAGATGCATTCACAATAGCGTACCAGGGAAGCTGGAATTTTAATTTCTGGTGAGAGATTACCCTCTCGTTTTGTTACTTCGATACAACGTCGTATGACAGGATTTCCTAGCTATAACCCAGGTAATACCATTATTCTGATTAGTTTGTCTGCTAGTCTGAAGGCTTGTGTAGTTTCCTGTTTCTACATATTCTCCCAAACTTTACACTGGTGGATTTTCTTTGTACTTAATGTTCCAGTTCTAGCTTTACGATTTCACTGAGAACTATTTTCTTCTTTCATTCACTACTTGGTTGTCTGATTTGGTGTGTATGATAATTTTGATAAATCCATTATCCAAGCTACATGAGCGTGTGGCTTATTCATGTACATGAGATACATTTAGATTCATCCTGTATGTTAAACATTGGGGAGACTACTTAGGAGAAATTCCTGAGAGCTACCAGTCTCTTGATAGCGTCCAATTAACATTGATTATTTGGACCAACACTTTGAGTGCCTACCAAGATTGTGGTGAAACCACTTGGTTTGAGAAATGGCACCAGTTCACCTTGTCTGCATGATGTCTGCATGAGGACAGACATGACTTAGGACATTCAATATCCCAGACAGATTCGGGGAAGGCATTTAATGTTCGACAGGACTGTGCGACCAGCCCTTCCGACAAGACAGTATGAATGAATCAGAAAGGGAAAGAGTAAGTGAGGTGAACATATATGGGAAACACCCCATTACATAAATGTATGTGATGATGTATGTTTTGAGCTATAGATGTTCTAAATGGTTTTATGAATATATACATATATATTTATTTATTTAGAACTGATATATGTTTATGTAACATGCCATCATCTATCATCATACCATCATATATTATGACTTGAATGTATGTTTATATGAATGTATAGACATATGTGTTTGAGATGTGTAGACGTAGATACTACCCATCTCCGTTCGTTTCATTCCAGATCTCTTAGGAGCAATGGACAGTCAACAACCCATATCAGGAAGTGACTTAGCCTTGTGAAGGGACCAATTTGGACTCCTTCAATCTGACAGTGAACTGTGTCTCACTGGGGGAAGCATGACCTATGTGACCTCTTAAGTTACGTATACCATATTATAATCATCATCATCATCATATGATCATCAATAGCAATAATAAACACAGTTGTTGTATTTTAAACTCAGTTGTCTGTATACATTCTAAATGTTGATAAATGTTTGTGTAGTTTAAATATGTACACACATTTGGAGAACATTTAGTGGGGGTTCACACATATTGTTCAGAAGTAGGAAGTTATGTCAGGGAGGGACCTTGCCTATGCAGTCATAAGTAACCAGAATACGTTACATAGCTTAACCCCTCCTTTCTCACTTCTGGTGATACCAAGTACAGCCAAATCTATATAGATATATTCTATCTTCAACGAGCCACTTCTTGGCTGTTTTCTTGGGTATCTTAAATCAGCATAAAAGACACTAGTTCCATGTTTTCTCTCTGGGATCTGGGTTATTAATTAGTCCCATCTGACAGAGGTAAGGGATCTCAAACTGCCCCCAGAACTAAACCCCAGTAGGAAAAAAATGATTTTGGCTGAGTGGTTGCCCAACCGGGAGCTACCTCAAGCCAGTTGGTGACACCTATACAGGTGGAGATGATATCTGATGATTTGGAAATCCATCCATCCATCCATCATGTGCCATGCCGATAAACGTGGGCAGTCATGTTCTGCCATCTCACTCGATCACCAGAGTCATGGATCAGCTCTGTGTTTCTGTCTCGACCATGCCACGTGACCAAGCTCCATCCAGGTATTTACTTCTCGGTCTTCCTCTTGGTCTCTTCCCTTCGATCTTGCCAGTCGTCACCAAGTTCTCCAATTCATTCCTTCTCATAACATGTCCAATAAATTTTGATTGTCTACGTCTAATGACTCTAATCAGTTTACGATCTTCATTTGTTTATTGAAGGACTTGTTCATTTGTTTTTCTATCTGTCCATGGTATTCTTTGTATTTTCCTCAGAAACCACATTTCCACAGGCATAAGATGTTTTTCAGCTTGACTGCTCATTGTCCACGCTTCAACACTCTTTTTCTCGTTTCAATTGATATCTTTTTATTGGTCAGTATGTTTTTCATCTTGCAAAAAGCTACCTTCGGAATGGCAATTCTTGTTCTAGTCTCTTCAAGGCATCTCCCATCAGATGTTATGACTGTTCTGAGATACCTGTATCGATTTACTTGTTAAGAATATGCCCATTTACTCGTATATCACATTGTGGTATTTCCTTCTTCCCAGTGATGACCATAATCTGTGTCTTCTTAATATTCAGTTCTAACCCTGGTTGTTCACTGTGTGCAACAGCCGCATCTACTAACTTTTGCAGGTCATTGTTTGCAATCAAGACTGTATCATCTTCATATCTAATGGTATTGATTAATCATCTCCCAATGTTGATTCCTTCCATATCTTCTATATTATATGAAAATACACGCTAGTAATATCTTGATAATAGCAGCCAATGATTTAATTCCGACCAAGAATAATCAACATAAGACATGGATCACATCAGATAAGTTAGAACCAATAAAACAACGAAGGGAACTGAAACAAAAGGGACGAGAAACCTACATCAGTGGTATGAAGTATAAACCATTAATACGAGAAATAAGAAAGAATACAAGAAGGGACAAAAAACCAATATATAGAAGATTGGTGTACTAGAATAGAGCAATATCATAGAATGAAAGTAAAAACCTTGGTTCCAAAGAAAAACTGCAAGAAAACAAAGAAGCATTTGTTGCCTGGCATACTTTACTGCCGTTGGTCAGGTGCATGCTGCAGATTTATATTTCGTATGAAGTGAAACTGGCTGAAATAGTTGACTCACATAGTCATTGATTTTATTTGAACGTTGAACTCTCCAGTTACTGCAGATTCCCAATAAATGCACAAGAATGGTTGGAACTCAGATAATAATTTGTAAAATGCCTTTTTTTAACTTTATGGCCACAATTTAGCAATTGTTGAGAAAAGAAGCTTGGATCAGAAAGCCATCCCAACAATCAACTGGGATCTTTGTGTACTAGATAATTTTAAGTTCAGTAGTTATTATATAATCATTTAAAACATGCCAACCTCTCTTCTCTGAAAACATTTCTGAAGCAACAGTAAAACAAGTATACATTAATCACGCATGCCAGCACAAAGTAATCAGAAAAATATCAATTTTCAACATTTAATTAAACAAACATTGATACTGACAACAAAGCAAATTGAGCCAAAATGACCTATATTTGATGGCAACGGGTGTCAATATAACATCAAAGCGGTGCACAGGCAGCAGACAGTGATCACTAAATAACCACTCTCCCGCCCTGAGTAAATCACGCAGCGGCACATAACATTACCAGCAAAATAGTGCAGAAGAGGAAAACACGCAGCTGCATGTTGCCTGCAAAATAATACAGAAGAGTAAACTGTCTGTGCGTATGAATTATTTGGACAGCCAATGTCATAACTGTATAGCCGTTATATGTGACAATTTGTGTCCAAGTCATATGAAATGAACGATTTACAAGCGAGCATGACTTTTGACAAGCTGTGTCTGTGTAGATAAGATTTTTTATTTGGACAATTTATGTGCAGATTCCAATTTGACATTATAAACCAGTATGTGGCTGTACAAGCAAACAAATAGAAGTCTTGGAGTTGTGGTTTTATAGAAAGCTGAAAATTTCGTGGACAGCCCAAAAATCTGGACATTTTGACAAGGCAACTTATCAGAAAGAGGCAGTTATTGTTGGGTCACTTTATGAGAAGACACTGGAACATGTTGTGACAATAGGAAAGAGAGATAGACACACGAGAAAATATTCTTGACAATCATGATAATGATGATGATGTCAATGACTTATCTTGAACCTTTGTGTATGTGTGGATAATTTAGTTAAATCACTTTCACACAATACCTGTTCTGCTTGGAATATGAACAGATTAGGAAGCTTGGAGACAGCAGGGATGTGGTTCCCGAGACAAATGTTAAATAATGACAGCCAGAACAACTAAGGAGTTTTACCTGGAAGAAATTAAAGTGGAACTATGCTATAGTAAGAAAGATCTAGCATCATATACAAAGAGAGGCGCTGGAGATTATTACTGGAATGATCAGAAAAGAGGCAAAGAAATACAGTGCTGGATGTTAGGTGATGGCATAATATGACCCAGAACATCAAGGACTGGAAAAATTACTGTGCCATTTGGTGAACATGATGACGACGATCATTAATTAAATGTCTGAGCTTATTAATTATTAAACACACACAGAAAACTTAGAAATCACAGAATTGATATCCGCTCATTTGGCACTGGATTGGTGAAGTGGGCAATCGCTGGGTCTGCACCGCTCAGTGGGGTATTGGCAGACGTGGTCAGAGACCTTTGGGATGTGTGTATAGTGCAGAAGAACAGACCTGGAGAGGTGATGCAAGGAGTCACCATATCTGGCCAACACTTTGGAGTAGAGGTCAGATGACCACATAATGACTGCTAACCATTAGTTCTAGAACTCTTAGCTAGCTGTTGAAGATGACGGAACATGTATGGGAATATCCTGAGTGCCGTAATGTCGGTTCCTGACTCAACTCAATATCATGCCAGCTGCCTTTGCTTCTGAACACATTTCCTGGTAGCCTTGTTAGGCTGAGTTACACTAGTTACTGTGTTACTTTTGCTCTTTTATATATATATATATATATATATATATATATATATATATATATATATATATATATATATATATATATATATATATATATATATCCCTAGTTCCTGTTTCTTCATGTCACAAAAGTTTTAAACAAATCACACAAATAGAAAAAAAAAAGTATAGATACCATGATAAATAAATCCACAAACTTGGTAAACAAATCTACAAACTTGTGATGTGGAGAAAGTTAATATCAAGCCCACACAGACTCAAAACACAGCATGGCTATTACAAACACATTGCATGTGATTAAATCAGGCTATAACAGAATAACGGGTAGCAGGGTAGGGGTATCCCCTATCAAAGGAGATGTAAGATGCCTTTTTTCCTCCGTTAGTCTATGGGACACCCTTGGGCAAGGTGAAGTACCCATTTAGCCCCTTTCAGGGTTACGTGAAGCCAAGGAAGCAGGTGGTGGATGGAGTATGAGAACAGCCGACAGATTGTTGTTGGTTATGATATGCATACTGCCGCGATAGGCAGACGATCTCATCAATAGAGACAATGGCTATGGCCACCGACTAGTACAGTCACTGCCCAGAAGGAAAGCAACAGCAAACTACCTTCTGAAAAACTTGCCAAGAAACCTGAACAACCATGACAGAAAGCTGAACAGCGCATAAATGTCTTTGAATATAAATCTTATAGACGGGTTCTATGAATATCTTGGATAAAGAAAAGAACAAATGCATCCATACTTTAAGAGCTGAATATTGAAGAGGGTTAGCTATTAAAGACGGTAAAACAAAGAAAATTGAAATATTTTGGTCTCTTGAAATGTCACGAAAGTTTAGAGAGAACAAAAATGGAGGGGTATATGCTTGGGAAGAGAGGGAAGAGGAAGGCCAAAGAGAAGATGGGTGCAGGATGTGGTGGATGATCTCCAGGTGGGTGTATTGGACGTGGGACATCTTGCTTATGATTGAGAGGTTTTCCGGAAGGCTGTTATGGGAGCGAGATTCTGCAAAGGACATGCTACTGAATGAATGAATGGTGAATAACAGAATAAACAGTTACACAAAATACAACACAAAATCAGTTCAATAATACCGATTAGCTTGTAGCTGCTAATACTTTCCATGGATGAGTCCCAATGGAAGGTCGGGGGGGGGGGGGGGGGGAGAAGAATGGGCAGAGCGACCCAAGGTCTCAAATTCCCTTCAAGGTCACCCAGCCTTTCATGGGTACCAAGAAATTTCATTGCAAGGTGGCTGACATTACTGCCCTATCACCCATTGGTCTAAAATATGGGCACAGACAACATGTCGGACGTGACGAGTTGATGACATGATTGCTCACGTCACTCACTGGTCTAAAATATGGGGCACACACAATATGTCTGATGTGACAAGGTGACAGACATGACTGCCCCCATCACCCATTGGTCTAAAATATGGGGCACACACAATATGCCTGATGTGACAAGGTGACAGAAATGACTGCCCCCATCACCCATTGGTCTAAAATATGGGGCACACACAATATGCCTGATGTGACAAGGTGACAGAAATGACTGCCCCCATCACCCAATGGTCTAAAATATGGGGCACACACAATATGCCTGATGTGACAAGGTCACAGACATGACTGCCCCCATCACCCATTGGTCTAAAATATGGGGCACACACAATATGCCTGATGTGACAAGGTGACAGACATGACTGCCCCCATCACCCATTGCTCTAAAATATGGGGCACACACAATATGCCTGATGTGACAAGGTGACAGACATGACTGCCCCCATCACCCATTGGTCTAAAATATGGGGCACACACAATATGCCTGATGTGACAAGGTGACAGACATGACTGCCCCCATCACCCATTGGTCTAAAATATGGGGCACACACAATATGCCTGATGTGACAAGCACCCTTAGCTTTATTTTGATGACCCAAGCAGAGCTAGTGCAAATCAAGATGCTCCTGGAGGGCGAGGCGGGACACCAACACAAAGGTTACCGGACATTAAAGACACCATAGGGCTGAAAATATATGAAGAGAAGACACCTTAGGCATAAAAATACGTGAAGAGAAGACACCATAGGCATGAAAATATGTGAAGAGAAGATACCTTAGGCATGCAAATATGTGAAGAGAAAACACCTTAGGCATAAAAATACATGAAGAGAAGACACTTTAGGCATGCAAATATGTGAAGAGAAAACACCTTAGGCATAAAAATACATGAAGAGAAGACACCTTAGGCATGCAAATATGTGAAGAGAAAACACCTTAGGCATAAAAATACATGAAGAGAAGACACCTTAGGCATGCAAATATGTGAAGAGAAAACACCTTAGGCATAAAAATACATGAAGAGAAGACACCTTAGGCATGCAAATATGTGAAGAGAAGACACCTTAGGCATAAAATACATGAAGAGAAGACACCTTAGGCATGCAAATATGTGAAGAGAAGACACCTTAGGCATAAAAATACATGAAGAGAAGACACCTTAGGCATGAAAATATGTGAAGAGAAGACACCTTAGGCATGAAAATGTGATGAGCGCACATCCTTAAACATCCAGTGTGCTGATGGTGAACTAGCCAGTTCAACCCCTACACAGGTAGCTGGACTTAAATATTGACTTCTCATCCATGACTTGGGGACGTAAGTTACAAGTACCTCTGAAGTTGGAGTGGGTTTGCCTGATGGCGAGGAACACTGGTAAAAGGGAAAACTAATCCACATGCAAAAACATCAGTCCAGACTACGCTTGTGTTCAAAGCAAATGCGAAGAGTAAAAAAAAAATAAACAATATATAGTAGGCGCAAATAGGACAGAAATTACATAACACTAGATCAGCGATACTCCTATATTAACTTGTATACTATTCACACCTGACACCACTATCCACAAAAAGTATCTTAGCCTGTTGTGGGAGTATCATCATCATCATCCAGTGCCCTGTCGGCTGGCGTGGGCGATCATGCTTCTCCACAAACTGTGATCTCCGACGGCATGGATCCATTTGTGTGTTGACTCCATTCAGTGCCATGACATAAGACTGTCAAGAATTTTCTCACACTGTCTTCCTCTACCTCTCTTTCCACAAATCTTTCTCATTATCATAGGTTCCAGATTTTGTCTTCTCTTATTGTGGGAGTAGTCTTCATAAGTGATGTTGAATGAAAGAATGTATGAGAGGAAATAGAGAAGAAGGGCAGAATGTCAGACGGGCCTGCGTGCCCAATTCTTAACCCTTTGAAAATAAAGACTTTCGTTCGTTCGTTCGTAGTATATCTGGGAGTAAAATCTGGGAATAATCACCAACTGTCGCCAAATGTTCAGTTGCAACAATTTATGTTTAGTAAACAACAATTGTGTTACTAGATCCTTCCTGCACTAAACTTTTCCCGTCCTAAGTTGTTTGATATTCAATCCCAACATTACATCAGTACTACTCTATTGATCAGTCACACGGAGAACAATTACGATGATAAGCTACAAACATTTACTAATTGGCATCTGCGCAAAATAGAAGGAACAAAATGATATGATAGGAGCACTACTGTGGAGCTCATGCAGAGAATTAGATAAATGCCGGTGAACCAAAGAACAGACGCTAACACTGGATAAGGCCATAAAGAAAACCTGAGATGATAGAAGGGCTTTTGTCTGGAATCTATAGGGCATAAGAAACAGAGGAGGACGTAGAAACACATGGGGAAGATAAAAAGAAACAGGGGAAGATGTACAAACACATGGAGAAGATAAGAAGAAACAGGGGAAGATGTACAAACACATGGAGAAGATAAGAAGAAACAGGGGAAGATGTACAAACACATGGAGAAGATAAGAAGAAACAGGGGAAGATGTACAAACACATGGAGAAGATAAGAAGAAACAGGGGACGATGTACAAACACATGGAGAAGATAAGATGAAACAGGGGAAGATGTATAAACACATGGGGAAGATAAGAAGAAACAAATGAATTATAGGGAATAAAATAACATGGACACAGCTGCAAGGAGGGCTTTTGGAGTCAAGGCCTATAATGGGGGATCAAGGGTAAAAGTGGGGGGATAAATAGTAAAAGTGGGAATTAAATGGTAAAAGTGGGGGTGACAGGGTAAAAGTGGGGGTTAAAGGGTAAAAGTGGGGGTGAAAGGGTAAAAGTGGGTGTTAAAGGGTAAAATTGGGGAAAAAAGGGTAAAAGTTAGGGATATAGGGTAAAAGTTGGGGATAAAGGTTAAAAGTGGGGGATAAAAGGTAAAAGTGGAGGATAAAGGGTAACAGTAGGGGGCCAAAGGGTAAAATTGGGGTATAGAGGGTAAAAGTGGGAGAAGGGCAAAAGTGGGGGGTAAAGGGTTCAAGTAGAGTATAAAGGATAAAAGTGGGGGTAAAGTGTAAAAGTGTGGGGAGGATAAAGGGTAAAAGTGGGGGGATAATGGGTAAAAGTGAGGGTTAAAGGGTAAAAGTGGAGGGGGGGGGGGGTAAAGGGTAAAAATGGGGGATAAAGGGTAAGAGAAGAAGTTGTTATATTTCTTTATCTTTCTTTTTCCAGCTATCTTCACATTATTATTTATATCTTCTGTATTATTGTTTGATTATACTGCCTGAAATTTTTGGGTTTCAAAAAGATGCATTTTCATTGTATTTTTAAAAAAAAATGGTCTTCACAATCTTGTAATATTCTCACAAGAGACCTCACAGTGCTAAAGGAATTGTTTGATCTTACTTTCAGAAACTACGAATATGTAATTATGAAACATTGCAATCACTGACTGACTGTGCTCCATACTAAAATATGACACAGCAGTGCAAAATTGTTTCTCTTTTATCTGTGCCAGGAAACAAAAGCAAACAAACAACAACAAAAAACGATAAAAACAACAAAATATTCGCTAATAACATATGGCTTATGAACACATGACAGAACCAGCATATATTGCACATTTAAAATGTGCAATTACTGTACATAACAAACGCAATTTCACTAAAATAGCATCACAATTATAAAGACAACACTGAATCTACAGTATAAATTACTATAGACAATATTGAATAATCATTACAACATTTTGTTAAAACAGCAAATTATTTACAGTCTGTGACGTCAGCTGCCCTCTGTAGATATAAATGTTGGTCCTTGTTTAATTTTGATTTAAAACATTTATAATCAACCAGATGACATAATTTACTATTTACGCACAAAATGCTTGTATAAGTGTCATTATTTAGGATGATAAGAGTAACCCTGGGTTCTGAACTCTAAAGGGACAAAAGTCAGTATTTGAAACCAATAACTTTTATTAAACTTTTGTTTCGTTTATTTTCCTTCCAATTTTTAATGGTCCCATTTATGACAATTTATCTATATAGTTTGAAAATTCCTTTCTAAACTCAAGGGAAGAACATCTTGAACCATGCGTAGGAAACATCTTTCTACTTTCTATAAAGCTGACTAGAATCATTCATGTAATTTAGAGTTTTCAGATTTGAAAATATGAATATAAAAGTTCACCGTGTTATGGTCCATCTCACTGGCCAGAAATATTGGCTTTCAGAAACAACATCCAATCATCGTTAGTTTTTAGAAACAACAACATCCAATCATCTTTAGCTTTCAGAAACAACAACATTCAATCATATTTAGCTTTCAAAAACGACATCCAATCATCTTTCGATCACAAGGTCACAAAGGTAACCCAATGAGATCACATCTATTCTGAGAGGATAGATATGGCTGTGCCTCTACGCACATGTATGCGGAGAAATACAACTGTACTTGTATGAGAGAACTACCAGCTATATATATATATGAGAAGTGACAGCTGCACTTCTGTATATTTATGTATGAGAGAACTAACAGCTTTACTTCTGTATATTTATATATGTGAGAACTAACAGTTGTACCATACATTTATGTATGAGAAACAACAGCTATACTTCTGTATATTTATGTATAAGGTAACTCCGTGGGGATGGAGTTGTGGACGCGATTCGTAACGCCGCTTACCCACGTTCGAAACACAACGGTGACCGATTTGGCAGCAGACCCTACCACACTGATTTTAACGTATTGGTATGGGAGCCGGTCGTTCAGAAAGCAATGGCAAACTACCAAATGTGAAACTTGCCAAGACATAAACGGCAGTAAAATGCTGGTGTTGACTGCCCAGTCCTGTAAAGGATATGCGACTTAAAAAAAAAAAAAAACTAATAGCTATACTTCTGTATTTTTATGTATGTGATAACTAACAGCTGAACCATATATTTATGTTTGAGATAACTAACAGCTGTACCATATAATGTCTGAGATAACTAACAGCTGAACAATATATTTATGTTTGAGATAACTAACTGCTGTACCATATATTTATGTTTGAGATAACTAACAGCTGTACCATATATTTATGTTTGAGATAGCTAACAGTCGTAAAATATATTTATGTTTGAGATAACTAACAGCTGTACCATATATTTATTATGAGAGAACTAACAGCTGGTATATCTTATGAGAGGACTAACAGCTGTACTTCGTACTATGTACATTAGACACAGCTGTGGCATGTGTACTTATACATAAAAACACACACATATGTACATGAGGATGGCACAGCTGTAGTTATGTATATACAGGACATATACAGCTTTACTATGCAAATGTGTGCACGAGACACAAAGCTGTTCTGTACACTGAAGCTGTATTCTATGTACTGTGTACACCTGACACAAAGATATAGTTAGAATCATACAGCTGTACTTCTATGTACTGTGTATACTATGACAAAGATATAGTTAGAATCATACAGCTGTATTCTATGTACTGCGTACACCAGGACACAAAGATATAGTTAGAATCATACAGCTGTACTTTTATGTACTGTGTACACCAGGACACAAAGATATAGTTAGAATCATACAGCTGTACTTCTATGTACTGTGTACACCAGGACACAAAGATATAGTTAGAATCATACAGCTGTACTTCTATGTACTGTGTACACCAGGACACAAAGATATAGTTAGAATCATACAGCTGTACTTCTATGTACTGTGTACACCAGGACACAAAGATATAGTTAGAATCATACAGCTGTACTTCTATGTACTGCGTACACCAGGACACAAAGATATAGTTAGAATCATACAGCTGTACTTCTATGTACTGCGTACACCAGGACACAAAGATATAGTTAGAATCATACAGCTGTACTTCTATGTACTGCGTACACCAGGACACAAAGATATAGTTAGAATCATACAGCTGTACTTCTATGTACTGTGTACACCAGGACACAAAGATATAGTTAGATACATGCAGCTGTACTTCTATGTACGGGTATTTGAGGACACAAAGCTGTAGAGCGGCACATGACTTCTATATATATATATTTTTTTTTTGCATATCCTATTACAGGACATCGCTGTCAACACCAGCATTTTACCGCTGTTGTTGATTTCTTGGCAAGATTATGCTCAGTAGTTTGCCATTGCTTTCTGAGAGACCGGCTCACATACCCCATAAGTAAACAATGTGGCGTGATCCGCAGCCGAATCTTGCACAGTTGCGTTACCCTACGTGGATATACGGGATTATGGGGAAAGACGTTAACCCCTTAGCCAGGGAGACCGGCGACTTCTGTATTCTTATATAGAAAACACATGCAACTGTACTTTTAGGCACATGTGTACATGACGATACAAAGGCGTAGCTCTATACACTTATACAGGGTGTTTGTAGAGTCTCACTACACTTTGTATGTAGAGCTGTTTGTTGGAGAGTATGTTTTCTATTTGCAAGATGAAAAAAAATACTCTCCAACAAACAGCTGTTCTACATACAAAGTGTAGTAAGACTTACAAACACCCTGCATATCTCAAAAAGGACAACAGGTATAGCAGTTGCAGTTTGTGTGTTCATTGCTTCTCTACATGTCCTGTTTATTTAATTCTGTATTTCAAAACCACAACACTGATGAGATTCTGTAGATAATGAGCTTACATTGATGGGAAAAGACAGGCAGGCAAAGAGATTGCCAGGATGACTTGGCCACATGGAAAAATCAAGACGAGAACACAGTCCTGATCTAGACTATGGTGATCATGTGAGATCATCATCATGTGCCATGCTGAAAAACGTGGATGGTCATGTTTAGCAATCTCACGCGATCACTAGAGTCGTGGATCAGCTCCATGTTCATCTTGAAAATGTCACGTGGCCATGCCATCCAGACATTTACTTCTCTGCCTTTCCCTTGTTCTTTTCCCTCAATCTTGCCAGTTGTCACCAAGTTCTATAATTTATTTCTTCTTATAACGCGTCCAAAAAATGTTTACTGTCTATATCTAATTTCTCTAATTTATCTCTTATGGGTCTTGTTCATTGGGTTTTCTTTCTGTTCATTATATTCTTTGCATTTTCTTCAGAAACCACATCTCCACTGCCATTAGATGTTTTTCAGCTTGTCTGCTCAACATCCACGTTTCACATCCATACAAAAGTACAGGTTCTATGTAGCACTTCAACATCCTTTTTCTCATTGCAATTGACATCTTTTTATTGATCAGTATGTTTTCAATCTTGCAAAAGGCTACCTTCGCCATAGTGATTCTTGTTCTAATCTCTTCAAAGCACCTCCCATCAGGTGTTATGACTGTTCCGAGATAGCTGTACCGATTCATGCTCGCCCTTTTTTCTCTCCACCAGAATGAATTATTATATTCCTTGGATGTTATCACGTCCATTCCTATCCATCTGGTCTCACATACACCTAAAAACAAAATGGCTAACCATGACTGCCCATGCTTATCGGCATGGCACATGATGATGCTGCTACTCTAGTCACTCTCTCCTATCCACATACAGTACATACACATGCACACACACACACATGAACACATAAAAATATTCCTAGCAAGGTTTATGAACAATATGTGCTTCAAATAATCAACACATAAATATGTAAGGCAATGACAATCTGGCCCCATCAATGCTGGCAAAATAATGTGTATTCCTTGCCAAATATGTATGGAATATTTTTACCATCACCTGGTCCTCCTGATCTGCCTTTCATCCCCCTCTGCAGCCTAGGCCCTTAAGCAACTCATGTCAATGTGTTCTTTGTCTTATTCTTTCCTTTACTTGAAATGTGTCTATAACTGCAATGTTGTCTCTTGTATGAAATGTGTCTATAACTGCAATGTTGTCTCTTGTATGAAATGTGTCTATATCTGCAATGTTGTCTCTTGTATGAAATGTGTCCATATCTGCAATGTTGTCTCTTGTATGAAATGTGTCTATATCTGCAATGTTGTCTCTTGTATAAAATGTGTCTATATCTGCAATGTTGTCTCTTGTATGAAATGTGTCTATATCTGCAATGTTGTCTCTTGTATGAAATGTGTCTATATCTGCAATGTCGTCTCTTGTATGAAATGTGTCTATATCTGCAATGTTGTCTCTTGTATGAAATGTGTCTATATCTGCAATATTGTCTCTTGTATAACATTTTTCTATATCTGTAATGTTGTCTCTTGTATGAAATGTGTCTATATCTGCAATATTGTCTCTTGTATAACATTTTTCTATATCTGCAATGTTGTCTCTTGTATGAAATGTGTCTATATCTGCAATGTTGTCTCTTGTATGAAATGTGTCTATATCTGCAATGTTGTCTCTTGTATGAAATTTGTCTATATCTGCAATATTGTCTCTTGTATAACATTTTTCTATATCTGTAATGTTGTCTCTTGTCTGAAATGTGTCTATATCTGCAATGTTGTCTCATATTTTAAATGTGTCTATATCTGCAATACTGTCTCTTGTATGAAATGTGTCTATATCTGCAATATTGTCTCTTGTATGAAATTTGTCTCCATGAGCTCACCAAGTCATACCACTCTTGATATCCACAAATGTCCTGTGCTATGTGTTGTTCCCCTTGCCTTTTGCAGCCTCCCATCTCAGTCATCAACTGGTAATACATTATTGCAAGTAAATGTTATGATTAATTTATTCTGTTACCGAGTAATTATGAAAACAGCAAATAACTTTCAATTGTTAATTCTTCAAACTTATAATGGAGATAAGGAAAAACAAAAAAGTAGGCAAGGAGTTATTTCAAACAGCAACTGCAATGTTGTGATGTCTTAGTACTGAAGTAACAAACTGTTACTTTCTTGCATATATCATTTTTCTCCACCAAAATGTTTACTAACTTACCATAAGGCACATGAGAGGTCTTCACTACACTTGAGAATAAGGAAATCTAGTAGACATAACAATTACAACTGTGCCGCAGCAACATGTAACATTTCAGAATTGGTAAATCCAACAAACACACACACAAACAACTATTAACATTATAAGGAAACTATAACGGACGAAAAGTAAAAACTTCAGAATAGGTAAATCTAATAGAAATAGCAATTATAACTATAATCACAAAATAAGTCAAAGGGACACTTTTAAAAGTCGTAAGGTATATTAGGATGTACCAGACCCAAACTTGCACAGATCATTCAACAATCAATGGGTGAAGTCGCCACTGATCATGTTGCATGGAGGGCAAAGATCACAAATGGAATAAAAACAAAGGAAAAAATGATTGCATATAGGTCACACACTAAGCGTGTGAGACGCCAGATGGTGTGTGATGGTAGAGATGACCATGTGTTCACATGTATCCATTGTGGACGAACATTTACAGTGCGAATTGGTGTGGTCAGTAACATTCGCCACCACCATGGGTTGTAGTTATTATGCCTTTTCTGAAGCACAACATAACAAACTATCGTCTGTGAAGATGGCCAGGTGCCAGTAAAATTACTCCTCAGGATGTATCCATTTTGTTCTTGGTTGACTTGAGAGCCAGGTTAATTTAAACAAATGTGCCTCGATAGGGATTCAAACATATAACCATTGGTCTGGCAGGTAGGTTGCTGCAGCTTCCTTGACTTCATAATGCTAGTACATAACCGGTTCAGTACCAAACAAAAAGTAAGATTGGACCAAACATTGTAAAACATCAAATAAACAAGTATTATAATGTAAATTTCCATTAACTGAGCATTGAAATTGTGGAAGATACCACGAAACAAAATAAATAACTCGTGACTCTAGTATGGCGATATATCATTCTTCTGTCCAAATGGGTGGTAACATTTGGCGATATATTATCCTTCGCAACTGAACCAGTTAATCACAATGTACATACCTGTGTAAAATTGCCCATGAAAGGACTGGTTTATTACATATGTACAGATGATTCTAAACTAATCATGATGAAACATTTTTTAAAAGCCATATTTCTGGGATTTTTCTAATCTTCACTGACACAAAACATGAAACAATTTGTAAAAATCTGTCCCAATCATCCATTTTTAATTTGTAAAAATTTGACCCAATCATCCATTGTTAATTTGTAAAAATCCGACCCAATCATCCATTTTTAATTTGTAAAAATCCGACAAAATCATCAATTTTTAATTTGTAAAAATATGACCCAATCATCCATTGTTAATTTGTAAAAATCTGGCCCAATCATCCATATTTAAATTTGTAAACATCTCCAACAATCATCTATTTTTAATTTTTTTAAATTTGACCCAATCATTAATTTTTAATTTGAAATCAGAAAGTATAGGATCATCCCAGCTGGGAATGTGTCCCCGAACTGCTGAAATTTAATAACACCCTCAGCTGCGTGGGTTGTGGGGTCAGATACCTAGCTTTCTTAAAGTGAACAACAGGAGATCCAGTGTGCAAGTTAAAAATTGCATGGCAGTTGGAAATTGCAAACAGACTGTAAGGCGCCCAGGTAAAATTATTTGGAAAGAAAACCTACTCACTTGTACATGCAATCTGTTGAGACAAGGTTTAACACACGTTGGTGTATATAACTAGGTGTGACGTACTTCCTTTGAAAAAGGAATGAAATGAGAGAATTGGAAAAATGCTACATGGTGAGGTTTGTGTGTGACTCCTGCAAAAAAGAGCGAGCGAGCAAGAGAGAGAGAGAGAGAGAGAGAGAGAGAGAGAGAGAGAGAGAGAGAGAGAGAGAGAGAGAGAGAGAGAGAGGGAGAGGGAGAGAGAGAGAGAGAGAGAGAACAAAAAAAAGACACAGCGTACATACATTATAACAAATTCAAACCCACAGAAAGGAAAATAATAATAATACTAAATTAACATAAAGTAAAAATGTAAAATAAGTCTAAATTAACGTGCATATCAGAGTTGAACATGTCATGACAGATCAAAGTGCAATTGTCAAATTGTGTGTTTTGTTTATAAAGTCACCCAGAGAGACATTAACCTTGGTTCTGACAGCATTTGGTGATATAAGAATGGAGAAATCAAAACTGTTTGATTGGCACCAAGAATTTCAAAACAGGTTATGTCTCAATGAAAACACAGGAGATCCATAATGGTAAACACAATGGCATGGGTTATTTTTGGTTCATATTCTATTGCCCAAAACTGACACTGAAAGATATCCATGGATAATGATAATGTTATTTACAATGCAGCTAAGAGATTTCAAAGAATGTGCTACAGGAATGTTCTGGCAGATGCATGAATGTTGGTCACATGCAGTTGCAGAAGCTATGTGACATTTGTGATGATATCAAACTGTTAGCATCTTCCCCTGTTTTTCCTTCCATCCAATTTTCCTATTGTGATGACATACTTCAGCTTCCCCATTCTTCATGCCTTGTTTTTTTGGTGCAAGTAACTAGTTTTCTTTCTGAGTTAACTTCTGTCAAGATATCTTCATTACTCTTTATATCCATGATGTTCTCATCAATCATTGCACTTTCTATCTATCCACGTGTCATCATTCTTTTAAAGAATGGCATCTCCGCAGTTTCCACATAATTCCTAACTTGTCTGCTAATTGTCCATGATTGGTTTCCATAAGTCAGGATTGGCCCAGTATCTCTTAAGAATTTATCCTCACTCCAGTTGACAATAAATTTAAGAGAATATATGAAATGCTGCCTTTGATTTGGGCTATTCATTTAACTTCATTAATACACCTTCCATCTGTTATGAAAGCACCTAAATTAAATGGAAGTATGTGCAGCCGAAAGGATAAGAGAGTTCGTTCTTAAACTTCCAGTCAGTTCACTGATGGTATGGGTTCAACCCCTACAGTTGGACTGCAATGATGACTTCTCATTCAGAAAGCAATGGCAAACTACTGAATGTAAAAAGATGTAGAAAATCAACCTGGGTTTGGATTGATGGCAATCTCCTGCAAAGGAAATGCAACATACGTTGACTTCTGTACAGAAGATTTGTATACCCAATTGCTACATCAAACCAATTATCATTTAGTATTACTTCTGTTTGTCTGTTATTTAAGATTACGTTCCTAGTTTTTACTTTCTGTTGCAATTATATTTATTATTTCTTGTGACTGCATTTCATTTTCAGTGACCAAAACCATGTCATCAGTAAATGCTAATTGTAGGTTTACATTATGCCTACCAACCAATATTACTGGCATTTCTTATATAGATCTCACTATTATTTCAATGCTCACACTGAACTGACCTGATAATATTGCACAATCTTCTCTCACCATGTTTCAGATCTTTACCATCATTGTTTACAATTTTGAGCATTCTAATCATTCTTCATTATCACGCCTTACTGAATAAAGCACACATTTAAATCTCTTCATTTTAATCACACTGTTAATGTTCTCAAGGTGTATCTGGCATTGTTTGCACGTTTACCTTCCACAAATCCGCACTGCATCTTCAATTTCTGGTTTTATTTCTTATTCTTCTCATTCCCTACTACCAAGTGCTCGGATCCCCTCCTCAGTAAATCCTGCCGCGTATAGCGACTAATGACACCAGTTCTGTGTTGGTTTACTAATCTTCTTTGGCTTTCCGCATAGTTTTCTTGTCTGGCCACACCTCTTTTAATTTGCTGTTCTCACATCCTGACCATGGTTGTAGAATCACAGTCATCACTTGGTTCTCGCAAACGACTTACTTCTCGTAAAGCATTCAGTATATCAGCCTGGTCCATGGCTCGCCTTACCTGCAAGCTTGTCAGACTGCTCATTTCCTTGTACACCTGCATGCCCTGGCACGAAAATGAGTCTAATCTTTGCCACCCATGACCATTCTAGAGACAGAAACCACTCTCTTCAGATCCACCCCTTCTCTATTTGTTATGTTATCTTACCACTTCTATAACCAAGTAACCGACAATTTTCAAACTTCTATGTTTTCTAATCCCTGATCTTTCTACAGATTTTTCTGATTCTTCTTCTATATTCTTACACTGACTAGCCAGTCTTTCGCTACATTGTACTATTTCTCTATTCATCTTTATTTTGTTTTCTTTTGCTTCTACATCCATTAATTGTAGAATTTCCTGTCATCAATTTCTTCTTCTCACTTCTTTATTTCCTTTGTCTCTTTGTCTTTTAGCATTTGCCATGTTTTATTCCGTTTTCCAATTACTGAAAGGGGCCGCTATATGTCGCTTCAGTTTACATCATTTCGCTATAATGTCATTGTCACAATGGGACATCACTTTACGTAGCTATGTTCCACTATAACATCATCACCTGTGTTGCTATGATGTGTTAACACCATATTTTACATTTTGTGCAGTGCATTTTCCCAGGATTTTATCGAGTAATCACCCATAATTATGAGTTCAAAGCGCACAGTAAGTGCTGATGGTGTGTCTGGCTGTAAGAGAACCAGGAAATGTGTTACTCTTGAGGTGAAGTTAGGCGTGTTATGTCGTTTTGAGGCTGGTGATCGGGCTGTTGATATCGGTAAAGTCCGTGGTTTACCTCCAACCACGGTAAGGACAATTCGTGCAGGTGCTGACAAAATCAAAAAGGGTGCTAAAAACGTAACCCCTTTGAGTACTTTCAAGATTACTCATACCAGAAGTACTCTTATGGAGAACATGGAAGCACAATTGGCTGTCTGAATTGAAGACCAGAATCAACAGAATATGCCTGTGAGCAAGAAGGCTATCCAAGAGAAAGCAAAGTCTCTCTATGAAGATCTAGCTAAGACATCGGGTGAGAGCAGTACTAGTAATGCTGATGATAGTTTTGGAGCAAGTTGTGGTTTTAATGCCTCTATGTCCCAATAATTATACCACTCGCCCTCCAACCCACCTCTATTTAGCCAATAAATATCAACAACCATCAAAATAAACCTTACATAATACACTGTATTTCATTTAATTCTATGAGAAGTTAGTTAGTTAGTTAGTTAGTTAGTTGGAAATAGTGCTTCTCTATACGCCGTTTCACTTAAAGTCGTGTTTTCCAAAAACATAACCCCAACGTTAACCAGGGCCTTCCTGTACAGTAACAAGGTCACAATCTGCTTCTGGTCTTGTTTTTACTGACAGTAAAATGTTTCAAAACTGACCATGCATAATTTGGTTATAAAAATATTATTTCCTGGACATGTCTATACTTTCTGATTATCATATTATCCTCCTTATTATTATATTTACCCTGCCCTCAACCAATTTTCCCTCTCATATTTCCTCTCCAAGGACCAGTAAGATCCCATCTCTTAACTTTCCAACTTTTTTAAAATTTCCCTGTACTATTTTATATTATTCTACAGCCATGTTAATTTGTTCATGAAAGTTATTCGTCAGTGCCGTCTGCAGTTGGTGCACTTGTCTGAAACTCCTCCTGCTTCTTGTCTTATGTATCCCAAAATATTCTTTTCATGTCCATCTTGATGTTTTGCTTACCAACTTGCATGAGTGTCTCTCACATTCTATGTCCATAACAAGTTACTTTCTGATTTGCATAGCTGGAGTCTGTAGCACAACATTCCAACAGGACAAACATAATTTGCCTAAACATAATTTGCCTGTTCAGTTGATAGCTTCAGCTATATTTATTTCAGTGCCACTGAACAGACCACAACACAAAACAAATCAAAAACTTAATATAAGAGTGCTCCAATCCTGGAAAACTGAACCACACACACATGAACACAGCATGTCAGTCAAAGGTGTGGAGATGGGGGTACTACGCACACATGAACACAGCATGTCAGCCAAAGGTGTGGAGGTGGGGGTACAGTTCCTGAATGTTTATTGTGTGTTATGATCTTGACATGCCAGTGAATTAATCAGCAGATGTGAAAGTGAGACATATTTTAAGCAAGTAGAAAGTACAAACAATGAATGCATGTTTTCCAAACTAAAATTTGATCAGGAGAGATATTTTAGTCCTTGTCAGTGTTTATGTCGTTTCAGCTTTTTAATTATAAAATTTTTAGCCTGGAGAATGATTCCCTGAAGTTCTGGAAAACCTGGCACATTTGCTGTTAAGTTTAGGAGGGAGCGCTCTTTAAGTACCAACTGACGTGGATTTATAATGCCAGATTCATTTGACCACTGACTACTGTAATAATAAATAAAGGCAACTTAGAATGTCCTTTCTGGCCTTTGTATGTGAGGCAAATTTTTTTATGCAAATATTTTTGTTTGTTGCTTTACCACATTGCTATCTTGTTTGAAAACATGAAAAAATCATTCCGGTTGGTAACTACATAGTTTCAAAATTGTATGTTGTCTAGTGCGTCCTCTAATCTCTACTTCCTTCTTCTCCTTCTATGAGAGCCAAACAATACTATGTGTGTTTATTTATGTACTGATTGACAAGATGGCAGCTACTAAATTTCTGTAAGCACAGCTAAGTGACTGACAGGCTTCCAATGTAATGAAACAAAGTGGGTGAAGTGAACAATGTAGAATTTTCTCAACCAAGCTGTGGAGGGACTAAAAAATGAATATTTTGGAAATTACATTTCTTTTGACATACTCATTCTAGAGTTTTTCTGTATCATCTAAGAACATCTGTAAATGGCGTGTTATGTGTGTGATTCATTGTTTTGGAAAGTCACCTTTTTGCCAACTGCTATGTAATAAATATGTTTGGAAGCGTTTGTGCCAACACGACGATGTGTTTGTTGAAAAATCTTGTTCGAACTTTATTTTTAAAATATGTGACTGCTCAGTGAAGTTTTAGAGAATGCCATGCAAATTTGAATTATTTTCTAAGAATTATTATACCTGCATGTATGTGACTGTATGTCTCTAGGACTGTTTTGATGAAGAATTTTCCTCTCTGCGCATAGTGGAGATTAATTCATGGTTTAGTGGGGATTAATTAGTTCATGGTTTTCAAAACTATACTCACAGACTGGGATTTTGTTTACAAGTTAACCAGGACATTTAGAATTAAATTAGCCCAGAACTCCAAGAGTTTGTATGTTGCAAATGTATATGTACACACATGATGTAACCACAAATACGTACACAATCACTGGGCACTTAAGAACATGAACATAGCATGAGAAATAATACATTCATGTGTAATGTGTGAATTTTAAACATGAAAAAAAAAAAAAAAGACTTCACAGGATACCTGCAAATTTTATATTGACATATACTTTTCTCATTAGATCCAACACATCTGAACATATATGTAATGTGATGACGAACAAAGCAAGTCAGTCAATCTCTCTCTCTTTCTCTCTCTCTGTGGCTGCCTCTGTATGTGTCTGCTTCAGTGTGTGTGTGTGTGTTCCTCTCGCTCTCTCTCTAAAATTATGTGCGATTGTGTGATGCTGCGACACCTTCGACTGCCAGAGACAACAACGAATGCCTGGAAAAGGCTGAGGAAAGTAGAACATTTTATACAAATATAAGGAGGAGGAAAAATGTTTTCTTTGGTCATTTGATGAGATGAGGGGCATTGGAGAACATTGTGATGACTGGAAAGATTGTGGAAGAGGCAGGACATACCAAAAGAAATTACATGCATATATAAATTGGCAAGACACAACGATAATGGTGCCCTGTCTGCCTATATAGAGAGATGAGGTGATAGAAGACTTACCAACAAAAATATACAAAACTAAACATGCTACACTCAATTCACATTTCATAAACATTCATTTTTAGTATTAATTAAGAATCTGTACATTATGTTATGAAGCAGAGTTACAACGTTGACATAAAAAAGTAATGCTTGCAAACAGAAAATTGGCAATAAATGCTTAACAGTATGCCAGGAAATTTCAATCCTTACAGACGTTACAACTATGCCATTCTGCATTGATGTTGGTGTCAACCCACATACACCCAATAAATGCTGGGGTTGATTGCAACATCCTATAAAGGACATACTAACTTTTTTAATGACATATTTTCACCAGAAAAAAATTTGCTGGATTATGAGAATCAATAAATGTTGGTTACTAACCATATCGAGGCTTTCAGAAATATCTTTCATTCAAGTAATGTTACTAGATTAATCTTCTCCTTTTTCTTCTGCCCCTTTATAATGAAGCATGCCCCGCCCCTATCCCATAAATAACCCACTTCAACTTTTCTCTTCTCCGTGTGTTTTAATTCTATTTTGCTGGCTCTGTGGGAGAAGGAACTCTTTAGTTATACTGTAATCAGATTTTCTTAAAGTGTGCCATCTTTTCCTCACATCTTGATTCACTGGTATTTGGGTAGTTCTCTCCATGAAATGAATCACTGGAACATTCTCTCTCATCACTGCAACCATATCTCCCATCTAATACAGCATTTCTGGAACATTCTTTCTCATCTAATAAAGCATGACTGTAAATATTCTTCTCATTTACAACTCTCCCATCTATATTTTACAACTCTCGGGCCTGCTACTCCCATCTACAATCTACAACTCTCTGGTCTACTACTCCCATCTACAACTCTCTGGTCTACTACTCTCATCTACAATCTACAACTCTCTCATCTACTACTCATCTACAACTCTCCCATCTACAATCTACAACTCTCCAATCTACTACTCTCATCTACAACTCTTCCATCTAAATTGAGTGTGTTTGGAGCACTTTATAGACAGTTGACAGCTTAATAAAATGCTGAGGATAATGTTCAGGCAAACTGGGCTCTTCCATCTAGTCAAGTGTATGTAGAATTGGAGCACTTTTAGATATTTGACAACTAGAAGAAGCATATGCTGAGAAATTCTAATCCAAGAGCACTAGGACAGTTGTAGAGGCCATGAAGAGAAGTAAACCATTATTTAACGTGAGCTGTGCAACTTAAGGGGCAGAGAAGAGGGCCTCTAAAATACAGGTAATTTTAAAAACATTTTGTAAAAACAGACCCACCAGCAACAATAAATAGGCAGTGAGTGGATGATGCAATGACAAATGGTGGTTGTGATGATCAGACTGATATGGTATTGATGATAAAACTGTGGTAATGACAAATGAGAATCATGGTAACTATTTTTACATGTTAAAAAATATGTGGATTATGAGAAGGCTGAATGACAGCAATGATAATGCTTCATTTGTCTATACAGTTATAAAAATAAATCTTTTTAAAAAAGAAATCCTTGTGAAGAAGGCAGTGCTGGCTCCATTCTTGTGTGGTTTGAGTGCTAATATCATGAATGAATTCTGCCATAATGCCCAACCAAACATCTTCGCTGATGTTTTGAGTGAGACTCCTACACACAAGCGCTCATATTCCAGGTACGCTAAATACCGATGCCCGACAACTAACCGTTAAAATGCAGCAGAACACACTCCTCCCATGAACATGCATTAGATACAATGTTTGTGAATCACTTTCCCAACAATTTGATATGATTAGAGAAAAGTAGGTCCATGACTTTTTGTTCAAACTTGGCTGACACGAAGCCTGACATGGGATCAGGATCATCCGAGCGCATCAGAGTTGGGGCAAAGACGATGGCAAGGTTTTCTGACGACATCATGTTTTTGGGCTTGTGATCAATGACTCTGTGGATACAAACAATGAAACATAACTTTTACACAAGAAAATGGATTCGTCGTGCTTCCAAACATTCAGTGTTTCCAAACATGAAGAATCTACTTTGTGGACATGGATTCCTGATGCTTGGAAATAGAAAAAAATCACTTGGTATATCCAAACATGAAGAATCTACTTTGCGAACATGCTTGGAAATAAGAAAAGACAATCAGTGTTTCCAAACATGAAGTTCTACTTTGTGGACATGTTTGTAAATGGGAAACATCATTCTGTGTTTCCAAACATGAAGTTCTACTACTTTGTGGACATGTTTGTAAATGGGAAACATCATTCTGTGTTCCCAAACATGAAGTTCTACTACTTTGTGGACATGTTTGTAAATGGGAAACATCATTCTGTGTTCCCAAACATGAAGTTCTACTACTTTGTGGACATGCTTAGAAATGGGAAAAGTCACTCGGTGTTTCCGAACATGAAGACACTACTTTGTGGACATAATATTTCCAATGACCATAACTTCGTAGCTGAACTGCAGATGTGGTTTGGGGCCTATATGCAAGTTCTACAGTTAGGGCATCAGATTGGCGAGCAGGAGGAGAAAGGCCCTATTGCCAGCTTCTACAGTTGGGGCATCAGCTTGGTGAACAAAAGAAGGGACGACCCTATATGCAGGTTCTACAGTTAGGGCATCAGATTGGTGAACCCCACAGAAATCAGATGTGTCAGCCTAAAGGCGCAGTATCGCAGCTCCACTGTAAACAGGCACAATGCAATCACATCCGAAAAAAGACTCTGGATGAAAGCTAAAGAAGAAGAAAGAAGAAGATTGGTGAACAAGAGAAGAGAGGCCCTATATGGAGCTTCTACAGTTAGGGCATCAGATTGGTGAACAAGAGAAGGGAGAGCCCTATATGGAGGTTCTATAGTTAGGGCGTCAAATTCATGAAAACGAGAAAGGAGGACCTTTAAGGAGGTTCTACAGCATCAAATTGGTAAAAAGAGAAAGAAGCAACACATTGGAATGAATACTATGAGAAGGACTAAAGTTCAAACCAATTTCCAGGTACCAGACTTTACTCCATACTAAAGTGGCAAAACTGCTCGACTGCTCCTTGTAAAGTACTATTTTCTAAATCATAAACCTGTCAAAGCTCATCATCAATTGCATAAACTGATATGTATGTCCTCTTCACAGACTGACACAGATCTCTGTCACAGTTTCCCAACAACCAACTGCTGTTCCTCACAGACTGACACAGATCTCCATCACAATCTCTCAACAACCAACTGCTGATCCTCACAGACTGACACAGATCTCTGTCACAATCTCTCAACAACCAACTGCTGATCCTCACAGACTGACACAGATCTCTGTCACAATCTCTCAACAACCAACTGCTGATCCTCACAGACTGACACAGATCTCCGTCACAATCTCTCAACAACCAACTGCTGATCCTCACAGACTGACACAGATCTCCGTCACAATCTCTCAACAACCAACTGCTGATCCTCACAGACTGACATAGATCTCCGTCACAATCTCTCAACAACCAACTGCTGATCCTCACAGACTGACACAGATCTCCGTCACAATCTTCCAACAACTGACTGCTTCTCCTCACAGACTGTCACAGATCTATGTCACATTCTCCCAACAACTGACTGCTGCTCCTCACAAAATGACACCAATCTCCATCGCAGTCTTCTTTAAAAGCAGAAAGCAAATAAGCAAGCTCCTTAATCAAGAGCACACCTTGCCAGGTGAGAACACTTCAACCGTAATGTATGAAACAATAACCAAGTCCTACAAGAAACAAATGAAAACTGTAACCTAATTAGAGAAATTAGACGTAGACATTCAAAATCTGTTGGTCACATTATGAGAAGAAATAAATTGGAGAGGTTGGTGACAACTGGCAAGATTGAGGGGAAGAGAACAAGGCGAGGGCAGGGAAGTAAATACCTAAATGGCTTGGCCACGTTGTATGGTCAAGAAAAGAACACTGAGTGATCCACGACTCTGATGATCGAGTGAGATAGCAAAACATGACCTCCCATGCTTACCGGCATGACACATGATGATGATGAAACATTCAGTTTACAAATTAATCATAAATCCACATCATTGTCATCTTGTAGCACGTCCTTTGCAGATCGTCGCTCTCTTCACGGCCTGCTGCACAGTTTCTCAACACCTTGCAAAGAAATTTGTGTACTGACACCAAAAGGCTGTCAATAATCTTCTCTTATTGTCTTCATCTATCTCTCTTTCCACAAATGTGTTAGTTGTCACAACAAATTATGGTTTCCTAGTCTCACCATGTGACCAAATATGATCATTGCCTTTTTCTTATGTTTGCTGTATTGTCTTAGTTTAATCTCTTTCAAAACTAAGTTAATCATTTTGGTTATTCAAGAAATGTCCAGCATCTGTAAACCCATGGCCTGAAAGTATTTTTCAGCTTGTTTCCACATAGCCTGGGTGAAAACACATATACTTCAATGTATTAAATAATTAGCTTACAATGAGTTCTTTAATCATACACTCACCTTCCTAGGTGAGCACACATGTACTTCAATGTATGAAAATGTGCCGGTGGAAGAGAACTGAGCGGTTCTTTCATAAGACGCACCTGCTCCGATGTAGGAATATCTTCTCTCTCTATTCATGAAAATATACAATTCAGAACTTCAGCAACTGGTTATGAATGGATCAAACTTGACACAGGCAATATTAAAATATTGATTTACAACTTCAAGTTAGCAACAACGTCAGTTTAACAACAGCTTCAATGTAGCGACAGCTTCAATTTACCCACACGTTTAATTTAGCTGCAATTTCAATGTAGTTACTGATTCAACTACAACATCAATTTAGTTGCAATTTTACAAAAGATGCAGCAAAACACAAGATCCACATCTAGAGATACTGGTGCTGCAGAAGGTGAGAAGAGGGTTTAGGCAATGCTCATGATGTAAGGGAAAACAAAGTAGACCTTTAATCTGCCTGCCACTGATACTATTAACATGGGACCTCTTCACTGGCTGCTGAAGAAGGATATAAGGCACGTGTGGCAATGATTGCATCAATGTTGATTAGTATTTTCATATTTATATAAAATCAGTGACAGTTTCTATTTAGCAACAACTTCATTTTAAATACAAGTTGATCTAACTTTTCACTTGTCTGAGCTTAACATACACTGGCTTATGTGATGGCATCACTTCATACAATACTTCACAACTCGATCACTTCCACCATTCTTTTTCTTATTCTTCTTTCACCTTCAGATGTCCATATGAGTAAATGCAAAGAAATACAATACTTTAAATATATAATGATGAAGTAAAACTGAACATACTGACTATCTCAATGAGTTTCTTGTAAACATCACAAGTGATCAATGGAATCGGCAGCAGGCGAAAATATAACTTCAGGGCACTACATATTGTGTTGATATCATCATACTTGCTGGAGCTGATATCAGTATTCTCCGCATCTAGAACGAAGAAGGACAACAGGAACACTCTTTTCAGGCATTCAAACATATTGATGTGAAATAATAATTGATGTTAAAACAATAACTGATGTTACAAACAATAATTCATCACATATATTGATGATCTCATACATACTGATGACATACCTCACATATAGTGATGACATACCTCACACATAGTGATGACATACCTCACATATAGTGATGACATACCTCACACATAGTGATGACATACCTCACATATAGTGATGACATACTTCACATATAGTGATGACATACCTCACACATAGTGATGACATACCTCACACATAGTGATGACATACCTCACATATAGTGATGACATACCTCACATATAGTGATGACATACCTCACATATACTGATGACATACCTCACATATACTGATGACATACCTCACATATAGTGATGACATACCTCACACATAGTGATGACATACCTCACATATAGTGATGACATACCTCACATATAGTGATGACATACCTCACATATAGTGATGACATACCTCACATATACTGATGGCATACCTCACATATAGTGATGACATACCTCACATATAGTGATGACATACCTCACATATAGTGATGACATACCTCACACATAGTGATGACATACCTCACATATAGTGATGACATACCTCACACATAGTGATGACATACCTCACATATAGTGATGACATACCTCGCATATAGTGATGACATACCTCACATATAGTGATGACATACCTCACATATAGTGATGACATGCCTCACATACAGTGATGACATACCTCACATATAGTGATGACATACCTCACATATAGTGATGACATACCTCACACATAGTGATGACATACCTCACACATAGTGATGACATACCTCACATATAGTGATGACATACCTCACATATAGTGATGACATACCTCACACATAGTGATGACATACCTCACATATAGTGATGACATACCTCACACATAGTGATGACATACCTCACATATAGTGATGACATACCTCACACATAGTGATGACATACCTCACATATAGTGATGAAATACCTCACACATAGTGATGACATACCTCACATATACTGATGACATACCTCACACATAGTGATGACATACCTCACATATACTGATGACATACCTCACACATAGTGATGACATACCTCACATATACTGATGACATACCTCACATATAGTGATGACATACCTCACATATAGTGATGACATACCTCACATATAGTGATGACATACCTCACACATAGTGATGACATACCTCACATATACTGATGACATACCTCACATATAGTGATGACATACCTCACACATTATGATGACATACCTCACATATAGTGATGACATACCTCACATATAGTGTTGACATACCTCACACATAGTGATGACATACCTCACACATAGTGATGACATACCTCACACATAGTGATGACATACCTCACACATAGTGATGACATACCTCACATATAGTGATGACATACCTCACATATAGTGATGACATACCTCACACATAGTGATGACATACCTCACACATAGTGATGACATACCTCACACATAGTGATGACATACCTCACACATAGTGATGACATACCTCACACATAGTGATGACATACCTCACACATAGTGATGACATACCTCACACATAGTGATGACATACCTCACACATAGTGATGACATACCTCACACATAGTGATGACATACCTCACATATAGTGATGACATACCTCACACATAGTGATGACATACCTCACACATAGTGATGACATACCTCACATATAGTGATGACATACCTCACACATAGTGATGACATACCTCACATATAGTGATGACATACCTCACACATAGTGATGACATACCTCACACATAGTGATGACATACCTCACACATAGTGATGACATACCTCACATATAGTGATGACATACCTCACACATAGTGATGACATACCTCACACATAGTGATGACATACCTCACACATAGTGATGACATACCTCACATATATTGACAGAAAACACATGTCAACAACAGATTATATCTGTTGGCTGGTTGGATGACCTTTGGAAGACTGGGCTCTTGAACCTGATGCATTATCATCCTTAGAAAGGCTACATCTATCAGGGTGAGGTTAGAAACGTTCCTCCCAACTTGGCACCATTTCCACAGGGACTGCTGCAAATATTTGCTTCTCCTCTCCAAGCACAGAATCAGTTGGGTATGCAAGATCAGTACTTCAAACCTTAACATTCATGGAGAGGTATGGTCATCCTTGGAATGTTAGTAGACTGGGAACAGTTTGTGGATAGGCTGAACCAGAGATGCTCCAAATTCTTGGCCTGTGACCTCCAATTATTTCCTGATCTTGTGACCGCTGCAACCATGTCTATGAAACTATTACATGTTTACTTCAATACTGATGGCTTTGCGTTAAGAGGTAAAAGAAGTTCCTGGGTGTTCATAGTAAAGATTAATGGATGGTGTTTAGTGCAGGAGAGCCTGGAGTATGATACCATGATATCTAACCTCAGAATGGAGTGCTGTGGCATTCTGTGGGCTGGAAGACAAACAGCCCACAATAGTTATGATTGTAACGAACTCACAGAGCATGCTGAGAAGGATGAAGACAGGCAGACTTCATGCAGAGTGACCCGGAAACCTGGCTAACACTCAGTCCTCTGATGAACATTAATCAGATTATAACTAGTTCCATGTGTACTGAGACTCTTCACTGGCTGTTAAAGATGAGGACAGAGCATTGTGGGAATGTTCTGAGTGCTTAGATTTCGATTTTTGACTCAAATCAACTGAACTCTGATCATTTACTTACTTTACCTGTCACAATAACACCTAAACATTTACTGAATGTATCTACAACACAAGAATAATAATTAATAGTTATTCCATCTGCCCCATGATAATAACAAAAAAGCAATTAACATCAACAGTCATACCTTTGTCAAATGCCATGCGGACAGCTTCTATGTCGTCATGAAACCCTGCCAATCTGTACAAGCCTTCACTATCCAATCCTGTTATTTGGAACAAGAGTAACAAATTATAGACACTTTTACTACTGCTTCTCTCACGAGGAACAAGAGTGACAAATTACAGACACTTTTACTACTACTTCTGTTACGAGGAACAAGAGTGTGACAAATTACAGACACTTTTACTACTGCTTCTAACATGAGTGTAACAAACTAAAGAAACATCTATTACTTCTTCGATAGTAATATGAGTAATAATAGTAATACCATGGTAGTAATAATGGTAACATGCATTATTTATGTTGCAATATTCATCTGACAATGTATTTTTGTATGTGAATGTAACATGCACAATATATAATTGATGTAAGAAAGATGAGTGGTTATAAGGACTGAATGTAAGTCATGCCTGCATGCCCAATTTGTGACCCTTTGAAAATAAAGTTTGTTCGTTCATCGTTCCACCCTCAATTCTGAAGTGAGGAGTAAGCGTGACAAATTATAGAAACATCTACCACCCTTTCCATCAAATATTCTTTCATGTGGAACAGGGGTGATGCAAATTACATAAACTACTACTCCTTCCATCTCCAATACTGTCATGAGGGATAAGATAGTGACAAATCACATAAATATCATTAGCTAATTGGTTTACCTGGCCCTGGAATGGTGAGAATTAATTTACAAAACACTGATACCATGTACTTCACCTTGGGCACCAGTGGCCTCTTACAGAATCACATGCCAGACTTTTGTCCTACACCTTCATCATTTCATCATGTGCCATGTCAATAAGCGTGAGAGGTCATGCTTCACCATCTCACAAGATCACAAGAGTCATGGATCAGCTTGTTGTGACAATGCTAAGTGGCCAAGCCATGCAGATATTTACCTCTCTGCCTTCCCCTTGTTCTTTTCCCCTCAATCCTGCCAGTTGTCACCAAGTTCTCTAATTTATTTCTTTTCATAACATGCCCAAAAATGTTGACTGTTTACGTCTAATTTCTCTCATCAGTTTACAGTTTTCATGTGTTTCTTTTAGGACTTGCTCATTTGGTTTTTCTGTCTGTCTATGGTATTCCTTACATTCTCCTCAGAAACCACATTTCCATTCGATATTTTTCAGCTTGTCTGCTCATTATCCACACTTCACATCCATACAAAAAGGCAGACTATATGTAGCACTTCAACATCCTTTCCCTCATGGCATCGTTTTATTGGCCAGTATGTTTTCCATCTTGCAAATGGCTACCTTCGTCATAGCGATTCTTGTTCTAATCTTTTCATCTGATATTATGACATGCCACTGGTGAATACACATTAGAGGTCTGAGCCAAACTGGTTTCAGATGTTAATGGATCCCCAAAAATACAGCGATGAGAAACCATGAAGCGGAGAAGTATCCGGCACTCTAAAGCCCACAACAGTCCATCAAATGTGTGTTCTACTAAGTGCTGAATCAGTCCCAATGAGCATCAAACACATGTCCCACTAAACGAGAAATAAAAAGAAAAACGCGGACATTCTACAAGATCTGAACACCAAAACAAACTGGTCATAAACAGCATCTGGTCTCAGAAATGAAATACACTCTACTTTCCATTTCCTTGAAACAATATGGACTAATTTCCATTTCCTTGACACAATATGGACTAATCTCCATTTCCTTGACACAATATGGACTAATTTTCATTCCCTTAACACAATATGGACTAATTTTCATTTCCTTGAAACAATATGGACTAATTTCCATTTCCTTGAAACAATATGGACTAATTTCCATTTCCTTGACACAATGACACAATATGGACTAATTTCCTTTTCCTTGACACAATATGGACTAATTTCCTTTTCCGTGACACAATATGGACTAATTTCCTTGACACAATATGGGCTAACCTCAATTTCTGTTACTAAGAGGTAAAGTAAGACGGACATATAATATAATCAGATTGTAATGGGCACCATGAGTATTGGAACTCTTTGCTGGCTGTTGAAGATGATGACTGGGCACTAATGGGAATACCCCGAGTGCAATGATGTCGGTTCTTGATTCAACTCAACTCAACCTCTATTTCTTTGACACAACATGGACTGACCTTTACACTCTATTTCCTTGACACAACATAGACTAACCTATAATTTCCATTTTCTTCACACAATATGGGCTAATCTCTCAGCTCTATTTCCTTGACACAACATGAACTGGCCCTTCAGCTCTATTTCCTTGACACAATATGGACTAATTTTCATTCCCTTGACACAGTATGGACTAATTTACATTTCCTTGAAACAATATGGACTAATTTCCATTTCCTTGACACAATATGGACTAATTTCCATTTCTTTGACACAATATGGACTAATTTCCATTTCCTTGACACAATATGGACTAATTTCCTTTTCCTTGACACAATATGGACTAATTTCCATTTCCTTGACACAATATGGACTAATTTCCATTTCCTTGACACAATATGGACTAATTTCCATTTCCTTGACACAATATGGACTAATTTCCATTTCCTTGACACAATATGGACTAATTTCCATTTCCTTGACACAATATGGATTACTTTCCATTTCCTTGACACAATATGGACTAATCTCCATTTCTTTGACACAATATGGACTAATTTCCATTTCTTTGACACAATATGGACTAATTTCCATTTCTTTGACACAATATGGACTAATTTCCATTTCTCTGACACAATATGGACTAATTTCCATTTCCTTGACACAATATGGACTAATTTCCTTTTCCATGACACAATATGGACTAATTTCCTTGACACAATATGGGCTAACCTCAATTTCTGTTACTAAGAGGTAAAGTAAGACGGACATATAATCAGATTGTAATGGGCACCATGAGTATTGGAACTCTTTGCTGGCTGTTGAAGATGATGACTGGGCACTAATGGGAATACCCCGAGTGCAATGATGTCGGTTCTTGATTCAACTCAACTCAACCTCTATTTCTTTGACACAACATGGACTGACCTTTACACTCTATTTCCTTGACACAACATAGACTAACCTATAATTTCCATTTTCTTCACACAATATGGGCTAATCTCTCAGCTCTATTTCCTTGACACAACATGAACTGGCCCTTCAGCTCTATTTCCTTGACACAACATGGACTAACCTCTCAGCTCTATTTCCTTGACACAATATGATCTAACCCAGTGTTTCCCAACGTGGGGCCCACGCCCCACAGGGGGGAAATTTGGTTGTTAAGGGGGGCAATTCGAAAATGGATGAAATCAGCTGGATATAACAAAACGGGCAGACTTGAGACTGAAGTTAACTAAATTGGAACCTGACATAAAATCTCTTTGCAGCAAGCATCAAGCGCAAGGATCTCACTAAATTTAAATAATAAATAATTACTAATAATTAAAATAATATAAAAAATTCTTTCATTAAAATTATTTTGTACTGGAATTTCAGTTCTCCATTATATGTTCTGAAAATTTACTTACTGTGTTTGCTCAATAATTTCCTAGTGATTTCTTCCTAAAACCTATCATTCAAGTTTCTTTAGTGAAAATTTAAATTTTTGAATATTAAAAATAATGTATATGTTAGGTGGGGGGGGCATAAGAATTTTAGAAAGGCTTAGGTGGGGCATAGCACAAAAAAGGTTGGGAAACACTGATCTAACCTATAATTTCCATTTCCTTGACACAATATGATCTAACATATAATTTCAATTTCCTTGACACAACATGGACTAACCTCTCAGCTCTATTTCCTTGACACAACATGGACTAACGTTTAAACTCTATTTCCTTGATACAACATGGAATAACCTCTCAGCTCTATTTCCTTGACACAATATGATCTAACCTATAATTTCCATTTCCTTGACACAATATGACCTAACCTATAATTTCCATTTCCTTGACACAATATGATCTAACCTATAATTTCCATTTCCTTGACACAATATGATCTAACATATAATTTCCATTTCCTTGATACAACATGGAATAACCTCTCAGCTCTATTTCCTTGACACAATATGATCTAACTTATAATTTCCATTTCCTTAACACAATATGATCTAACCTATAATTTCCATTTCCTTGACACAATATGATCTAACCTATAATTTCCATTTCCTTGACACAATATGATCTAACCTATAATTTCCATTTCCTTGACACAATATGATCTAACCTATAATTTCCATTTCCTTGACACAACATGGACTAACCTCTCAGCTCTATTTCCTTGACACACTTCTCAACGACTATGGGAATCAGAGATTTCTGAGCTTTGACAACTGTCGTTAGGTCACCTCCAAAAATGCGCTTCACATATTTCATATCTGGCATGCAGTCGTTAGGCAGTTTCTCACTGCATTTCTTGTGTGCTTGGATGCCACAGTCTGAATGTATAAAATAAGAAAGAAATGTAAATTATCAATGGCATCATGGAATTGAAGAAAAAGGAGCAGTCAAATGTTTTAGCAAGTCCCTCTGTGACAGAATGCCTTGGATAATATCTGAATTTATCTCTCATTCCCCAGCAAAGGTATAAAATCAAGGAGGAATGAAAAGATAGAAAAATAAAACTTCACCACACTGCTGGGCATTTACTAGTCTATGATGAAAAATTCTGCTAGTAGAACTGCCATAGCACAAGGTGAACACAGCCTGGTTTCTACAAAGGCTGTACAATCTAAAATTGTACACCATACATGACCACCCATAAGCAGCGAAGGGGCCGTAGAGATGAAGATATAAACCTTGGTACTTTCTGGCATCATAAAAAAAGCATATCCACCAGTTAACACACTGACACAATTACAGACTGAGGAGAGACTTTCAGCCTGACAAATGTGTGAACTTACAAACAGCAAGCTAAGAATACCATCTGCCCTGACATATATTTGCTAAACGCAAATGATAAGTTTAAACATAGAAGGTAAGGGTGTAAACGGCAGATTAGAATGCATTAAACGGCAAATTAGAATGCATTATGTAAGTCAATCGCATCTCCAAGCAGTAGCCAAAGAACGTTTCAAACGCATGGTGCAAGCTGGTAAAAAAATGACTGACAGATGAAATGGACAATTCATAGTGAAAGTGAGGGCAAAGTTAAAGAATACTGGACATGAGGTGTCCAAGTAGTATCCAAAGTATAAAGGGGAGGAGAGACGATGAAAACGATGTTAGGGATGAAAACAGTATATAAATACCGGGCCCTGCCAACAGCACTCAGATGCGAGCTCAGTTAGCCTACCCGGTAAGCCTTCTGGCGAGATACTACAATTTCATTTTGCCAGGTCTAGTGGCAGGATTCTCAGCTAAAACTCAGGTAATAAATATCTATTTTGTTGTAATTTGTGTCTTCTGTTCTGAAGGTGTAATGGCGACGCGATGACTCGCTGTCTTGGGGGAGAAGCTGTTCAGTGTTTTTCTGTGGATTCCTTATGGAAATTCCCGTGAAATTCGTGTGGATAGTGTTTTTCCTTTGGATTATGTGATGTTATTTCGTGTTCGTTAATTGGAAGTGTTCAAAAGAAGCCACGGAAGGCAGGTGGTGGATGAAATTATGAGGGCAGCCGACAGATATTTGTTGGTTATGGTCTCGAGTTTCGCGACGGCAAGCTTTCTCTCTTTCGAGAGACACTGATTGCGGTCATCCGGCCAGTATGGTCACTGCCATAGAGGAAAGCAACGGCAAACTACCTCTTTGAAATTGCCTAGTTTATTATGATTCGCTTAAAGACTGATCATCGCAAGACAAGGACAGAGACATTAAAATTAGGAACATGGAACGTTAGGACGCTAAACAACGACGGAAAATTAGAGAACATAACACAAGAAATTCAAAGAGAAAAAATTAATATATTAGGTATGTGCGAAACGAGATGGACAGGAGCAGGCATCAAGATACATAAAGATTTTAAGATTATTTATTCTGGAGGTGAGGATCGGCATGGGGGAGTGGCAATAGTTTTGGACCGGAAAACATCAACGTCTGTTCAGGGATATTGGGCCGTGTCGGACAGAGTACTACTAGTTAAATTGAGTGGCAGACCTTTTAACATAAATGTTATTCAAGTATATGCCCCAACAGGAGAGTCCAGTGAAGATAGTGTAGAGGAATTTTATAATGACATAGAGTCTGCCTTAAAGAAATGTAAAAATTCAGAAATAAACATTATAATAGGGGACTTCAATGCAAAAGTAGGAAATCAAGGGGATAGATACACAGTAGGAAACTATGGTTTAGGAGAGAGAAATGAAAGAGGATACAGACTAGTAGAGTGGGCAAAAGAACAGGAAATGATTGTAGGAAACACCTGGTTCAAGCAACACCCTAGAAGATTATGGACCTGGAGGAGTCCTGATAGCAGGATTAGAAACCAGATTGACTACATTCTCATTAGCAGAAGATTTAGAAACGCCCTAACAGTAGCAAAAACAGTTCCCAGTGCTGACTGTTATAGTGACCACAGATTACTTACAGGAACATTGAGGATAAAGTTGAAGAAAGTCAAGTATACAACAGGGAACACTAAATATGATTTGTGTACATTGAGTAATGACAAGGAAATACAAAACAAATTCAACATAGAAGTACAGAACAGATTTGAAATATTGTCTGATCTAGAGATCCTATTCCAGGATGTGGATGATCAATGGGAAATGTTAAAGAATTCAATCAATATGGCTGCAGAAACAACTATTCCAAAACTAAAGAAGGTGGGTCGTAAGAAATGGATGACTGAGGAAATTTTACACTTAATGGAAACAAGAAGACTCAACAAAAATAATCCTGCCAAATATGAAGAAATTCACAGACAAGTCAGAATATTATGTAGGAAGGCAAAAGAATCATGGCTTGAGGAAAAGTGCTTAGAAATTGAAAAACAACACAACAGTCAAAATACCAAATTAGTGCACAAAAAAATTCAGGAACTTACTAATAAAAGAACAAGTACATCAACAGGCTGTCTAAAAACTAAAGATGGCAAAGTCATAATAGAAAAAGATCAGATTCTACATGTATGGACAGATTATGTGAAAGACCTGTATAATGATAACAGAGAGGAACAGTATGCTATTAGATTTAATAATGAAGGACCAGCAATTTTAAAGATGGAGGTTCAAAATGTTCTTAAGCATATGAAAGCTGGCAAGGCCCCCGGTGCAGATAACATCACAACAGAAATGATTAAAGCTTTAGAAGAATTTGGACTAGAGCAAGTCACTAGACTGCTGAACACATTATATGATACTGGAGATATACCTTCTGAATTATGTAATTCTGTATTTATTGCAATCCCAAAGAAATCAGGAACCTTAGAATGTGATCAACATAGAACAATTAGTATAATGAGTCACATCACAAAGATTTTGTTACGAATTATCATGCAAAGAGTGAGGAAGAAAATACAACCTGAAATAGGGGAAGAACAATGTGGTTTTGTAGAAGGAAAGGGTACAGTAAATGCTGTGTATATGCTGCGAACAGTTATTGAACGTGCTTTAGAAGTAAACAAGGATATACATCTTTGCTTTATTGACTACACAAAGGCTTTTGATAGAGTAAGACATGTCAACATTGTGGATATGCTTGCAGATCTACAAATTGATGGGAAAGACATTAGACTTATAAAAAACATATATTGGAAACAACAAGCTGCCATAAGAATTGATAATGAAGTAGGACAATACCAACCTATTAAGAGAGGTGTTAGGCAGGGATGTGTAATGTCTCCAGATCTTTTTTCCTTATACAGTGAAAATATTTTCAGAAATGTAGAAGACCTAAATGGAATCAGCATTGGAGGACGAAACATAAATAACATTAGATATGCAGATGATACAGTATTGATTGCAGACAATGCACAGGATCTGCAACAATTAGTAGACGCTGTGGTTGTACACAGTGAGCAGCTGGGGTTGGAATTAAATTGTAGGAAGACACAGGTTATGGTCGTCACTAGGAAGAACGAAGTACCACAATGTAATATACAAGTAAATGGGAATATTCTTCAACAAGTGAATCGGTTCAATTATCTCGGAACAGTCATAACATCTGATGGCAGATGCCTTGAAGAGATTAGAACAAGAATCGCCATTGCGAAAGTAGCCTTTAGCAAGATGAAAAACATTCTGACCAATAAAATGATGTCAATTGAAACGAGAAAAAGAGTGTTGAGGGGATACATAGAGCCTGTTCTTTTGTATGGATGTGAAACTTGGACAATGTGCAGTCAAGCTGAAAAACATCTGATGGCTGCAGAAATGTGGTTTCTGAGGAAAATGCAAAGAATACCATGGACAGATAGAAAAACCAATGACCAAGTACTACAAGAGACAAATGAAAATCGTAGATTGATTAGAGAAATTAGACGTAGACAGTCACAATTTTTTGGACATGTTATGAGAAGAAATGGACTGGAGAACTTGGTGACAGCTGGCAAGATCGAGGGGAACAGACCAAGAGGAAGACCGAGAGGAAAATACCTGGATGGCTTGGCCACATGGCATGGACGAGACAGGAACACTGAGCTGATCCACGACTCTGGTGATCGAGTGAAATGGCGAATCATGACCGCCCACGCTTTCCGGCATGGCACATGATTGATTGATTGTTCTGAAGGGTTGCCGTTGTTATCTGTTTTTGTTTACTCTTTCAAATCTCAAGCTTGTGGATTTTCTTTGTTACTTATTATTTAAGCTTTTTCCTTTGCAGTGTTACTGTAAAAACTGTTTTTTCATTGTTGTATGTGATCATTTGGAGAAATAAAACATTATCCTACTCATGGTAGTGCTTGGCATATTCACGTACAGGACAGAAATGAGATCTGCTCAACATGAGGATGACACACACAGGAGACTGACTACCCAGGAGAAATCCTTGAGGGTATGCAACCTATTAAAAACGTCCAAAATAACACTGATTATTTGAATCAACACACCTCGAATGCCTACCAAGATTGGCATGAAACAACCGGGAGGGAGAAAACATGTCACCAGTTCACCTTGTCTGCATGATGATAGACAGAGGACTTAGGACAACCCATTTATCATGACAAGACAGGAGAAGTGAAGGCATTTTATGCTTGACAGCGATGTGCGACTAAAGTCCCTCAGACAGACAGTGAGAATGAGAGGCGGAATGAGACAGGGAGAGAGTAAATGAGGTGAACTTAGATGGGGGACACTCTACATTACTAGGCATAAATGTTAATGCAAAGAGATATGTTCTAGAGTAGGGGGGCTGAGTGGTCTCGAGGTATGGTGTCCGCCTCGAATGCTGGAGGTCCCAGGTTCAAGCCCCTGGTGAGGGCCGGGATTTTTTCATGTGGACTTCTAGTAACAAAATGTCCCCTGGTCTCTGGGTACTGAGATCAAACGCCCGTGTGTATTGTTGCACACATAAAAAATCCCTTGGCAGTTGGAAATTGAAAAAGAATAGTCTAACGGCGCTGCCCAGGCAAAACTTTGAGTTAAAAATCTACCCGAAGTATTTCAGGATCCTCACCAGTGCTACGGAGTTCGTGTACTGAGCTGAGTTTCTCCGGACTCAAGCTTGGGTTAGGCGTAGAACGGAGCACTTATGATTTACACCTGTGTGCCGTGATGTTGATCCATCGACTAAATTAAACTAAACATGTTCTAAGGTATAGACAGATAGAAACTACACATCCTCATTTTGTAGCATAACAGCTCTCACAGGAGCCATGGATAGTCAGCAACCCACTCACATAACAGCTCTCACAGGAGCCATGGATAGTCAGCAACCCACTCACATAACAGCTCTCACAGGAGCCATGGATAGTCAGCAACCCACTCACATAACAGCTCTCACAGGAGCCATGGATAGTCAGCAACCCACTCACATAACAGCTCTCACAGGAGCCATGGTTAGTCAGCAACCCACTCACATAACAGCTCTCACAGGAGCCATGGATAGTCAGCAACCCACTCACATAACAGCTCTCACAGGAGCCATGGTTAGTCAGCAACCCACTCACATAACAGCTCTCACAGGAGCCATGGTTAGTCAGCAACCCACTCACATAACAGCTCTCACAGGAGCCATGGTTAGTCAGCAACCCACTCACATAACAGCTCTCACAGGAGCCATGGTTAGTCAGCAACCCACTCACATAACAGCTCTCACAGGAGCCATGGATAGTCAGCAACCCACTCACATAACAGCTCTCACAGGAGCCATGGTTAGTCAGCAACCCACTCACATAACAGCTCTCACAGGAGCCATGGATAGTCAGCAACCCACTCACATAACAGCTCTCACAGGAGCCATGGTTAGTCAGCAACCCACTCACATAACAGCTCTCACAGGAGCCATGGATAGTCAACAACCCACTCACATAACAGTTCTCACAGGAGCCATGGATAGTCAGCAACCCACTCACATAACAGCTCTCACAGGAGCCATGGATAGTCAGCAACCCACTCACATAACAGCTCTCATAGGAGCCATGGTTAGTCAGCAACCCACTCACATAACAGCTCTCACAGGAGCCATGGATAGTCAGCAACCCACTCACATAACAGCTCTCACAGGAGCCATGGATAGTCAGCAACCCACTCACATAACGGAGTAGCTGATCCACGTGCAAGGACACACAGACAGTGAATCACGCAAGCTGTATGTGCAACATGTCTCAGAGTGGAGCATTCGCCTTGAGTTGTCTTCGTCAACTGTGTTAAGTTAAATACATATGCAGGTCCGCATGGCCGAATGGGTAAGAACGCGTGTTCTTAAACATCCGGTGTGCTGATGCCGAGGTAAGTGGTTCAACCCCTACACCTGACAGCTGGACTAAAATTTTGACCTGTCGTCCTTGACTTGGGGACGTAAATTACAAGTGCCTCTGAAGTAGGAGTGGGTTTGCCTGATGGCGGCAAGGGACACTGTTAATAGGGAAAGCTAATCCACACGCAAAATTCAGTCCAGCGCTACTATAAATAATGTGTATGGAATATGTTTGAGTTCAAAGCGAGTGAGCGCCAAATAAAAAACATACTGTTTTCCATAGGTGTATAACCTTGCGCACATTCCATTTGATTATACCTCATTCTCTCACCGCTCCTGTTCATGATTAGTTGGATTTTGTAGCTCAGTTGCCCCTTGCTACATGCATGGTGGGTTGCTTCCCTTACAGGTCTGAGCAACACATGGGCAAGGTGGACACATGCATGGTAAGTTGCTTCCCTTACAGGTTCGAGCAACAAATGGGCAAGACTGACACAATAGTTCCCTATAACTTCTGCATTAAATTTGCACCTTTAAAACAATGGCTTTGAGCTACCTAGAGCAGACATCGCTGCAGCATTGGGAACAACAACAAAAGGCTGCCAGCCTTGATTTATGTGGTGATTTGTATTCATAAATTCCAGTCAAATAAACAAAAAATACATGAGCAACAGTGATTTTACCTTGGCATTTGACCCCTTGGGCTTTAAGCCCCCACATGAAATTGGCACAGAAATCACACCAGTGAAGGCCCATGAAGTTTTGAACCTAAGGAGAAATGTCACAATGAGAACAAGATATATAACTACACTAACATATCTGCTTTGTGTTCAAGGGGGTAATATAAATACAACTCTGAATCTGTAATGAGAATCAAGTACTGAACATGGCACAGAATATTCTACAGTACGTTTATATGCTGAGAACAATCTTTTTTAGGTGCCTAGTCAGGAGCAGACATTGGTGATCATAACACTCTAGTCTTTAGATGTCTAGTCTGGAGCAGACATTGGTGATCATGACACTCTAGTCTTTAGATGTCTAGTCTGGAGCAGACATTGGTGATCATAACACTCTAGTCTTTAGATGTCTAGTCTGGAGCAGACATTGGTGATCATGACACTCTAATCTTTAGATGTCTAGTCTGGAGCAGACATTGGTGATCATAACACTCTAATCTTTAGGTGCCTAGTCTGGAGCAGACAATGGTGATCATGACACTCTAGTCTTTAGGTGCCTAGTCTGGAGCAGACAATGGTGATCATAACACTCTAGTCTTTAGAGCAGACATTGGTGATCATAACACTCTAGTCTTTAGGTGCCTAGTCTGGAGCAGACAATGGTGATCATAACACTCTAGTCTTTAGGTGCCTAGTCTGGAGCAGACAATGGTGATCATAACACTCTAATCTTTAGGTGCCTAGTCTGGAGCAGACAATGGTGATCATAACACTCTAGTCTTTAGATGCCTAGTCTGGAGCAGACAATGGTGATCATGACACTCTAGTCTTTAGGTGCCTAGTCTGGAGCAGACATTGGTGATCATGACACTCTAATCTTTAGGTGCCTAGTCTGGAGCAGACAATGGTGATCATGACACTCTAGTCTTTAGGTGCCTAGTCTGGAGCAGACAATGGTGATCATGACACTCTAGTCTTTAGGTGCCTAGTCTGGAGCAGACAATGGTGATCATGACACTCTAATCTTTAGGTGCCTAGTCTGGAGCAGACAATGGTGATCATGACACTCTAGTCTTTAGATGCCTAGTCTGGAGCAGACAATGGTGATCATGACACTCTAGTCTTTAGGTGCCTAGTCTGGAGCAGACATTGGTGATCATGACACTCTAATCTTTAGGTGCCTAGTCTGAAGCAGACATTGGTGATCATGACACTCTAGTCTTTAGGTGTCTAGTCTGAAGCAGACATTGGTGATCATGACACTCTAGTCTTTAGGTGTCTAGTCTGAAGCAGACATCGGTGATCATGACACTCTAGTCTTTAGGTGCCTAGTCTGGAGCAGACAATGGTGATCATGACACTCTAGTCTTTAGGTGTCTAGTCTGAAGCAGACATTGGTGATCATGACACTCTAGTCTTTAGGTGTCTAGTCTGAAGCAGACATCGGTGATCATGACACTCTAGTCTTTAGGTGCCTAGTCTGGAGCAGACATTGGTGATCATAACACTCTAGTCTTTAGAGCAGACATTGGTGATCATAACACTCTAGTCTTTAGGTGTCTAGTCTGAAGCAGACATCAGTGATCATGACACTCTAATCTTTAGGTGCCTAGTCTGGAGCAGACAATGGTGATCATAACACTCTAGTCTTTAGAGCAGACATTGGTGATCATAACACTCTAGTCTTTAGGTGCCTAGTCTGGAGCAGACAATGGTGATCATAACACTCTAATCTTTAGGTGCCTAGTCTGGAGCAGACAATGGTGATCATAACACTCTAGTCTTTAGATGCCTAGTCTGGAGCAGACAATGGTGATCATGACACTCTAGTCTTTAGGTGCCTAGTCTGGAGCAGACATTGGTGATCATGACACTCTAATCTTTAGGTGCCTAGTCTGGAGCAGACAATGGTGATCATGACACTCTAGTCTTTAGGTGCCTAGTCTGGAGCAGACAATGGTGATCATGACACTCTAGTCTTTAGGTGCCTAGTCTGGAGCAGACAATGGTGATCATGACACTCTAATCTTTAGGTGCCTAGTCTGGAGCAGACAATGGTGATCATGACACTCTAGTCTTTAGATGCCTAGTCTGGAGCAGACAATGGTGATCATGACACTCTAGTCTTTAGGTGCCTAGTCTGGAGCAGACATTGGTGATCATAACACTCTAGTCTTTAGGTGCCTAGTCTGGAGCAGACAATGGTGATCATGACACTCTAGTCTTTAGGTGTCTAGTCTGAAGCAGACATTGGTGATCATGACACTCTAGTCTTTAGGTGTCTAGTCTGAAGCAGACATCGGTGATCATGACACTCTAGTCTTTAGATGTCTAGTCTGGAGCAGACATTGGTGATCATGACACTCTAGTCTTTAGGTGTCTAGTCTGAAGCAGACATCGGTGATCATGACACTCTAGTCTTTAGGTGTCTAGTCTGAAGCAGACATCGGTGATCATGACACTCTAGTCTTTAGATGTCTAGTCTGAAGCAGACATCGGTGATCATGACACTCTAGTCTTTAGATGTCTAGTCTGGAGCAGACATTGGTGATCATGACACTCTAGTCTTTAGGTGTCTAGTCTGAAGCAGACATTGGTGATCATGACACTCTAGTCTTTAGGTGTCTAGTCTGAAGCAGACATTGGTGATCATGACACTCTAGTCTTTAGGTGTCTAGTCTGAAGCAGACATCGGTGATCATGACACTCTAGTCTTTAGATGTCTAGTCTGGAGCAGACATCGGTGATCATGACACTCTAGTCTTTAGGTGTCTAGTCTGAAGCAGACATTGGTGATCATGACACTCTAGTCTTTAGATGTCTAGTCTGGAGCAGACATTGGTGATCATGACACTTTAGTCTTTAGATGTCTAGTCTGGAGCAGACATTGGTGATCATGACACTTTAGTCTTTAGATGTCTAGTCTGGAGCAGACATTGGTGATCATGACACTTTAGTCTTTAGGTGCCTAGTCTGGAGCAGACATTGGTGATCATGACACTCTAGTCTTTAGATGTCTAGTCTGGAGCAGACATTGGTGATCATGACACTCTAATCTTTAGATGTCTAGTCTGGAGCACACATCGGTGATCATGACTCTCTAATATTTAGATGCCTAGTCTGAGGCAGACAATGTGATCATGACTCTCTAATATTTAAGTGCCTAGTATGGAGCAGACATTGGTGATCATGCCCTCCCCGAGGGCTTTCACCACACCACCCTGATCATAAAGTAGCCTTTGCCCAGAGAGGCAGCAGCATCAGCCAATCTATCTGTCTGTTCATTGCCCCACACAGCATGCCCTGGGCAGAAGATTCATACTAAGCTCACAACCTGCATCTGTGAGAAATGTGAGCCACTCCACTCAGAACATGCCCAGTTTCCACTATTTGTAGCATATTCTATAAGTCTGTCACAAATTTGCCTGTGCTGCTTTCAAATCATAAAAGACAACTGTGACAGCCTCACTCTCTACTATTCTCATGCCAGAAAAGAATAAGTTAATGTTAACCTCTAAATATTAGAGCAAACAGACAGATCAAGCTTACTTTGAATGTATGTGGCTTCTCATAGTCAGTGACATTAGTTGCTGGAAGTGCGTCGGAATCCTCATTGGTTGTAGAAGAGGCCTTGAAAGAAAGTAGAACAACGTAAATATGAGATTAAAATAGATCCACATGACTGGTGATGTTGGATGATAAACAATGATAGTAGCAGAAACTCCTTTTAATCTTCTTCTTCCTGAATATATGTAAAGAAAACACCAAACCATTTGAGATTGACATCTTCATGGAGTATGCCCTCAAAATAATTTCCTTTATTCTGCATAAATTGAATAGTTTCGTGGTAAATATTAGCCACCATTTTACAAATTCCACAGCTAAATTCATCAGTATAACCTATCTGTAGCTTTTTGAACAAGTGGTATCTCGGTGTGTTATGTCCCATTTGGAGTCTGAAGACTGTTCCTTACTCAATTTGGTGGAGTTCAAAACATGCATTATCCTTCTGGTACCCTCTTTGACTTACTCTAATTGCTTTACATAAATTTTTTTAAGCTGCTACATGTGCCAGATTTTCTCTTTTCACAATGTTGCAACAACAACAAAAATGGCGACTGCCTCTTTCTGATGTTTGTGATTAAGTTGTCTCAGCCTCTTTCCAAATATTTAGAACATTCATTTTGGCTGTCCAAGCAATGTTCAGCATTCTTCAACAAAACCACATCTCTAAGGCCTCTATTAAGGTAAAACTGTAACGGAAGATGCCTGAAGTGAGACACATAGAATTAGAATTGTGATGGCAAAGATGGCATTTAGAGAAAGACACAAAATCCTAATACTAAACAATAAAGAAATGTGTGTGGGTGGGTCTCTCTGTCTCTGTGTAAGAGTAAACGTTTGTTAGTGTGTGATTTTTAGTGGGTATATGTGTATGCAAGGGAGTGTGTATGCGTGTGCTATTGAGTGGGTGTATAACTGAGAGTTTGTGTAACTAATGTATGTATGTATGAATGTGTGGCTGTAGGTATGTATATATGTGATCAGCCACGTTTGAGTGTCTGTGTGTGTGTGTGTGTGTGTGTCTGTTTGCCTGCCTGCCTCTCATAACATGGTAGTATGCATTATGTTCACAACATTTGCTTGACAATGTTGTTTTTTTATGTGAATGTAACATGCACAACAGATGTATGAAAAATGAGTGGTTGGAAGGGCTGAATGTAAGACAGGCCTGCATGCCCAATTTGTGACCCACTGAAAATAAAGTTCATTTGTTCGTTCTTTCTCTCATGAAAAACATTGAAGAGCTTGGAGGCAGATTCAAAGAATGAGTAGGAACTGTAGTAATGGATTCCTGCTCCTGAAGAAATGAACAGAAAATGACAGATGACCAACTTGAAATAAACAAACAAACAAAGACATGTCATCAGATGACAAACATCCATGGTTACCAACCTCAGCACTCACACCATTGACAGTTGTGTCATTTTTACTGTTTTTGCCCATTCGTTTTCTCTTCATGTTGTAGGCATTGTACGGGGACTCCTCATAGCTGGATTCCTGAGCCAATGTTTTGATATAGTCAGCAGCTCGCAGCTCAATGTAAAAGTGGATGAGCCCATCTGCCACCAGGTCATGGATGGTGTCGAACCTCTTCTCTCCCACGTAGTGCTTTCCATCATAGTACAGTTTGTAATTCCTTGTCTCGTTGTCAAATCTGTGAGGGGGATTATTAGATCAGCAGTTGAAAGTGATGTTACATTAAATCTCTCTGCCCAAAGCAAGATGCTACATACAGATTTTTTTATCCAAAGTATTAGCTACATAAATCAACGGACATTTGAATGTGAAGAAATTGACATTACAACCAGGGACAAGAGTTAAAGTAATAATGTGGATAGAATTGGCAAATGTGTTGTTGTTGTTTTTTGTGCTCACTTGCTTTGAACTCAAGCATAGTCTGTCAACATGTTACTACTTCTAGTGCACTGGACTGATTTTTATGTGCGCATTTTTTGCCACTAGAGCTAGCGGTCGTATGCTTGCTCATCAAGACAGCAGCCAGGGTTTCAACCCCATCAGTAGTGGTGTCCAGATCTAAGGTCCATCCAACCACATAGAATGAGTTCTGATAATTTTTAGAAGTTTCAGGATATGAAAGGTGACAAAAATGGAATGATCACTTTATCTCACAATACCACAGCATGGACAATTCAGAAAATTGTATAGTACTAATTTTTATAAAGTTGAGTCTACCCCAGAGCAATACTGGCTGGAAAAGCATCATTCTGCCTCTACTGGAACCACTTTCTTGGTAGGCAGGCATACTAACCACTACATAATTATTTTGCAAATAAAAAAAAACACAACAATAACCATAAACCCACATGCATGTTCCTCCAGTAGCCATGGCCTATGATATATTACAAGGGGTACTCACTCTTGGGCAATGTCAATGGTTATCTCCCCCAACAATGGTAACATGAAAACAGGTGGTGAATGAGCTCGTGAGCGCCTGATAGATAGTTGTTGGTTATGGTCTCAAGTTTGCAATGATCGGCAGAGGATTCCTTTATTGAGACAATGGCTACGTCACTGACCAGTTTGGTGACAGCCAAGAAGAAAAGCAACGGCACACTACATTGTTTACAGATACCTAGAATATCATGAAATTGTAAGAAGACAAATTACGGTCATCTCCAAGAAACCAGAAATACCCCAATGTAATATTTCACCTCAGAAGGCAAATACTTATACAGGTGAATTACCTCTGAAGTCACAGTGGGTTCGCTTGATGACGAAGGACACTGGTAAGAAAGCTAATCCACACGCACAAATCTGTCCAGTGCTCTAGAAGTAGTTGCACGAGTGTGGACTACGCTTGAGTTAAAAGCAAGTGAACACAAAGGAAGTCAACACATGAACTGATTTGATCCATGCCATCGGTGGCAAGGCACTTGATGATGATAACTTATTAGTGGAAGAAAGAGGTTGAGGAGAAAGAAGAGAAGAAAACTAGTGATTCATCATTACTTATTTCCATATATACATCACCTCAATGGTATTGATATAACTGGTAATTTACCTTAAGGCTTCCTTCTAAGCATTGGTTGGAGTTTGATGATGATGAAATGCCTGACGCCTGTGGAGAAAGCACTGCCAACATAGGACTTATCCCAGCCAGTCCATACCCGGTTGTATCCTCATATGTTTCTCTTTAAGTTAGTTGCATATCCCTTACAGGATGTCTCAGTCAATCACAGCATGTTTTTGTTTATTCGTGATTTCTTGGCAAGTTTACATTCAGTAGTTTATTATTGCCTTCTGAATGACTGGCACACATACCATTGTATGAAAACCAATGCAAGGCAATCTGCTGCTAAATCACCCACAGCCGTGTTTCAAACACAGTATGTGGCATTACAAATTGTGTCTGTAACCCCTACAACACAGAGCTGATATGCCTTCCTATGGATGTGATATTACAGTACCAATCCTCTACACCCCCTTGGCTTATTGAGCTTGGAGAGAGGAATAAGAGCTACGCAATGCAGTTCCCACAAAGATGGTACTTTGGTAGTGGGTTGAGAGGAAAGTCTCTGCACCAACCTCCGATAGATGCCGACCCTTTTCAGAGCTCATGGACCTGAACATGAAGCACTGGACTTGAAGAGTTATGAAATCCCATTCTTCCAGAGGATTTACAAACATCTATGACAAACCTTGGGTGTCACTTGAGCCCCAAGAGGGAGATGAAGAGTTGTAGCACTGTAGAACTCCTGCACAAGTCCTAAATAACAACTATAGAAATGTAGAAATGGTAGAAACAATCTGCCAACAATCAACCAAGCAGGAACTAGCTTACAGAGGGCCTGGTGTGTATCCAGCCAATCACGAACTGGCTTACAAAGGGCTTGGTGTGTATCCAACCAATCATGAACTGGCTTACAAAGGGCCTGGTGTGTATCCAGCCAATCATGAACTGGCTTACAAAGGGTTTGGTGTGCATCCAGCCAATCATAAACTGGCTTACAAAGGGCTGGTGTGTATTCAATCAATCATGAACTGGCTTACAAAGGGCCTGGTGTGTATCCAACGAATCATGAACTGGCTTACAAAGGGCCTGGTGTGCACCCAACCAATCATGAACTGGCTTACAAAGGGCTTGGTGTGCATCCATCCAATCATGAACTGGCTTACAAAGGGCTTGGTGTGTACCCAACCAATCATGAACTGGCTTACAAAGGGCTTGGTGTACATCCATCCAATCATGAATTGGCTTACAAAGGGCCTGGCATGCATAGCTGTGGGGCTATACTCCACTAGGAGTCTTCAAGGTGAAAGAAGAACAACAACAACAAACCTTATGGCTAATGTAAATGCATTTGGTCCTCTATCACTCTTTCTGACTAGATAACACCCATCCCCTGGACTCAAGAGATTGTCCACCTCCTGTCTGCTGATGGTGCCATGGTACCTGTCAACAGAATTGGTACAACGTCATGTAGGTCAGTACGACGTCATGCAGGTCAGTACGACATCATGCAGGTCAGTACAACATCATATAAGTCAGTACAACATCATATAGGTCAGTAGAATGTCATGTAGGTCAGTACAACATCATGTAGGTCAGTAAAACATCATGCAGGTCAATCAATCAGTCTATGGTAAGATCAGTACAACATCATACAGGTTAGTACAACATAATTTAGGTCAGTGCAACATCATGAAGGTCAGTTTGTTTGTTTATTTGTTTTTCTTCCACATATGCCGTTAGGCGTCATGGGAAGGGGTAATTGAAGTTGCGACGTCGGCTGGGAAGTTCCCGATTGGGTGCACCTCACACAGCCATCCAAGACAATGAACGTCAGATGCGGGACTGATCGTAGGTCAGTACAACACATGTAGGTCAGTATAACACATGTAGGTCAGTACAACACATGTAGGTCAGTATAACACATGTAGGTCAGCCAAGCATTCTATGGTATGTGCATTAGTTTCACAGGATACACATTCTCATAGGCTTCACCTGATGGGGAGAGACACAGATAATAGGGAAAGCTAATCCACGCGCAAAAATCAGTCCAGCGCAATAGAAGTGGTACCACGTGTATGACTATGCTTTAGTTCACATCCATAATATAACCCGTAAGCTAATATACCTCCCCACAAATATGAAGATATAATACCAGTCTCGCCCACCCCACAAGTTTCTGGGCTTGGAGAGGGAAAGGAAAGCTCCACAACAGTCCCCAGAGAGATTGTATTTACATTCACCCCACTTTAGTAATGACCTAATTGACAATGCAGCAGACGTCAAATTAGAACTATGTTAGAATTCAGTCTTCTGGAGTGTCAGAGACCTCATTCAGACTTAGACGTAACAGACTGAGCTGACAGGACAGGCATAGAGGAAGACAGCCAGCCAACAGGGGTTGAATGCGATACATGTATGAAAGAGCCAGGACAGGTCACACCTGTTGACAGACACTTAACCCCGAGGTCAGGTACAGTTAGAGTTCGATGTAGTCCAACCACTACACGGACTGACTAAAGAGAGTTCAGACGAGAAACACATGGCCAGGGGACACGTGATAGAAAAGACTGGACAGGGGACTAGATAGAAAATATGCGACTACGGACTTGGACGGACGTGTTAGAGAGGACTGATAGAATCTGAGAAGAGAGATGAGCGAAAGCCATTATGATCAACAAGTTGTATAAATGCGAGAAGTCGAGCGAACTATGATTGGTGGGACGACGACGACTTGTATGCAGATTGATTGAGATGGCTAGACTGTATGCTAGCGGCTTGAGTGCGTGTACGTAGATTGTCGAGTTTCCAACTTGTATTGAGATTATGTTTTGGGTACAGACATGATTGTGTTATGTCGGTACTTAATTGTATAGCTAGCGCTCTGTGATATAATATTAGCGCTCGTTTAGAGAAATAAACCTTCCCGAGTGGGACGGCCGAATAGCCTGTCTCTGTGTGAAGTTACTTGGAGAGAAAGTATAATTTACCTGTCAGCAACAGGCGTGTGCATGCTTTATCAACGCTAGGTTCCTGACATGTAGGCTTCACAACCAAATATTTTACTTAAATTAGTTATTTATGTCACTCTCTAAACTTCAAACTAGTGCTGAAATTGAGATATCTATGCACATGGATAACATCAGGTGGAAGATGCATCACAGAGATAAAGAACAGAGGAGGACAAGCTAACAACTGCATTTTATAAAATGCAATAGATCCTTATCTGGATGTTAGAAAGAATTCTTGGATGTTACATAGAGCCAGTTCAAACATTTGACTGAATCCTGTAAACAAGCAACAACAAATAAAGTATCCACAAGTTTTAATAATGTGGTTTTACGGAAGAATGCAGAAAATTACCTGGTCAGCCAAAATGAGTAATCTAGAAGTTTTGAGGAAGGCTCAAACACTAAGACAACTTATCACAAGCAACAGAATAGAGCAGTCATCATTTTTACACTAAGACAACTTATCACAAGCAACATAATTTTTTGGCCAGAAAATGAGAAGGCAAAAACTGGAATATGTTGTGACAACTGGAAAGATTTTTGGAATGAGAGATATTGGAAGACTGAGAAAAAATCTTGATTGTCATGTCATTACATGGAAAGGTGTCAGCACACAAACTGATATATGCCACTAGGGTTGCAAGATGTAGAGAAGCATGATTGCATATGCCAGCCAACAAGGAACTTGATGATGGTCAAGCTGTCTTCATGCAGTAACGCAACACACCGTATTACCTCATCACACACACACACTCACACTCCCTCACACAGTAACACAACACACCGTGTTACCTCATCACACACTTGCAGCAATCAGCATTGTGTATCTCACCACACACACACCCATCCTCCCTCACACACTAACACAACACACTGCTTGCAGCAATAAATATTGTGTATCTTACCCCCCCCCCCCCACACATTCCCTCACACAGCAGCACAACACACTGTATTACCTCACCACACACCCATCCTCCCTCACACAGCAGCACAACACACTGTATTACCTCACCACACACCCATCCTCCCTCACACAGCAGCACAACACACTGTATTACCTCACCACACACCCATCCTCCCTCACACAGCAGCACAACACACTGTATTACCTCACCACACACCCATCCTCCCTCACACAGCAGCACAACACACTGTATTACCTCACCACACACCCAGCTGCACACGAGCAGTCTGCCGAGCAAACATGCACCATGTCACTGTCACCCCTGCCAGCTGTGAGGTCAGTGCAATGATTCATTTCATCCACCCAGAAACAACACAGCACTGCAGGCATTTATTGTCCAATGTCTTTTTCCAATTCCCCAGAGCTCTTGGGTTTCACAGGTCGTCTGCTATTCTTCTCACATTCATCCCCCGGGGAGCATAAGTCCTAAAAAAATTCTTGCCAAGCCCTCCTATCTTCTGCTGCGTCCTCCGTGTTCTCCTCATATTGTTCATCCCTCTCTAATCCTCTTCTCCATGTTCTCCCCATATGGTTCATCCCTCTCTAATTCTCTCCTCCATATTGTTCATCCCTCTCTAATTCTCTTCTCCATGTTCTCCCCATATGGTTCATCCCTCTCTAATCCAATTATCCATGTTCTCCCATTATCGTTAATCCCTCTCTAATTCTCTCTTACATGTTCTCCCCATATTGTTCATCCCTCTCTAATTCTCTCCTCCATACTCTCCCCATATTGTTCATCCCTCTCTAATTCTCTCCTCCATACTCTCCTCCATATTGTTCATCCCTCTCTAATTCTCTTCTCCATACTCTCCCCATATTGTTCATCCCTCTCTAATCCTCTTCTCCATGCTCTCCCCATATTGTTCATCCTTCTCTAATCCTCTTCTACATGTTCTCCCCATATCATTCATCCCCCTCTAATTCTCTTCTCCACATTCCCCCATATTGTTCATCACTCTCTAATCCTCTTCTACATGTTCTCCCCATATCGTTCATCCCTCTCTAATTTTCTTTTCCAAGTTATGAAACATTAAGTACTTGAAACCATCTAAAAATATACTAAAGAATGCATTTAAATTAGTTACAATAGTCACTGCTATGGTCTAACACTGTTTTGGGGAAGCTGGAATGTACCAATAAAGTATTCATTATAACTTATTCAACAAAGTTAGCTGTAATGCGATGAGGAAATTGTTTATTGGGAAATCTTGCTATAAATCTCTGAGCAACCATCTTTGTTATCGACCACCATCCCAAAACACTTGCTCAATCAAAAGAATTTTTTCTTCTGTTACTAACACCATTCTCTTCAGAGTGCAAAGAATTACTCCAGTAGATGACAGCCATAATGCTTCACGGTGGACTGTGGAGCACATTTTTATGATGTCATGTACTTCATTTTCCAAAATTGTTCTACATACAAAGTGTAGTGAAACTTCACAAACACCCTGTATAATCTTCTACTTTATTATCCTTTTCCCGGCACTAATCGTTGGTTACTCTGGCAGTCCAACGTAATCTGACACTGTATTTGAACAACATATTCACTTCTACTCAGCTTTTCACAGAAAACTCAAAACGTGTGCACGTAGCGCGGCAGTCAACAAAGGTCAGACGCAGCAGGACTTGGCAAGTGTGGGGGAACACACGTGTGATAGCGCAGTGGAGCACTTGTAACTTTGAGGTCAAGTGAGACAATTGACTTTCCACTATTGGACAACAAAAACCCTGCAACATTCACTCAACCACACTACATACACTAGTTACAAAAAGGGATCAGTTAGACATACAACTAGTGAAGTGGTGAGAGAACACTGCGCTTAAGCTCTAACCAGTCAGACTAAAACATGGAGGTTTCAGGGAAGCATGTCAAATTGACTGAACTGGGTTTGGTCCTGTATGGCTCAGTCTCTTTCTGCAGAGTGACATGCTGAAAGAGGTGCAATGTAATGAAATTTAAGCATATCTCATTTGGGACAACACACTCCCCTTTTATCCACCCCTTTAATGTGGCTTTACCACATTTTCATGTTGCATGTATGTGGAGTTCTATTGATCTATGATGAGGTAAGAGAGTTCCCTTTTCTCTCAGGAGTTGGAACTCTTTGCTGGCTGCTGAGGATGGGGACGAAGCGCTTATGGGAATGTCCCGAATGCTGTGATGTCGGTTCCTAAATCAATCAATCAATCAATCAATCTCTCAGGAGTTTTGTATAGGGGAATTAGTGAAACTCGCTAGTTCCTGAGAAACAGAAATAAACTGTCCAAATGTATGTGGATACTTCTGTAGTTAAAATTTGTACATTCTGAAGGAATTCGTGAATTGTGAATTATCTCCACCTCGTTTCTAAAGTATCTCAGAGATATTTTATGTGTTCCATAAATTAGTAATATAACATTAGGGCACCTGCGATCTCCACCAAGAAGAAGGGTCGGTCATTAGTAGCTGTATCATAAGCGTCACCTTGAATTAAGGTCTGTGATCTACAGTGAATACTGTCGGCTTCTATTTCCAAAATTACAGGACCCATTTATTATTGAAGTACTAGAGAGAAGGCTCACTCTGTGGCGAAGGGGTAGCGTATGCAGTTCGTAATCCCACATACCCATGTTTGAAATACAGCTGCAGGCGATTTGGCAGCATACCGTCTTGCGTTTGTTTTTAAGAAATGGTATGGGTGCCAGTCATTTAGAAAGCAATGGCAAACTACTGAACGTAAACTTGCCAAGAGATCACAACAGCAAAAGATATGCTGTTGTTGACTGCGATGTCCTGTGAAGGATATGCATCTAACTTTTAACCTAAATAGTTAGAAGACGCATCACCTCCAGGCAGCCAAGGGACCAAGACTGGGCTATCAATCCAAGTCACCCAGAAGAAGCCTAAGCACTCTGAAGCTGAGGGTATTATAATCCCCGTTATGACCAATCTCTGAAAAAAAATTACACTAGCGAACTTAATGGCAGAGGCCAAAAACAAAGTCAAGCCATCTGAAACACAATTCAGGAGGCTTGACCACTGAGGCAGATCTTAAAACCTGACCTAGGCACACAGATCAACCCAACCTAAACTGGCTGATAGGACATGTCTGGGAAGTCAAGGCCATTGGTATGTTTGCTTTGCCCTCGCTCGCTTTGAACTCAAGCGTAGTCCATACACACTACTGCTAGTAGTGCTGGACTGAATTTCGCCTATGGATTAGCTTTCCCTATTAGCAGTGTCCCTCGCCATCAGGCAAGCCCACTCCGACTTCATAGGTACTTGTAATTTACGTTCCTAAGTCAAGGATGACAGGTCAACATTTTAGTCCAGCTGTCCAGTGTAGGGGTGAAACCCCTTACCTCAGTATCAGCACACCAAATGTTTAAGAACAATCGTTCTTAACCATTCCGCCATGCTGACCTACAGGCCGTCGGTATGACACTAACCACCTCAGCCCTGGTGGGCCAACTGGTCATCTATACAAACATGGGTCTAGCATCATATACCCAACATGAGTTTCAGATTGTAAAGGTGTCCTTTACTTTCTTACACAGGACATGTGTTTTCCTAATCTGCAAATCTTCTCCTTCTCCTTCTTTCATCCACTTGAAATTTGTCTATATCTGCAATGTTGTCTCTTGTATGACATTTATCTATATCTGCAATGTTATCTCTTGTATGACATTTATCTATATCTGCAATGTTGTCTCTTGTATGACATTTATCTATATCTGCAATGTTATCTCTTGTATGACATTTATCTATATCTGCAATGGTATCTCTTGTATGACATTTATCTATATCTGCAATGTTGTCTCTTGTATGACATTTATCTATATCTGCAATGTTGTCTCTTGTATGACATTTATCTATATCTGCAATGTTATCTCTTGTATGACATTTATCTATATCTGCAATGTTATCTCTTATATGACATTTATCTATATCTGCAATGTTATCTCTTGTATGACATTTATCTATATCTGCAATGGTATCTCTTGTATGACATTTATCTATATCTGCAATGTTATCTCTTATATGACATTTATCTATATCTGCAATGTTGTCTTTTGTATGACATTTATCTATATCTGCAATGTTGTCTCTTGTATGACATTTATCTATATCTACAATGTTGTCTCTTGTATAAACTTCACTGTATTGTTTTAGTTCACTCTGTGGTTCACAGAGTTTATCTTCCATTGTTGTTTCTCTAAGCCAGAAGGTTTGTCTAGATGTGTTGTTATCTGCATATGAATTTAGTAGGCCCCACAGTGCAGGAGCTAATGCAGTAATGCACTCTTGGCTGTAAGCCTGGAGGTTTACAGGAGGTCATGGATTTAATCCCCCACCAGGCAAGAACTGTTCGTCATAACAGCTCTGGGGTCAGCCAGGATCATGGAGTTAGGTCCCAGAAAATCTTCTTGGTGCCGCAGGTGTGATACTGCCCCTCACTGAGTGACATTTGGCAGTAACAGGCCCTAACATTCCCCAGTGGCATGAAATAGATTCTTGTAGCCTATCAATTTATATAGGTCATGTCAGGTTAACTGGCTTTGGAGATAGTGATTTCATTGGTATGAGGCATCAGCCATTCAGAAAGCAATGGTAAACAAGTGAGAGAAAAAATTGCAATGTAACACTCTGTAAAGGACATACAACTAACTAACATGTCAGATTATTCATGTCTGTAGACTGGTATGAACATAAGGATGGCTAATTTCACAATTACAAATATAGAAAATCTGGGTTTTTTAAATTAAAATGTTAAAGAAACATTCTTAGAATACCATGAATCAAAAAGACACCCAAAAAAAAACGCTGACATTCTACAAGATTTGAAGAAAACTGGCTCTTAAAAAGCATAGTCTTTGAAACTGAAACACTTTGGCCATGTTAAATATCCCAGTGGCTTGGAGAGAACAGGGATAGAAGGCAGGGTTCCTGGACGAGGAGGCAGAAGTTAACAAAGCACGAAGATGGACACGGGTCATTGCAGACACCAGGGGCAAGAGGGCGCACCAGGCAGGAAAACTGGCAAGGGATTGAGAAATTGTTCAGGTGGCCGTGAAAAGATCATCATTCAGCAAGGACCTGCTACATGATGATAAGACTGATAGAAAGAAATTAACAGTGGCGACTGAGTGCATGGGATTTACATACCGAGGTCAGTATGCCCCATAGTTCCTCAAACCAACAGGCTTTTGGGCCAGGTTGAAACACAAGCGCGCAATTGTGGCGCAAATACGTATGGTTGGTAGAAATAAATAAATGAGTACATGGGAAACACAGTGGAACATGAGTCCCAAACATCCTCTTGTCAATCTTGTCACAAAATGACAGGTTCCAGAAGGGCATTTTGAAGCTGGAACATACTACAAGAAGCGAGTTGCATAAGCCGCATTCTATCGTAAGGGTACTTAAGACACAAGGGATAGTTGCTTTGGGTTAAACGGAGTGGGGATTGACCTGGGTTGCTGTTGTTGACCAGAGAAGACTATGGGGTATAGGTAAAACAGAGATATAACGGTGAGGATTGGAGCTGTAGAACATACCCAAATTATCAGTTGCTATAAGATCACGGAACTGATGCTCTTATTTCAATATGTCACAGAAATCAAGATGGCTGTCATTGTTGTGTTGGATCAACACAGTACTACCAAATTTATTATCACATTAATAAACATTGAAACAACAGAACTTGTGGTGTCCACCTTTTGGTTAACCATGACCAACCACTGCTCATTCACAGAAGCTGATATTACTTGCATCCTCATTGTGGTTGCCCCACGTATAGTGGCTGATTGTGCATGAAGTGTTATCCTATAGACTGTGTGATAGTAACACATATATAACCAGCTAATACATATCTTTGGGAAAACTATATGGTGATTTCACTTTGCCTTCACGTGCTTTTAGATATAAGATCACTCAATAAATGAACATAAAATGTTCGCCATTACTTCAGACAACTGTGTATCGTTTGGTAAATCGCTAGTTAGTTAGTTAGTTAGTCGACAGATCATCCTCATTGCACAACGAACCATTCAGTCCATAATTGGTAAATCAATAATTTAGTGTATCCTCCACCATCAGAAACTGAAACTATCCTCTTCTTCATAAATCAGGTGTAGAACAGGCAATGATAGTGACAACTCTTCAATCCTTTCAGTCATCTTCAGGTATTTTAAAGAAGCTATTGTTGATTATATTATTATTTATTGCCTGGCCACTCTTATAAAAACCATACTGGAGGGTAAGTTTGAAGGCAAGCAAGGAAGAGGTAGACAACGATACAAGGGGGGAGATAACATCAAGAGATGGACGAACATCAGCCTCACAGAATGTACAGTCTGGGCGAGAGACAGACAGTGTTGGAGATCCATTGCAACCAACCTTCATTGTGAAGACGGTGACTGATTGATTGACTGACTGACTGCCCTATTGTTGAAATTGTCCATTATCACTCTTCTTTTTTCCTCTGCCTCCGTTACCTTGTAATTTCCCCACAGGTTAATTTCTTTGTCTGCTAATATACCCACTTCCTAGTGTGAGAAAATGCAACCTAAAGACTAAATGTCATGGCAGGGCAGACCAGGTCCTAAACCTTGGTCAGCAACTGGTCAAGGATTGAAGCTCTGACAGGTGGACAGTTAAAGCATTGCTTGACATATTGATCTTACCTTTCCTCTGGAGTAAACCAGACAGATCGAGAGAGGGATCATGCTGTATGGGCAATACGTCTCTACAATTCAGCCCAGGCTGTGTACTATGGAGAGGTTATTACGCCTTTTTTATTCGTCTGTCAAGATGGCAAGGTGCCAGTATTATATTAATATGCCCAATACATTTCATTTGTCCTTTCCGTTTAGTTTTGATGAATACCCCCTGCAACACCTGTAAATCTTAATGGGTTTTTTTTTCTGTGCAAGATTTTCTCATCATTCTTAGAACAAACTATAAAGCAAGAAAACAGGGGATTTATTAGCTTTGTACAACAAAACTGATCATTCTAAAGCAAGAAAATAATGGATTTTATAGCTCTGTACAACAAAACTGCTCAGTATAAAGTAAGAAATAAAGGGATTTATTAGCTCCGTACAACAAAATTGATCATTATAAAGCAAGAAATCAGGGGATTTATTAGCTCTATCCAAGAATGATCATTATAAAGCAAGAAAATAGAAGACTTATTATATTACCTATGTACAACAAAACTTATCACAATAAAGCAAGAAAACAGGATGTATTAGCTCTGCAAAACAAAACTGATTATTATAAAGCAAGAAAACGGGATTTATTTTTTTTTAAAAGTCGCTTAAAAGTCGACAGGGTCGACTTCATTGCACCGGGTTTTATCCCATATGGCTCGGTCTCTTTCGGCAGCGCGGAAAGCGTCGCACAAAGCACGAACTTCGCAGCTTTTAGCGACAACCCACAGGAGTCTCCGAAACATTTAACTCGTAAACCGAGGCCCGGAATCGAACCCACAACCTTCGGAGCACGAGTCAAACAGCTTGACCACTTCGCCACAGAGACTCCCAATTTTACGGGATAACTTTTAACTTTTGACTCCCGGGATTTATTAGCTCCGTACAACATAACTGATAATTATAAAGCAAGAAAACTGGGATTTATTAGCTCAGTACAACAAAACTGATTATTGTAAAGCAAGAAAATGGGATTTATTATCTCTGTATAACAAAACTGATCATTATAAAGCAAGAAAATGGGGATTTATTAGCTCAGTACAACAAAACTGATCATTATAAAACAAGAAAACAGGGGATTTATTAGCTCCATACAACAAAACTGATCACTAACACATCCACTTACTCAGATCCATAATGTGGTGGTCTGTTAGGTACCTGATAATAAAAGTATATAAACTGTGGTTAGAATATCGACTAAATATGACCTGTACAATGATCTCTCACTCCGCCAAACACCTGTCCATACACGCACGCATAAACCATGATTAGAATATTGACTAAATATGACCCAAACAATGATCTCTCACTCCCCCAAACACCTGTCCATACACACACACATAAACCATGATTAGAATATTGACTAAATATGACTCAAACAATAATCTCTCACTCCCCCAAACACCTGTCTATATACTCACACTTAAACCGTGATAAGAATATTGACTAAATATGACCGGCACAATGATCTCTCACTCCCCCAAATACCTGCCCATACACGCATGCATAAACCATGATTAGAATATCCACTAAATATGACCTGAACAATGATCTCTCACTCCGCCAAACACCATTTAACAACTTTTAAATCTTAATGGACACACCCCTACTTCCCATTTTCCATCAGAAATTTTTTTTGGGTTCAAAATTACTTTTTGTTTAGCACTAATTGTATTAATCCTCCAGGCTTCAGATGTGCTTGGTCATTCAGTTGAAAACCTGATCAAATTTACATGTTGCATGCCCTTTGAAGGCCAATGTGATTAATCCGTTTATTTTTTAGGCAATTTTACATTCAGTAGTTTGCCACTGCTGTCATAACAAGAAATCAACATTTAAGTCCAAATGACTGGTGTAAGGAATTAACCCACTACCCTGCAATCTCCAAGGAATGTTACGACTGTTCCGACCAATTCATTCACAATGTTTAAGAATTTCTGCAATTACTTGAATGTTACATTGTGGTAAATCTTTCTTCTTGGAGACGACCATAATCTCTGTTTTCTTACAATTTAATTCCAACTGTTGTTGCTCAATGTGTATAATAACCTCATGTTCTAAATGCTGCAGATCCTGTTCATTTTCTCCAGCCAATACTGTATCATCTGCATATCTTATATTTATGATGTTATGTACTTTGATGGTGATTCCTCTCATAATCTTTTTACTAAATAGGGAAAAAAAGGTCTGGACACAATACACCTCTCAAGTCGCACACCTCTCTTAAAGAATACACCTCTCTTGATTGGCTGGATGTGATCTACTTCCTTATCAGTTTTTGAGCAGCTTGTTGCTTCCAATATATGTTCTTTACAAGTCTAAGGCCTTTCTCCATCAATGTGTGGGTCTGCAAGCATCTTTATTATATCAATATGTCTTACTCTACTGAACATTTTTGTGTGGTCAATGAAGCAAAGTAAAGATGTAGGTCTTTGTTTACTTCTTTTGCACGTTTCCATTCATGTTTTCAGAAAATACACAGCATCTGGTGTGACCTTGCCTTCTACAAACACACATTGTTCTTCCCCTATTTCTGACTATTTTCTTCCTGAACCTTTGCATGATAGTCCTTAGCAAAATCTTTGTGACATGACTCATGCTAATTGTTCAATGTCGAACACGTTCTTTGTCCTGATTTCTTTAGGACTGTGTTAAACATAGATTTACATAAGTCAGGAGGTAATCTCCAGTTTAATACATTATCACATATAATACTTCAGATTGGTCAAATTTTCTTATACACATATAAAGGAATTCTCACTTTCATAACCCACACAGACTAATTATGGCCATTTCCCTCTCTATGTGAACTAGAAATAGTAAATAAGATATTTTTTTTTTATGTTTTCCCGCTCTGAACTCAAGCGTCCATACACCTACCACCACTTCTAGTTCACTGGACTGATTTTTTGTGTGTTGATTAGTTTCCCTATTACCAGTGTCCCTTGCTATCAGGCAAACCCACTCCAACTTTACAGTGATACTTGTAATTTACATCCCAAGTCAAGGATGAGAAGTCAACATTTTAGTACAACTGACTTTAGGGGCTGAAACTGCAACCGTGGCATCAGCACATTGGATGTTTAAGAACAAAGACTCTCATCCATTCTGCTATGCTGAAATCCAGTAAACAAAATCAAATGGCGACTTTTAGAATTCTCTGTATACCAGGATAAAACTCTTGGCGATTCTTACCTCATCCTTGCACGGAATACAGACGGGCTTTGGCGCTTGCTGTTGCAACTGGTACACTGTCATGGAGCAGACATATTTGTTTTCAAACATTTACAAATGTAGTCATAATTGTCAGACATTTACAACAGCAGTCATAACTGTCACACTTTTACAACTGTAGTCATCGTGCATGTGTGCATGCATTCGCACTGCGAGCGCTAACAAGTCAAGTCGCATTATTCTGTCAAGAAGCCTGATCAGCGGGAAAATGTCACGTGGAAAATCCAACAAGAAACACGCTGTTGCCAAGATGTGCAGCGTGGGAGCCGACAACAAGAAGAAGAACGTTGAGAGCCCACCTGCTAGCTGCATCAAAGAGCCTAATACTACAGCTATATCTGAAGCTACAACGAGGGAGAAGATTGACAGCCCAACACAGTCAAGAATCAAGACAGCAGAGAAGAAGGAGGAGAAAGACACCAGAGTCGGGAACACCGACTCAAAAACAGTCCGATGGGTTGTCAAGCGGATTCCGGTGGAGCTGACAGATGAAGAAATCCTGAAGCAGCTACGTGAAGAGAATCTTCACATCCGAGTCTTGAAGGCGGAGCGGCTTCTCACTTACTCCAAGATACCTACAACCCTGGCAGTGGTGACATCGGAGGGCAGCGAAATGCCGACCACAGCATCACTCAACAAGAGACTGCAGCAAACAGAGAGATTCATACCAAGAATCACGCAATGTTCAAAATGCCAGAGGGCCGGCCACAGCAGAGCAACGTGTCGCAGTAAGACGGAAATCTGTCGATACTGCGCCGATCACCACGCCTTCAAGGAGTGTCCGCTGGCCAAGGACTTCCGAGCTCCTAACAACAGAAGAAAGTGCACCAACTGTCTGGGCAAACACGGAGCAAGATACCTGGGCTGTCCGTACCTGCAGAGACACAGAGACGTCTTAAAGATCGCCATCATCACAAAGACACCATTCAAGGAAGCAATGCAGAGGGGCGAGACAGCCACGGGTATAGCACAAGCTGAAAGAGATCAACTTCAAAAGCAGATAGACGAGTTGAAGAAACAAGTCAAGTCATTGCTGACGCCTAATCCGACCAGCGACAACGAGAATCTACTGGCGGAAATAAAGGAGTTCCATGAAAACACCAAGCGAGAAGTGGAACAGATGACCGCATTGAAGCAGGAAAACGAAGAAATGCTACGCACTATAAAAGTGGAGAGAGAGCGACTAAAAGCTGAAATGAAATCAACTCAACACAAATCAACAGAAGTCAGGCAAGTGACCACAAAGAAACAGCAAGAAACACAACAAAAAACCGACCCGGAGACGCAAGATAAAACCAGCAGCCGAACCTCGACACCCAAACCATCCAAGGGGAAACCAACATCCCACCAGACAGCCGAAGAAAGACAAGATAAGGTACCTTCCGACGGCATACCGTGGATTGGAGGGGAACCTACCCGGGAGGAAATGGAGGTGTACATAAAAGAAGGAAAGAAACGAGCAGAACAAGAGGAACTCAGACACGAGGAATACATAAGGAGACAGGAAGCAAAAGGAAAGAAGCCCAAGAAACTCAGGGGGAAACCGACAGAATACCCGGAATTACACTATGACGTCGATGCCGACTTCGAGTACTACATAGAAGACGGAGAGATCTTCCCATGGCTGACCACAGAGGAAGCATTCGAAAAACAGCAAAAACTTACACACGAAAGTGAAAGAAAGCGCAAGGATTTAAATAACATCGAAAAGCTTCTAGGGGCATTACACAGAACAGGAGGCAAAAGTACTAAATAAAAAGTCCTTTTAAGGACTGCAATCACTCAAGCCAGGAGCCTGCGCCAAAAAAGGAAGCAACAAGAGGAAACAAGCACTAAGGACGGCCGCCGACCGATCCCCCAGCTGGAGTGGGATAACGAAAAGTCCTTATAAGGACTGCAGCCAGTCAAGCCAGACGAGCCAGGAGCCTACACAAACAAAGAAAACCACAACAACAGAAGAGCACAAAGGATAGCCGCCGACCACTGCTGACGTCACAGACACAAACGATACATAACCAGTCCGAGAAAGGACTCACAAGACAAGAATTAGGGTAAATAAACCCACAAAAACCACGAGCCTCAATTATAACCACAGCTGATGGAGCAGGTTAGACGAGGACGAATTTGGAATTTTTGTTTTTGAAATGGAATCGGAATCGGAACTGTAGTCATAATTGTCACACATTTACAACTGTAGTCATAACATCCTTATTGTCAGATATCTATAATTGTAGTCATAATTGTCAGACATTTACAATGCAGTCATAAATGTCAATTATTTACAACTATAGTCATAATTGTCAAATATTTACAGCTATAGTCATAATGATCAGACATTTACAACAATAGTCAGAATTGTCAAACATGTAAAGCTGTAATCACAACTGTCACACATTTACAACTGTAGTCATAACTGTCAGACATTTACAACTGTAGTCATAACTGTCAGACATTTACAACTGTAGTCATAACTGTCAGACATTTACAACTGTAGTCATAACTGTCAGACATTTACAGTTGTAGTCATAACTGTCAGACATTTACAACTATAGTCATAATTGTCAGACATTTACAACTGTAGTCATTATTGTCAGAGATTTACAACTGTAGTCATAACTGTCAGAGATTTACAACTGTAGTCATAACTGTCAGATATTTACAGCTGTAGTCATAATTGTCACACATTTACAACTATAGTCATAATTGTCACACATTTACAACTGTAGTCATAAGTGTCCGACATTTACAGTTGTAGTCATAACTGTCAGACATTTACAGTTGTAGTCATAATTATCACACATTTACAACTGCAATCATAATTGTCACATATTTACAACTGTAGTCATAATTGTCAGAGATTTACAACTGTAGTCATAATTGTCAGAGATTTACAACTGTAGTCATAATTGTCAGAGATTTACAACTGTAGTCATAATGGTCACACATTTACAACTGTAATCATAATAATTGTCAGACATTTACAAGTAGTCATAATTGTCACACATTTGCAACCGTAGTCATAATTATCACACATTACAATTGTAGTTATAAATGTCAGGCATTTACGACTGTAGTCATAATCGTCAGACATTAACAAATATAGTCATAATTGTCACACTTTTACAACTGTAGTCATAATTGTCACACATTTACAACTGTTGTCATAACTATAACACATTTACAACTATAGTCATAATTGTCACACTTTTACAACTGTAGTCATAATTGTCACACATTTACAACTGTTGTCATAACTGTAACACATTTACAACTATAGTCATAATTGTCACACATTTACAACTGTTGTCATAATTGTCACACATTTACAACTGTTGTCATATTTGTAACACATTTACAACTATAGTCATAATTGTCACACATTTACAACTGTTGTCATAACTGCAACACATTTACAACTGTAGTCATAATTGTCACACATTTACAACTGTTGTCATAACTGTAACACATTTACAACTATAGTCATAATTGTCACACATTTACAACTGTTGTCATAATTGTCACACATTTACAACTGTTGTCATAACTGCAACACATTTACAACTGTTGTCATAATTGTCACACATTTACAACTGTAGTCATAATTGTCACACATTTACAACTGTTGTCATAACTGCAACACATTTACAACTATAGTCATAATTGTCACACATTTACAACTATAGTTATAATTGTCACACATTTACAACTGTTGTGAACACATTTACAACTATAGTCATAATTGTCACACATTTACAACTATAGTTATAATTGTCACACATTTACAACTGTTGTCATAACTGCAACACATTTACAACTATAGTCATAATTTTCACACATTTACAACTGTAGTCATAAGTGTCAGACATTTACAAATAGTCATAATTGTCACACATTTACAACTGTTGTCATAACTGCAACACATTTACAACTATAGTCATAATTTTCACACATTTACAACTGTAGTCATAAGTGTCAGACATTTACAAATAGTCATAATTGTCACACATTACAACTGTAGTTATAATTGTCAGACATTTACAAATGAAGTTATAATCGTCAGACATTTACAAATGCAGTCATAATTGCCACACTTTTACAACAGTAGTCATAATTATCACACATTACAACTGTAGTTATAACTGTCAGTCATTTACAACTGTAGTCATAATCGTCAGAAATTTACAACAACTATGGCCATAACAAACATCTCAAGGCTGAGATTGTAAATGTTCTTAAGATTAATCAGGAGCGATGCCACGTAACTTAGACATATCTATAAGTGATCAGTTTCTCTGAGTACATATTACAGTCTCTTATAAGTGATCAGTTTCTCTGAGTACATATTACAGTCTCTTATAAGTGATCAGTTTCTCTGAGTACATATTAGAGTCTCTTATAAATGATCAGTTTCTCTCAGTACATATTAGAGTCTCTTATAAGTGATCAGTTTCTCTGAGTACATATTAGAGTCTCTTCTAAGTAATCAGTTTCTCTGAGTACATAATTAGAGTCTCTTCTAAGTGATCAGTTTCTCTGAGTACATATTAGAGTCTCTTCTAAGCAATCAGTTTCTCTCAGTACATATTAGAGTCTCTTATATGTGATCAGTTTCTCTCAGTACATATTAGAGTCTCTTCTAAGTGATCAGTTTCTCTGAGTACATATTAGAGTCTCTTCTAAGTAATCAGTTTCTCTGAGTACATATTAGAGTCTCTTCTAAGTGATCAGTTTCTCTGAGTACATATTAGAGTCTCTTCTAAGTAATCAATTTCTCTGAGTACATATTAGAGTCTCTTATAAGTGATCAGTTTCTCTGAGTACATATTAGAGTCTCTTCTAAGTAATCAGTTTCTCTGAGTACATATTAGAGTCTCTTCTAAGTGATCAGTTTCTCTGAGTACATATTAGAGTCTCTTATATGTGATCAGTTTCTCTCAGTACATATTAGAGTCTCTAATTCTGCTGTCCTTTATCTCCCACTAGAGGAGAGTTCCTCAATCAACTCACTCCAAACCATCTCATCTATGGATATCTCTCGCAATTCCCCTTCGTGTCCTCCTTCTACATCTCCGTCTCTAATTCTCTTCTCACATTTATGGAGGTTTCCATCTCTTCCATTGCACATATTGCCGTCTTTAACAATTCATACTTAGTTCTAACACTTCAGGTGGATGTTCTGAAGATTTCCCTTAGTGAAAGGAAGCAAATTGGAGATCCAGACACTTTGCAGCTTTCTCCGTGGCATACCATAGCTCTTCTAGAAGACACTCCTTTCCTGTTAGCTGACAGAGTTAATCTGTCCAACACTTCAGGTGGCAGTTCTCAAGATTCCTTAAGTTAAACGAAGCAAATTGGAGATCCAGACTCCTTGCGGCTTTCTCCATGGCACACAATAGCTCTTCTAGAAGATACTCCTTTCTTGATGGCTGACAGAGTTAATCTGTCCAATGCTTCAGGTGGCAGTTCTCAAGATTCCATTAAGTTAAAGGAAGCAAACTGAAGATCCAGATTCCTTGCGGCTTTCTCCACAGCACACCAGAGCTCTTCTAGAAGACAGTCCTTTCCACCTGGTTGACAGAGTTAAATTTGTCTAGCACTTCACATGACAGTTCTCAAGATTCCCTTAAGTGAAAGGATTTGCAGATTCCTTGTGGGTTTCTTCCGCTGCACACCATAGCTCTTCTAGAAAACAATCCTTTCCTCTTGGTTGACGGAGTTAAATCTAAGACTAAATGTCATAGCAGGGCAGTCTAGGCCCTAAGCCTTAGTCGGCAACTGGTCTAGGATCGAAGCTCTGACAGGCGGACAGTTAGAGCAATGCTTTGCTGATCTGGCAGCTTCTGCAGCTTGTCTTTATCCAGATGTATTGGTGTTAACTTTCCTCTGGAGTAAATTGGCACGCCAAGAAAGGGATCATGTTGCAATGGCAACATATGATCTATACAATTCAGTCCAGGCTGTGTGCTATGGAGAGGTATAATTCCATTTTTGAAGAATGATGTCAACAAATTATCATTTGTCAAGTCAGCTGGGTGTCAGTCTAGTGCATGGTAGATACAGACAATAGTTTCTACTCCTTTCTGAGTTAATTCTGCTGGTATATCGTCAAATCTTGGTGATTTCCCTCTAGAATCTGCATTTCTGATCACACTTCCTCTGTAAATTTTCAGTTCATTCTCTTTTTCAGTCTAAAACGTATTCTTTGCACTCTAAAAAAGCACCATACCTAACATAAAGAGCAGTCTCCGGAAGCTAGGAGACCTAAACCTGACAGATGAACTTATCTTAGCTGTGTTGGAGGGTGTACCAAACTGTCCTCCTAAACATGCTCGCCAAGTTTCTCGCTGTCTCATCATTTTTGTTGGTCGTTCATGTTTCAGAAAAATAATAATTGTTACATAACTATAAGCCAGAAAAACATTAAAAAGAAGTAGTTGACTACAAGAAGACATAAAATTACAGCTGTATGTTACATTCATCATCATCACGTGCCATGCTTATAAAAAGCGTGGTTGGCCATATTTCACCATCTCATCTCACAAAATCAAGAGTTTTTGATCAGCTTTGTGTTCTTGTCTCAACTACGTCATGTGGCTAAGACATCTAGATATTCATCTCTCTGCCTTCCCACTGTTCTTTTCACCCAGTCTTGCCAGTTGTCACTAAGGTTTCTAGTTGATTTCTTCTCATAACATGCCCAAAATTGTTTGACTCATACATCTAATTCCTCTAATCAGTTTAATGTTTTCATTTGCTTCTTGTAGGACTTGCTCATTGGCTTTCCTGTCTGTCCATGGTATTCTTTGCATTTTCCTCAAAAACCACAATTCCATTGCCATTAAATGTTTCTCAGTTTGTTTAAGCAGACAAACATTTCACATTGTCCACATTTCACATCCATATAACAGTACAGGTTATATGTAGCACTTCAACCCTATTTTTTATTGTCGCAATTGACATCTTTTTATTGGTCAGTATGTTTTCCATCTTCCAAAAGCTAACTTTGCCATAGCAATTCTTGTTCTTTTCTCTTCAGATGTTATGACTGTCCTGAGATAGTTGTACCGATTCACTTGTTTAAGAATAGCTTCATTTACCCATTTATAACATTAGGGTAATTCTTTCTTCTTGGAGATGCCTAAATTCTATGTTTTCTTACAATTTAATTCTAACCCTAGATGTTCACTGTGTACAATAACCACATCTACTAAATGCTGCAGATCTTTTTTTAATGTCTGCAATCAATACAGTATGTTTCATTATAAATGGTGAAATATAACACACACAGACTACGTATACTTACAATATGTATTCCAGGTTGGTACAAGCTGGGTATCCTCGCCATCTGCAACAAGATTAACATTTTCATAATCACGTTTGGTTCTCTTACGCACAACAGGGGCAGGTTTTTTATTATCGCCTATCATTGCGCTATCATTTTTCCTATACATTCCCGGCCCAATAGTAGAATGCTGCTGCAAGCTGGCAGATCGCCGACAGAAATTTCTATCCCCATCCAGTTCTTCATTGTAGCCTTGTGTGTAATCCATTGCTGTATCTGTAGAATAACATCGTATCGTGAACTTCCTGTCGCCGAGTCTGAAAGTTGATCCACTTGCCAACACTTCTTCTGCGACAACATTGCTACTGGTTGTCCTACGACACACAGTCGGCGATTCTTGCTTCTTATACATCTTCTCTTTTACTTATGGGACTTACTGATGATAATCAATATTTTAGACATTTGCCCACATGGCAGAAATTCTATTGAATGTCACCAATGTGGTATTGTATGTTGTCAAAAACGCACCACAAGAAATAAAACCAATAAGAATCCAAGAACATAATACAGATCCAGAAGTCATTGATTGTCAAACTGGTGGGATACCATCTAGTGAATCACACATATTCCAGATTTAAAGAAAATAAAAATCTTTCCTTTGTTGTTAAACAGTTACACGAAAAACAGTTGCTGCAAAATTCAAGTCAATGAAAACAATAAAACAAACTATTTCAAAAACTTCACTTATTAGCAATAAAACTGCACACAAGTGTTGATATTCCAAATTTCAGCTTCAGAACAATAAATTTAATATTGCTTAAAATGTTGATCTTTACAGGGTAATTCCACGATTTTTTATGCTGAAAATCCACTTTGAATGCTTTGGCAGTTGGCTGGCTTGATCACATGGTTTAACTAACTTCCTGCTTCAGATGGCCTCTGACTCACATGGACCTTATAGTCGTCAGGGTTGGGAATATGTAGAAGTGTAAACATGGGCTGTAAATTACAATGTATCTGTAAATTACAATGTATCAGCTAACTGCTCGAAGTATATGCACAGTGTTGAGTGGCCTTTTTACACAAGTGATCGCTTACAGGAAACAATTGTTGTATGAGTTTGTGACAATAAAAATTACTTGCAGGACACAATTGCTTTGATTGTTTGTGACAATAACAATTACTGGTAGGACATAACTGGTGTGTGTGTGACAATAACAATTACTTGAAGGACATAACTGTTGTGTGTGATAATAACAATTACTTGTAAGACACAACTGTTGTGTGTGTTTGTGACAATAACAATTACTTGTAGGACACAACTGTTGTGTGTGTTTGTGACAATAACAATTACTTGAAGGACATAACTGTTGTATGTGTTTGTGACAATAACAATTACTTGTAGGTCACAACTTTTGTGTGTGTTTGTGACAATAACAATTACTTCTAGGACACAATTATTGTGTGTGTTTTTGTGACTATAACAATTACTTGTAGGGAACAACTTTGTATGTGTGTGTGTGTGAATGAGTGTGTGTGAATGAGTGTGTGAGAGTGAGAGAGAGAGAGAGAGAGAGAGAGAGAGAGAGAGAGAGAGAGAGAGAGAGAGAGAGAGAGAGAGAGAGAGAGAGAGAGAGAGAGAGAGAGAGAGAATAACAATGACTTGTAGGACACAACTGTTGTGTGTGTCTGCAGCAATAACAATGACTTGTAGGACACAACGGTTGCGTATGTTTGTGACAATACAAATAATTTCCAGGACACAACTGTTGTGTGTGTGTTTGTGTAACACAAACCATTTATTGGGAAGCAATGTTTTTTGTGTTCAGATGTGTAAAGTATATTGTTTAATATAGCACACACATTACAGCAGAAGATCACAACAAGAATAACACTTTCACAAGGGAATCACAACTAATATAACACTTTCACAAGGAAATCACAACTAATATAACACTTTCACAAGGGAATCACAATTAATATAACACTTTCACAAGGAAATCACAACTAATATCATACACTAGTGGTTCTCAACATTTTTTGGCCCGCGCCCCCATTCACCATATTTTCAGAACGTCATTTCCACCCCTCCCCCCCCCCCCTTCGTATTTCCTACCTAAAAATTTGGCCCGTGCCCCCCTTCACCATATTTTCAGAACGTCATCCCCCCCCCCCCCCTTTGTATTTCCTGCCTTAAAAATCCCCCCCCCACACACACACAGTATACGTAATAATGGAAGCTAAATTAAATAGCACATACTAAAACAAGTCTAGACATCCACATAAAACGTGATTTGTGGGACTACTTACTTTATAAAATGAATTTTAGAAGGGTGAGACGTACATAACCGTAAAGTATGAAGGGAAAAACAATATCAAGTAATCAGTTCTTGTATTACCGCGATCTTGAAATAATCTTAATTTCCCCCCCCCCCCTGGAAACCCTAAAATTCCCTCCTGGGGGGGGGGGGGGGGAAATTCCCCACCGGTTGAGAACCACTGTCATAAACGTCTTTGTGTATGAGTGAGTGTGTGTGAGAGTAAGTGAGAGTGATCGATTATGTATGTGTGTGTGTGTGTGTGTGAGTGAGTGAATGAGAGCGTGTGTATAGGTGAGGTGTCTGTGTGAGGGGGTAGGCATGCATGGTGCTACAGATTTTGTGTGCTGTACTGAGATTCTCCTTGTGTGGTCTACAGGATCAAACTAGAGCACATTCAGAGTTATGCAAGTGCAATCAAAGTGACCCTGTACAAACAAAACTTCAATTTCTTGTGAACCTATCCTCTTCTTCTTCTTCTGCGTTCATCTGAAGAGTTTTTTCTGATGTGATTGCTTTGTGCCTGTTTACAGCAGAGCACTGTTCTTATGCCGTTAGGCCGACACATCTGACTTCTGCGGGAATTTGTTGAATGGGTTAACCTTCCCGGGGGTGAACCTATCTTAAATGCTTCATTCTGATAATAACCTAGCTAATCTCCTTCTGTGTTCACCCAGTATTGTTCTTTTGGACAGCAGTTGCTTTATGGCTGTTAACCAGATGAGCTGAGAGACACGTGCCTTTCAACTGACACATCCGATATCTTCCTGACCCATTTACTCTTCCTGGGCATCTTAGCAAATAATTGTAGTTGCATCTGCAAAGCTTAACACAGTTTCCATGAAGTGAAGCTGTAACACAGTTCCAATGAACACACTGACACAAACCAGCACTGAATTACGAACACATAAACATAATAATCAGGTTCAACACCATTTACAATAGCTGTACAACTGAATCCTAACTCAGACACTAGTCCTGAAACTAACAAAATCACAAGTGCATAACGTTATGACGTGGTCTTGTTCATGTGAGCATGGTTTAAAAACAGGAAGTAAAAGATCTGCTCCCATCTCTAAAACAGAAACTGCCTCTTCACACTGTACTGTAAACATGCTACAAAAACAGCAGAAGGAAAATACTGCCAAGTTTAAATAAGAAATTGTTTATTATCTTGTTTTTTTGTTTGTTTAAACAACTGTGATAGTTTATATTAACCAGTTGCCTCTTCATAGTATACTGTAAACATAATACACATACAGTAGTAGGGAAATACAGCCAAGTTTAAAAAAGAAATTGCTTATTATATTTTTCCCCCCAACAACTGTGATAGTTTACATTAGCTAGTAATTTTATGTTGCCTCTTCACACTGTACTGTAAACATGCTACAGATGCAGCAGTAGGAAAATACTGTCAAGTTTAAATACAAATTATGGACTGCTTTTAGTTGACTGCACAAATTTGATAGTTTACATTTGTCAGTATTTTTAAGTATTGTAATTCTTTCTTGCTGTTATTTTCAAAAATGTCAATACTTACTTGATTATTTGTGCAACACTATACCTACAGATGCAAATCTGTGTTACATTAAACGGATTACAATTTTAGCAAAGCAACACGCTAATTGTTGTCACATGTTCTTATTGTATTAAATATGTTTTACTTGTCTGGTTTCAATATTAGAAGTGTTTACGTATATTTAAGTGTTTACTAACAGTATTATAACATTGGTATTTCAGTGAATCTGCAAAACTTGATCATGGCATGTCATTTAGTTCAAAGGCTGGTGTTACGCTTCCAAACAAGACATTCCTCCATTTCAGATTTGTGACATGTGCATATAGTTATTCTTGAAAAGATAATGAAGTGGTTTCCCCTTATATTCATATGCATACAGTTATTCTTGAAAAGATAATGAAGTGGTTTCCCCTTATATTCCACATCCAAACTGGCAGTTTATCATTTCTGCCCTTGATGGCAATCTCTAGATCAATGGTTCTCAACCGGTGGGGAATTCCCCCCCTCCCCCAGGGGGGAATTTTAGGGTTTCCAGGGGGGGGGGGGGGGGGAATTAAGATTATTTCAAGATCGCATTAATACAAGAACCAGTTACTTTATATTGTTTTTCCCTCTAAATTTTACAGTTCTGTACTTCTCGCCTTAATTAAATTCGTTTTATAACTAAGTAGATTCGCAAATAACGTTTTATGTAGATGTCTAGACTTGTTCTAGTATGTGTTATTAAATTTAGCTTCCATTTTTATGTACACTGTGTAAGGGGGGAGGGGGGGGGGGGGGGGATTTATAGGGAGGAAATTTGAAAGGGGGGGAATAACGTTCTGAACATATGGTAAAGGGGGGATATGGGCCAAAAAAAGGTTGAGAACCACTGCTCTAGATGCTAGGAAAAACAGTACCCTGCTATACTCTGATGCAGAGTTGTCCACACATTTCAGTGGATATATTCGTTCATCTGAACAGTGGACATATTTGGTGGTCATCTGAACAGTGGACATATTTGGTGGTCATCTGAACAGTGGACATATTTGGTGGTCATCTGAATAGAGTTTGGAAATGCCTGTCTTCTACTACTTCTTCTCCTGAGTACTATCTTCCTATAAAGTATAGGCCCACAATCAATACAACAAGCCCTTTGTAGAGTTGCTCAAGTTTGGCTGGATTTTACAGTTGAAGTTTTCTACATGAAGAGATAGCTGGTCTCATGCCAACACTCTTAAAGTCACCTCTTATAACATGAAGGATAGGTTACAGTGCTATTGCTCTCACACCAACCCTCATAAAGTCATCTATGACATGTAGAAAAGGTTACAGTGCTATTGCTCTCACACCAACCCTCATAAAGTCACCTATGACATGTGGGATAGGTTACAGTCCTATTGCTCTCACACCAATCTTCATAAAGTCATCTATGACATGTGGGATAGGTTACAGTGCTATTGCTCTCACACCAACCCTCATAAATTTACCCATGATATTTGGGATAGGTTACTGTCCTATTGCTCTCACACCAACCCTCATAAAGTCACCTATGACATGTGGGATAGGTTACAGTGCTATTGCTCTCACACCAACCCTCATAAAGTCACCTATGACATGTGGGATAGGTTATAGTGCTATTACACACCAACCCTCATAAAGTCATCTATGACATGTGGGATAGGTTACTGTGCTATTGCTCTCACACCAACCCTCATAAAGTCATCTATGACATGTGGGATAGGTTTTAGTGCTATTACACACCAACCCTCATAAAGTCATCTATGACATGTGGGATAGGTTACAGTGCTATTGCTCTCACACCAACCCTCATAAAGTCATCTATGACATGTGGGATAGGTTACAGTGCTATTGCTCTCACACCAACCCTCATAAAGTCACCTATGACATGTGGGATAGGTTACAGTGCTATTGCTCTCACACCAACCCTCATAAAGTCATCTATGACATGTGGGATAGGTTACAGTGCTATTGCTCTCACACTAAACCTCATAAAGTCACCTATGACATGTAGGATAGGTTACAGTTCTATTGCTCTCATGCCAACCCTCATAAAGTCACCTATGACATGTGGAAAAGGTTACAGTGCTATTGCTTTCACACCAACCCTCATAAAGTCATCTATGACATGTGGGATAGGTTACAGTGCTATTGCTCTCATGCCAACCCTCATAAAATCACCTAAGACATGTGGGATAGGTTACAGTGCTATTGCTTTCACACCAACCCTCATAAAGTCACCTATGACATGTAGGATAGGTTACATTGCTATTGCTCTCATGCCAACCCTCATAAAGTCACCTATGACATGTAGGATTGGTTACAGTGCTATTGCTCTCATGCCAACCCTCATAAAGTCACCTATGACATGTAGGATAGGTTACAGTGCTATTGCTCTCACACCAACCCTCATAAAGTCACCTATGACATGTGGGATAGGTTATAGTGCTATTGCTCTCACACCAACCCTCATAAAGTCACCTATGACATGTAGAAAAGGTTACAGTGCTATTGCTCTCATGTCAACCCTTATAAAGTCACCTATGACATGTAGGATAGGTTACAGTGCTATTGCTCTCACACCAACCCTCATAAAGTCACCTATGACATGTAGGATAGGTTACAGTGCTATTGCTCTCACACCAACCCTCATAAAGTCACCTATGACATGTAGGATAGGTTACAGTGCTATTGCTCTCACACCAACCCTCATAAAGTCACCTATGACATGTAGGATAGGTTACAGTGCTATTGCTCTCACACCAACCCTCATAAAGTCACCTATGACATGTAGGATAGGTTACAGTGCTATTGCTCTCACACCAACCCTAATAAAGTCACCTATGACATGTGGGATAGGTTACAGTGCTATTGCTCTCACACCAACCCTCATAAAGTAACCTATGACATGTAGAAAAGGTTACAGTGCTATTGCTCTCATGCCAACCCTCATAAAGTCATCTATGACATGTAGGATAGGTTACAGTGCTATTGCTCTCACACCAACCCTCATAAAGTCACCTATGACATGTAGAAAAGGTTACAGTGCTATTGCTCTCATGTCAACCCTTATAAAGTCACCTATGACATGTAGGATAGGTTACAGTGCTATTGCTCTCACACCAACCCTCATAAAGTCACCTATGACATATAGGATAGGTTACAGTGCTATTGCTCTCACACCAACCCTCATAAAGTCACCTATGACATGTAGGATAGGTTTTAGTGCTATTGCTCTCACACCAACCCTCATAAAGTCACCTATGACATGTAGGATAGGTTACAGTGCTATTGCTCTCACACCAACCCTAATAAAGTCACCTATGACATGTGGGATAGGTTACAGTGCTATTGCTCTCACACCAACCCTCATAAAGTCACCTATGACATGTAGAAAAGGTTACAGTGCTATTGCTCTCATGCCAACCCTCATAAAGTCATCTATGACATGTAGGATAGGTTACAGTGCTATTGCTCTCACACCAACCCTCATAAAGTCATCTATGACATGTAGAAAAGGTTACAGTACTATTGCTCTCATGTCAACCCTCCTAAATTCCTTTTCTTTTAGGTGTGACTATGCTGAATTTTGTATTACCATCCAGAGGTCAGCATGGCTGAAAGGATAAGAACATTCACTCCGTCAGTATGCTGATGCAGCAGGTTCAACCCCTACACTGGTCAGCTGGACTAAAATGTTGACTTCTCGTCCTTGAATTCATCATCATCATCATCAAGTGCCATTCCAGCTGGCCTGGGCATTCATGTCTCTCTACAGATCTTGATCTTTGGTGTTTTGAATCAACTCTACTGCTGATATTCCTCCATGGCACCGTCTCAATCCATCCAGCATCGTTTATCTTAGTCAGCCTCTGCCTCTCCTCCCCCGATGGTGTTTCCACCTTGTCGTGGTGGGGGAGCTTGAGTTTCTCAATGACCCTGAGAGCTATGCCGGCGGTAGCGTAGCTACCAGCAGGGCCTCCCAAGCCGGACAGGTCAAAGGGTAGAGAACAGACAAAGAGAAACACCCTGGTCCTCCAGGTTGGGGGTTGAAGCGTGGGGTTAACATCCCCACCTTTGTAAAAACCTTTCTTTGTTACGAAACAAATACATGAGCCTCGATATCGGACTGACTTATCTGGACAACGACCTTGGAACGTTAAAGGACTTTTGAGATTTGGAACATGGAATGTACGGACACTATATCGAGCTGGAGCGGCCGAAGAACTAACCCGGGAGCTGATTGAATATCAAATGGATATAACAGCAATTCAAGAAATAAGGTGGCCAGGAGAGGGTACTTTAGAGCAAAATGGAATGATTATAATATATGGAGGAAACACCCAAAATAAACATGAATTAGGAACAGGATTTGTCATCAAAAAAGAGTTATGGGGGAACGTTTTAAACTTTAAAGCTTTTAATGACAGGATTAGTAAATTACGAATAAAAGGTAAATGGAAAAATATAACGATGATTAATGTACATGCACCTACTGAAGAGAAAGAAGATGATATTAAAGAAGACTTTTATAATGATCTGGAAGATGTCATAGAAGAAACCCCCAAACAGGACATCCTGATTGTGCTGGGAGACTTCAATGCAAAAATAGGTAGAGAGCAAACTAATAAAAAAGTGGCCGGTATGGAAAGCCTACATACAACTTCAAATGATAATGGATGGAGAGTCATCAACCTGGCAGAAGCCAAAGGACTGCAGGTTAGCAGTACCAGACTACAAAGAAAGGATATACACAAACAAACTTGGAAATCATGTGACAAGAGAACCTATAATCAAATAGATCACATTTTAATTAACAACAGAAATGCATCAAACATACAGCAAGTCAGAAGTTATAGAGGAGCTGAGTGCCACAGTGACCACTTCCTCGTTGGAGCAAAATTTAAAATAAAACTTAAGAGAGCTTTCTATACTAAATTACAAAGATTACACCCAACATATAACAGAGAAAAACTGCAAGACATTACAGTCAAAGAGAAATTTACAGATGAAATAAAATGTAAACTTGAAACTCTGCAAAACCCTTTGGAGGAAAGCATTGACCAAACTTGGTTGAACATCAAGAATACAATTCAGTCTACCGCAGAAGAATGTCTCGGTGTGTTAACCACGCATAGAAAGAACAGATGGTTCAATCAAAAATGTGAAGAAGCAGTCATTAGGAAGAAGAATGCCAGACATGTATGGTTAAATGACATCAATAACATCCAAAAGGAAGAGCATTATAGAAATGAATGTAAAGAGGCTACAAAAATAGTCAGACAGCAGAAGCGAGAATATATGAGTAATATAATCAAAGATATGGAAACTAATCACCAGAAAAATGAATCCAGAAAATTTTTTAAAGAACTTAAGTCAATGAAACGAGGGCATCAACAAAACACATATGGTTTAAAAGACAAAAATGGGAATATGATAAATACCAATGAGGAAATGTGCAACACATGGAAAGAATATTTTATTGAATTACTAAATTGTGAAGCTCCAAGTAACATTTTCTCACAGGAAGAGGTTCTAACATGCGAACCACAAATTGAAGAACCTACATTTGAAGAAATCCTATATGTAATCACACGACTTAAAAACAATAAGGCAACTGGGACTGATGGAATTGCTGCTGAATTTATAAAGGCAGGTGGCCATGCATTACATCTAAAGCTATACAAACTAATAATAAAAATTTTTAAAATCTGGAGGACAGAAGAATTACCCCATGACTGGAAAGAGTCATTATTGATACCTATCTTTAAGAAAGGAGACAAGTTCCAATGTGGAAATTATAGAGGAATATCACTACTGTCCACAAGCTATAAGATACTATCCGCAGTATTACTAAATAGATTAAAACCATATTCAGAAGACATATTAGGTGACTACCAGGCGGGTTTTAGACAAAACAGATCAACAATAGATCAGATATTTATCTTACGACAAATAGCCGAGAAACATTGGGAATACAAAAGAGATCTCCATAACATTTTTGTGGATTTTAAAAAGGCTTATGATAGTGTCCATAGGAATAGTCTATGGAATGCTATGCAGGAATTTGGAATACCAAGGAAGTTAATCAACATGACCAGACTATGCATGGAAGATACTTATAATATAGTAACATATAAAGGCAGGAAATCAGACCCCTTCCAAATAACATCTGGCTTGAAACAGGGTGATGCACTATCGCCGCTACTCTTCAATCTGGCTCTAGAGAAAGTTGTAAGGAAGGTAAAGGAGGAATGTGATATTGGAGGAACATCTAAGCTGCTTGGTTATGCAGATGATATAGATATTATAGGGCAAAGTGAACAAAAGACATTGGAAATATTGACTCACTTAAAGGAAAAAGCCCAACAGATGGGGCTGGTTATCAACCAAGATAAGACAGAATATATGGTAATTTCAAGAGACGGAATGGCTAGAAACTCTGGCCACATACAAATAGATAATATGACCATTAAAAGAACGGAAACATACAAATACCTGGGTACGATCTTCAACTGCTCCAACATCATAAGGGAAGAAATACAAACTAGAATCAACTCTGGAAATAAGATATACTATGCACTACAACATCTACTAAAATCAAAGGCGCTATCTCGTAACACCAAAATCACAATATACAAAACACTGATCAGACCAGTTGTGCTGTATGGCTCTGAAACCTGGAGTACAACGAAAGGAGACGAAGCCTTGTTACAAACCTTTGAGAACAAAATTTTAAGACGCATCTTTGGACCCATTAGGGATACACAAAGTGGAGAGTGGAAAAGAAGAAGTAACAAAGACATTTATGATCTGTTTAAGTCCCCGCTAATCACTGGTATCATGAAGGCTAATAGACTACTGGGGCATATAGAAAGAATGGAAGATAATAGGGAAACAAAACTCGCTTACACTCAGGAAATAAATGACCGTAGACCCCGAGGTAGACCAAGAAGGCGGTGGAGAGATAATACATGTACAGACCTACAAGCACTTGGAATCAACGACTGGCAAGAGAAGGTCCACCAGAGAGACGAATGGAGACGGATTGTATTTGCAGCAAAGAACCTCAATGGCTCGGAACGCTGAAGAAGAAGAAGCCTCTGCCTCTCTTCCCCTCGATCTTTTCAGTCGTCACAATGTTCCCCAATGCCTCTCTTCTCATCACATGACCAAAGAAAGCTGTTAAGTAGTTTGTGACTTTGGAATGTAAATTACAAGTACCTCTGAAGTCAGAGTGGATTCACCTGACGGTGAGGCACGCGGGTAATAGTGAAAGCTAGAACACGCTTTAGATGTAGCAGCACATGTATTGACTACATTTGAGTTCAAAGTGAGTGAAAAAAATGAAAAATTGTCTGGCCGACAGTCAGGGACATTAAAAAGTCGCTTAAAAGTCGACAGTGTCAACTTCATTGCACCGGGTTTTATCCCATATGGCTCGGTCTCTTTCCGCAGCACAGAAAGCGTCGCACAAAACACGAACTCCGTAGCTTTTAGCAACGATCCACAGGAGTCTCTGAAACATTTAACTCGTAAACCCACAACCTTCGGAACATGAGTCAAACGGCTTGACCACATCGCCACCAGTCAGGGACATTGTCGGTAGGCATTTATTAGTTTCATATTTAGCTGTAAACATCAGTTTATCATCATGATAAAACTCCTATACCACAAAGCTGGTCCAGATAAGGGGGACCAAAATAGGAGATCCCATGCACAAGTTGTGCACATCCCAAAATCTCACAGCAGTTAGAAACAGAGTACATGGAGTGCCTACAAGGAGTAGGTCATAAGGCCACTGCCATATCAAACTTGGTAGGTAAGGATGCTTATCCATGGGAAGATACAGCCCAATATCTTGGATGGAAGCTGTCTAGAGGAATCAAACCTTACACTAACACATGCCAAAACCAGACATGCTAGCCTTTCAATTGCATAACTAGGTGTGATGCAATCCCCCCCCCCCCCCAAAAAAAAAGAGGACCGATGAAGAGGATGAACAGGCTACATGCAAACTTTTCAGAAAGCTGCCGACACATTTTCTTACTTGTGTAATCCTCCGTGTACAGTTTTTATAATTGTCATAACATACTGCTTAAAAAACATACTGGCTAATAAAAAGATGTCATTTGCAACGAGAAAAAGAGTGTTGAGGTGCTACATAGAACCTGCACTTTTGAATGGATTTGAAGCGTGGACAATGAGCAGGCAAGCTGAAAAACATCTTATGGCTGTGGAAATGTGGTTTCTGAGGAAAATGCAAAGAATACAACGGACAGACAGAAAAACTGATGACCAAGTTCTACAAGAAACAAATGAAAATTGTAAACTGATAAGAGAAATTATACGTAGAGAGTCACAATTTTTTGATCACGTTATGAGAAGAAATACACTGGAGAACTTGGTGACAACTGGCAAGATTGAGGGGACAATAACAAGAGGAGGGCAGAGAAGTAAATACCTGGATGGCTTGGCCAAGTGGCATGGTCGAGACAAGAACAATGAGCTGATCCATGACTCTGGTGATCGAGTGAGATGGTGAAACATGACCTCCCATGCTTCTCAGCATGGCACATTATGAATGAATGAAGGTTTAATGTTTACAGATACAAGCTTAATGTAATAATGCAATGCTTAATGTATTGTATTGCACCTCTCAATGGTTATTATTATTAATGCTTAAAAGTCGAGAGGCTGTTAGGTTCAGCGCATTCATTCATATAGATTTTTTGTTGTATCTTTTGTTAATCTTAGTTTATTTTGCTACCTCCTATGTTCTAGTCGGTGCATTGTATCCTTTTGTTCAGTGTTGTCTAAGAATGTTTTTTTTTTAAATTCTAAGCTATTTTTGTTTATTACCAGATACCTGTTTGGGTACAAACAGCTGGTGCAATCTATTCTATTTCTAAATGTATTCTCAAAATGTGTTTAGTCTAGGCAATTTGTATTTACTATCTCTATCTCATATGTTCTCATTATCATCATGATCAAGTGCTGCTAGCTGATATAGGCATTCATGTTTCCCCACAGATCTCAGTCTTTGGTGTTCTGGGTAAACTCTGCTGACGATATTCCTCCATGTCACTGTCTCAATCCATCCAGCATCATTTCTCTTGGTCTGCCTCTGTCTCTCTTCCATTTGATCTTTCCATTTGTCACAATATTCTCCAATGCCTTTCTTCTCACCACATGACCAAAGAAAGCTGTTTGTCTCTTCCCTAATGCTAAATATAATGTTCTAGTTTCATTAGCCTCTTTGATTCCAAATGTTGCCGTTATGTAGCCGGGATGCAGAGTTGGGTGAGCGCCCAACTTTGCATAAATACCCCAAGGTTTGTGCATTCATCACCTCTGCAGCAAAAGTCCAACTCCTGGCCATCTCACGCTGCGGAACTACTTTAACTAACAGGAGAAGGAGCAGCGGCTAGTCTCTGGCGTTGAAAAATAACCAGAAAGCTCTAGATGTGTATGCATGTATATGCATGTGCAGACACGTGTGTGCATGCCTACACATCTAACCTCGAGTAAGACCACAGTCTGCTCTAGTAAAGGAAAGGTGCTGCAGACGGAGGGAACCAGCCAGGAGGTGCACTACAAAAATCACGATGCCAAGCAATCACGCAATGAGAAACCACCAATCTGACCACAGTTGGTATCCCCCTGAAAACTATTCTAGAATGAACCCCATAGAAAGAGGAATATAGACTATCACGGCAAATCCAGGCAAAAGTGAGAGGAATATTTGACAAGGAAAAACAGAAAAGTGTAACAGCGCAGAACAGCCACACTCTGCTTCCTTAATGAAGAATACTAGTAGGACCTCTGGATCCGAGTCTACACAGATGGGTCAGCACAAAATGCTGTTCGAAACGGGGGAGCGGGAGTGTACATAGAATATCCAAATAATACTAGGAACATGGCCAGAGTACCAACAGGAAAGTACTGCCATTACTATGATGCTGAAATTGAGGCAATCAAGATAGCCACAGAGGAATTACTAAATACCAGCCATGGTACACAACCAGTGGTGCAACCTGAGGGCAGCCGATGGTCTCAAGTTTCGTGATGGCAGGCAGAGGATCTCTTTGACGAGACAACGGCTGTGGTCACCCTGCCAGTATTTTCACTGCCATAGAGAAAAGCAACAGCAAACTAACTCTTTAAAAGTGCCTAGTACATTATGATTCGCCTAAAGACTGATCATCACAAGATAAGGACAGAAGCATTAAAATTAGCAACATAGAATGTTAGGACGTTAAACGACGACGAAAAATTAGATAACAAAACAAGAAATGGAAAGAGAAAAAATTAATATTTTAGGGATGTGCGAAACAAGATGGACAGGAGCAGGCATCATGATAGATGAAGATTTTAAGATTATTTATTCTGGAGGTGAAGATCGACAAAGGGGAGTGGCAATTATCTTGGAAATTTTTTAAAAATATATAAATCTGTTCAAGGATATTGGGCCGTGTCGGACAGTTCTACTAGTTAAATTAAGTGGCAGACCTTTTAGCATAAATAATATTCAAGTATATGCCCCAACAGTAGAATCCAGTGAAGATAGTGTAGAGGAATTTTATAATAACATAGAGTCTGCCTTAAAGAAATGTAAAAATTCAGAAATAAACATCATAATAGGGGACTTCAATGCAAAAGTAGGAAATCAAGGTGATAGATACACAGTAGGAAACTATGGTTTAGGAGAGAGAAATTAAAAAGGATACAGACTCGTAGAGTAGACAAAAGAACAGGAAATGATAGTAGGAAACACCTGGTTTAAGCAACACCCTAGAAGATTATGGACAAGGAGGAGTCCTGATAGCAGGATTAGAAACCAGATTGACTACATCCTGATTAGCAGAAGATTTAGAAACCAGATTGACTACATCCTGATTAGCAGAAGATTTAGAAACATGTTAACAATAGCAAAAACAGTTTCCAGTGCTGATTGTTATAGTGACCACAGATTACTTACAGGAACATTGAGGATAAAGTTGAAGAAAGTCAAGTATATAACAGGAAACACTAAATATGATTTGTGTACATTGAGTAATGACAAGGAAACACAAAACAAATTCAACATAGAAGTACAGAACAGATTTGATATATTGTCTGATCTAGAGATCCTATTCCAGGATCTGGATGATCAATGGGAAATGAAGGATTCAATCAGTTTGGCTGCAGAAACACCTGTTCCAAAATTAAAGAAGGTGGGTCGTAAGAAATGGATGACTGAAGAAATTTTACACCTAATGGAAACAAGAAGACTCAACAAAAATAATTCTGCCAAATATGAAGAAGAAATTCAGACAAGTCAGAATATTATGTAAGGAGGCAAAAGAAGCATGACTTGAGGAAAAGTGCTTAGAAATTGAAAAACAACACAACAGTCAAAACACAAAATTAGTGCATAAAAGAATTCAGGAACTTACTCATAAAAGAACAAGTACATCAGCAGGCTGTCTAAAAACTAAAGATGACAAAATCATATAAGAAAAAGATCAGATTCTACATGTATGGACAGATTATGTGAAAAACCTTTATGATGATTACAGAGAGGAACAGTATGATATTAGATTTAATAATGAAGGACCGCCAATTATGAAGATGGAGGTTCAAAATGTTCTTAAGCATATGAAAGCTGGCAAGGCAGATAACATCACAACAGAAATTATTAAAGCTTTAGAAGAATATGGAATAGATCAAGTCACCAGACTGCTGAACACATTATATGATACTAGAGATATACCTTCTGAATTATGTAATTCTGTATTTATTGCAATCCCAAAGAAATCAGGAACCTTGGAATGTGATCAACATAGAACAATTAGTATAATGAGTCACATCACAAAGATTGTGACGAATTATCATGCACAGAGTGAGGAAGAAAATACAACCTGAAATAGGGAAAGAACAATGTGGGTTTGTAGAAGGAAAGGGTACAGTAAATGCTGTGTATATGCTGCAAACAGTTATTGAACATGCTATAGAAGTAAACAAGGATGTACATCTTTGCTTTATTGACTACACAAAGGCTTTTGATAGAGTTAGACATGTCAACATTTTGGATATGCTTGCAGATCTACAAATTGATGGGAAAGACATTAGACTTATAAAAAACATATATTGGAAACAACAAGCTGCCATAAGGATTGATAATGAAGTGGGACAATATCAACCTATTAAGAGAGGTGTTAGGCAGGGATGTGTAATGTCTCCAGATCTTTTTTCCCTATACAGTGAAAATATTTTCAGAAATGTAGAAGATATAAATGGAATCAGCATTGGAGGACGAAACATCAATAACATTAGATATGCAGATGATAAAGTATTGATTGCAGACAATGAGCAGGATCTGCAACAATTAGTAGATGCGGTTGTTGTACACAGTGAGCAACTGGGGTTAGAATTAAATTGTAAAAAGACACAGGTAATGGTCGTCACTAAGAAGAATGAAATACCACAATGTAATATACAAGTAAATGGGAATATTCTTCAACAAGTGAATAGGTACAATTATCTCGGAACAGTCATAACATCTGATAGGAGATGCCTTGAAGAGATTAGAACAAGAATCGCCATGGCAAAAGTAGCCTTTAGCAAGATGAAAAACATTCTGACCAATAAAAAGATGTCAATTGAAACGAGAAAAAGAGTGTTGAGGGGATACATAAAGCCTGTTCTTTTGTATGGATGTGAAACTTGGACAATGAGCAGTCAAGCTGAAAAACATCTGATGGCTGCAGAACTGTGGTTTCTGAGGAAAATGCAAAGAATACCATGGACAGACAGAAAAACCAATGACCAAGTACTACAGGAGACAAATGAAAATCGTAAATTGATTAGAGAAATTAGACGTAGACAGTCAAAATATTTTGGACATGTTATGAGAAGAAATGGATTGGAGAACTTAGTGACAACTGGCAAGATCGAAGGGAACAGACCAAGAGGAAGACCGAGAGGAAAATACCTGGATGGCTTGGCCACATGGCATGGACGAGACAGGAACACTGAGCTGATCCACGTCTCTGGTGATCGAGTGAAATGATGAGTCATGACCGCCCACGCTTTCCGGCATGGCACATGCCTGATATGGTTAAGAATTTTCTCTTCTATCTCTATTTCACATTTTGGTGTCATCTTTTTCTTTGATATCACCATTGTTACTGTTTTCTTGATATTTAAGGAGAGTCTTTCTTTGCACTCTCTATTATACAATGACCAACAATTATTGTAGATCTTTTGCATTATCCGTCCATCAATACCATGTTATCTGCATAATGTAGATTATTTATATAAAAACCTCTGATTAGTATTCCTGGCTTATCTTTGATCTCTCTCATTATTACTTTGCTATAGAGCAATCAAGACATTTTAAATTGTATATGGCTGGAAATTTTGAGGGAAGCTTAGTCGCAAAGACAACTTATCACAAACATTAGAAAGAGGCATTCATCTTTCTTGGCCATGTTATGAGAAGACAAAAACTGGAACATGTGACAACTAGAAAGATTTGCGAAAAGAGAGACAGAGAAGGACAGCATAAGAAGATTCTTGACAGTCTTTGCCACGGCACGGAAGGGAGTCAACACATGAATTGATCCATGACGTCGGAGATCACAATTTGTGGAGAGGCATGATCGCCTATGCCAGCCAGCAATGTTTATTTCCCTTTTTAATTGCTAACATGGTTTATGACGTTAACTCATGTCTGTATGTTTTAGTTGGTGCAAATGAATGCTATTTCTCAGTTGCATTTATTTGTATTTACTCCAAGTTAATTTTGTGATCTCATATGTCGTACACAAACAATGTGATAAGAGGTACAGAGACAACTGCCTGTGATAGAGTTACAGAGACAACTGCCTGTGATTGAGTTACAGAGACAACTGCCTGTGATAGAGTTACAGAGACAACTTCCTGTGATAGCATTACAGAGACAACAGCATGTAACAGAGTTACAGAGATAGAGACAACTGCCTATGACAGAGTCTCATTTATGACTTCAGGTGACTTGGATAGATGTGTTGTGATTATAACTAAACCTGTTTTTGGTTCCTTTGCTGTATGTCTTTTATTGTTGTTCTAGCCATTATTAATTTACACATAAATTAATATGTCCTCTCAGAATTTATTGTAGAAGCTGGAATGAGATATTGTTCAATTGATCTTCTTGGCACTAATCAACGCAAGTTTCTCCTGATTTTTAAATGTAACTGTATCCTAATTTTCTTGTTTATGATATGAAAATGTCATTGCAGAAACTCATCAACTGATTAATATTAGCAACTTTGTTCATGTTTTACAAATTGGGTTTTTACTTATGAGGTGTGGATTTTTTTTCTGTTGGGGATTAAAAGAAAACCCTAACTTGCACAGCTTGCAGTGACAGCACTAGCCAAGCGGCCTCAATTCCTCAGGCTTAAGACCCCCCTGTCCTACACCTCAAGGTGCTATAGGCTGTAGATGGATAGACAGATGTATGAGACCACCACAGCTGGACAGGCTTGGGAAAAACCAATCAACAGTCTCTCAATGATGCCTGTACTCAATTCTTGGTGGAGATATTCATATTTAAATGTCATGCCCAATAACAAATGCATTCTCTATGACGTGAACCTCAATTCAGCCAGTGGAAAATGATGGCATACTATTGGACCCCCCCCCCCCTCCCCCAGATCACTAACTTAATAATAGAGGCACTCCTGTCTGGGAAATTACCAGTTATAAGGACACTACTTTCTTAACTTAGCAGTCAGCGTAAGATCACCATACAGTGGATATCATCCCACTGTGGAGTCCCTGGAAACGACAGAGCTGATCGATTGGCTAAGGAGCAAAAGAAAAACTTCTGCGCCTCAGAACAAGACAATAGATTACGCAACCACATGTATACAAAATTCAAGATTGGTGAAACAGCCATGTGCACATTTGGTTTGGCGTTGCAGACAGCAGAGCACATACTCCAGGACTGCCCAAACTACAGCATATCCAGGCGAACCTTCTGGCCTAGAGAGACAACAGAGAAAGATAAACTCTATGGACCGCTGAGTGAACTAAAAAAGACTGTTAGATTCATACAAGAGACAACATTTCAGTTATAGACATATTTCAAGCGAACGAAAGAAGAAGAAGAAGATTAACTTAATAAAGGCAACAGAGACACATGAAATGCTGAGTTCTTTACAAGGGAAAACTGGCTATGATGTGAACCTCAATACAGGTAATGGAAAATGATTATGTACTATTGGATCCCCCAGAAGATCATTAAGGTAGAAAAAAAAAACTGAACATAATTTAGGGGCCAGTTCATTTTTCTCAGGAGCCAGCTTATTCCTTTTGCAAATTCAGGCTAAGAATATGACTGGAAATTCAGGTGCCAGATAAAAGTTTCCAGGGGTTCTGGCAACCAGATGCCTGGATTTTTCTACCCCTGAAAATGAAACACAACACTAAAAGGTTTGACAATCATCCTAACATACATACAAGAGTGCAGCAGCATGACTTGCAGCATGTATGAGCACGCTAAGTTAATTATTTATAAACACTAAATAGTAGTAATAGTGGGACTGGGAAGGTTAACCCAGTCAAGAAATGCCTGAAGAAGTCGGATGTGTCGGCTGAAATGTGCAAATATTACAGCTGTGCTGTAAACACACACAATGCAATTACGTCCAAAAAACATTCTGGATGAATGCAAAAGAAGAAGAAGAATGGTAGAAGATACTCTTATTGACCACAGAGTCTACTAAAAACAACAGTGAAGTTTATATAAGACACTGCAGATCTAGGCAATAAATTGCAAACCAACGAAAGAGGAAGAAGAAGAAGAAGAAATATTTTAATAGTACAATGAAACTAAACTATTTCCTAAGTTTTCAGATAAGGGCTACTTATTTCAGTTTGACAAACAGAAAACATATGTAAAGAAGTGACTGCAATTGAAATCTAAAAAAATAAAGCACAGATAACACTGATAATTGTATCTATTTTGTTAAAAGCAAGAAACAAATAAACATTCTGTAACTTACAGTTAACTAACAACCAAAGGTCAAAGGTTATGTTCAACGTAACTTTATTCTTGTGTAAAGAATGAGAAATGGATTGTAACACCTCATAAAATGAATTGCATGAATTCTCTACAGCATGGACCTCAATACAGTCAGTGTTTTACCTTCAATAAGAAAGATTTAACTAACACAAATGTTGGGAGACAACAAAATAATTGAAATTCCATTGTCACAAAAGCCACAAACAAAGATTTACAGCTTTATACAGTAACACAAGGAGTTAACATGCATATTTATTTTGTTTTATAATGATTACTGGTATACAAAGTGGTCATGGCAGCCATTTGTAGTTATAAGTAGATTATTTAGATATTACATGCAAAACGAAAACATTAACTGATTCAGTGTGGAAGAAAAAAAAGGTAGGTTTGGACCAAACATTGTACACAATCAAATCAACAAGTATTATAATGTAAATGTCCATTCACTGAGCATAGAAATTTTGAGAGATACCACGAAATAAAACAAATAACTATGGTGATATATCATCCTTCTGCCCAAATGGGAGGTCACATTTGGCGATGTATTATCCTTCGGCACTGAATCAGTTAACAACTATAGGGTGTATTTTTAATGACTGTGGAGTTTTTGAAAATATTGCCTTTCCAAGTTTTGTATTCACACTCTGTGAACTCATGTAACAAGAAAGGTAAATATAAAACTTGGAACGGCAATATTTTCAAAAACTCTACAGTCATAAAAATACACCCTATAGTTTAACACACAAAAGTGAGATAGCATGAGTCATTAAGTCACTGCATTCATAAGTATCCTGGGTTTATGCGATGAATGTAAATACTAAACAGTATTACAAGTGCAAACAAGGAAACTAAATTGTTCTCTATCATAATTTCTCAGTTAAGTGGTGCTTATTTTGGCTTGCTACCAAATGAAAAACATTTGTTTGCTGTCAGATTAAGTCAAGCACAGATCTTAACAGTGTTATAACAATAGTAATTGTAACGTAACATTAGTAAATGCATTTATTATTTTTGTTAATATGTTATGTCAGAGGCAGATACACCAAAACAACATTCAGGAGCCATTCCCTTTTTCTCAGCAGCCAGCAAATTAAACAACAAGTAAATACACGCTAAGAAAGTGACTAAAGACTCAGAAACTGGGCATAAATGTCCAGGCAGCAGGCATAAATGTCCAGGCAGGAGGCATAAATGTCCAGGCAGGAGGCATAAATGTCCAGGCAGGAGGCATAAATGTCCAGGCACTGGGCACAAATGTCCAGGCATCGGGCAGACATGTCTAGACACCATGGCAATTTTCTATCAGCATTCCGGAACTTAGAGTTAACTAACAACTAAAAGACAAAGGCCATTCTAGTTTAAAGAATGGAAAATGAATAGTAGCGCCTCATAAATTGAATTACACAGGCCTTGTTCAACGTAACTTTATTCTTGTTTAAAGAATGGAAAATGGATTGTAACACATTATAAATTGAATTACAGTTTCTCTACAATGTTAACCTCAATACAGAAAATCAATGTTTTTACCTGCAATTACAATCAGACCAACCACACGGAGAAAGCAAACACACACACACTGAATGTGCCTTATGCAAATCTCAAACTACTCGCATAAACTTGCCAAGAGATCACAAACAGCAAAAAAAAAAAAGCAAATTACTGGGGGTGATTACGATATCCTGTTAAAGAAGACTGGATATGATATGCAACTAACTAACTTTATGGGAGAGCATAGAATAATTTAAATTTCATTGTCAGAACAAAGAATCACCTGTAAATCAAAGTTAAACAGTTCAAATGTATTTTGACTTATAGTATAGTATTAGTAGTATATAGACATAATTCATAATGAGTTATAACACAGTTAGTGTACACAGAAATTGAAATTCCGTAAAGGTTACCAATAGTCAATAGCAGTGAGTAAATTATTAAAATTAAACCGGTAAAACTAAAACATTCGCCAACCATCCTAATAAGTATACAGACGTGAGACAGCATGAGTCACTGCATGAATAAGCTTGGTGGGTTAACCTAATGAATGTAGATTAAGTTTAAAGTACCAGGAAACTAAACCTAAATCCTCTTTCAGAGTTCTCGGATAAGTACTATACTTTAAAAAAACGTATTAATATTTAAATTTTAAGTTTCATATCAAACGGAAAGAAAACGTAGTCGTAAGTATGTGTTGTGTGAACTCATCAGTCAGTTGATGTCTGTCAGTTCTGAGCGAACTCAACTGCATATCAAAATATATCATAACAGCACACAACGATAAATGGCATTCATTAGTAATCGTAAACAAAAGGGAACATTATTTTAAATATTATTTACGTTATGCAAGTGTAACCAAACGACTGTCAAAGAAGAATGAAACGATTAATTAAATTTAAATAAAACTGTGACGACTTCTGATTACTCACACTTCAAACTGATAAAAATTAAAATTGTGTTACCGTGCCGTAGTAATTAATTAAGACATCCAAGAATCTCATGGAATTACTTACTCTGCATCTTCCTACAGCTAAAACCTGGTCTTTCTTGTCACTGGAGTTCGCGAATTACGTGTTCAACTGTGCCATAACACAACGACACGTTCGCTTATGGAGAAACCATGTTTGGAAATGCCGAATCCGATAGTGGTCAATCGAAGACCGTGAACTTGTTTCCGTCCCTCGGAACACTTCCGTGTACACAACACGGCGTTCGATCGGCACGGCAGCACATGCTCTGCTGGAGTACTGGAGGAGGCCTGCGTGAGGGCGGCTGCGAGTGTGCGAGGGTGAGAGCCCAGGGAGACAAAAGAGGGAGAGTCGGAAGTTACAAGGGAAGTTATCCTGTAAATTGCGCCCAACCAGGTCGAGGTATTTAACGGTATTTATTATATCATTACCCACTATGGACAACAATCACCTTTAAATTAAAATCCAGATTGTGGCCGACTCTTTAGGATTATTAATCTGAGCCAAGTGATGGACCCTAATAGTAATACTAATATAACTTCTCTTCTGAGGTTGAACGGGGAATGGGTAATGGTAGAATGGAACCGGGGGAACACACCAGGTAATGTTGTTAAGTTTGCTTCATATCCCTTACAGTACATGGCAGCCAACCCCAGCGTTTCTAAAGGACATGCGACTAACTGTAGTCCCTTTAAAACTTCCGTGATGACACTGAAACATGTGACAATGTGTTATGTTTACTTCGTTGTGAAGGATGCATTACGCTACTGCATTATACGTTGTACTTGTTTGTGGCGAGACGCAGCGAAGTATGTCAGGCAGTGTTTGTTTCTGTCGGTGGCAAACAGAAAAACGTTAACCTGCACAGTTTGGGGCGACTGCAATACAAACCTTCAGGCTCAAAACCCTCTTGTCCTATACCGCAGGTTACTGTAGGCAGTATAAGGCAGTGTTATTACAGTAAATTGTGCAATATATTGATTATGTCTTTGTTGTTTTGTTGTTGTTTTTTTTCCAAATTTACAAAGGGAAAACATTGTTTCAAATATAATAGAAAATTTACCAGTTAATTGCATATTCGTTACAGGACGTCGCAATCGACCCCTGCATTTTTGGCTGTGTGTGAGTATATGCAATTTTACGTTCAGTTGTTTGCCATTGATGAGTCAGGTCTTTAGTCAGATATGACTGAGCTGCCATGACAGTCAGGTTTTAGTCAGATATGACTGAGCTACCGTATGACAGTCAAGACTTAGTCAGATATGACTGAGCTGCCGTATGACAGTCGGTGAGCTACCGTTCGACAGTAGACGGTACTACCTGCTTTCTTACCCTAGTGCGAGGAAATGCAACCTAAAGACTAAATGTCATGGCAGGGCAGACCAGGCCACAAGCCTTTGTCGGCAGCTGGTCTAGGATCGAATTTCCGACAGGCGGATAGTTAGATCATTGCTTTGCAGCCCCGGCAGCTTCTGGAGCTTGTCTTGTTCTAGATGTATTGGCGTTACCTTTCCTCTGGAGTAAACTAGGCAGGCCGAGAGAGGGATCATGCTGCATGGGCAACACATGGTCTCTAAATTCAGCCCAGGCTATGTGTAATGGAGAAGTATAACTCCATTTTACAAACCTTCGTCTGTCAAGACGGCAAGGTGCCAGTCAAGTCAGTTTGCTATTGCTTTCTGTACAACCGATATTTATACAGGGTGTATTTGTAATGACTGCAGTGTTTGAAAATATTGCCGATCCACGTTTTGTATTTACCTATTATGTTTCATGAACTTTACAGAGGGTGAATACAAAACTTGGACCGGCAATATTTACAAACACTGCCCAGTCATTACAAATACACCCTATACCAATAGCATTGTGAAAATAAACGCAAAGCGGCCTGCTTCCAAAAGTTCCTGCGGCTGACTTCGAATTTGCTTCGCTAGATTGTGAAACTGCGTTCAGTGCCCTCAGGCCACTGAGGTCGGCTCATAATTGAAAGTGATTCGCTTATATTTAGGTCATGGTTAAATGAGATGTGTGGATCGGAAGCCTTCCCCGTCAACCTTGTGTGTGTGAGGCAGTCATGTACTCCTTCGTGTAGCCATCAGCAAGTGCCTCGCCGACTGACGCGGACGGCCACGCTTCTCCATACTCTGCTATTTCCAACAGCTTGTATATGTGTGTATTTTTTTTTAAATGTTATTTATTTATTTATTTATTTTTGCGCGTGTTCGCTTTGAACTCAAGCGCAGTCCATACACGGGCTACTACTTCTAGTGCAGTGGTTCTCAACTGGTGGTGAATCCCCTCGGGGGGGGGGGAATTTAGGGTTTCCGGGGGGGGGGGGGGGGGGGGGATGAAGACCATTTCAAGATCGCGTTAATACAAGAACCGATTACTTGATATTGTTTTTCCCTTCCTACTTTACAGTTATGTACGTCTCATCCTTCAAAAATTCATTTTATAAAGTAAGTAGACCCACAAATCATGTTTTATGTGGATGTCTAGACTTGTTTTAGTATATGCTATTAAATTTACCTTCCATTTTTACGTATACTGTGTAGGGGTGGGGGATTTTTAGATGGGAAATATGAAAAGGGGGGAATGACGTTCCGAAAATACGGTGAAGGGGGGCACGGGCCAAATTTTTGATAGAAAAAGGGGGGGGGGGGGAATGACGTTCTGAACATATGGTGAAGGGGGGCACGGGCCAAAAAAGGTTGAGAACCACTGTTCTAGTGCATTGTGCTGATTTTTGCGTGTGGTTTAGCTTTCCCTAGTTAGTTAATTAGTTAGTCGCGGTTTCAACTGCACGGCAACGGGTCGTCCCCATTATGCTCCGTTCCTATGCCAGTGAATATCACACAAAATTCTCCTCACTGCCCAATGTGAAAAGCAGAACAGACAGGAGTCTCAGCAAGCCAACAGCCCGCACAGGTACATTGTGCATAATGCCGCCGCCAACACAAAAGTCAATACAGTTCATCGTCGACGGAATCCGCAGTCACCAGAAAGACTTCATTGACCTGGGTGTTTTCCCATATGACTCGGTCTCTTTCTACAGGGCGACCCACCGAAAGCGCTGCACACAGCACGAACTCCGTAGCTCCAGCGACGATCCCAGGAGTCTCCTGAAATATACACTCGTGAATCGAAAAGGCAACCCAGTCAATTCAGCAATAGGCTGCCGCCATCGTTCCGAACATACAGTTCACGCTACAAACAACCGCGGACAAATGTAAAAACATTACACACGAAATTCACAGCTCACAGTGTCGCGCCACGCACTCACTCAGTAGCAGGGCGACGGAACCATTCCAGCATGAGGAAAATGTGAATGAAAACCGTAGCCACAAGCGTAAATACTCCAGAGGCCTTAACGGTTCAAATGCATATCCACCATGTTGGGGACCCTATTACCAGTGTCCCACGCCCTCGGGCGAACCAACTCCGACTTCAGAGGTACTTGTAATTTACGTCCCAAAGTCAAGGACGAGAAGTCAACATTTACTTTTCCGTGCCATAACACAGCGCTGTCTAGAGTCTTCTGGCGCTGTTTTTCTCTATCTCTCGTTCCACAAATCTTGTCAGTTGTCATGACATATTCCAGTGTTTATCATCTAGGGATGTGAACACAAACATGACGAATTCCTCTGTCTGATGTTTGTGACAAGCTGTCTGTGTGTCTTAGCCTCTTTCACGTGTAGATTACACACCATGGTTTACTAATTGTCCAGGATTCACAGCTGTCGTTAAACTTGGTTCTATGTCACGTGCATTCTTTTTCTAACTTCTAATGGCAGTCATCATCATCATGTGCCATGAAGATAAGCGTGATCGGTCATGTTTCGCCATCTCACACGATCACCAGAGTCGTGTGTTCTTGTCTCGACCATGCCGTGTGGCCAAGCCATTCCGATATTTACTTCTCCGCCTTCTCTTTGTCCCATCCCCCCCCCCCCCCCCCCCCCCGCCAAATCTTGTCAGTTGTATGACAGTGATCTGCTTGATAAGATGATCTTCAGTTTACACAATGCAATTTCTCCTTGTTCTATTCTACTCTTTATGTATGTGATACATCTTTCATATGATGTTATCACTGTGCCTAGATACTTGAATTATTGTCATCGAATCAGTTACCGTCTCCACAATGAAGTTTGGCTGCAATGGATCTCCAACACCGCCTGTCTCTCGTCTTGATTGTACATTCTGTCAGACCGGTGATCGTCCATCTCTTGATGTTATCTTCCCACTTGTATCGTTGTCTACTTCTTGCTCGTTTTCCTTCGACCTTACCCTCCAGTATTGTTTTTATAAGAGTGTTATGTCTTTTAAGATGGGCGAAATATTTCACTTGCCTCTTTTTTTCTTCCTTTCATTAACTATCTTTTCATTCCCAGTTTTTATAGAACATCTATATTTGATTGTTTTCTTTTTTCCATGAGAAACAACATATTCTTCTGCATTTCCATATCTCCAGGGTCTCTATTCGACTTTCCAAATGCTTGTTCATTGTCCAGGCTTCGGCGCCATAAAGTTTTTTTTTTTTTTTTCGCTCAGTTTTAACTCAAGCGTAATCCACGCACGTGCCACTAGTTCTAGTCCACCGGACTGAATTTTTCCGTCTAGATTAGCTTTCCCTATTGCCAGTGTCCCTGGCCATCAGGTGAACCCACTCCGAATTCGGAAGTACTTGTAATTCACGTCCGCAAGTCAAGGATGAGAAGTCAACATTTTAGCCAAACTGGCTTGTGTAGGGGTTGAACCTCAGCACACCGGATGTTTAAGAACATGGATTTGCTCCAAATTAACACAACTGACTTAAACTATACATGTATGCCAGGTATAAGGTGTATTTTTAATGACTGTGCAGTATTTGAAAATATTGCCGGTCCAAGTTTTGTATTCACCCTCTGTAAAGTTCATGCAACATAATAGGTAAACACAAAACTTGGACCGGCAATATTTTCAAACACTACACAGTCATTAAAGATACACCCTGTACATTCTCTGCGGCGAAGGGATTACGAATGCAATTCACAATCCCGCATACCGCGTTCAAAACACAGCTGCGGGAGATTTGGAAGCAGACCGTCTTGCGTTGTTGGTTTTCATACAACGGTCGTTCAGAAAGCAATAGCAAACTACTGTATGTAAACCTGCCAAGTGATCACAAACAGCCAAACAAATGCTGGGGTTGGCTGCGACGTTATATAACAGATATGCAACTAACATTCCCTATACCGGCCAGGCTTATCTGTTGACGTCTCGTTCAGAAAACAATGGCAAACTACAAATGGTGCATGTTCTTTGCCGGACGTTGCAATCAACACCAACCACAGTTTGATTTTCTATACAATTTTACATGTAGTAGTTTGCCATTGCTTTGTGAACGCGGAGTCAACATTGATGTCTTAATCCACCGCAAACGAATTACCTAGAAAATCAATGTGGTGTTAATAGCAGCGTCTTACAAAAGGAATGTTACGTTTTAACATTTAAGCTACCTCGGAAGTCGGAGTGGGTTTGACTAATGGCGAGGGACACTAGTAATAGGGAAAGTTAATCCACATTATCATTGAATGTAAGAAATAGAGCGCTGAAGTGGTAAATAGAACCTGTTTTGCTGTATGGCAGTGAGTCTTGGAATTGGAGTGAACAAACTAGGGAGAACTTGGAAGCAACAGAGATGTGGTTCTTGAGACGAGTGTTGCGAATTCCTTGGACTGCTAGAGTAACTAACAACGATTGCCTAAAAGAGGCTAATGAAACTAGAACATTGCATACAACAATAAGAAATAGACAAACAGCTTTCTTTGGTAAGTGATGAGAAAAGAGGCGTCGGAGAACATCGTGACAACTGGAAAAATCGAGGGGAAGAGAGGCAGAGACAGACCATATTTAGGAATATCAACAGCAGAGTTGATCCAGAAAACCAAGAACCGCCGAGATGTGTGGAGTCATGAACGCCTAGGCCAGCCCGCATGGCACTTGATGGTGATGAATCCACCCGCAAACATCAGTCCTGTGCACTTGAAACAGTAGCACGTGAATGGACTACGCTTGATTTCAAAGCGAGCGAGCGCTAAACACCATTTCAGTACGGTTCTGGGGCTCAAATGCGTGTGCTGTCAGACGATTTCTTTGTAATCGCTGTAAACAACACTACATTGAAACGGAAGTGAAATTGTCCCCCCAATCCCCTAAACAGTGGTGGTATCCGGATGTTACAGAAGTGTTACACGATTATTATAAAATCTTCATACACTCAAGTATGCGTGTTTTCCCCTGAACAACAACCTGGACGCACTATGCGTTGTGTACAGCCAACGTGTAATGTCCGTGATTTCTAAATTGCGGCTTTTTCTTGAGATAAAAATGTTTTCTTAACGTACTTAAGAATATCGCGTACAACTTTGCTTATCCCCCCCCCCCCTGCTTTTTTGTATGCCCTAAAGCAAGGCGGTTTGTTGCGTCATCTGTGTGCAGTGGAAAGCATGAAACAGCAGGAAGCGGCAAGCTATCTTCGCTTCAGAGGTCACAAATTGTGAGAATTTTATGAATATTTTGCCCTGGCCATGCGGGAGTGCGGGGAGGGGGGGGGGGGTGAACAGACTGATAGGCTGGCAGGGAATGCACCTCTTGGTGGTTAGTTGTCTATGGACAAGGGAGAGGAGGCCATGCGCCTGTGGGACCAGGTGGAAAAGGCAGGGAAACAGATTGAGAACCGGTATGTGGAAAGAAAATTGCGGGGGATTGGCAGGGGTTCTGGAAGAATCTCAAAACTGAGAGAGGAGACCAGGAGAACTTTCAATCAGATAGCGGTGGGAACGGTTAGTAGTGTGTCTCTTCGCTGGGTATTGAACAAGGGGATGGAGCCCGTAAAGGAATGTCTTGAATGCAGTGTTGTCAATTCTTAGCTCAGCTCAACTCTGGCCGACATTGAGTACTCAGAGAAAAGGCCAGACGGACACATAATCAAACTGCTTTTGGGAGGTCAGATTGGCCAAATTGATAAAAGCTTCCAGTGCGCTGATGCTGAGGTAGCGGGTTCAACTCCTACACCGATCAGCTCGACTAAAATGTTGACTTTTCGTCCTTGACTTGGGGACGTAATTTACAAGCATCTCTGAAGTCGGGGTGGATTCGCCTGATGACGAGTTACATTGGTATTATAGAAATAATCCACACGCTAAAATCAGTCAAGTGCGCTAGAAGTAGTAGCAATGCGTGCTTGAGTTCAAAGCGAACGCACGAAAAAAACGGAAAAGACTTACCAAAAAAAAAAAAAAAACTGCTGTCGGTATCATTATTAATGGGACTCATCACTAGTTGTTGAAGCTGGAGACGGAGCGCATATAGCAATGTCCGGAGTGATGTGATGTCGGTTCTTGACTCAACTCTGCGTGCAGTGAGTGATATGTGCGTTCTTGACTCAACTCTGCGTACAGTGTGTGATATGTGCGTTCTTGACTCAACTCTGCGTACAGTGTGTGATATGTGCGTTCTTGACTCAACTCTGCGTACAGTGTGTGATATGTGCGTTCTTGACTCAACTCTGCGTACAGTGTGTGATATGTGCGTTCTTGACTCAACTCTGCGTACAGTGTGTGATATGTGCGTCCTTGACTCAACTCTGCGTACAGTGTATGATATATGCGTCTTTCAGCATTCGTGTTCTACTTCAGGTGACATGATTAAGATCATAATCACCCAGTGGCTTTTTCACATGATTAAGATCATAATCATCCAGTGGCTTTTTCTGTGCAGTAACTACCTACAAATAGCAGTCTTTCACAATGTTTCTCTAATATTGGCCAGACGCCCCTCCTCTGTTGTTGACACGGGTATATTTTCTACCACATCTTGAATCCACCTACTTTGTGGTCTTTCTAGACTTCGTACATCACGAAACAATAACCCACCAATGGATGCAGACACAGTCAATCTGTCTGCCTGCTCGTTTCCCACCACGCCAGCATGGTCTGGGGAAAATTCAACAGATGTCCTCTATTTTTTATTGTTGAATGGAAGCCTGCCACTCTGCTCGAAGCCTGCCTGCCTTCATCTTTCTCATCATACTGTGTGAATCCGTTACAATCAGGACATGCGTGTGCTCTTTGTCCAGAAGAGCTATTGTCTAAGGTAAATCAGAACCACAGCGAAAAGAAAGCGCGCCGATCTATGTCAAAACTTGACTTAAAACCAGTGCTTTGTGTCATTCAGTGAACATGCTCAAGAAAGTCCAGACTGGCCTCTACGACAAGAATGGCTCGTCACACAGAGCACATCACAATTAGTCAAGTTAACTGTCATCTATGTACCATGGCACTGAGAACGAGAGGTTGGCGGATATGGCGGTAACAGCCACAAGTGGCCACATAATTGTTCCATTCATGTGCCAACGAAAAAACAAAAACCACACGAAATGCTCATCGTTGACCCATATATGTGATTTCGTAAAGTAGTGGTTCTCAACCGGTGGGGAATTTCCCCCCCCCCGGGGGGGGGGGGGGGGAATTTTAGGGTTTCCAGAGAGGAATGAAGACCATTTCAAGATCGCGTTAATACAAGAACCGATTACTTGATATTGTTTGTCCCTTAATACTTTACAGTTATGTACGTCTCATCCTTCTAAAATTCATTTTATAAAGTAATTAGACCCAAAAATCATGTTTTATGTGGATGTCTAGACATGTTTTAGTATATGCTATTAAATTTACCTTCCATTTTTACGTATACTGTGTAGGGGTGGGGTATTTTTAGATAGGAAATATGACAAGTGGGGGGGGGGGATGACGTTCTGAAAATACAGTGAAGGGGAGCTCGGGCCAAATTTTTGATAGGAAGGGGGGAATGACGTTCTGAAAATATGGTGAAGGGGGGCACGGGCCAAACAAGGTTGAGAACCACTGTCGCAAAGGAAACATTGGTTTCGACAAGCCAAACCGCTAGAGCACCAACAAGAGGCCGTCCTTCACTTGAATATTCAGTTCATTGTCAAGAAGACAATTACATAAATAAACACACATAGTATTATTTGGCGCTCACAGAAGGAGAAGAAGGAAGTAGAGACTAGAAGACGCACAACATACAATTTAGACACAACTAGACACTCCGTCGTTGGTCGTGCGTCGAAGTACACTTGTTCCTGCTGCGAGGCACCGTCGTCATTTGGAGGCGACAGGTTCGATCCCTGTCGGTAACTATAGCTTTCAAATTTTATGTTGTGCGTCTTCTAGTCTCTACTTCCTTCTTCTCCTTCTGTGAGCGCCAAATAATACTTTGTGTGTTTATTTATGTAATTGTCTTAGTGAACCTCAACGGTTCCCCCTATTGATTTATTGTCAAGAAAACAGCTGCCGAACATACACAAGCAGTTCTTACACGCATTATCATATAAGGCTGCCACCAGGAATGCCGGAAAGCTAGCCGCCCGCCATTTTCTAGAACTGCATTTTATCACAGTCACCGTTGACACAAGGAAGAAAAAAACACATTTCGAATTAAATTCACAGCTCGTAGTGTCGCACCAAGAATTCAGCTTAATAGCTGGGCGACGAAACCGGGCTCTCAAAGTCCAAACATTAAAACATGCACTATTAGACCGTGCCCGGAAACAGTCAATTCTCAAAGATTATTCGTTTTGAAGCAGTCAATCTGAGCTTGTTAACATCTCCCCAGAGTTTCACTTCAAATGGAGCGAATGTAGATCAGAATAGCTTTATATACAAGCTGTCCCCGAGCTCATATTGTCGCACAGCCGAAAATGTGGCGAGAGAACGTATTGTTTTCTTTGGTTTGGTTTACGAAGAATCGACACCATAACCCCCTGGACAAACTCAGCGATTCTCCGTTTCCATCAGTGAATGTAAGGAGTGGAGGGTGACATACACCGGCTTTAGAATTAAACTATACGAAAGTGAAGACTATGGCGGTCTTCCTACGAAAGTGAAGACTATGGCGGTCTTCCTACGAAAGTGAAGACTATGGCGGTCTTCCTACGAAAGTGAAGACTATGGCTGTCTTCCTACGAAAGTGAAGACTATGGCTGTCTTCCAGAAGAAAGAAATACCACAATGTAGAGTTGAGCTCAGTCAAGAACGGACATCATCGGAACTTTCCATTCCTATACGTGCATCGTCCTCATCTGCAACAACCAGCGAAGAGTATTAATACTAATGGTATCAGTAGCAGTCTGATTATGTTTTCGTCTGGCCTTTCCTCGGAGTCATGAGCGTCGGCCAGGTCCTCTGATCACTCTGGTGTTCGCGTAAGATGGCGAAACATGACCGCCCACGCTTACTGGCATGGCACATGACGATGATGATGATGATGTCAACATTTTAGTCACACTGTTGAACCCCTTACCTCGGCATCAGCACACCCGACGTTTAATTAAGAACGCGTGTTTATATCCATTAAGCCACGCCAACTCCCAAACAACTACTTTATTTAACAATAAACAAAATAGCTTACCTGAATACGTAGAGTCTATAAAAAAACTACCTCTTTTCTTGGGCGTGTACGACCTAACGACATTAAACCAACAACTCCCCTGAGGATGCGACAGCTTTTTTCTGTTTCCATGTATCCCTTTGGAGACATTATGTAATTGTATAGAAAGCAACCCAGAAACCGGCCTTGATACGGAGACAATGCCCCGTTTCAGTATCAAGCACTGGACAGTTTGTGAGGCCATCGAAGGACGCCGTTAGCAGCGATGTTGAAAATGCGCTCGTTTTGAGGCGGTGCGTTTAGGTGCATTTAGCTCTTTTCTGGACTCTTCGCTGGCTATTGCAGACGAGGATGTAGCACGTGTGGGAATGTCCCGAGTGCAGTGGTGTCAGTTCTTGTCTCAACTCAACTCAGCTCAACTCAACTCAGCTCAGCTCAACTCAACCTAACTGAACTTAACTCAGTTCAACTAGTTCAACTCAGCTCAATCAATCAATCAATCATGTGCCATGCCGGAAAGCGTGGGCGGTCATGACTCACCATCTCACTCGATCACCAGAGTCGTGGATCAGCTCAGTGTTCCTGTCTCGACCATGCCATATGGCCAAGTCATCCAGGTATTTACTTCTCGGTCTTCCCCTTGGTCGCACCGATCTTGCCAGTTGTCACCAAGTTTTCCAATTTATTTCTTCTCAGAACATGTCTAAAAAAAAAACTTTGACTGTCTAGTCTCATTTCTCGAATCAATTTACGATTTTCATTTGTCTCCTGTAGTACTTGGTCATTGGTTTTTCTGTCTGTCCATGGTATTCTTTGCATTCTCCTCAGAAACCACATTTCTGCAGCCATTAGTTGTTTTTCAGCTTGCCTGCCCATTGTCCAAGTTTCACATCCATGCAAAAGAACAGGCTCTATGTAGCACTTCAACACTCTTTTTGTCGTTTCAATTGACATATTTTTATTGGTCAGTATGTTTTTCATCTTGCTAAAGGCTACTTTCTCCATCGCGATTCTTGTTCTAATCTCTTCAAGGCATCTCCCATCAGATGTTATAACTGTTCCAAGATAATTGTACCGATTCACTTGTTGAAGAATATTCCCATTTACTTGTATATTAGTTAGTTAGTCTTTCCTCTTGAGCCTAAGTCGGTGCATAGGGCAGAAGTCATGGCTCTCCATGTCTGGCGGTTCGCTGCTACGTGTTGTAGATCCTGGATGTTCACTTGACCGTTGAATGAGCCTTCTCTGATGATGGTTCTACGCAGGGTCTCTCTTGGTCTTCCCTGTTTTCTTTTCCCTACTGGTGACCATATGAGGGCTTGGTAGGGGAGTCTTGTCTTGTCCATTCTGAGTACATGGCCGATGTAGTTCCAACGGCGTTTTCTTATAAAATTGGATACAATATCTTGCTTAGTCTCTTGTCTGATTTGCGCATTGGTTTTGAAATCTGTCCACTGGATGTTTAGAATTCTTCTGAGACATTTGTTCTCAAAATTGTCTAAATTTTTATCTAAAGCTACCGTTGATTTCCAACTCTCACATCCATACGTTAGCACTGGAATCACACAAGAATTGAAGATTTTAAGTTCCGTATGTTGGCTTAGTGACTTTGACTTCCAGATGTTTAACAGTTTATTGAAGGAACTAGATGCCAGTGCGATTCTAGATAATATTTTTGGTGTTGAGTCCCCTGTAGATGTCATTTTGCTTCCTAGGTATGTGAAGCTGTTGACTTTTTCAAGAACATGGTTGCTTAATTTGGCGTCGTCTGAACTGTTGGTAAGATCAATAGTTTTTGTTTTTGTGGCGTTAATTTGGAGACCAATTTGTCCTGAAACATTTTGGAGATGGTTTATTTTCTCTTGGGCATTTGGGTCTGTTGAACTCAAAAGCACTATGTTGTCGACAAAGTCCAGGTCTTCTAGAATTTTGTCAACCAACGGATACCTCTATTTGTGTTGTTTGTGCATTTGCGCATGACCCAATCGATAGCTATTCCAAAGAGCATCGGTGACAAGACACAACCCTGTTTCACTCCCGTTTCGACTGAGAACCAGTCAGAGTTGCCTGATTCTGTTCTCACACGGCAACGTGTCTCCTTATAGAAAGATTTTATGATGTTGGTATATTACATTGTGGTATTTCGTTCTTCCTAGTGACGATCATAATCTGTGGCTTTTTACAATTTAATTATAACCCCAGTTGTTCACTATGTGCAACAACCGCTCAGCTCAGCTCAACGCAAACTCAACACAACTCAGCTCAACTAGTTCAGCTCAACTCAGCTCAATTCAAATTAGCTCAATTCAAATCAACTCAACTCAACACAGTTCAGCTCAACTCAACTCAGCTCTTTTCGCGAGGAAAGGTCCATTGATCAAGACATGGTTGAAACACCACACGTTTAATAAACCAGGGATAGAATATACAGATGGGTGTAGCTGTGGGACAGGTAAAAATGACAGCTAAACATTTGCTGCGGGAGTATCCAGCATATTCAGACCAGATAAAAACTAGGTTGGCCTACTCCTAGCACAATGTGAAGTCAAACTCTACGGAGATGTTAGCAAGCTCAAACTGACTGCTGCTTTCTTTGAAAATATTCCTACTGAAGCCAGAAGGTGTATGAATATGAAGAGAAGCTTGGGGAAAGGGGGGGGGGGGTGAGATGATGATAATGATGTTGATGCTGATCCGACTTTTCCATATCTGGGCGAAGTCGTGCGAGCGAAGTTCTCGTGCAATTCATCATGAAGAGAATCGAAAGTAAGTTAGAACATGAATTACAAGAAGTACTGGCATACCCGAGGAACCAGGGACCATAACTTCAACGCGAGAACCGTCTTTGAGCAATGCAGATAGTACAATGCAGATGTTCATACTGGGTACGTAGACTCCAGTAAGACCTTAGACTGTGTTCAGAAATTTGTGGAAAATCATGACTGATATGGGTTTCCAGCACATGCGTTCCGCTTAACTGAATCATTACATCCTGAATAACAAGCAGATGTCAGAGAGGCGGTGAAACATTAAACTGGTATTAGGTGCAAAGGGAATAAGACAGGGCTGCATTATCTCTTTATACCCGTTCAACATATACGGGGTGACAATCCCCCCCCCCCCCCCCAAAAAAAAAAAAAAACAACAACAACAACAAACAAACAAACAAACAAAAACAAACAAACATAGAAAGTTTATTAAATCCTACAAAGATCAAGCAAATGTCTTGAAATTTGGTGAACGTAAACTCATTTCCAAAAGTTTCAGTTACCTCGGTCGCTTTGCATGCTAGTTATCTTCTATCCAAAATATGTTCCATTTTATAAGAGTGGTCGCGGTGGTATTCATGAAACGGGAATGCACAAAATAAAACATCTTGGAAGCAACGGAGATGTGATTCTTGAGACTGCCAGGGTAACTAACAACGAGTGCTTGGCAGATGCGAATTAAAGTAGAGCACTATATAAGACTAAAAGAAAGCGACAATCAGCATTTTTATTTTGTTATGTGATGAGAAAAGAGGCAGTGGAAATCATGAAAACTGGAAAGATCAGCGGGAAAAGAGGCAGAGATAGACAGAGAGAAATGATGCTGGATGGACTGAGGCGGTGGCATGGAGAACAATCATCAGCAAAGTTTGGGGTCAGCATGACCGAGTGGATAATAGCGCTCTTTCTTAAGCTTCCAGTGTGCTGATGCCGAGGTAGCGGGTACAACCCCTACACTGGTCAGTTGAATTAAAAAGTTGACTTCTCTTCCTTCACGTGGGGGGATAAATTACAAGTACCTCAGAAGTCACAATGGGTTCACCTGATGGCGAGGGACACCGGTAATAGGGAAAGCTAATCCACACGAAAAAAAAATCCAAAAAAAAAAATAGATAAATAAATCCACTGCACTATAAGTAGTAGCACGTGTAAGGACTACGTTTGAGTTCAAAGCAAGCAAGAGAGGGGAAAACAATAAAATAAAACATCAGCAAAGTTGATCCCGAGCACCAAGTGCTGAGACCTGCAAAGAGAGATGGACGCACACACCACCTAGCAATGCAAATGATTGTGGTGATCATGGGTGCAGGGGAATTCCTCGAGAAACTCAGCGATCGCGAGTTGAATACAAATTTGAAAAAACCACGTCAGATAATAGATCATTGGTTTGTTACAAGGGGCTTCTCACAAGTCTTTTAGCCTGACCATGAAGGAGTAGGTGGAGAAAATTGAAATTTGGCACATGTATAGCTTATTTAATTTGTAATGGACATATGAATTATGAATTTCCCTCCTCAACTGGTTTTCCCGATATGGTGCATGGCACAACACACCCTATTGACCAGATCTGCACATTTAACAGTTTGTCAGAACAATGGAGATATTAGACGCCAGGACTGCGATAAAATTCTTGATGTTACAGGGAAAAACACCTACACAGGGAGATGGAGCCAGAGTACCAACAGGAAAGTACTGCCCTAACTATGATGCAGAAATCCATGCAATCAAGATAGCAACAGATAAATTGCTGACTACTAGTTATGATACGCCGGTCTCTGTGGCGAATAGAATGCGGACACGATTCGTAATCCCGTATACCCAGGTTCGAAACACAGTGGTACTGGTTATTTCGAAAAAGGTATAGGTGCCGGTCGTTCAGAAAGCAATGGCAAACTACTGAACGTAAAACTTGCCCAGGAATCACGAACAGCCAAAATGCTGGGGTTGACTGCTACGTCCTGTGAAGGACATGTAACTAAATTATTTGCCGGTCTCCCTGGTGAAGGATTTTAAGGACGCTGTTCGTAATCCCGTATACCACGTACGAAACACAGCTGCGCGAGATTAGACAGCCGATCGCGTCGCTTTGGTTTCTTATGGAAATGTATGTGCCAGTCGTTCAGAAAGCAATTGCAAACTACTGAACGTAAAACGTGCCAAGACACCAAGAGCAGCTGAAAAATGCTGGTGTTGACTGCAATGCCCTGTAAATAGGACATGCAACAACAAAAAATAATAATAGTTAGTTAGTTAGTTAGTCGCAGTTCCAACTTCACAGCAACGGGTCGTCCCCATTATGTTCCTTTCCTGTGCCAGTGAATATCACACAAAATGCTCCCCACTGCCCAATGGAAAAAGTGGAAAAGACAGGAGTCTCGACAAACAACAGCCCGCACATATACACTGTGCATAATGCCGCCACCAGAATGTCACCACAATAGTCCCCCACAAAATACCCAGTTCATTTATGATGGAATCGGCAGTCATTTTCCCATCTGGATGTTTCCTAGATGTTCACCCACACAGTCCACGAAATACAGTTCATCGTCGATGGTAGTGGCAGTCAACCAGAAGCCCAGCAGCCATGCATTTCTGCATAAGGCAAAAACCGGTCAACTCTGGGACATAGCCATCTGCCATCGCTCAGAACATGCAAACACGTTCCAAAAGACCTCAAGCAGATTCAAAAGCATTTCACACAAAACTCACAGCTCACAGTGTCGCGCCACGCACTCACTCAGTAGCAGGGCGACGGAACCATCAAGCCTCCTTAGTCGCCTCTTACGACATGCGTGGTAGGCTGCAGTGTTGCTATTCTTTGCTTCCCTTATGGGCCCCAGCAACACACGGGAGAAAATAATAATAATAAAAATAATAAAAATAAACTTCACTTATTATTTTATTAATAATAAGTGAAGTTTATTTTTATTATTTTTAGGCTTATTATTATTAAAATAATAATAATAATAATGCTACACAGCCTGTGGTGCTATTGACATGTAAAATTGGCGTGGTTCTCTGTGTGCTCCTTGAGCGTGACCAGTGGTGACTTTCGTGCTCATGCAGACCTCACTCTCTCCACACACGCGCTTAATATTTATCCGGACCTCGCTGTCCTGGACGTCTGCTGTACTGACCTTCATCTGCAATGGAGGTACAATAAAATGTTCGAGTAATGTGATGAGAGCGGTTTTAGTGTACCTACGCATTTGGCATAGGGTATATAGTTGTGTCGAAAAGATGCCAATTGCAGCGAGAAAAAGATTGTTGAAGTACAACATAGAACCCGTACTTTTGTACGGATGTAAAACGTAGACAAAAAGCAGGCAAGCTGGAAAACATCTGATCGCTGTGGAAATGTGGTTTCTGAGGAACATGGAAAGAATACCATGGACAAAAAGAAAACCCAAATGAGCACTTCCTACAAGAAGTAAATGAAAACAGCAAACTGATTAGAGAAATTAAACGTAGATAGTGAATAAAGTTTTGAGGACGCTATGAGAAGAAATAAACTGGAGAACTTGATGACAACTGGCAAGATTGAGAGGAAAAGAACAAGTGGAAGACACCTGGATGGCTTGGCCAGGTGACATTGTCGAGATAAGGACACTGAGCTCGTCCACGACTCTGGTGATCGAGTGAGATGGCGAATCATGACTGCCCAAATTTACCGGCAAGGCACACGATGTTTAGTTTAGTTTAATCGACGGATCAACATCACAGCACACGGGTGTAACCCATAAGTGCTCCGTTCTACTCCTAACTCAAGCTTGAGTCCGAAAAATCTCAGCTCAGTGCACGAGCTCCGTAGCACCAGCGAGGGTCCTTAAATACTTTGGGTTGATTTTTAACTCGAAATTTTGCCCACACAGCGCCATTAGGATACTCTTTTTTTTTCGATTTCCAAATGCCAAGGCATTTTTTTACGTGCGCAACAATACACACTGGCATCTAATCTCACTACCCAAAGACCAGGGGAAATTTGTGTTACTAGAAGTCCACGTGAAAAAAATCCCTCCCCCTCACCAGGGCTTGAACCCGGAACCTCCAGCACTCGAAGCGGACACCATACCTCGAGACCACTCAGCCCATCATGGCACATGATGATGTTGACTCAATGAGTTAAAGCTTCCGGGTCAAAAGTCAAACCTGTGGAAGGAAGTTATGCTTGCTTGCTTGTGTTCGCTGGCTGTTATAACACGGTTACTGCTAGTTTAAATTATTTGGATCCGACTTTAGGTTTAGCCATGAGTTTAATGTGTCAGCAGAACAGCTACTTGAAGGAGGTGACTGTTCAGTACTATTCTACTATTCTGTTTGAAATATTTATACTGTATCATAGCTGAGAGAAGTGTACGATGCCAGTGTCGATTGTTGTTGTTTTCAAGTTTCAGTTTTTCAGCCCATCTCCCGATCTATCTATTTAATTTAATTTATTATCAAGGGTGTTTTTATTGTTTTTAATTGACAGTTGACTCAATTAATAATTGATCCAGTGACAGAACACATCCTTGTCTTACATTTTGCTTTAGCTGTTGGGAATCTTTGTGGCGAATTGGTTAAATCACCTGCCTCACACTCTGAATAATTGAATTAATTATAAATTATTCTGAGAACCCCCACTTCAAAACTTGTCATGACTTGATTTCATCATGTGAATTCTGATTTCCCCGTTCTTAGTTGGCACTCCTCCTAGCGACGGCCCCAAATTATTTAGCGTAAAATGCACCCTTCTTCTTCTTTCGTTCCCCTGAAATATGTCTATAACTGCAATGTTGTCTCTTGTATGAATCCAACTGTCTTTTTCAGTTCACACAGCGGTCCATAGAGTTTATCTTCCACTGTAGTCTCTCTAGGCCAGAAGGTGTGCCTAGATATGTTATATTTTGGGCAGTCCTGGAGTATGTGCTCTGCTGTCTGCAATGCCAATCCACATGTGCACATGGCTGTTTCACCAATCTTGAATTTTGTAAACATGTGGTTGCGTAATCTATTGTGTCCTGTTCTGAGGCGCAGAAGAATGACCTGGTCTGTCCATAACGTGGTAGTTGTCTTGAGTAGGGGTTTGGTGGCCTTCTGACTGATTTGATCATTCTTTTCTTTTGGTGGAATGTAATGGGCACATCAGGCTGTTCTTCTTTTGCTCCCTCCTTAGCCAATTGATCAGCTCTATCGTTTCCGGGGACTCCACAGTGGGATGGTATCCACTGTATGGTGACCTTACGCTGACTGCTAAGTTCAGAAAGTAGTGTCCTTAGAACTGGCAATTTCCCAGACAGGAGTGCCTCTATTACGGATTTTGCATCTGTCAATATCACAACAGGTTGTGTACTATGGCTGGTATTTTGTAATTTCTCTGTGGCTATCTTGATTGCCTCTATTTCAGCATCATAGTTATGGCAGTACTTTCCTGTTGGAACTCTGGCCGTGTCCCTAGTATTATTTGGGTATTCTTTGTACACTCCCTTCTCCATTTCGAACAGCATTTTGTGCTGACCTATCTGTGTAGACTCGGATCCAGAGATCCTGTGGGTATTCGTCATCAAGGAAGCTGAGAGTGGCTGTTCTGCGCTGTACACTGTTCTGTTCTTCCTTGTCAAATATTCCTTTCACTTTTGTCTGGATTTGTAGCGATAGTATATGTTCATCTTTCCACAGGGGTCGCTCTGGAATAGTTGTCAGGAGGATACCAACTGTGGGAAGATCGATGGTTTCTCTGCAGAGTCGTTTGGCTTGGTGGATAAAACTACTTCTTTTCAACCGCCCCATAGCTAAGTTTTCAAATCGGTTCTTCATAGGGTGGCCTGGCAAGCTGAGAAACTTTTCTGCTTGTATGAGTGTTTTGTATCTCTGCGTTCTCTTAGAGCTTGTGTCCTCCCCATTTTCTCCATTGCTACTATAGGGGTTGATCTCATCCCTCCTGTGATGACTCTGAGAGCTTGATTTTGCACCTTGTACAGCTCCTGTAATGTGGTTTTTGATGCTGAACACCACGCAGTTGACCCGTATTCCAAGTTTGGTCATTTGCTCTGTTGATAAACTTTGCTAAGTATTTTCCCACTGGCTCCCCAAGTGGTTCCACTTAACTTTCTCAGGATGGCTATTTTCCTTCTGGCTTTTGCTACTGCTGTTTTGATGTGTTTTCTCCATGTCAGCCTGTCGTCGATTGTTACACCAAGTTTATCTTCTTTATCTTTATCTTCTCTTAGGGGTGTTCCATTTATCTGAATTATCCCTGCCTTTTGTTTTGGAGAAAGGGTAAATAGAGTGGTGCTGCACTTGTCAGTGTTTATGCTGACACACCATCTATCCGCCCATGCAACAAATGTATCTACAGCTTTCTGTAGCAATATGGTGGCCACTGATGCATGTTCATTTGCGCTCCACAAAACCAGGTCATCAGCGTACATTGCTCTTCTGTTGTGCAAGTATGCTTTCACCCATTTGTACATTCTTCCATTGACTTTACAGTTTTTCAGTTTCCTCATCAGACCTTCTTTCCAGACTTTGTCAAAGGCTTTCTTCAGATCTATCCAAGCCGCAAGTACCAGCTTCTTCTCTTGGAATGCATCCTCAACTTCTTGAGAGAGGTAGACGTCTGATTTTCCGTAGAGTAGCACTGCCTAAAGCCAGCTTGCTGTGGCACAAGGATGTTTTCACTTTCAATGTACCACTGTAGTCTGTGATTGATGATGCGTTCCATTGTTTTTCAGAGACAGCTTGTGAGGCTAATGGGTCTGTAGCTGGAGGCAATGGAACAATCTTTCCCAGATTTTAGGAGGGGTATCATGATTGCTTCTCTCCAGACTTGTGGAACACTGCCTAAGTTCCATGTGTTATTAAAGATCTGTAGCAGCTTTGGCCTCTGTTCCAAGTTCCTGATCATTTCATTGGAGATACCATCAGCTCCTGTTGACTTTCTTATCCCTTACAGGGCCTCATTAGCTGATATAATAAAAATACAAACTACCAACTAAAATATGGAACTGAGAAAATCAAAATATGTACGAATAATATTTGACAATTATATGTCAAATTAGTTTCACAAATGTTGCAAATACTGTTCGAAAACATGTTCTTTGTGATGCATAATCACTTATTAGGGAAACAATCATATAATTGAGTATGGTGGACTACTAGACCGATCGAAGGATACAATAAAAGTTTATGGGCCCGGAGGGCCCTCACTGCCGTCGGAGTGTATATCCATGTCTTGTAGTACCGACGGCAGTGAGGGCCCTCTGGACCCAAAAACTTTTATTGTATCCATCGATCATTCTAGCAGTCTACCATATTCAATTATATGATTCTTTGTTTCACTAATAAGTGATTATGGTCGTTCCGACGATATTCTCATACGTCAATCGGTCTAGCAGACGGCGATACTCTCAAGCGTAAGCGATTGACAACGCATCGCCCCGGAAATGACCTTATGAGGCCCTGTAAGGGATGCATTTTACACTAAATAATTTTGGGCCGTCGTTCGGAGGAGTGCCCTGTAGTTTAACTTAAAGTCTGGGAGTTTCGTTAACGGAACTGTTTTTTTGATTAATTTATCATTATTATTGCTTTTCAATATAATACAGATTACTATATGATTGAGTCTGAATTTGTAGTTGCGAAGTCTAAATTCTTTTTTTTTTTTTGTTTTAAAATTTTAAATTCTAATTATTAAAGCATGCAAGGCAACACATACACAACAGCTGACTTGTCTTATGAAGATAATAAACTAGAACAATACATGAATTTACAATATCATTATTTGTGGCGACTGACCACCTACTATTACTGTCCAAAGTTGGCAGGTAGTGGAACGGAACAATGACATATTATATAGGGTGCTGGCTATACCGCTCCATCTTGTATTTCTGGCCTGTCTTTGATCTCTCCCATTATTACTTCACTATGTGGCACCTTGCCGTCTTTACAGATGAATGTAGATTGGAACTAGAGCTAGAATTCCATCGCACAATGCCTGGGCTTGAATTCAGAGAACATGTGTTGCCCATGCAGGATGATCTCTCTCTGGGCCTTGCCTTGCTTTCTCCAGAGGAAAGGATAACCAGTACGTCTGGAACAAGGTAGGCTGCAGATGCTGCCGGCTCAGCATCAAACCTCCAAGAGCAGGAGGTGGGCCTTGACTTAGAGGCGTTCAGCCATATCCCTCAGTTGAGTGCCTCAAATCAAGTGTCTAGACCTGCATGAGCGTGTACATCTGTCAATCGTAAGTGTCTGGACCTAAGTAAGTATTTACTACTATCAGACTCCCAGCCTGACACTGTCTTCAGTGCGGCTCACGCAACCAGCGGGATTCCGCCTGCAGGAGATATTGCTTGTCTTTGTTGCAAACAAAATCTCCACTGAAGACTGACTGGGAGAAAAGATCCAGTAACAGAACACATCCTTGTCTTACTTCTTGCTTTATCTGTTGGGAATCTTTGTGGCGAATTGGTTAAATCACCTGCTTCACGCTCTGAAGGTTGTGGGTTTGATTCTAGCCCTGTTGTTCAATTCACAATTACAGTTTTCTCGGAGACTCCTGGGGATCATCGCTGGAGCTAGGAGTTTGTGCTTTGTGTGACACTTTCGACAGGATGTCCTGTGGAAAGAGACTGATCCATATGCGATACAACTAGGTGCCATTCTTCTTCTTCTTCTTTCGTTCGCCTGAAATAAGCCTATAACTGCAATGTTGTCTTTTGTATGAATCCAACAGTCTTTTTTTAGTTCATTCAGCGGTCCATAGAGTTTATCTTCCACTGTTGTCTCTCTAGGCCAGAAGGCTCGCCTGGACATGTTGTAGTTTGGGCAATCCTGGAGTATGTGCTCTGCTGTCTGCAACGCCAAACCACATGTGCACATGGCTGAGTCACCAATCTTGAATTTTGTATACATGTGGTTGCGTAATCTATTGTGTCCTGTTCTGAGGCGCAGAAGAATGACCTGTTCTGGTCTGTCCATAACGTGGTAGTCGTCTTGAGTAAGGTTTGGTGGCCTTCTGACTGATTTGATCATTCTTTTCTTTTGGTGGCATATAATAGGCAAAAACTTAAAAACATCCATCGATCGGTCCAGCAGTCCACCAAACACTTAACCGGAAAATGATTGCGGGACCGATGCAAATGAGGCTCGAAGGGATTCTTCTTTGTTGCGGTGAATTAAAATTGAAGTACCCATAAATGCATACATGGCAAACTACTGAACATAAACTTGCCAAGACATCAACAAGAGCAATACAATAAAATAAAAATTATGCACACAAAAAAAAAAGCAACCAAAAAAAAACAAAAACAATTGCATACTTTATTTCAAATGTTAATTTCTGCTGCTTGTTTCCAGTAAATATTTTGTTATTATTCTGAGAACTTTTCTATCATTTTTAATACCCACCAACAATGTATGGATTCACCACTGATGAAATCCCGCATACAGAATGAATTGGCTGTATTTATGACCAATTGTAAACAATATAAAATAACACAAGTAATGCAGCTTTACAAAATAGACTTACGAAACATACAGGACGTTGCGGCGACTAGCCTTCATCAGCAAACAAATACATACACAAAACACAACATATAATCACAGAGAAGATACTCCAGTGGTCACATTAAGAATGGGATGACTAATTGGAGCATTTATTAATGTCTCTGTTTTTTTCAATGTTTTTCAGCTGCAGGCGAAAGTTACAAGCTGCAAACCAGCAAAACTTGTCCTGGTAGAGAATGGCAAGAAAATAACGATGCCAGGATATGAAGTTATTCTTAATGATACAATTCTTTTCCCAGAAGGAGGAGGCCAGGTATGTCACTGGGATATTTCAACAGCAATTCAAATCTTTATGGATTGTGACAGACAGAATAAGGATTAGTTTTTTTTGTCAATCGCTCAATTTGAACTTAAGCGTAGTTCATACACACTACTTCTAGTAGCACTGGACCGAATTGTGCATGTGGATTATCTTTCACTATTAACCAGTGTTTCTTGTCATCAGGCTAACCCACTTTGACTTTGGAGGTACTTGTAATTTATGTCCCCAAGTCAATGATGAGAAGTCACCATTTTAGTCCAGCTGAACCCCTTGTTGAACCCCTTATCTCAGCATCAGTACACTGGATATTTAAGAACGTGGATTTTCCATTTGACTTAACATCAAACAATCTTATAAAATTATAAGAAATGTTCTTCCAGTGTCAACCAAATCAGATACACACAAACACATGGCGGGATCTAGAGACGAAAATAACAGATATGTTACATTGGTACAAATTCAACACAACCACCATTTTTGGTAGAAGCACTATTGTAAACAAAATACATAATTCCAAAAATACTATATCTGTGCACAATCCTAGAGCCCCCCCCCCCCCCCCCCCCCACACACACACACACACACACAACGTCAGACTGTCACAAACATAAACAAAGAGATCAGACACTTTGTGTTTGGCAGCACCATCTACAGTATCAAACATACTACACTCATGCAAGACAAAAAAGATGGAGGTATTGACCTCCAAGACATAACAACCAAAATACAAGCACTTAGGATCAAACACGTAGGTGAAATCCTATAACACACAGAGAACCACTCTATAGCACACTATTACATGGGAATTAGGCTATCCCATTTACAACCTATTAGGAATGCATCCTCACATTACTTTGGGACTCTGCCAGCATTTTACAAACCATGTATATCAGTCATTAAAGGACATGAACACTTACAACACAAGAAAACAAACACAATCTACAAGCATTTAGTAAAACTACAAGCAGCTTCGGTACATCTCAGAATTAAAAGAGGGCATAGATATTTCATAACAGATTATGCTGAAGCTTTCTCTAATATTCACAACAGCAGAGTATTCCAAAGAGAAGGGAAGTTACATATAGGCTTATTTAAAACATGGCTCCAACAACAGAGAGAACAGCAAAAATAACAAAACAAATACTGCAGTGTCAGTTTTGTAGATGGAACATCCAAGAAACAGAAGAACACATCTATTACGAATGCAAAACAATCATGCCAACAAGGAATCTCCTACAAAGCATCATAAACACTTATACAAAACAAAGAACAGATGTTTACAAAGCAATCATGATAAATTCCATTCCATACTCCACACAAGACATCCACATGAAGCTACTTGTTCTATATGCAGAATAGTGGAATCTCATTTGGACATTAAGAAACAAAGCATTATACAGTTACAGACCTTTCGACAAAGAAATTGTCACACAACTTTATCAACAAAAAATCTCAAACAATGTAATCCTAGAACCTCAAGCGCAAATCCTGTGAGAGATTTTCCTGAAGTCAGTTGATATTACAGAAGAAGCACATACCTCAATTTAAACATAACATATATCACAACTGTAAATGTGTTTATTGAGGGTATTATTAATCTTATGATTATATTATTAGTATTACCATTATTATTACTTTTTTTTTTGCATATCCTTTACAGGACATTGCAGCCAACACCATCATTTTTCAGCTGCTGTTGACGTCTTGGCAAGTTTTACGTTCAGTAGTTTGCCATTGCTTTCTGAACGACTGGCTCACATACCTCTGTAAGTTACCAGCACGACGTGATCCGTTGCCGAATCTCATGCAGCTGTGTTTCATACGTGTGTATACAGGATTACAAACAATGTTCTTAATCCCTTCACCAGGGAGACCGGCCGTTTTTAATTTAATTTGTTGGAGTCATTTGTTTAATCTAATTATTATTACTACTATCATTATTATTACTTTTATTATTATTATATTTGAATTTATAAAATTTAAAAAAAAAGTAATTTATTTGGTTGGATGCAGCTCAGTGTTATATTTAAGAGGGCAAGTCACTGATGGTTGGGCACAAATCAGTGTTAACTTTAAGAGGGTGAGTGATTGATACAGTCAGACACATTAATAGAGAGTGTCTAATTTTCAAAAAGAATATATGTAGTGGTATCTTATAGTTGGAATCATTGTGTGTACACATTAGTTTGCATGTCTTTAAGGTAATGTAAACACAGAAGTCACAAACAATATGTTGCAAGATTTATTGCCTGGCATATTTTGCTGCATCTTGTCAGGTACATACTGCAGAGTTATATGTTATATGAAGTGAATAAATGAATAATACTTTAGCTGAATGTCTTAAAACACAGTGATTTCAAACAAACTCTTTTGTTTTGCATAGAACCATCTAATTGCTAATGCCTCACTATATATGAGCAATCGTTAGCAAGGCATTAGCAGTTAGGCGCATCCAGCCTGTGTTATGCAGAAAGAGTTCATGTTAAATTTGAAATGTGCGGATAACAAATGCTCCACATTTTGACAATACCCGTGACTATAAGTTTTATGTGTTTCGATTAAAGTATTATTAATGTACTCACTTCATATCATCTATAACTATGCAGCTTGCACCTGACGAGATGCATCGAAATATGTCAGGCAATAAATCGTGCAAGATATAGTCTGTGGCTTCTTGTTTAAATTCACTAAGGGAACATCTTGCTATGAACTTGATGGAAATATTTTATTTTCAATTGAGACAGAAAATCTTCTAGATCACTGTTTAATAAAATGCCTTTCATGTTTTTCTTCCTCAGCCTGATGATAGAGGCACGGTGAGTTGATTAATGATATGTTTGTATTGTGACCTCTGCATTATATTTGTCCTAAATTTTTTTAATATATGAGGGGGCTTCACATGAAAACCTTGCAAGTGTGATAGAAATTACAATAACCATGCCATCGTCTTGTAACCTGTCAATATTGTTGTTAAGGATGTCAAGAGTGTTAAGCATGTGACATCATGGTGCAGATCAACACGGTGATGTCAAAAGGACTGTTTAACCCTACCAGACCGCTGTATCAATTTTTCGGTAATTTCCTAATCTGCCGCCAAACCGCTGTACCTAATTTTTGGTATTTTGCCTAATACGTGAACAAAATGCATCACGAACTAAAAATAACCAACCAATCGTGGTCAAACCTCATGATTAGCCATTGCAAATGTCTGCCCCCATAGGTTTTAATTGACTTTGTGTGGTTTAATGCGAAAAAAATTCTGAAAATTCACAATGAAACGAGCGGCTGATGAACCAAGCACTTCAACAAGAAAGCGAAGTAGGTCTAGGATGTTCACAGTCCAACAGCTGATCAATACTTTGGTTTATTCAGACTGGATTGGCACATAAAGGTGGAATATCGGCGCTAGATGAAAGGTAGACATATTTTCTACAATGTCTCCAAGTTACATGTTATTCTAACCACTTGTTTGCATGTAACTAACACTTTTCTATATCATGTTGGTTTTTTTCTATTTAATGCTCAGGAGCCCAGGTAATAGGGACAGTTAGGTTCAGGGCCTCAGGTCTGGTATGGTTAAAGATGGCCACCTCATTTTTAAAATGCACCAAAGAGGATCAGCGTTTTGTTATCCATTTTTTTTTTATCAATTAAGGGGTGAAACCTATAGAAAGTGGAGTGGAGTAGGATGTTTCGAAACGACATGAATTCTGTGACAGATTGTTCATGACCGGGTCAGGCACACTGAGTAGTGACCCCACTGAATTTTTTTCTGCTGGAATTCAAGCACTTTATCGGTGCTGGAGGACTTGCATTGAACGCAGTGGTGACTACATAAAAAAATTATACACTTGTTCTTTACTTTTTCAGAATATATTCACTACAAAAAACATTTAAGGTTTTTATTTGAAGCCTCCTCATATATACATATTTATATAATATTACTGGAGATGTGGTTTTAAAGAAGAATGCTGAAAATTAATTGGACTGTCAAGAGCAAACTGAACGTTTTAAGGGAAGTTGAGTCACAAAGACAGTTTATCACAAACCTCAGAAAGAGGCAGTCATCATGTTTTCACCACATTATGAGAAGACAAAAACTGGAACATGGTGTGACAACTGGAAAGATTTGCTGAAAGAGAGATAGAGGAAGACAGCATGAGAAGATTCTTGACAGTCTTGTATCATGGCACGGAAGGGAGTCAACACACAAATTGATCCAGGCCGTCAGAGATCGCAATTTGTGGAGAGGCATGATTGCCCACGCCAGCCGGAAAGGCACTGTATGATGATAATGAATGGAACTGATATGCAGAGTAGTCCATCCATAATGAAAGAATGCACAATCCAATGCACATGAAGAAAAGCATACACAACCCTCCTAAAGTGAAGAAGTAAACAAACTTGATCTAATAAACATAATAAAGAAACCTGCATTCGTTACCAAGGTCTATGAGGAAAACAAAGAACGGTCAAACTGGACCTACCATGTGTGTTCTAGGAGAAGCAAAGAACAGTAACATTGTGACCTACCATGTGTATGCTAGGGGAAGTGAAGAACAGTAACATTGTGACCTACCATGTGTGTGCTAGAGGAAGTGAAGAACAGTAACATTGTGACCTACCATGTGTGTGCTAGAGGAAGTGAAGAACAGTAACATTGTGACCTACCATGTGTGTGCTAGGGGAAGTGAAGAACAGTAACATTGTGACCTACCATGTGTGTCCTAGGGGAAGTGAAGAACAGTAACATTGTGACCTACCATGTGTGTCCTTGGGGAAGTGAAGAACAGTAACATTGTGACCTACCATGTGTGTCCTAGGGGAAGTGAAGAACAGTAACATTGTGACCTACCATGTGTGTCCTTGGGGAAGTGAAGAACAGTAACATTGTGACCTACCATGTGTGTCCTTGGGGAAGTGAAGAACAGTAACATTGTGACCTACCATGTGTATCCTTGGGGAAGTGAAGAACAGTAACATTGTGACCTACCATGTGTGTCCTTGGGGAAGTGAAGAACAGTAACATTGTGACCTACCATGTGTGTGCTAGAGGAAGTGAAGAACAGTAACACTGTGACCTACCATGTGTGTTCTAGGGGAAGTGAAGAACAGTAACATTGTGACCTACCATGTGTGTCCTAGAGGAAGTGAAGAACAGTAACATTGTGACCTACCATGTGTGTTCTAGGGGAAGTGAAGAACAGTAATACTGTGACCTACCATGTGTGTCCTAGGGGAAGCAAAGAACAGTAACATTGTGACCTACCATGTGTCTCCTAGGGGAAGCAAAGAACAGTAATATTATCTTATATATAAAAGGCGATCTCCGTCTGTCCATATGTCCTTTATGCGCTCGCGAACGGCCCATCCGATTGAGATGAAATTTTCTACACGCTTTCCTTTCATTCCAGCGCAGCCCACTGTCATATTTTTTTAGTGTGAAATCGGCTGCGTACCCAATATTATTTAATTTTTCATTTTTCATTATAATTTCATATATCTCAGGGGACCTAACTCTGTAAAGTTATTTCAAGGGGAATAACTTTTCTGTATACCTTATAGTCATATTGTGGCATCGTTTTCAAAGATTTATAAACTCTGTGTCTATAGTTATGTACCGGCATATGAGTTATAATAAATAATGATACAATCTTTAAGGCATTTTCAAAGTTTTCATAAAAATAATGCACAATGCATAACATTGTAACTCATCTTTTTATGCTTAAGAAGTTACTGTAGTCATGCAGGTGATTAGAAAGAGTTTTCATTAAAAATAATGGATGGTGTGTGGAAGGACATTCTTTTAAGTTACTTTTTTTGTTGTATGAATTTAATGAGACGCTACCCGCCAGGAGCTGGGCGAAGCCACGCCGGGTCAGATAGATAGACAGACCCACCTTTTCGCTGCAGTTGTCTACTCCTCCTTTTCCTTCTTCTGCTGATGCTGCTGCCGCCGCTCCATTTACCCAAGTTAATTGTTGGGGGAAGATGTAAAGATCTTTCAAGTGCTCTTTCTAATGCTTTTTGTAAGTTGGTCTTCGTTTATCTAAGGTTGTTCTAACTGCAACCAATAAATGATTAGACAGACAGGCAGACAGACAGACAGACAGAGAGGGAGGGACGGACAGACAGACAGACAGACAGACAGACAGAGAGGGACGGACAGACAGACAGACAGACAGACAGAGAGGGAGGGACGGACAGACAGACAGACAGACAGACAGACAGACAGACAGTCGGGAACGGGAACTTATATGACTACTTATATGAATTAAATGAGATGCTCGCCATCAGGGGCTGGGCGAAGCCGGGCCGGATCAGACAGACAGACAGACAGACATATAGACAGACAGACAGATAGATAGTCGGGAACGGGAACGGGAGCTTATATGACTACTTATATGAATTAAATGAGATGCTCCACACCAGGAGTTGGGCGATGCCGGGCCGGGTCAGACAGACAGACAGACAGACAGTCGGTAACGGGAACGAGAACTTATATGACTACTTATATGAATTAAATGAGATGCTCCCCACCAGGGACTGGGCGTAGCCGGGCCGGGTCAGCTAGTAACCTATAAACCTTTCTTTCCCATAATGACTTCCCTCGGTAGATTATAAAATATATTTATATTGTGTTTTATTAACGTTTCTTATCTCTTTAGATAAATGATGTACCTGTCCTACGCATCACCAAAGTTGGGAAAGAGGCTGTCCACTTTGTTGGGACAGAAATTCCAGAAAATTCTGACGTTATTCTTAAATTAGACTGGCAGCGTCGCTTTGACCACATGCAACAACATACAGGTATGTATTTGTTCTATCTACTACCGTATTTCTCCAAAAATAAGACCGGGTCTTATATTAATTTTAGCTTAAAGAAATGCACTAGGGCTTATTTTCAGGGGATGTCTTATATTTGTCTTTTCAGATACAACAATCTACATTTATTTATGTACAAAATTCTACATTTATACAAATACAGTCATGTCATCTTCTTCGGGAACATCGCCATAACTCTCCAAATCCCGAATTCCGGTCTGAATTTCTTGCCACTCCATTTCCTGTAGAACCATTGGTCCCAGTCTCTCATGTCCATCAATAAAGCTTTCCTTAAATGAGCATTTCTTGTCCATGTAGTCTGCTCGCTGTGCATTGGTAACTTATTTCACACGTGTGACGTATTGAATTATGGACCACATCCATTCATGATCAAGTGCGCACTAGTGGCGTCTGTACTCCGACTGACCATTCGGCAACAAGTCTCTCATTCTAGCTGACGATTTTAACTAGGGCTTACTTTAGGGGTAGGTATTATATTAAAAGCATCCTAAAAAATCATGCTAGGGCTTTTATAGGGGTAGTTCTTATTTTCAGGGAAACAAGGTAGAATTTGATGACGGTCTTACTAGTTTTCTCATCATATTGCATTGATTGGGCTGAATGTTTTGAATATGTATTGGTTATTTGTGAGAACAAAAATAATCCTGTCAAATATGAAGAAATTCACAGAAAAGTCAGAACCTTATGTAAGGGGGCAAAAGAAACATGACTTGAGAAAAATTGCAGAGAAATTGAAAAACAACACAACAGTAAAAATGTGAAACTAATGCACAAAAGAATCCAGGAGCTTACTAATCAAAGAACAAGTACATCAGCAGGCTGCCTAAAGACAAAAGATGGAAAAGTCATAATAGAAAAAGATCAGATCTTACATGTATGGTTAGATTACGTGAAAAACCTTTATGACAACAACAGAGACGAACAGTATAATGTTCAAAATAATAATGAAGGACCAGCACTTTTGAAGATGGAGGTTCAGAATGCTCTTAACCATATGAAATCTGGCAAGACCCCCGGTCCAGACAGCGTCACAACAGAAATTATTAATGCTTTAGAAGAATATGCAATAGATAAAGTTACCAGTCTGCTTAATACAATATATGATGCTGGAAATATACCTCATGAGTTATGTAATTCTGTATTTATTGCAATCCCAAAGAAATCAGGAGCCTTGGAATGTGATCAACATCGAACAATTAGTATAATGAGTCACATCACGAAGATTTTGCTAAGAATTATCATGCAAAGAGTTAGGAGGAAAATACAACCTGAAATAGGAGAAGAACAATGTGGGTTTGTAGAAGGCAAGGGTACAGTAAATGCTGTGTATATAGTGAGAACCGTAATCGAACGTTCTATAGAAGTAAACAAAGATCTACACCTTTGCTTTATTGACTACACAAAGGCTTTCGATAAAGTGAGACATATCAACATGATAAGGATGCTTGAAGATCTACAAATTGATGGAAAAGACCGTAGACTTGTAAAAAACATATATTGGAAACAACAAGTTGCCATAAGAGTTGATAATGAAGTAAGCCAATATCAGTCTATTAAGAGAGGTGTGAGACAGGGATGTGTAATGTCTCCAGAACTATTTTCCCTGTACAGTGAAAGTATTTTCAGAAATATTGAAGATATGGAAGGAATCAACATTGGGGGACGATGCATCAATAACATTAGATATGCAGATGATACAGTCTTGATTGCAGACAATGAACAGGACCTGCATTAGTAGATGTGGTTGTTACACACAGTGAACAACTAGGGTTAGAATTAAATTGTAAAAAGGCACAGATTATGGTCGTCACTAGGAAGAACGAAATACCACAATGTAATATACAAGTAAATGGGAATATTCTTCAACAAGTGAATAGGTACAATTATCTTGGAACAGTAATAACATCTGATGAGAGATGCCTTGAAGAGATTAGAACAAGAATCGCCATCGCAAAAGTAGCCTTTAGCAGGATGAAAAACATACTGACCAAAAAAAAGATGTCAATTGAAACAAGAAAAAGAGTCTTGAGATGCTACATAGAACCTGTACTTTTATATGGATGTGAAGCTTGGACAATGAGCAGTCAGGCTGAAAAACATCTGATGGCTGTAGAAATGTGGTTTCTGAGGAAAATGCAAAGAATACCATGGACAACCAGAAAGACCAAGGAACAAGTCCTTCAAGAAACAAATGAAGATCATAAACTGATTAGAGACATTAGACGTAGACAGTCACAATTTTTTGGGCATGTTATGAGAAGAAATGATTTGGAGAACTTGGTGACAACTGGTAAGATCGAGGGGAACAGACCAAGGGGAAGACCTAGAAGCAAGTACCTGGATGGCTTGGCCTTGTGGCATGGTCGAGACAGAAACACGGAGCTGATCCAAGACTCTGGTGATCGAGTGAGATGGCAGAACATGACCGCCCACGCTTACCGGCATGGCACATGATGGATGGATGGATTTGTGATAGTCAAAAGTGGACACAGCATGCAAGATCCTGCTTATCCACACATTTTGTTTCTGCCAGGGAAGCAGAGTTTGTGCAAACCTAACCAAAACAAAACAGTGCACTCTGGGAAACCCCATAGTTGCACTTTGTAAGGGAGGTCAGCGTGGCTGAATAGATAAGAGCACTCATCTTTAGACATCCGGTGTGCTGATGTTGAAGTAGCAGGTTCAACTCCTACACCGGTCATTCATTCATTCATTCACTAGCATGTCCTTTGCAGAACCTTGCGCCCATAACAACCTTCCGGAAAACCTCTCGATCATAATTAAGATGTCCCGCGTCCGATACACCCATCTGGAGATCATCCGCCACACCCTGCACCCATCTTCTCTTTGGCCTTCCTCTTCCTCTCTTCCCAGGCATATACCCCTCCATTATTCTCTCCAAACTTTCTTGACGTTTCGATTGACCGAAATATTTCAATTACACTGGTCAGTTGACTAAAATGTTGACTTTCACCCTTTCTCCCCATTGAGGCATAGGACCAAGGAGACTGGTCACAGTGCATGATTCGGCAGTAAGTTTATTGTTGTTAATGCTTGTTTGTTGTTAATGCTTGTTTGTGTTTAATGCTTGGGGAGAAGAAGTGAGGTGCTATTTCATCGACTGCTGGGTTTTAAGAATATACTGAAGAGTTTTGCTTCTTGCTGTTCCTAGCTCAACATTTGATCTCAGCCTTGGCCGAGCACTTTGGGTTTATGACAACATCATGGTAAATATTGCTCAACTTATTGTGTAAATGTGTAGCTCAGTTATGTGACATGATCTGTGTAAATGTTTAGCTTATTTTGGTGACATGTTAACCAGTTTGTATAAATGTTTAGCTCATTTTGGTGACATATTAACCAATTTGTGTAAATGTGTAGCTCATTTTGGTGACATGTTAACCGATTTGTGTAAATGTGGCTCATTATGGTGATATGTTAACTGATTTGTGTCCCACCCACTCACTCACCCACCTGCCCATTCACCCCCTTGCTCACTCATTCACCTACCCAAATACCCATTCACTCACTCACTCACTTGTTTACTCACTCACATATCTATCCACTCATTCACCCATTCATTTACTCACTCCTTGCATACCGGTACTCACTCACCTACACACCCACCCACCCACTCACTCACTCACTCGCTCACTCATTTCCTCTGTCACTCACTCACTTGCTTACTCACCCACTAACCCATTCACTCCTTCGCTTGCTCATTCACCTATCCATTCACCTATTCACCTACCCATTCACTCACTTGCTTACTTACCTGTCTATCCAATCATTCACCCATTCACTCACTCACTCACTCACTCACTCACCCTTCTACGTATTTATTTGATATATCCAAAAACTTCCAAACCTATCCAAAATAAAATCCCACCAGCTTAACTTGTATTCCATCAACATCCATCCATCAGTCCATACACTTACCTAGTCATCAGCTCCTCAATCCATTACATCTCTTCCTTCATCTCTCCATATGTCTGTCCATCTATTTGTCTGTCTGACTGTCTTTCTTTCACCCTTTTATCTGTGTCTAAACATCCATCCATCCACGCACCCAACCATCCTCCCTCCCATCCATCCGTCCATCCATCCATCCATCCATCCATCCATCCATTCATCCATCCATTCATCCATCCATTCATCCATCCATCATTGTTCTCTCTATCTCTTTCATGCTCTCCTCTTTCTGCCTGCCTGCATGTCTGTGTAAAGTAAACACACAAAGTTACTTAAGAGTTATTCTGGGTGCGGGACAATTTTAAACTGAAAGACAACACCCATTCTTATGTCCACTTACAGGAACATTGGCACAGACGTTGTCACCATTGAACTGGACACGCCGGTGATAACAGACGAACAGCTCAAGGACATTGAAATATCAGCCAATGACAAAATACGGGACAGTGTGCCAGTTGTAGCCACGCTATATGAGGACAAAAATGATCCTGAACTAGAACAGGTGTGCTAATGTGTATTAATTCATTCAGTAACATGTCCTTTACAGAACCTTGCTCCCATAACAACCTTCAGGAAAAATTCTCAGTCATAAGCAAGATGTCCCGCGTCCGATACACCCATCTGGAGATCATCCGCTACATCCTGCACCTATCTTTTCTTAGGCCTTCCTCTTCCTCTCTTCCCAGGCATATACCCCTCCATTATTGTTCTCTCCAAACTTTCGTAACGTTTCAAGTGACCAAAATATTTCAATTTTCTTTGTTTTATCGTCTTTAGTAGCCATCCTTCAATATTCAGATCTTTCTTATGAATACATTTGTTCTTTTCTGTATCCAAGATGTTTTTAGAACCCATCTATAACATTTATATTCAAAGGCATTTATGTGCTGTTCAGCTTGTTTAGTAAGTGTCCAGGTCTTACAGGTGTATGTTGCAATGGGAAAGATGTATGCTCTTAAAAATCTAGGTCTATCTGTCCCATGCTATAATTGATTCAGTTTTAGTTTTTGAAGAGCAGTAGATATAGTCTTTTACTTTCTTTCATTGTTTCACCATTGTTGGTAATTAATGACCCCAAAAAGATGGAAACTTTTCACAATCTCCAATTGTTCCTCATTAACATATATTTATTTCTCCATATTAGTTTTATCTGTGAGGAGTGGCTGGCCGAGTGGGTAGAATGCTGGATTCTCCTTCGGGAGACCTGGGTTCAAATCCTCGGTAAGGTGTGGAGTTTTTTTCTGTCGGGGGCAAAAAGAAAACTAACCTTCACAGTTCACGGCGACTGCACTAGCCAGGCGGCCTTAATTCCTCAGGCTCAAGATCCCCTGCCATACATCGCAAGGTACTATATTGGCAGTAAATGACAGTTGACAGTTTTATCTATATGCATTATCTTTGCTATATTAAGATATAAGTTGTAATTTTTCACAATTCTGACGTGTGTACTTGTATGTAATAATGTAGGCAAACTAAAAAAGGTGTGTTTGGGGTATGACCCTGCCTTGAAAATCTGAACCTTTTGTTTACTTTAAGATCATTTTTGTTCTGTTATAGTTTAGATTACCGCTCATTTCTTTACATATATTCAGGTTGTTGTGTGAATGTTGACAAGGAAGAAGTTAATATGAGAACTTGTACTCTTGCTTGCGGGATGTTTATGTAAAATGCATATATAATGCATTTGCTGTTAAATATTATTTAGAATACTTCTTTTAAATTGTTTTTATTTTCCAAGATTGGTGTTTTTTTAGAATGTCATATTTTATTGTTCATCTTTTGTTTCCAGTTTCGAGGGCAAGGTCCACCAGCAGATCAAGAGGGGCCAGTTCGAGTACTGACCATCAAAGGAATAGACAGAAATTTGTGTTGTGGGACACATATATCAAATTTGTCACATATTCAGGTATGTTTCTGAAAGGAATAAACAATGTCTCTGTGTTGTGTTGTGGGACACATATATCAAAATTGTCACATAGTCAGGTGTGTTTCTTACAGAAATAAACGAGTGTCTCTGTGTTGTGCTGTGAGACACATATTTCAGATTTGTCACATATTCAGGTATGTTTCTGACAGGAATAAACAGTGTCCCTGTTTGTGTTGTGGGACACACATATCAAACTTGTCACATATTCAGGTGTGTTTCTGACAGAAATAAACAGTGTCTGTTTTTGTTGGTTGGTTGTGATTCCTCTGGAAAACTCGGACACCTGTTGATAGCATAACCAGAAAGTTCTTTCTCCGGAACCCGTGAAGCAAAAGATATGGAGGGAGATTTAAAAACTGGAACCCGTGAAGCAAAAGATATGGAGGGAGATTTAAAAACTGGAACCCGTGAAGCAAAAGATATGGAGGGAGATTTAAAAACTGGAACCCGTGAAGCAAAAGATATGGAGGGAGATTTTAAAATTCTGGAACCCGTGAAGCAAAAGATATGGAGGGAGATTTAAAAACTCTGGAACCTGTGAAGCAAAAGATATGGAGGGAGATTTAAAAACTCTGGAACCTGTGAAGCAAAAGATATGGAGGGAGATTTAAAAACTCTGGAACCTGTGAAGCAAAAGATATGGAGGGAGATTTAAAAACTCTGGAACTCATGAAGCAAAAAATATGGAGGGAGATTTAAAAACTCTGGAACTCATGAAGCAAAAGATATGGAGGGAGACCTAAAGACACGCAGAAGAGAATCAGAGACAGAGATAAATGATGCAGGGAGGACATGGAGGAACTGTAGATGACAAAAAATAGGAGAGCCTGGCTTGATATGGTTGAGGTCTGTGCTACATTAGGGAATAAAATGCAGAAGTACTAGTAGATGTACATACAAAGGATTCTTTTGCATAGATCAAGTTTTAGATATTTATTGAAGTGAGGATTCTTTGTTTGTCTTATTGCTATCGCGATTGTCATCCCGAAATGTAAATGTAAAGGATTTAACACACCCTGTTATGAGGGGTACAGAGTATATGGTAAATAAATAATAATAAATTGTCCTGAAGCAATTTCCTGCTATGTGTCTGTGAAGTTATAGCGCCATCATATTTTTGTAGGCAGAGAGGAATACTTCCTATTGCTGACAAATGTTTGTCCCGTAAAGCGGTGCATAGCTGGGTAAAAAGAATTTTCTCAAGGGCGCGAATGACGCGGAAGTTGAATGTGAAGTGAAAACTTGGTTTAGAAAACAGAGCACGCAGTTCTATGCTGCCGGTGTGGGAGGACTGATAAATGATAAAATGATGGGATACGTGCATCATTGTTGGTGGAAATTATGTTGAGAAATAAAGGGACCATGTATGTATAAAAATAAACTGGTTTCAAGTTGTTATCATATGTAGTTATTTTTCTGCAGCAATTTGTGACTTACTTATTGACTTCCCCTCATAGATTGCGTTGACCAGGTAGCCTAGCCAGTGAAACAATCCCTGCCTCCATGGGGATTTGTACATACAACCTCCTCGCAGGTAACAGTGCTAGCCTCTACATTACCTTGGCTTCCCATTCTTGAAATATTCTTTTATGTTACTGAAGGTCAGCAGGGCTAAATGGATAAGAGCGATTGATCTTTAGCTTCAGGTGTACTAATGTTGAGGTAGCAGATTCAACCCCTACACCAGTCAGTTGAGCTAAAATGTTGACTTCTCGTCCTTGACTTTGGGATGTAAATTACAAGTACCTCTGAAGTCAGAGTGGGTTCGCCTGACAGTGAGGGACACTGGTAATAGGAAAAGCTAATCCACACGCAAAAAAAAAAAACAGTCTAGCGCTCTAGAAATAATATCACATGTATAGACTGCTTTAGTTCAAAGTGAGCAAACGTCAAAACAAATTTGTATTTCACTGGAACTCAATAGGTCAGAATTTGTCCTATAGATATATATTATATGTGGCCAATCCGATAAAACCACTCGCTTTTAATTTTCTGGTGTGCTGCTGGTGGAGTGGGTGGTTCAAAGCCTACACTAGCATTAAGTTGGATCTAAATGTCATCTTCTTGTTCAGAAAGCAAAGGCAAACTTCTGGACATGCAGTTGTCTAGAAAATCAACTTTGGGTTGATCGCAACATACTGGACATGCAACATTTGAACATTAAAAGCTAATTGATTCTTCTTCTTCTTCTTCTTTTTCTTCTTCAGCGTTCCGAGCCATTGAGGTTCATTGCTGCAGATACAATCCATCTCCATTCGTCTCTCTGGTTGACCCTCTCTTGCCAGTTGTTGATTCCAAGTGCTTGTAGGTCTGTATATATATTATCTCTCCACCGTCTTCTTGGTCTACCTCGGGGTCTATGGTCATTTATTTCCTGGGTGTCACTATTATCTTCCATTCTTTCTATATTCCCCAGCCATTGTAGTCTATTAGCCTTCATGATACCAATGATTAGCGGGGACTTAAACAGATCATAAATATCTTTGTTACTTCTTCTTTTCCACTCTCCACTTTGTGTATCCCTAATGGGTCCAAAGATGGGTCTTAAAACTTTGTTCTCAAAGGTTTGTAGCAAGGCTTCGTCTCCTTTCATTGTACTCCAGGTTTCAGAGCCAGTCCGAATTCGAGACTCATGTATCTGTTTCGTAACAAAAATCGTTTTTACAAAGGTGAGGATGTTAACCCCACTCTTCAACCCCCAACCTGGAGGACCAGGTCCTAATTGATGTTTCTTGAAAAAAGGAGAGCATATAAGACTACGACCTCCAGCATGAGAATGGGAATGTCCTGAGTGTAGTGATATTGGTTCTTAGCTCAACTCAACTCAACATTAAAGGACAATATTTTACAACAGTTACATAGCTTCCATAATTATCATCAAATGTTGATTATTGCTCAAAATGTTATCCCTTTGTTTTTTTTATTGGCACTAATAACACACGTTTTTAATACAATGTCTGTGCAGGCCGTTAAGATCCTCACGGCAGAGAAAGGAAAGAAGAACAAAATGAATGTGCTATTCCTGGCCGGTGGGCGTTTGCTGAAATATGTAGGTCAAGCCTTTGCCAGGGAGAAGATGTTAACAGGAATTCTCAAGTTAGTTGCTTATATTTTTTTCTTTTCATAGATGATGCAATTTGTCATTTAATTTCTTTATTTCTGCAGTGGTCTTGTTGCTTCATTGGTTTATTTTTGTTTTTTATGAGGGGGCTTCAAATGAAAATTTAAATATGTGTGTATGCATGCATGTGTGCAGTTTTTTTTTTTTTTTTTGGGGGGGGGGGGGGGGGGGGGGGGGGGTTAATATATTCTGAAAAAGTACAGAACAAATATATAGTATTTTCAATATAGTTCACTGTGTTCAATGAAAGTGCTCTGGTGCAGATAAAGTGCTTTGATTCCTATAGGATAATCGAATTGGGTCACTATTCGGTGTGCCTGACCCAGTCGTGAACAGTCTTTCACAGAAATCACACCGTTTTGAAAATTCCTACTCCACTCATAAACATGCTGGACTGACAAGCATGCATCGCCATAAAGGACCATTCGCTGATGAATATCTAAGGTTTCACGCCTTCACTGATCAAAAAATGGATAACAGAGTGCTGCTCCTCTTTGGTGCATGTCAAAAGTGGGGCAGCCATCTTTAAACTATCGTTATGATGTCACCATATTCATCTGTACCATGATATCACATGCTTAACACTCTATACATCCTTAACAAGAATATTGATAGGTTACAAGAATGGCGTGGTTATTGTAATTTCTATCACATGTTTAAGGTTTTAATTTGAAGCTCCCTCGTATGTTTATGTCATAACATTATTTTCTGGCAAGTTGGCAGACTGAAAACACACAACTAAATTTAACTTGTGAAGTAGTATCAATCACTGGTCACATGACTTTTTGTGCCATGGTAGTTATGAAGTAATCCTCTTCTTCTGTCTGTCATCTCCCAGTGGAGAATAGCCCATCAACCAACTGTAGTCAGGCCCTTTGTGGACTTGTTCATGATTGGTTGAATTTTGTGGACTTGTTCATGATTGGTTTGATTTTGTGGACTTGTTCATGATTGGTTTGATTTTGTGGACTTGTTCATGATTGGTTGGATGATGTAGACTTGTTCATGATTGGTTGGATGATGTGGACATGTTCATGATTGGTTGGATTTTGTGACCTGTTCATAATTGGTTGGATGATGTAGACTTGTTCATGATTGGTTGGATGATGTAGACCTGTTCATGATTGGTTGGATGATGTAGACTTGTTCATGATTGGTTGGATGATGTGGACATGTTCATGATTGGTTGGATTTTGTGACCTGTTCATGATTGGTTGGATGATGTAGACTTGTTCATGATTGGTTGGATGATGTAGACTTGTTCATGATTGGTTGGATGATGTAGACTTGTTCATGATTGGTTGGATGATGTGGACATGTTCATGATTGGTTGGATTTTGTGACCTGTTCATGATTGGTTGGATAATGTAGACTTGTTCATGATTGGTTGGATGATGTGGACATGTTCATGATTGGTTGGATTTTGTGACCTGTTCATGATTGGTTGGATGATGTAGACCTGTTCATGATTGGTTGGATGATGTAGACCTGTTCATGATTGGTTGAATTTTGTGGACTTGTTCATGATTGGTTGTATGATGTAGACTTGTTCATGATTGGTTGTATGATGTAGACCTGTTCATGATTGGTTGGATTTTGTGACCTGTTCATGATTGGTTGGATGATGTAGACCTATTCATGATTGGTTGGATGATGTAGACCTGTTCATGATTGGTTGGATGATGTAGACTTGTTAATGATTGGTTGAATGTTGTGGGCCTGTTTATGATTGGTTGGATGATGTAGACTTGTTCATGATTGGTTGGATGATGTAGACCTGTTCATGATTGGTTGGATGTTGTAGACTTGTTAATGATTGGTTGAATGTTGTGGGCCTGTTCATGATTGGTTGAATGTTGTGGACCAGTTCATGATTGGTTGGATGTTGTGGACCTGTTCATGATTGGTTGGATGATGTAGACCTGTTCATGATTGGTTGAATTGTGTGGACTTGTTCATGATTGGTTGGATTTTGTGACCTGTTCATGATTGGTTGGATGATGTAGACTTGTTCATGATTGGTTGGATGATGTAGACCTGTTCATGATTGGTTGGATGATGTAGACTTGTTCATGATTGGTTGGATGATGTGGACATGTTCATGTGGTTGGATTTTGTGACCTGTTCATGATTGGTTGGATAATGTAGACTTGTTCATGATTGGTTGGATGATGTAGACTTGTTCGTGATTGGTTGGATGATGTAGACTTGTTCATGATTGGTTGGATGATGTGGACATGTTCATGATTGGTTGGATTTTGTGACCTGTTCATGATTGGTTGGATGATGTAGACCTGTTCATGATTGGTTGGATGATGTGGACATGTTCATGATAGGTTGGATTTTGTGACCTGTTCATGATTGGTTGGATGATGTAGACCTATTCATGATTGGTTGGATGATGTAGGCCTGTTCATGATTGGTTGGATGATGTAGACTTGTTAATGATTGGTTGAATGTTGTGGGCCTGTTCATGATTGGTTGGATGATGTAGACTTGTTCATGATTGGTTGGATGATGTAGACCTGTTCATGATTGGTTGGATGTTGAGACTTGTTAATGATTGGTTGAATGTTGTGGGCCTGTTCATGATTGGTTGAATGTTGTGGACCTGTTCATGATTGGTTGGATGTTGTGGACCTGTTCATGATTGGTTGGATGATGTAGACCTGTTCATGATTGGTTGAATTGTGTGGACTTGTTCATGATTGGTTGGATGTTGTAGACCTGTTCATGATTGGTTGAATTGTGTGGACTTGTTCATGATTGGTTGGATGTTGTAGACTTGTTCATGATTGGTTGGATGTTGTAGACTTGTTCATGATTGGTTGGATTTTGTAGACCTGTTCATGGTTGGTTGGATGATGTAGACTTGTTCATGATTGTTGGATGATGTAGACTTGTTCATGATTAGTTGGATGATGTGGACATGTTCATTATTGGTTGGATGATGTAGACTTGTTCATGATTGGTTGGATGATGTAGACTTGTTCATGATTGGTTGGATGATGTAGACCCGTGTTTTGCCGGGGCCCATAAGGGAAGCAAAGAATAGCAACACTGTAGCCTACCACGCATGTCGTAAGAGGCGACTAAGGAGGCTTGATGGTTCCGTCACTCTGCTACTGAGTGAGTGCGTGGCGCGACACTATGAGCTGTGAGTTTTGTGTGAAATGCTTTTGAATCTGCCCGAGGTTTTTTGAAATGTGACTGCATGTTCGTAGCGATGGTAGATGGCTTTGTCCCAGAGTTGACCGGTTTTTTCCTTATACAGAAATGTGTGGCTGCTGGGCTTCTGGTTGACTGCCACTGCCATCGACGATGAACTGTATTTTCATGGACTGTGTGGGTAAACATCTAGGAAACATCCAGATGGGAAAATGACTGCCGATTCCATCAGAGATGAACTGGGTGTTTCGTTGGGGACTATTGTGTTGACATTCTGGCGGCGGCATTATGCACAGTGTATCTGTGCGGGCTGTTGTTTGTCGAGACTCCTGTCTTTTCCACTTTTCACATTGGGCAGTGGGGAGCGTTTTATGTGATATTCACTGGCACAGGAACGGAGCATAATGGGGACGACCCGTTGCTGTGAAGTTGGAACTGTGACTAACTAACTAAGACCTGTTCATGATTGGTTGGATTTTGTGGACCTGTTCATGATTGGTTGGATTTTGTGGACCTGTTCATGATTGGTTGGATTTCGTGGACCTGTTCATGATTGGTTGAATTTTGTGGATCTGTTCATGATTGGTTGGATGATGTAGACCTGATTATGATTGGTTGAATTTTGTGGACTTGTTCATGATTGGTTGGATTATGTAGACCTGTTCATGATTGGTTGGACGATGTAGACCTGTTCATGATTGGTTGGATTTTGTGGACCTGTTCATGATTGGTTGGATTATGTAGACTTGTTCATGATTGGTTGGATGATGTAGACCTGTTCATGATTGGTTGGATTTTGTGGACCTGTTCATGATTGGTTGGATGATGTAGACCTGTTTGTGATTGGTTGGATGATGTAGACCTGTTCGTGATTGGTTGAATTTTGTGGACCTGTTCATGATTGGTTGGATGTTGCAGCAAAAGTTGTCCACCGATTGAGGTAGTCATTCTCACACCAACCCTCCTTAGTCACCTCTTGTGGCAGGTCAGCATGGCTGAATGGACAAACGCACTCACTCTCATAAACTTCCGGTGTGCTGATGTTGAGGTAGCAGGTTCAGCCCCTACACTGGTCAGTTGGACTAAAATGTTGACTTCTCGTCTTCGACTAGGGGACATAAATGACAAGTATCTCAAAAGTCAGAGTGGATTCGCCTAATGGGCCAGGGACACTGGTAATAAAAAAAGCTAATCCACACGCACAAATCAGTCGAATTCACTACCCAGTAGGGGCAACTACTAGAGATAGTAGTACATGTATAGAGTACGCTTGAGTTCAAACCAAGCGGACAACATAAACACCTCTTGTAACACACAAGATAGGTTGCAGTGTTACCATTCTTTGCTTTCCTTATGGGCTGCAGTAGAACACCGGTGGTCAAGTCATTGGTACCAGAACAGATCATCCCATAACAGATCTGTGCCGGCCACTGCCAAGGCTGATTTTCAAAATTAGAAAACCTATCAAAATCAGAATGGGTATAGTATGTGAGATTAGTATGTGGTATTTATAGTATAGTTGTATGTGGTATGTATAGTATAGTTTACGTGGTATTTTTAGTATGGTAGCATGTAGTATTTATAGTATATCTGTATGTGGTATTTATAGTATCATTCATTCATTCATTCAGTAGTATGTCCTTTGCAGAACCTCGCTCTCATAACAACCTTCCGGAAAACCTCTCGATCATAAGCAAGATGTCCCTCGTCCGATACACTCATCTGGAGATAGTCTGCCACATCCTGCACCCATCTTCTCTTTGGCCTTCCTCTTCCTCTGTTCCCAGGCATAAACCCCTCCATTATTGTTCTCTCCAAACTTTTGTGACGTGTCAAGTGACCAAAATATTTAAATTTTCTTTACTTTATCGTCTTCAATAACCACCCTTTTTCAATATTCAGCTCCTGAAGCATGGATGCAATTGTTCTGTTCTTTATCTAAGATATTCTTAGAACTCGTCTATAACATTTATAGTATAGCTGCATGTGGTATTTATAGTATGTTAGTATGTGGTATTTATGGTATAGCAGGCTCATTCTCTACGCTGGTATATACACACATTTGGAACCTTGTCTTGTTGATGTTATGAACCTTACTACTGGTTTGGAGGGGGAGTGTGTGTGTGTGTGTGTGTGTGGGGGGAGGGGGGGGGAGGGGGTGAAGAAGAAACCATGCCACTACTAGGGATTTTATCTCAAACCACTGCCTAAATATGTTAGTGTGCTGATCACTATGCCACTACAGCTCATGGTTGTTCAGTGATTTGTGAAAATGATGTGCATGTGTGTCAGAAATCAGCTGTGTTTCTGGTGTTTTACAGAGGGCCTGCAGAGAACCAATGTGAGCTGGCTGACAAGGCTGTCAGAGGCATGAAGCTACTGCAGAAGGTACGCTCTCCTTATGTCAGTTAGTTCTGTTAATGTCATGGAAGCATCTTCTTCTTCTTCTGCTGCTGCTGCTTCTCCACTTTCTCCTGCTGCTGCTCCTTCTCATTCTCCTCTACCTTCTCATTCTCCTCTACCTTCTCATTCTCCTCTACCTTCTCATTCTCCTCTACCTTCTCATTCTCCTCTACCTTCTCCATCTCTTGCTACTGCAGCTACTTCACTTTCTCCTGTTGCTGCTCCTTCTCATTCTCCTCTACCTTCTCATTCTCCTCTACCTTCTCATTCTCCTCTACCTTCTCATTCTCATCTACCTTCTCCATCTCTTGCTACTGCAGCTACTTCACTTTCTCCTGTTGCTGCTCCTTCTCATTCTCCTCTACCTTCTCATTCTCCTCTACCTTCTCATTCTCCTCTACCTTCTCATTCTCCTCTACCTTCTCATTCTCCTCTACCTTCTCATTCTCCTCTACCTTCTCATTCTCCTCTACCTTCTCCATCTCTTGCTACTGCAGCTACTTCACTTTCTCCTGTTGCTGCTCCTTCTCATTCTCCTCTACCTTCTCTATCTCTTGCTGCTGCTCCTTCTCATTCTCCTCTACCTTCTCCATCTCTTGCTGCTGCTCCTTCTCATTCTCCTCTACCTTCTCTATCTCCTGCTGCTGCTCCTTCTCATTCTCCTCTACCTTCTCCATCTCTTGCTGCTGCTCCTTCTCATTCTCCTCTACCTTCTCCATCTCTTGCTGCTGCTCCTTCTCATTCTCCTCTACCTTCCTCCATCTCTTGCTGCTGCTCCTTCTCATTCTCCTCTACCTTCTCCATCTCTTGCTGCTGCTCCTTCTCATTCTCCTCTACCTTCTCCATCTCTTGCTGCTGCTCCTTCTCATTCTCCTCTACCTTCTCCATCTCTTGCTGCTGCTCCTTCTCATTCTCCTCTACCTTCTCCATCTCTTGCTGCTGCTCCTTCTCATTCTCCTCTACCTTCTCCATCTCTTGCTGCTGCTCCTTCTCATTCTCCTCTACCTTCTCCATCTCTTGCTGCTGCTCCTTCTCATTCTCCTCTACCTTCTCCATCTCTTGCTGCTGCTCCTTCTCATTCTCCTCTACCTTCTCCATCTCTTGCTGCTGCTCCTTCTCATTCTCCTCTACCTTCTCCATCTCTTGCTGCTGCTCCTTCTCATTCTCCTCTACCTTCTCCATCTCTTGCTGCTGCAGCTACTTCACTTTCTCCTGTTGCTGCTCCTTCTCATTCTCCTCTACCTTCTCATTCTCCTCTACCTTCTCCATCTCTTGCTGCTGCTCCTTCTCATTCTCCTCTACCTTCTCCATCTCTTGCTGCTGCTCCTTCTCATTCTCCTCTACCTTCTCCATCTCTTGCTGCTGCTCCTTCTCATTCTCCTCTACCTTCCTCCATCTCTTGCTGCTGCTCCTTCTCATTCTCCTCTACCTTCTCCATCTCTTGCTGCTGCTCCTTCTCATTCTCCTCTACCTTCTCCATCTCTTGCTGCTGCTCCTTCTCATTCTCCTCTACCTTCTCCATCTCTTGCTGCTGCTCCTTCTCATTCTCCTCTACCTTCTCCATCTCTTGCTGCTGCTCCTTCTCATTCTCCTCTACCTTCTCCATCTCTTGCTGCTGCTCCTTCTCATTCTCCTCTACCTTCTCCATCTCTTGCTGCTGCTCCTTCTCATTCTCCTCTACCTTCTCCATCTCTTGCTGCTGCAGCTACTTCACTTTCTCCTGTTGCTGCTCCTTCTCATTCTCCTCTACCTTCTCATTCTCCTCTACCTTCCTCCATCTCTTGCTGCTGCTCCTTCTCATTCTCCTCTACCTTCTCCATCTCTTGCTGCTGCTCCTTCTCATTCTCCTCTACCTTCTCCATCTCTTGCTGCTGCAGCTACTTCACTTTCTCCAGCAGCTCCTCCTCCTCCTCTACTTTCTCTACCTCCTGCTTCTTCTCCTTCTCCTCTACCTTCTCCCTCTGCTGCTGCTGCTCTTTCTACCTTCTCCTTCTGCTGCTGCTGCTTCTCCTCTACCTTCTTCTGTTGCTGAAGCTTCTCCTTCTCTACCTTCTCCTTCTCTACCTTCTCCTTCAGCTGTTGCTGCTTCTTTTCCTTCTCCTCTACCTTCTCCTTCTGCTGCTGCTTCTTCTCCTTCTCCTCTACCTTCTCCTTCTGCTACTGCTGCTTCTCCTCTACCTTCTTCTGTTGCTGAAGCTTCTCCTTCTCTACCTTCTCCTTCTCTACCTTCTCCTTCTCTACCTTCTCCTTCTCTACCTTCTCCTTCTCTACCTTCTCCTTCAGCTGTTGCTGCTTCTCCACCAAATCCACCCCCCCCCCCCACCTTCTGCTGCTCCTTCTCTTCCACCTTCAATTATTACTTGTGTGGTCATATCTACTGTCAGCACATTGTGTTAGACTCATTTTCTAGTGATCAAGCAAATTTGATTTTTTTTGAAAAATTCATGACTGCGTGTAAGTTGAAAATTTTCAGTTATGAGCTGTCTCAATTTTTCGAACAAAATTGTTCCCGTTGGGCAAATTATTACTTGTATGGTCATTTGTAGTTTAAACACATATTGCTTCTCTTTGCTCTGTTCAGTCTCACTGCCTCATTCTTCTCTTACCTTTTGCTTCTCTTTGCTCTTTTTTTTTTTTTTTGGGGGGGGGGGGGGGGGGGGGAGATATTATTGCCTCATTCTCTTTCTGCTTTTGATTGTCTGTCTGTCTGTCTGTCTGTCTGTCTGTCTGTCTGTCTGTCTGTCTGTCTGTCTGTCTGTCTGTCTGTCTGTCTGTCAATGTTTGTTTTTTTTCTCATGTGAATGTATCATGCGTAATATGCATTGTTTATGCTTACAAAATCCATTTGACAATGTTTTTTTCCCCTATGTAAATGTAACATGCACATTTGATGAATGAAAGATGAGTGATTGAAAGGGCTGAATGTAAGACGGGCCTGCATGCCCAATTTGTTACCCTTTTAAAATAAATTTCGTTCGTTCGTACTTTCTGTCTGTCTGCGCCGCGTCCCCGCACACCCGTCTATGTCTCTCTTTCTCTGTCTCTCACTTCTTTTCTCTCTCTTTCGCCCAATTCTTAACCCTTTGAAAATAAACTTTGTTCGTTTGTTCATTTTCTCTCTCTCCCTCTTCCTCTCTCCTTCCCACCTCTCTCTCTCTCTCTCTCTCACTCTCTCTCAGAAGTCACATACATATTCTGTCAAGCAGAAACAGCTAATACTACATTCTATCAGCAAACAGCTAATACTACATTCTATCAGCAAACAGCTAATACTACATTATATCAGCAAACAGCAACATTCACTGAAATGTAAACCAGAATATACACAGGCTTCAGCGTACTGACAGAAATGGCATGTGAACATGTGCATGTTTGCCAAGACACTGGTCTACGTTCAATCCCCAGCAGAGGCAGGAATTTACCTTTCTGACCCCCCATGGCTCTGGGATTGACCTAACCTCATAAAAATGGTACCAGGAAAGGAAAGATAATAAGGATCAGATAGTGGTGGGAACAGTTAGTAGTGCGACTCACGGTTATGAGATTGATCTAACTTCATAAAAATGGTACCAGGAAAGGAAAGATAATAAGGATCAGATAGCGGTGGGAACAGTTAGTAGTGTGACGCTTTGCTGGCTGTTGATCGAGGGGACGGAGCATGTATGGGAATGTCCTAAGTGAAGTGATGATGGTTCTTCACTCAACAGATGATGAGGAAGGAAATTGGTCGCTCATCTCTTATGTTTTGACCTAGAATATATCAAGACCTAATACTTCACTTCCCCAGTGCTTTACTAAGTTTGTCATCAGTTATCAGTTGGGGTATCTTCATTGCACTCCGGACAGGTCCATGGGTGCTCAGATCCTCCCCCCAGCTTATGCATCAGCATTAGGCGGCTAATAGTGCCAGTTCTGTGTTGGTTGACGAGGCACCTCGTTTTCCCGATGTACCTCTCGCGTCTGGCGATTCTTACTCCCAAGTCTTTAAACCTGGACAGGGATGTGGATTCACTGATGTCAAAGTCCTCTGTTCTCGCCATATCTTTGAGGGCGTTAATAACATTGGCACGATCCATAGGCTGGCCATCTACAGAGGGTGCAGAGCCAGCCAGTTTATCAGCTTGTTCATTTCCCTCGACTCCCGCATGTCCCGGGACGAAGATGAAGGTGACTTTACGGACAACAGACTTCCGCAGCGACTCAGTCCACCTTCTGAATCATGCACATTGAGTCACTTAGCACACAAACGTTGGTATAATGCTGTGATTCCAGCCATATGAAAGCCCGTGTAACTGCCATCACCTCCATCGTCATGCTGCTCGTGGTCATAGAGTGGGCACCACTGGATTCTTGAACTGTTCGGCCCGCTGAACGGGCTGTAAATGCCCACGCACTTCTCTGCTGCTTTACAACAGATCCATCTGTATAGATGAGAACTTCGGGGCTATCAGAGTGTTCATAGATGAGCGCGTTAACCTCTGCATTGACAGCGGCAGGGTTCTGCTCTCTGCACCGTCTGTCGAGTGTGATAATGCAGGAGAAAGTGCACTTAAAAGCTGGAGGCTCCGGCACCCATTCCTTGCCGGGGTTGATACTGGTAAGACTGCAGACCTGTCTGACGACATCTTCCGCCCGACCCATCCATGATTTGCCTCTCTTTAGCCTGTCACCCTTTTCTCCGAATATAGCATCATGCTGAGGGTGCTGCTCATCTGCACTTATTTTTAAGTATGCACGAGCTCTCCAGATCTTGATCCTGTGTTCCATTGTCAGGAAGTCAAGGAGGTATCTCATTGCTACACAGCTGGTGTCTCTCGTGCAGCCCAAAATGATGCGCATGGCTTCGTTTTGTACCTTTTCAAGTCTTCCAATCTGTGTAGGGCTGACAGTGAGGATGGCCAGGGCATACTCGATGCGTGAAAGCACAAGTCCTTGGAACAGAAGTATTAGCAGTGTTTGCTCGATATTGGTAGTCGCCATGACTCTCATTGCTGACAAACCTTTTCGAGCTTTCGTTATAACATAATCGACATGATCTCTGAAGGACAGGCTTCGATCAAGCCTCACGCCAAGATATGTCATCGACTGGGTTCTACTCAAACTGCTCCCATCCATTCTTACTGCCGGCAGGTCTGTTTTCACAATATAGTTGTTTAGCGAGAACCATGTAACCGATGCCTTTGCAGGGTTGACAAGGGCTCCGGCATCAGCACACAATGAGGAAATTCGATCTAGTTCGCCCTGCATATCATTGGTAACCGCCTGTCTATCTCGACCCTGTCGATACACGAGAATGTCGTCAGCAAATGACAGAGTCCTACCCCTCCCGTCCAACTGTTGTTCATTGATCGGCACCGTATACGCGTTGAATAGTACTGGTGACAGTGGTGAACCCTGCGGCAATCCTGGACATATCATTATCGGCTCAGAAGACCAACTCCCGCATCTTAGCACCACCTTCCTTTGGAGCAGAACTGCAGCTATCCGTCGTACAAGGTGAGGGTGCACTTTCAGTCTAAGGAGGTTTTGCATCAAGTGCTCGAAGGATACTCTGTTGTATGCGTCCTCTAAGTCTATGGCAGCCGCACATGTCTCTTCTCTGACCTGAAATCCTTCGTAAACATCTTGAGCAAAGACAGCTGCATTCAGCCATGACTCTTTGGTACGTCTGTATCCTCCAAGTGTGGGGGGGAAGCAGCCGAGCTGTTTCAAGTCACAAGCAAGTCTGTGTGCTACAATTTTCTCCAGTAGCTTGCCAACAGTGTTCTGCATCGTAATGATTCTGTAGCTGCTTATCTTGGAATGGTCTTTGTTCGGTTTTGGCAGTGGCAGCAGGTAGCTGTGTAGCCATTCGTCTTTGATCTGACCCCTCTGGATACTGGTGTTGAATTCTCTGGCCAGTTCTTCCATGTCATCATCTGACATCACCAGTAGGTCACCATATCGGATGCCGCCTGGGGTGGTGTTAGGTGATTTCTTGGGCATCACACGTATTGTCTCAGCTTTGATTATGCACTCTTCGTCTGTCCCGACCCCCTCGCGCAACTGAGAGAGTGTCGTTGTGGTTCTCTGTCTGGCGGGCTCGTCTTTCTGGTCAGTCTGCTCTATGTAGCGTGCAAGAAGGGCCTTATTTTTATCCGCATCCGACTTTTTCCATGCGAGGTTTGTGCCTTGAAAGTCTGGAATACCCCTACGTTGTGCAGCACCGTTCATGCTCTTATGGAGGCGCCAGAATGTCGTAAGAGATCGCTCGGAGCACACCTTCCTGCAGAACTCGTCCCATTTCTCGGCCTTGGTCTGTTTGGCGCAGGATTTTAATAAAGTCATCGTCCTATGGACCTCAGTCTTCAGGTCCGCCAACTCAACCTGTGGCATGTTGGCCTTTCTGGCTTTTTGCCAGTCTTTGACAGCCTGCCTCTTTCCCAGCCATGCCTTCTCGACCTCCTGCAGAACTCGTCCCATTTCTCGGCCTTGGCCTGTTTGGCGCAGGATTTGAATAAAGTCATCGTCCTATGGACCTCAGTCTTCAGGTCCGCCAACTCAACCTGTGGCATGTTGGCCTTTCTGGCTTTTTGCCAGTCTTTGACAGCCTGCCTCTTTCCCAGCCATGCCTTCTCGACCTCGCCATTCCACCATGGTGGCTGCAACCATCTTTCTTGTCTCCTGAGGGAGGAAGTTAGTTTTCTTCTTCTGATTTTGCTTATGGCGTCTTGACCAATGTTGTCGTACGGGAAGGCATTTGTCTTGTTTCCTTGACCCCTGGCCCTGTCTTTCTCGATCAGGATGATACAAGGGTAGTGGTTACTGTCGTGGTATCCCAGTGTGCCCCACCAGCACCTTGGTGCGATGGTGGGCGACACCAGAGCCAAGTCAATGACGCTGTCAGAGTCACCTGGTCGAGTGGCTATTCTAGTGACCTTCCCATCATTCAGACAGACTAGGGCAGCAGATGCCAGGGTGTCCTCCAGATCTTCCCCCTGTGTATTGGTGATGCAATTCCCCCATTGACTGCCTCTGGCATTGAAGTCTCCACAGTAGATGATATGCCTTTCATCCATATCGAACAAACTCTGCCATTGTCGCACGTCGACCTTCCCATTTCGCGCATAAACGTTCACGATTACAAGCTGCACTGGTGTCATTATTCTTAATGCCTGCACTTGCAGGGCATCACTGTTCCAGGTGGACATATCGATCTCAGACACCAGTATGTTGTCGCGGGCCAGAATGGCCTGAGGTGCCGCCTGTTAAAGAATCCCTGAAATCCCGCGACATTGACTGTTCCGTCGCCGAGCTGTGTTTCTTGTAAGACTACAATATCGTTTCTGTAGAGAAGTTTTTCAAGAATGGGTCGGCGTTGACTAAAAGATGCACAGTTCCAGTACAGTACTCGAACGTGTCTGATGCCCAATCTGTCACATTTTAAATGCCTTCTGCGTGCGCCCACCCTCTTACCACGCTGTGTCCTTGTCGGCCGTCTGGTCGTCATGTTAGGCTTAACTAACGCCACCGGGTGCCGATGATATGCCGAAGGCAGTCCGGGCACGCGCGCACGAACTCCGTTGCACGGTCCGAACTCCATTTCACCACGAAAAACACACTTAGTCCATAAACATTTCTGAAAAAACACATTCCATTTTACGGGACGAAAAAATGTTCCGCTATCTTGCTCGACAAAGTTTGTACATGCATGTATTGAATTTTTCTGTTTAATGTTTCTTATATAACTTGGTTGTTTGGTTTGTTTTTATACAGATCAACAACCAACAACAACGAGAGATTGCTACTCTAGAGGCAGCCATGTTCAAACAGGCCAAAGAAAAGGATGTTGTTTTTGTGAAACATCGGTGAATATTTTGTCTGCATGTAGTTTTTGTGGAATATCTGTATTTCAAATATGTGTGTAGTTTTTGTAGCATATCTGTATTGTGTAGTTTTGCGGAATATCAGTAAATATTTTATAACTTTGTAGTTTTTGTGAAACATCAGTGAATATTGTGTGTGTGTGATTTTTGTGGAATATCTTTATTTTATAATCTGTTTGTAATTTTTGTGAAATATCTTTATTTTATATATATTTGTAATTTTAGTGAAATTGTTAATACTTTTAATCTGTGTGTAGTTTTTGTGAAACATTGGTGAATATTTGATATTTGTGAAATTTCAGTGGATATTTTATCTGTGCTAATATATGTGAAACATTGATGAATATGTTGACAGTTATGGAGATTTCTGAATCGGGGGAAAATATGTTCACATTCAGGGAGAAAAAAACTGGTAGTTTGATACTGTTGTCAGGGTACCACTGTTGAAAGTAAATTGTAGAAGCAGGTAAACATGAACACAGTAGATTACAACACACTGCTTGTGCGTCGTATTCAGGTCAACATAACCACAAGTCCCCAACATGAGGTTCCCTAACAAGCCGGCTTGACCTGGTTGTCTGCAGAGATTAGCAAGCCAACCAACTTAGTTTAGTTTAGTCGACGGATCTTCTTCTTCTTCGTTCATCCGGAGTTTTTTTTCGGACGTGATTGCGTTGTGCCTGTTTACAGCGGAGCTGCGTTCTTGCGCCGTTAGGCCGACACATCCAACTTCTGCGGGCATTTGTTGACCGGGTTAACCTTCCCGGGGAGTCGACGGATCAACATCACGACACCCATATGTAACCCATAAGTGCTCCATTCTACTCCTAACTCAAGCCTGAGTCTGGAGAATCTCAGCTCAGTGCACGAACTCTGTAGCACCGGCGAGGATCCTGAAGTACTTTGGGTAGATTTTTAACTCAAAATTTGGCCCAGGCAGTGCTAGTTAGGCTACTCTTTTTCAATTTCCAACTGCCAAGGGATTTTTTATGTGCGCAACAATACACATGGGTGTCCGATCTTACTACCCAGATACTAGGGGAAATTTTGTTACTAGAAGTCCACGTGAAAAATCCTGGCCCTTACCGGGGCTTGAACCCAGGACCTCCAGCACTCGAGGCGGATACCATTTCCTCAAGACCACTCATCCCCCAAGACAACCAACTATAGCACTCCATTGATTCAATACCACAAAATGTTAACTTTTTAGAGAGAGATACAGAGAGAGAGAGAGAGAGAGAGAGAGAGAGAGAGAGAGAGAGCGAGCGAAACACACAGAAACACACATAGACCCACAAATACACACATAGACCCACACATACACAGACACACACATACATACACAGAGAGAGAGACACACACAAATACATAGAGAGCGAGAGAGGCATACACACACACACACACACACACATACATACAGAGAGACACACTTACACGCAGATTCACACACAGACCCACAAAGAGACAGACCCACACACATACCCACACATACACACACAGAGACACATACATACATACACAGAGAGAGACACACACACATATATGTTCATACACAGGGAGAGACCCACACACAGAGAGAGACATACCCACACAAACAGACCCACACACACAGACCCACACACACATACCCACACATAGAGAAACACACTCATCCACACATACACTGAGAGAAACATACCTACACACAGACACACATTGAGGCACACACATATAAATTACAAAAAGTGAGACACACACAGACCAACACACACACAGACCCACACACAGACCCACACACAGACCCACACATAGAGAGAGACACAGACATGTACACATAGAGAGAGACACACACACACATACATAGACATACCCACACATACATAGACATACCCACACATACATAGACATACCCACACATACATAGACATACCCACACATACATAGACATACCCACACATACATAGACATACCCACACATACATAGACATACCCACACATACATAGACATACCCACACATACATAGACATACCCACACATACATAGACATACCCACACATACATAGACATACCCACACATACATAGACATACCCACACATACATAGACATACCCACACATACATAGACATACCCACACATACATAGACATACCCACACATACATAGACATACCCACACATACATAGACATACCCACACATACATAGACATACCCACACATACATAGACATACCCACACATACATAGACATACCCACACATACATAGAGACACAAAAACACAGATCCACAGAGAGACAGACCCTCAAACAGACCCACACATAGAGAGACACACACCCACACAAAGAGATGTGCACACACAGAGATATACACATACAGAAATAGAGAGAGAGAGACATGCACAGAAACACTTGTGACACAGTTTATATATTTTCTTCCCAATAGGAAGGAAGGGGACAACGACTACATGAGTGTGCTGATTGGAGAACTAGCAGATGAGGTAGTTTGCCCTTGTAAATGCACTTTGTGTTTGTTTTTTTCACTTGTCTAGAGAGACACACACACACATAAAGACATAAATTTTCTTCCCAGTAGAATTCTTCCCAAAACTTTGTTTTGCTGATTTGTTCTAGAGAGAGACTCATACACACACAGACATGTATTTTCTTCCTAATAGAATTCTTCTCAAAACTTTGTTTTGCCGATTTATTCTAGAGAGAGACACATAAACACACAGAGATATATATTCTTCCCAGTGGAATTTTTCCCAAAACTTAGTTTTGCCGATTTTTTTCTAGAGAGAGAGACACACTCACAGACATATATTTTCTTCCTAATAGAATTCTTCCCAAATGTCCCATGAAAAAAAAACAAAAAAACACACACACACACATGCACGCGTACGCGCGCACGCGCACACACACACACACACCACCACCACCACCACCCCTCCAGCACTTCGGCCCTTCCAACCACTCATCTTTTGTACATTAAGTATCTAATGTGCATGTTACATTCACAAAGATAAAAAAAAAACATTGTCAAGTGAAAGTTGTGAACATAAACGTGCATCTTGCTATGTTATGAGACAGGCAGGCAGCCAGATGCACATGCAGATGCATAAACACATACATACATACCTGTATACATACTTACATCATTTACCCAAAACTCTCGCAGTTATGCACCCTCTCAATACCACACAAATGGTGTTTGTCCATCAAGAATGATGATGACCATTCATTTCATCCAGTGGGGTTGAAAGTTTGAAGCAGTGATTATAAGATGGCTGGAAAGGCCTATTTAGGCTCAAAATGTTCTTTAACAATGTGGGCAAAGAATGTTTGTCGTTCCAGGAGGGGGATCTCCTGCAGTGGTTTTTTTTTTGTCCAGCCTTTTTTTTCACAGTCCTGTTTGCTTCACAAGTGACTACACCCTTGCATAATGATGTACGCCACGAATTTCGGTCTTTGGCAGCAGTCTCCCAAGTGTTGTGATGAATTCCAAAAGCTTTTAGTAAGATCTTCACAGCAACACACAAATACACACACTCCCTCACATTCACAATTCTTCTGCTGCTGCCATTTTCTCCTCTTGGAGCATAGGCGGTCAACAGATGCAAAGCCATCCTTTCTTTCTTTATCTTTAGATTTGTTGGTGGTGGGGTGGAATTTATAGCTCAAGTTTTCTATGGGGTGGGGCAGCTAGCCTCAAGCCACCCCCCCCCTCTCCCCCCCCCCCCCTTTCCAGGTTGTCTCTTATGACATAAATAAATAAATGTTTGCATATCCTTTACAGGACATTGCTGTCAACATCAGCATCTTTCAGCTGACTGTTGATCTCTTTGGCAAGATTACACTCAGTAGTTTGACATTGCTTTCTGAACGGCTGGCTCATTATCCTGCAAGTCACGAGCGCGGGTAGAACCAGAACCAATTCTCGCGTGCTGCGAGAGCCTGCGTGGATAAACGGGATTATGGAGAAAGTATTTTAACCCCTCGGCCAGAGAGACTGGCTCTTATGACATGCATGTAGGAAATACAAACAGTTAGGTATTCATAGTTCCTGCAAGAAGATGGGAAATACTAAACACGGACACAGTGTGCACACCTTACAACAGACTCTATAAAGGTGAACATAGATCTTAGAGTGAAAACATTCCCCCCCCCCCCCCCCCCTTTCCCTACCTAAGAGACAATCTAAAAAAATATATAGTAATAAAATAAGAATATGTAATTCTTCATCAGGGACGGGGCAACACAAACAGATCTACAGAAAAAAAAAAACATTAAATTATAAAATAATATTAAAACACAACTCCTTCTTTGTCAAGAAGGCATAAAAGTTGAGTTCAGTTCGGTTTTGAAAGGTGCTCATTTTATACAAAAGTTGAGTACAATTCAGCTGTTAAAAAGTGCTGAATAAGAAATGTGTGGCCACAGGTGTACAAACAGTCAGATGTGAATATATAGAGGGAAGCCAGCAGAGCTATAAAGTTGCATCTACAACATGCATGGTTTGGTGCAGCGTTTCCGTTGTTTGTTTCACATGAAAGACCCAGTAACACACAGGTATCCTGCCAGCTAGGTGCCCTAACAAGTAGTCATAATTAGCCAGGCCTGTCATCCACCTGAATTGACAACGTTGAACATGAACAGAACTAGCACCCAACAAATGTTTAGAGCAAGAAGTTTCAGTGTGTGGCTACAGTACTGTGTGTCTGTGGCACTGTGTGGTTACAGTACTGTGTGGCTATGGTACTGTGTGGTTGCAGTACTGTGTGGTTACGGTACCGTGTGGCTATGGTACTGTGTGGTTACTGTACTATGTGGTTATGGTACTGTTTGGCTACAGTACTGTGTGGTTATGGTACTGTGTAGCTATGGTACTGTGTGACTATGGTACTGAGTGGCTATAATACTGAGTGGCTATGGTACTGTGTGGCTATAATACTGAGTGGCAATGGTACTGTGTGACTACATTACTGTGTGGCTGCGGTACTGTGTGGCTACATTACTGTGTGGCTGTGGTACCGTGTGGCTACAGTAGTGTGTGGCTGCGATACTGTGTGGCTATGGTACTGTGTGTGGCTTTGGTACTGTGTGGCTACTGTACTGTGTGTACATTTAACAGTACTCATTTCAAATGTATTGTTTTTCTCTATGGATGTTAATATTTTTTAAATGTTGAAAATAATTTTGGCCGCTCCTGCTCTCTTGTTTACTTCTGCTTCACTTCTGCCATCATCTGTTATGATGATACCCAGGATAGGAGAAATGTGTGACTCATTCTAATATCTACCCATGTATTGTGATGGTCATTGTTTCAAGATAAGAGGAACTTGTTATTCGTTCTAGTATAGTACCCCCCCCCCCCCCCCCCCCCCCCCCGCCACCCCATTTACTGTGATGTTCATTGTTTTCTTGCTCTGTGGGGCTAATAATCCCCTCCGACCCTACTCTCACACTTACAGATGAAAAAATGGCTTTGTTTGGCAATGATGGACAACGATGACATGGTCTTGAAGTTGTACATGTACACGAGAGAAGATATTATGTGGTGACTATCTTGTGTTCACAGACTATACCAAAGCTAATCACGATCGGGGATGACAAAGAAGGGGGCATGTTTCTCTTGGCAGGCTCTGCTGAATTGCTGAAAGATTTGGGACAGCAGTAAGTCATTTCTTCTTTTCTCTGTTCAGTTTTGTTTGTTTGTGCCTGTCAGTGTCAGATACAACATAGAAGTCTGGAGTGTGTTCCTTGCAGGTCAAATGGTCTCTGTCGCGTCTGCACATGACTGTGGGTTTGCATGTTCCAATGACTCCATCACTATGCCAGTTATTGAAAGATAGAAGATCTAGTGGTGACTATGTCGTTAGAATGCGACACCATCAACTACCATCACTGGCCTTACATCAGATATCATCTGCGACGAGACCAAGAGGACGCCCAAGAAGAAAATGGATTGACAACATCAAAGAGTACAAGCACACGGAATGACACTATCCAGTGCCGTCCATTGGGCACTGGAGCACAAATTATTCCTCCCCACGACGCTTGACAGCAGAAGTGGAAGATGATGATGATGACTAGTAAAAGTCTCCCATGTGGGACAGGCCGAGGGATAGGAACCAGATGAAGAGAGACACAAACCTGCTATTTTATAGGTAGACTAGGCACCGTCAAAGGCGTCTTCCTGTAGTTACAGAACTCGTCTTACTTTTTGATGTCATACAGGTGGAATTAGTTGTGTGGCAGATGCTACTGTTGAGGTGTAAAGTGTTGGTCCTTCACAAATTCTACGCCACAGCATGCTCTTGTTTGCCACCTTTTCTTCCCAGATAATTCCCAGGAAATTCTGAGTTTTATGAGGCTGGGTACAGCAATTGCAGTCATAGGAACATCAGCTATGGTCACAGGAACATCAACTATGATCACATGAACATCAACTATGGTCACATGAATATCAACTTTGTTCAAAGGAACATCAACTGTGGTCACAGGAACATCAACTGTGGTCACAGGAACATCAACTATGGTCATGGGAACATTAACTATGGTCACAGGAACATTAACTATGGTCACAGGAACATCAACTATGGTCACAGGAACATCAACTATTGTCATGGGAACATTAACTATGGTCACAGGAACATCAACTATGGTCACAGGAACATCAACTATTGTCATGGGAACATCAACTATGGTCACAGGAACATCAACTATGGTCATGGGAACATCAAATATGGTCATAGGAACATCAAATATGGTCATAGGAACATCAAATATGGTCACAGAAACATCAACTATGGTCACAGAAACATCAACTACGGCCATAGGAACATCAACTATGGTCATAGGAACATCAACTATGGTCACAGAAACAGCAACTTCAGTCACAGAAACATCAACTATGGTCACAGGAACATCAACTATGGTCATAGGAACATCAACTATGGTCATAGGAACATCAACTATGGTCACAGGAACATCAACTATGGTCACAGGAACAGCAACTTCAGTCACAGAAACATCAACTATGGTCACAGGATCATCAACTACGGTCACAGGAACATCAACTATGGTCATAGGAACATCAACTGTGGTCACAGAAACATCAACTACAGGCACAGGAATATCAACTACGGTCACAGGAAAATCTAATTCAGTCACAGGAATATCAACTACCATCACAGGAAAATCTACTGCTGTCACAAGAACATCAACTATGGTCATAGTGAAATCTACTACAGTCACTGGAACATCAACTATGGTCACAGGAACAGCATCTTCAGTCAAACTAACATCAACTATATGGCATGGGAACATCAACTGTGGTCATGGGAACATCAACTATGATCACAGGAACATCAACTATGGTCACAGGAACATCAACTATGGTCATAGGAACATCAACTGTGGTCACAGAAACATCAACTACAGGCACAGGAATATCAACTACGGTCACAGGAAAATCTAATTCAGTCACAGGAATATCAACTACCATCACAGGAAAATCTACTGCTGTCACAAGAACATCAACTATGGTCATAGTGAAATCTACTACAGTCACTGGAACATCAACTATGGTCACAGGAACAGCATCTTCAGTCAAACTAACATCAACTATATGGCATGGGAACATCAACTGTGGTCATGGGAACATCAACTATGGTCACAGGAACATCAACTATGGTCACAGGAACATCAACAATGGCCACAGGAACATCAACTATGGCCACAGGAACATCAACTATGGCCACAGGAACATCAACTATGGTCACAGGAACATCAACTACTGTCATGGGAACATCCACTGTGGTCATAGGAACATCAACTAAGGTCACTAGAACAGCAACTACTATCAGATGAACATTACGCTTGGAATACAGTGTAAAAGGGAGAGGAAGGTGTTCAGAGTGGATACATCGTGGCTGTAGCTTCCATAGTTAGCAGTCAAGGGGAACGTCAGTCTTGCAGACAACAAGCGATGTAAGAAAGACATGTGGTTAGTGTGTGAACAACTCTGACTTCAAGAACGTGTGACACAGATCATGTTTTACATGACACATTTGTTTCATTGCTGTCTGTTTTGTATCTGTCTTCTAGGATCTGTGACCTGTTTGAGGGCAAAGGTGCACTAAGTAACGGCTTGTTTCGGGGGAAAGCCGGGAAGCTGACCAACAGGCAGAAAGCAGAGACGCTCTTAAGAGATTATGTTAATACTCATCCAGTAGTTGATAAAGAAACTGAAATGTGATTATCAGAATATGTGTGTTAGCACACAGTGAGTAGGTCTGCTTGAGTGTCTGTTTAGAAGACACTGATTTAATGCACCCATCAGCTATACTTCATTGTCCTTGATTGTCTTCTTCTTCTTTCGCTCTGTATCCTCCACTGGGGCATGGCCTCTCAACCAAGTCTTTCAAAGCTGTGCTATCCTAAGCTATGGCATGCAGTTCCATCCAACATCATGATCATGTTCCGTGCTGATAAGTGTGGGCGGTCATGTTTCGCCATCTTACTTGATCACCAGAATCGTGGATCAGCTCGGTGTTCTTGTCTCGACCATATCATGTAGCCAAGCCATCCAGGTATTTACTTCTCTGCCTTCTCCTTGTTCTCTTCCCCTCAATCTTGCCAATTGTCACCAAGTTCTCCAATTTTTTTTTTTTCATAACATGCCCAAAAAATATTGACTGTCTACATCTAATTTCTCTAATCTGTTTACAATTTTCATTTGTTTCTTGTAGGACTTGGTCATAGGTTTTTGTTTCTGTCCATGGTGTTCTTTGCATTTTCCTCAGAAACCACATTTCCACAACCGTCACATGTTTTTCATCCACATCGTCTCCATATTATTCTTTTCTGTTTCTACTTCTCTTTGCTATACTTTGTTATGTCTTACTCTATTTATTGTGCCCTGTGGTTTCTAGACAAATTTCTGTCTAGTTGTGCTATTCTCAGGTTTTCTCTGTGCATGTCCTGTTCAGTGCCAACATCTTTTAAATAACTTTAGGGCCTCTTCTTCATTGTGGGGGGCATTTTTCTCTGTATGTCCTGGCATTGTTTCACCTATGCCTAGAAGCATTTTGCCTGCTTTGTTCCATCTTGTTTTGCATAATAAACATGCTAATCTTTTAGCATTTTATCCTCTATCCTCTCCACCACCTTGATTTTCTATTAACTCCTTATTTAAGTGTATTGAAACTGATGTTGGTTAAGTCACTTTCTTTAAATACGAATCCCTTTTTCTTCTCTCTTTATCTCCTTCCCCTAATGGGATAAGGGCCCTCAAACACCTCACATAAATCCCTCCTATACTATTGTTTGCAAGTCTGCCCATGTCTATCCCACATTAATCCATTAATCACCTGTGTCTATCCCACATTAATCACCTGTGTCTATCCCACATTAACTAATTCTTGTGTCCATGTGCTCTTGTCTTTAATGTTACATTTTTTAAAAATCTAGACTGCATAATAATACAATTAATTGGTTTTATCAATGTGTTTCCTGTATTTGTAAATTGTTTCACAAAAATGTAATTATCTTCAATGCCATTGTGTTTCTTCTTCTTCTTCTTCTTCTTCTTCTTCTTCTTCTTCTTCTTCTTCTTCTTCTTCTTCTTCTTCTTCTTCTTCTTCTTCTTCTTCTTCTTCTTCTTGTGCTTGCTTCCAGTACAGCTGCAATATTTTCATCCAGCACCTCTACCCACTCCCTTCTAAACCAGTCTCTGCAGAAACGGATATACTGTCCAGCTGCACTCTCCACCTGGTCCCAGGATGCCTTCACTAAACCACCCTGATAGTTGGGTAGCTCCCCACCTGGTCCCAGAATGCTTCACTAAACCACCCTGATAGTTGGGTAGCTCCCCACCTGGTCCCAGAATGCTTCACTAAACCACCCTGATGGTTGGGTAGCTACCCACCTGGTCCCAGAATCCCTTCACTACACCACCCTGATAGTCAGGTAGCTCTCCACCTGGTCCCAGAATGCCTTCACTAAACCACCCTGATAGTCAGGTAGCTCTCCACCTGGTCCAGAATGCCTTCACTACACCACCCTGATAGTCAAGTAGCTCTCCACCCAGAGGGACAGCAGCAGCCACTCTGTTCAGCTGTTCATTGCCCCACACTCCTGTATGCTCTAGGCAGAAAATCAGTGACATGCTCACAACCTGCATCTTGTCGAAATATGTGAGCCTCTTCACTCGGATCATCCTATTTCCCACTTTTCAAAGCATACTTTGTGCATACACACACACATTTTTCCTGGTGACACTAATGTTAGTTCTAAACAATCACTCCATCAGCCAATCATATCCTATTTATGTGTTAAATGTTATTAAGTTTTACCTATTACAATTTATTCACAGGTTAACCATGTTATAATTTATTCAGTTTTTACTAAGGACTAAGTTACAATTTATTCACAGCTTTACTGTTAGATCTTCTTTTTTGTTCACTAGTGTTCCAAGAATAATGGTTTGTTAAATGTGTGGATGTGGTTTTATAGAAGAATGCTGACAATTAACTGGACAGCCAGAATGAGCAATCTGGACGTTTCGAGGGAAGCTAAGTTGTAAAGACAACTTATCACAAACATCAGAAAGAAGCAGTCATCATTCTTGAACACATTATGAGAAGACAAAAACTGGAACATGTTGTGACAGCTGGAAAGATTTGTGGAAAAAGAAATATAGGAAGACAGCATGAGAAAATTCTTGAGTCTTGTGTCATGGCATGGAAGAGAGTCAACACACAAATTGATCCATGCCATCGGAGATTGCAGTTTGTGGAGGGGTGTTATCGTCCACGTCAACTGGCAAGGCACTGGATGATGATGATGATTTGTGTGGGGCTCGTGGCTTGGACAGGAATCAGACTCTGGCACTGGAAAGGGCACACACTGAGAAAACCTGAGGTTGGTGTAACTAGACACTTGCATGTCTGGGACCCACAAGGAGAACACAATTGTGGGAGGTCTAAAAACACAGGGAGAGGAGAATCAATAGTGGGTTCAACCCCTGTACCGGACAGTTGGACTAAAATGTTGACTTCTCGTCCTTGACTTGGGGACATAAATTACAACTACCTCTGAAGTCAGAGTGGGTTCGCCTGATGGTGAGGGACACTGATAATAAAGAAAGCTAATCCACATGCAAAAATCTGTCTAGTGCACTAGACGTAGTAGCCTCTGTACATCATTCCTTGTCAGTTGACAGCAAAATTATGTGGCTGAACCATTTCACTTGCTGTTTTCTAATGAAATCTAGCTTGTTATTACCCCCACTTTAGTCCCGATTTCATTATTTCTGATCTTGACAGGTAATAGTAATTTGAATCTCATTGAATCAGATGGATTGATTTGTAACAGAAAATTCCACCAGGCTGCTGACCTAGAAATGCCTTGTGGATATACTGGAATGGTCTCATCTCATCTCACCTCATCTCATCATGTTCCTCTTGTACCTTGCGGTGTCGAGGTGAAGTATAAACTTCGTGAGAGTGCCCGATTATGGGCTTCATATATCGATATTCCCATGGTCTCTGCTATTCCCTCCGTCCAACGTTTACGTGGTCGGCCTCTTCCTCTGTTTCCATCTGGTCTGTACATCATTGCTTGCTGTGGTATGCTGTTGACTGGTAACCTACTTGCATGGCCAAACCACTTGACTTGCTGTTTTCTGATAAAATCTAGTGCTGCTTTAACCCCACTTTAGTCCTGATTTCTTCATTTCTGATCTTATCTCTTCTTGATACGTTGAGTATTCTTCTCAGGAACCTCATTTCTGTTGTTGTGATGTTTCTTTTCTCTTTTTCTGTCATTGTCCAGGTTTGGCATTGGTAGCATAGAGTTGGCAGGAAGATTGTGTTATAAAGTGCTTTCTTAGTAGTTATTGATACATGTTTGTTCTTTAGTATTGGTGCCATTTGTCCAATGAGTTGATTTGCCTTATTGCACCTATTTTCGATCTCGTCTTCTGATCTGCCATTTGATGATATTATACTTCCTAGGTACTTGAAACTCTTCACTTGTTTCAAGGGATGTTCGTTTAGGTGAATTGTTGTTGTTTGTTCTTCTTTAGTTACAGTCATTACCTCTGTTTTGCTTGTGCTAATTTTCATGTTATGTTCCCTACACATTTCGTTTAGACTATTCATGTGGTCTTGTAATTCAGCTTATGATTTTGCTATTAGTGCTTGGTCGTCTGCAAAAAGGAGTTCTCTAATGGTTAGATTTGCAGTTGGTTCTTCTTCTGTGTTCTCGTCATGTGGTATTCTTGCTGTCTCTGCTTGGCTGGTTTCTTTACATATGTTGTCTATATATGTTATGAACAAGAGAGGGGACAGGACACAACCTTGTCGTACTCCAGATCTTATGGTGAAGGGTTCTGAGTGTCCTCCAGTTGCTCTCACTATGCATTCACTGTTGTTGTATAAACTTTTACATAGGTTTGTTAAATGTGTACTCACTCCATATTGTTTAAGGATTTGCCACAGCTTGTTTCTATCTACTCTATCGAATGCCTTTTCTTGGTCGACAAAGGCTAAGTAGAGTGTTTCATTGAATTCGATTGATTTTTCTATAATTTGTCTAAGAGCAAAAATTGCATCTGTGCATCCTTTGTTTTTCCTAAATCCAAGTTGTGTTTCGCTTAGCTGGGGTTCTAAAGTAGTTCGTAATCTTTTTTCAAGAATTTTGCAAACTATTTTCCCAGTATGACTCAACAGTGAAATGCCTCTGTATTGTGTGCAGTCTCTTTTGCTGCCTTTGTTTTTCCAAATTGGGATAATTATGGCATTTCCCCAATCTCGTGGTGTCTGTTGTTCTACCCAAACATGATTGAATAGTCTATGTAGCCAAGCTGTTCCTACTTCTCTTGCTGTTTTAATTAGTTCATTTGGTATTTCATCCTGTCCTGGTGATTTGTTCAATGGGGCTAATCTGATGGCTTCTATAATTTCTTCTTTTAGTATGTCTGGTTCTAGTTCTTCGGTGACATCTGTATAGGTCTCTTGAATTCCTGTGACATCTGATGGGATGTTGAGAAGTTAATCGAAATACTGCTTCCATCTTATTAGGATTTGCTTTTGTTCACTTATTGGTTCTCCAATTTCGCTACTTCTTAGTTTTTCTACGAGCAGTATGGTTAGGAGCCATATAGTTTACTTAACTGATTCAGAGCCCTGGGGTGATAAATCGTCTCACTTATTCCCGTATTTGCTATGAGTTTATGTACAGTAGTTTTCCTTATGCAACCCCTTTAATCTATATATATAAAAGACAATGTATGTATGTCTGTATGTCCTTTATGTGTTCGCGAACGGTCCATCCTATTGAGATGAAATTTTCTACACATGTTCTTCTCATTCCTTCCAAGCCAACTGGCATAGTTTGTTAGTTTAAAAACAGTTATTTACATAATAAAATTAAATTTTTTGATTACATTATAGATATATAGCAGGGGACTTAACTTAAGAAAAGTTATATCAAAGGACATAACTTTTAGTAGTATGTAGTATTATGTAATTTAAATAATTATTGTATTCTTCTTAAGTTTCATAAAATGTTTAAAGAAGTTATTTACAGTCACATGAGTTATAAACAAAGTGATAAAAACTTTAAGGCATTTTTAAAGTATTCATAAAAATAATGCATCTATTTTAGATACGTGAAAATTTTCTAACTCATCTTTTTATTTTTCTTCATCAGCACATAAAATTTTTTACTCTTCTTTATTTCTTTTCCACATCAAATTAAATGTTTTTTTTCTTCTATGTAATGTAATTTTTTTTTTTTTTTTACATTTCCCATATGTATGGCACGTTACACCCACATTGGGTATTTATGATGCCCATGTTAAACATTGCCTCAACGAGACATGTATTATTGATTATTTTTCATGCGTTTTAATGCTTATTGTTCTTTTGTTGTCAAAGAATTGCTTCATAAGTGATGTTGAATGAAAGAATGTATGAGAGGAAATAGAGAAGAAGGGCAGAATGTTGGACGGGCCTGCGTGCCCAATTCTTAACCCTTTGAAAATAAAGATTTTCGTTCGTTAAAAAAAAATGTAATTTTTTTGTGAGAGAAAGTTAGTTGCATATCCTTTACAGTACTCTGCAGTCAACCCGCCGCCCACCATTTATTGGCTGTTCATGATATCTTGGTAAGTTTACTTTCAGTACTTTCACGTTGTCCTTTTTAGCTATTGGAATGAAGATAGATCTCTTCCAATCATATTTTCTACTATCAATCTAACTATCTATTCTTCTATTCTATCTATATTTTTAACGGGAACGGGAAAGGGCCGAACATAGGTAGGAAGGCAGGCAGGCCGACCGATAGATAGATAGATAGATAGATAGATAGATAGATAGATAGATCCCAGCCAGGGACTGGGCGAAGCCGGGCCGGGTCAGCTAGTTTGATATATAATAAAACAAGCCTTCTACCATATTACCAACTTTTAACCGATTCAGTGACAAGCAGAAAGTAGGTTTCAAACACACATGGTGCACAGTCAAATGAACACTTATTACTACTACATTTCCGTCCACTAAACATTGACATTGCGGAAGATACAACAATGGCTCTAGTATGGCGACATATCGTCCTTCTGTCAAAATAAGGGGTCATATTTGACGATATTTATTATCCTGTGGTATTGAATCAGATAAGATATAACTGACGCCCCAACTTTCAATTTTCCGCCACTTTTGTTTGGTCCAAACTTACTGTCTGTTTGGCATTGAATTAGTTAAATCTGGATTTCAACTGTCTCAGCAAACGGAGCCACTCGAAGAGGAGTCTGGGAAATGTGTTTGGATTGGTGAACCGCTTTAGATGTATTTCATTGAAACGAACACAATCAAATACAGAGAGTTTCTAGAAAAACTAGGAATGAAAAGAGAGTTGATGACAGAAATAAAACAGAGGCAAGTGAAATATTTTGGCAATGTTAAGAGACATAATACTCTTATAAAAACTATACTGGAGGGCAAGAGATAGAGAGTTTAGTTTATAGTTTAGTCGATGGATCAACATCACGGCACACGAGTGCAACCCATAAGTGCTCCGTTCTACTCCTAACTCAAACCTGAGTCTGGAGAAGCTCAGCTCAGTGCACAAACTCGGTAGCACCGGCGAGGATCCTGAAATACTTTGCTAGATTTTTAACTCAAAATTTTGCCCGGGCAGCGCCGTTAAGCTACATTTTTTCAATTTCCAACTTCCAAGGCATTTTTTCCCATGCGCAATAATACACACGGGCCTCCGATCTCACTAACCAGACACCAGGGGAAATTTTATTTCTAGAAGTCCACAAGAAAAAATCCCGGTCCTCACCGGGGCTTGAACCCGGGCCCTCCAGCACTCGAGGCGGACGCCATACCTCGAAACCACGCAGCCCCCTAAGAGGTAGACAACGATAGATAACATCAAGAGATGGACGAACATCAATCTAACAGAATGTACAGTCAAGACGAGAGACAGGCAGTGTTGGAGATCCATTGCAGCCAACCTTCTTTTGTGGTGGCGGCTCCTGATTGATTGATTCAGACGTCCCACGGAATAAGTCTCAGTAAACAACGCATTTTACACGCTTGAAAGCGCATTGAGCATATGGCGCATATCTGTATAGACCAATCAGCTGCCGAGGATGACGTGGTCGTTATCACTATGGCCGCCTTTATTTCCTAAGTCGTATCCCTGTATATAGATGTGAAGCTTGGACAATGAGCAGTCAAGCTGAAAAACATCTGATGGCTGTAGAAATTTGGTTTCTGAGGAAAATGCAAAGAATACCATCGAGAGCCAGAAAGACAAATGAACAAGTCCTTCAAGAAACAAATGAAGATCGTAAACTGATTAGAGACATTAAACGTAGACAGTCAAAATTTTTTGGGCATGTTATGAGACAAATGAATTGGAGAACTTGGTGACAACTGGTAAGATCGAAGGGAACAGACCAAGGAGAAGACCTAGAAGCAAATATCTAGATGGCTTGGCCTCGTGGCATGGTCAAGACAGAAACACGGAGCTGATCCACGACTCTGGTGATCGAGTGAGATGGCAAAACATGACCGCCCACGCTTACCGGCATGGCACATGATGGATGGATGGATAGATCCCTGTACTCGTTTTAGGATGGATCGACCTGAGAACCCAAGTCAATTTAAAACATTCGAATCCGTCCCTGTGCGGGTTGAACCCATGACTCCCGTCCCAGGGTATCATCCGGTGCCTTGCCGGTTGGCGTGGGCGATCAATCCTCTCCACAAATTACAATCTCCGACGTCGTGGATGAATTCATGTGTTGACTCCCTTCCGTGCCATGACACAAGACTGCCAAGAATCTTCTCCCCTTGTCTTCCGCTATCTCTCTTTCGGCAAATCTTTCGGTTGTCACATGTATCAGTTTTTGTCTTCTCATAACGTGGCCCAAGACCACTGCTTCTTTCTGATGTTTGTGATAAGTTGTCTTTGCGACTCAGCTTCACATAAAATGTCCACATTGCTCATTGTGGCTGTCCAATTAATATTCATTCTTCTATAAAACCACATCTCCAAGGCCTCCAGGGATGTTTTTCGCCTGTTTTACTAATTGTTCAGGATTCGCAGCCATATGTTAAAATTGGTTCTATGTAACATGCAAAAACTTCTAACTTTCATAGACAATGACTTATTGCATACAACGTTCTTCATTTGACAGAAAGCAGTTATTGCTTGTCCTATTCTGTTCTTTATCACAATGATGCACCTCCCATTTCATGTTATCCAAGTGCCTAGATATATGAAGTTTTTTTCACTTGCCCGAAAATAACGTCCTGTACTTTAATTGCACAATTAGGCACAATCTTGTTTATTTGATATCAGGATATCACTATCCCAAGGTATGCTATGATATGAGTTAAGAAACATGTACAATACAACTGCTTATTGGTTGTACTGCTATACAGTTACTCGTACATCAGACGACCCTGCACGCTTTCACATTAAAACATCAAAAGGACGGTTAAAGCGAAGCGAGTAATACTTCAGAATAGATTGTGTCTGTCACAACATGGTAATGATTCACAACATGGTAATGATTCACAACATGACACATCGACTAGAATAACTAGCCAGGTAAACACTGACAACAGCACCTATACGCGTGTGCGTCTTGGCTGATTTCAGTGTTGACTTACTGCCAACCTGGCCACACGTAGTTATGTAATTTTCTGACTACATTCTATTTACGTGAAACCGAATTATTTTCAGTAGTCCGTTAAGTAGGTAGGTAGCCGGTCTCCATGACTAAGGGCTTGCGAATGCGGTTTGTGAGCCCGTATACCCGGGTTCGAAACACAGTGGTGCTGATTTTTTCGAAAAGGGTATAGGCGCCGGTCGTTCAGAAAGCAATGGCAAACTACTGAACGTAAGATTTGCCCAGGAATCACGAACAGCGAAAATGCTGGGTTTGACTGCTACGTTCTGTGTAGGACATGCCACTAAAATTTTAAGTAGGTAGTTAGTTAACAAACAATCCCCATAATACATCGAACTATTAGCCCCTAAGTGCTCAGGTCCCCTCCTCAGTATCTCCCTCAGCGTGTAACGACTGACGTCACCAGTTCTGTGTTGGTTGATTATTTTTCTTTGGCTTCTTGCCTGACGCTCTACCCAGCTTGACCCACTTTGACTTCATGTTCTAGTAGTCTGGTCGGCGTTGCAGAATCACATCCACCCTTTGAGCCATTTCCTCGTCCTGCCTCCCTGCGGGTGTTCGGGGTTTCACTCTGGCCAGTCTAGGCCACTCCCCACAGTAGAGTAGCCAAACCGGCAAGCTTATCTGCTTGTTAGTTTCTTACGCCATCGTATCCTGCTACACAAAGGAACCAGATAATACACAGTCTTGGCCTCCTCAATGATTCACACCATTGCCTTCTGGGCCAGCTCTTCTCGATCTTTCTCAGCATACTCATAAAGTCAGTAAGAAAACAGTGGTCAACCAATGGTTGGTTATCTCGTTATAGCCATCGCTGTTTTAGCAGGTTGCCATGGCTATTTGAGCAGGTTAGGAAGACACATAAGCCAAACATACGTCATGTTATGTGTTCAAAACAACGCATTTTCTTAGTGGATTTAAACCCGAAATCCACAAACAATATGTTGTACAATATTTCGCTGCATCCCGTCATGTGCATACTGCAGGTTCCCGCCTGTTTTATGCAACAAGCAAGATTGCATTTTTAAATTTGAAATTATCGTAGGGGTAACAAATGCCCCACTTAGGAACAATGCCTGCGATCACGTATTTTAAAGTATTTCATGTTAAGTATTATTTAGTTATTCACTTCATATTATATATAACTGTGCACTATGCACCCGAGGAGATGCCACAAAAATATGTCGGGCAATAAATTGTCCTGAATTCTTGCGTTGAACTATTAGGTGTCTTATTACTTATCTCACAAACTACAAGCATTCGATAAAACGAATGTCTTTGATGTATAAAAAATTTAGACCATCACACTGCTTCTTTTCACAGTCCATGTAGCATGGCGTTGGTTGTCATGTCTGTCCACAGACTGACTAACGCTTGGCATGTTGCAGATCTTTTCAGCATTCACTAGAATGGCCTTGGTTGTCGTGTTTGTCCACAGACTTGTGTTGTCGTGTTTGTCTACAGACTTGCGTGTTGCGTCTGTCCACAGACTCACGTGTTGTCGTGTCTGTCCACAGACTTGCGTGTTGTCGTGTCTGTCTATAGACTTGCTTGTTGTCGTGTCTGTCCACCGACTCACTGGCGTGTTGTCGTGTCTGTCCACAGACTCACTGGCGTGTTGTCGTGTCTGTCTACAGACTTGCGTGTTGTCGTGTCTGTCCACAGACTCACTGGCGTGTTGTCGTGTCTGTCCACAGACTGGCGTGTTGTCGTGTCTGTCCACAGACTCACGTGTTGTTGTGTCTGTCCACAGACTTGCGTGTTGTCGTGTCTGTCTACAGACTTGCGTGTTGTCGTGTCTGTCCACCGACTCACTGGCGTGTTGTCGTGTCTGTCCACAGACTCACTGGCGTGTTGTCGTGTCTGTCTACAGACTTGCGTGTTGTCGTGTCTGTCCACAGACTCACTGGCGTGTTGTCGTGTCTGTCCACAGACTCACGTGTTGTTGTGTCTGTCCACAGACTCACGTGTTGTTGTGTCTGTCCACAGACTTGCGTGTTGTCGTGTCTGTCCACAGACTTGCGTGTTGTCGTGTTTGTCTACACACTTGCGTGTTGCGTCTGTCCACAGACTCACGTGTTGTCATGTCTGTCTACAGACTTGCGTGTTGTCGTGTCTGTCCACAGACTCACTGGCGTGTTGTCGTGTCTTTTCACAGACTTACGTGTTGTCGTGTCTGTCCACAGACTCACATGTTGTCGTGTCTGTCCATCACGTGTTGTCGTGTCTGTCCACAGACTCACGCCTGGCGTGTCGTCGTGTCTGTCCACAGACTCACGTCTGTCATGTTATCAATCTGTTCCAATATAGGGCGTGGCTGAGAGGTCACGGTGTTCTCCTCGGGCTGAGAAGGTCCTGGGTTGTATCCCGGCATCTAACCGGGAATGTTTTCTAGAACCACTGATGCTAATAATATCACACATCCCTCAGATCTCTTGGATGGTGAGATCACATCCATATCCTTTACGGATACGGGCGAAAAAAAAACAGAAGGCTTCGTGTCCAAGTTAAAAATCCTTCGGCTGTTGGAAATCGCAAAGAGTAGGCCGTAATGTCACAATCCTGACAAAATTGTTGGGGGTAGGCGGCGGGGGAACCTACCGACGGGTAGATAAGAGCCCATTACACTGGATGAAATTTGTTTAAAAGCGCGAAGTCGGATCTTTTAGGTACATAACTATGCGTATGGCACTCGCGTCGAAAGTCGAGATGTCCCTTTCAGATATTTCTCTTCACAAGGATGTCACGCTGTGCAGCAGATTCATTCAGGGTTTTCCCTGTCTCACTTGCCCACCAGCTTTCCCATTGTCACAGCGTATTCCGGAGCTTACACCTTCTCCTGGAAGGTCGGATTACTGTAGACGTCGAATTCTGATCTTTTGTTCGCTCGATTTGAACTGAAGCGTTGTCAATACACGCTCTACGACTACTAGTAGTTTCTACTATTGGAGAGTGCACAGTGCCCATATTTGCTTGTGCATAAGCTTTCCCCATTCCCAGTGTCAATGAGACTTCTGACTAACCAGTTTCCAACCATGAGCCGATATCACAACAAGGCAGCACACGAGTTTATCTTGTGTCCGGACATAAAGACATATTTACAATTCCGTTATGCTCGTGTAGCTGACACGCATCTCCACTGACCTTTTCAAACTGAATCTCCCGCATTCTCTTTTTCTGTTTCATACGGCGATTTTGGAACCATATTTTCACCTGGGTTTCATTGAGACCAAGGGCAGCTGCTATCTCGATCCTTCTAGCGCGAGTGAGATATTTATTAAAGTGGAACTCTTTCTCTAGCTCTGTCAGTTGCTTGTTGGTGAAGTTTGTACGCCCAGAGCCCGCTGGTCCGCTCAGTTGTTGGCTGTTGTTCTCCGTGGCTGACTGAGTGTTTGTATTGTACGTGTTTCCGCTGCTGGAGAACTCACTTGATTTGCCTCCTGAGAAAAAAAAAGAATTATTAATAAAACAACATTAGAAATCATACATAGAAATCTGAGTACTGGATCTTCACAAGTATTACATTGGACAATTATAACATTAGTATTTAAACGTCGAATAATTTGTCCTGTCTTGGACATGTAATAACACATTATGGTAGAAGTGAAACAGGAATCAAAAAGAGAATAGGAATGGCCAACAATGTTTTCAACAACATGAAATCAGTATTAACATCTAGAGAGATTAGCAACGCATTACAAATGAGAACTGTCAAATGTTATGTATTTTCAACACTGCTGTATGGTGCGGAAGCCTGGACAATGAACAAGCAATTAGAAAGTCGAATAGAGGCCCTGGAGATGTGGATATACAGAAAAATATGTTGTATTTCATGGAAACAAAAACAATCAAATACAGAGGTTCTAGGAACACTGAGAATGAAACCAGGATTGATTAAAGAAATAAAACAGGCAAGCGAAATATTTCGGCCGCGTTAAGAGATATAACTCTTATAAAAACCATACTGGAGGGTATGGTTAAAGGCAAGCGAGCAAGAGGTATACAACGGTACAAGTGGGGAGGTAACATCAAGAGACGGATGAACAGCTATCTGACGTAATGTACAATAAAGGCGAGAGACAGACAGTGTTGGAAATCCATCACAGCCAACCATCATCGTGGAGACGGCACCTGATTGATTGATTTCGTCTCGACATTTGAGTTGGGGTATGTTTACAATGAAATGCCTACCATTCGCTGAGGATACATTACTAACTTAGGCCACAAAGAAGAACCAATTGAATCAGCTGCGAATCCTGGACAAAAAGTAAACAGGTAAAAACATATATGGAAGCCTTGAAGATGTGGTTTTATAGAAGAATGCTGAACATTAATCCGACAGCCAAAATGAGCAATCTGGACGTTTTGAGGGAAGCTAAGTCACAAAGACAACTTATCACAAATATCAGAAAGAAGCAGTCATAATTTTTAACCACATTATGAGAAAACAAAAACTGGAACATGTTGTGACAATCGGAAAGATTTGTGGAAAGAGAGATAGGAGAAGCCAGCGTTAGAACATTCTTGTGTCATGCCACGGAAGGGAGTCAACACACGAATTGATCCATGCCGTCGGAGATCGCAATCTTTGGAGGGGCATTATCGTCCACGCCAGCCGGCAAGGCACTGGATGATGATGAAACAAAATTCAAGATTGGCGAATCAGCCATGTGCACACGTGGATTGGCGCTGCAGACAGGTGATCACGTACTCAAAGTACTCGAATATGATACCTTCTGGCCTAGTGAAACAACAGTGGAAGATAAACTATCTAGATCACTGCGTGAACTTGAAAAGACTAAAGTTTATACAAGAGACAACATTGCAGATATAGACAACACATCTCAAGTCAACGAAAGAAGAAGAAGAACTTTTAAATAGCTGGATGTTTTATAGACAATTTCGCTTGTAAAGTCCGCTTGTAGAACGCAACATAGAGAAGCGTTATAGCCCTTTTAAACTGTTTAACGTCATGATGTGTCCGACGTTTGCTTTAATGCACAAGTGACAATGCCGAGAAGTGGAATGATGGAGGATTTGTTTCAGGACGTACCGATGGCTTAGGGGTACATTCTAATATCTTGAAAAACCAGCATTGCGTGAAGATACTTCTCAGTTTTCGTTGTCGTGTAAGCAAGATAATGAGTAGCTAATGAATTAATGGGCGCGTGAAATCTGCTAATTTCCGCCCTGACAGCGGTAATTTATTCCTATCTAGGTTGACAAGAGTCACCACTCTAGTGTGGAATTATATCTTAGCGTTGTCTCCCCTTGTATGTCGATAAGCCGTGATTGAGATGGGATGATAGTTTACGAAAGGTCTGTGACTTCCGGTGGACATATTGGTTCTTTGTTTATGTGAACCTGAAGAAGAGGTTTGGGATATCATCGAAACGCAGCTAATGTTTAGTTTATTTCATTGTGACCTGAAAGAGCGGATATAGTCTCGTTTTGGTGTTAGAGGCACGTCAAGGCAATGCATGGGATGGCAAAGCGATACATGGTTAAGATAAGACATAAGACAGGACGTGACAAGACAGGTCAGCACATGGCGAGACATAAGACAAGGCGTGACAAGACAGGTCAGAACACGATAAGACAGGACATTACAAGACAGGTCAGTACATGATAAGACGTAAGACAGGACTAACACGACAGGTGAGCACATAAGACAGGGCGTGACAAGACAGGTCAGAATATGACAAGTCATAAGATAATGCAGGACGTGACAAGACAGATCAGCACATGAGACTACATAAGACATTACATGACAAGACATAAGACATTAATGACAAGACACAAGACATTACATGGTAAGACATTACATGACAAGACATGAGACATATGACAGACATAATACATTACATGAACAGACATAAGATAGGACGTGACAAGACAGATCAGCACATAACCTGACATAAGAGAGGGTGTAACAATACAGGTGTTGTACTGAAGTACTGAGTCATGACCAGGTTACAACCTAACACTCGCTAACACACTTGTTTCTGGGTTAGGAGGGGGAACCGAAAACCCTGCAGCACAATTCCCGCGAAGATGATACCTCTGTACCTGGCGGGGAGAAAAGTATCTCCACCAAATTTACCCCGATTTATGCACGCCACTTTAAGGACTCAGATTTTTGTTTGTGTTGCTTTCGCTTGCTATGAACTCAAGCATAGTCCATACACATGCTACCACTACTGGTAGCACTGAACTGATTTTTGCGTGTGGTTTAACTTTCCCTATTACCAGTATCCCTCTCCACCAGGTGAACACACACCGACTTCTGAGGTAAAGGACTCAGATAACTTTAAGGTCAAAGTATTGAACTCGCGAGTTAAAACTCGGTGCTCCGTGGGATTCACCAGAAAACCAATCAACCATATACATAGGATTCACCAACCAGCCAATCAACCACACGCATAGGAGTAACCGATCATCCACATACATAGGAGTCACCAATCAACCATATACATAGGATTCACCAACCAGCCAATCAACCACATACATAGGAGTAACCAAACATCCAATCAAACACATAAAATCTTGTTAAAAGTTGCCTGTCCTTTGTATGGTGCTGCATTTAACCTCAGATCCCTTTATGCATTTGTAATTTACACGGCGTTCAGTAGTTTGCCATTGCTTTCTAAACGGCAATCCAACTGTTTACACCATCGTGTGGAATGGACCCACTGCACCGCCACCAGAAGGGAAAGTTGAAGAGCTGTAAACCTCTCATCCACACGGAACTCTACATACAATCTACACCTGTAAACCGCTCATCTACACGGAACTGTACATACAATCTACATCTGTAAACCTCCCATCTACATGGAACTGTAATACAATCTACACATGTGAACCTCTCATCCACGCGGAACTATACATACAATCTACACGCGCACAACCAGAAAGTTGAAGAACTGTAAACCTCCCATCCACACAGAACTCTACATACAATATATACGCGCACAACCAGAAAGTTGAACTGTAAACCTCCCATCTACAAGGAACTCTACATACAATCTACAAGCTCACAACTAGAAAGTTGAAGAGCTTCAAACCTCTCAGCCACACGGAACTCTACATATAATCTACACTCTCACATCTAGAAAGTTGAAGGGCTGTAAACCCCTAATCTACGCGGAACTCTACATACAGTAGAGTATACAGCAGATGGATGAGAAAGGAGAGTCTTTCTTCGACGCCCACAAAAATATATTTAATAATAGTTTTTCCCCATTGGTAGAGACAAATGCATGTGATAGAGTCCCCCATAAATCAAGGATGCAGGGATATAAAACACAACAACAGTCTGGTGGACAATATCAAAGGAGGGAAAAACAACAACAACCAAAGTATCAACCTTATGTTAAACACGAGAAAAAGGGTGTGTGGACAACTTGCAAATACTGTGGTTTCACCCACGGCTCAAATCAGATGTGTGACAAACACCCGCAGTTTGACAGTTACATAAAGAAATTAGCACTTAGAAATAGAGACAGATTTAACACCTATCAAAGACAAACACAATGCTTTAAATGTCAAAGTTTTGGACATATGTTTTTAGCTTGTCCGTTAAGACAACTGTATAAAGAAGCAAACATAGGGATGCTAACATCTAGTAGTGACAGTGAAGCAGAGGACACTAATCATGCAAATACGGTAGAGGTAGAATATTCTCCCATCGACCCAACTTGTAGTACCTGCCAGATGTTTCATAAAGAGGGTAACTTGACGTGTGGTCACCAGGTCTCCGTGCAGGAGGCAAATGCAGTCCATATTAACAATGGATCATTAGTTGTACAGCAGGCCATTGTGAATGGACAGAACTGTAATTTGGTCTGTGATTCCGGGTCGAGTATAGTTGGGGTACATACAAAGCTGATTAATGAAACCGACTATACTGGAGAACATGTGACCTGTAGAACTTTTGGAGGTGGAAGAGAAAAGTTTCCAGTTGCGTGGGCTGATATAAAATGCCCATATTTTTCTAGAAAAATAACGGTGGCTGTGCTGCCCGACCCATTTGTGGATGTCTTTATTGGGAACATCCCTGAATTATATGATGTTTCGCTTGAAGACATAACAGAATGGGAAAGGAAGCATATTGTAGCAAACACACAAATACATAAAGAGAATCAATTACCTCATGATGATCTGGTTTCAAACACACACATGTCACATCCAATTATAGTAGAACCTAAAGATAGTAATACAGTTCAAGCCGCAGCAATAACGCTGCAACACGGCATCACGCCGGTAAATAGACAACCACAGATATATATTATATCAGTGACAGTTCCTTCTTGTGAACCGAAGAATATGCTTATGAAAACAGATACTTCATTTGGTTTGGTCGATACTTTCTTCTGGTTGGTTTTCTTGATAGGGAGTATGCATTCTATCATATCAAACAAAGTAATAAAATGTATAGCTAAGGCTACAGTGAGTTTGAATAAGATGTTGCAATATGGTTTACGCCGGAAACTGAGCCATATTATATGTATAGATGATGATACTGTACAGCGTATTCGAACAGTCCGCCTGACGGCACGGCATGGCGAATCTGAAATCCCTTTGCAGGAATCACATTCGATGGTCAGTTCTAAGATCATTCTCAGATCAAATAATTGTGTTGTGGTGGATGGTACCTGTTTACTGTCTGTCGTATACATTCTTCCACAAGGATATAGGAAATTATTACACCTTGTCTTGTACTCTGGGAGAAAGGTATATGAATCACACAAGCGCTATGAAATTACTCTATCATTGGTGAATTCTGTTCAGAAATTGGCTAAATATCTTTTAGGAAGAAAATTCTTGGTCATCTCAAAATGAATTTTACTAACCTTAAATAAAACATGTAGCGTTGTTGTGATTGTATTGTCATCATGAATATTGTTATGAGTGTAGTATACCGTATTCGTATCATTGTCTTGTTCATGTTAACAATCATATTTATTTTTTTATTTTTTTTTTAAGAGTGATTATCTTTATCTAAAACCTATGCTCAAATAGACTTAGTAATAGCGAGCATGGCGAAATTTATATAGTTTTATAAATTATATCTGCCAGTAACAAATAACCCCGATGGCGGAAGATTCGGTACACATTACCGCCGTTGCAAAGCCTTTATGTTTATAGGAATTCTTATACCTTCTTTTGGGTCTTCAGAATTATCCTTCATCATTCTACATTTACTATTTAGGGACATCATACATCGTCGACATCAATATCCATAGAACTGAAAGAGTACATCATGCGTACATTCTTAGACAGATCTTTTGTCGCACTCGAATGTTTGGTTTTACGATAAAGCCAAGTAAAACTGAAATTGCATTTCAGGAAATTCAATTTCTGGAACATAAAATAATTTAGCTGATCTATTCAGTAGACTATAAATAAATTATCAAGGTATTATGTATATATGTGTGTATATATATATATATATATATATATATATATATATATATATATATATATATATATATATATATATATACTAGCTGACCCTGCCCGGCTTCGCCCAGACCCTGGTGGGGAGCATCTCATTTAATTCATATAAGTAGTCATATAAGTTCTCGTTCCCGTTACCGACTGTCTGTCTGTCTGTCTGTCTGTCTGTCTGTCTGTCTGTCTGTCTGTCTGTCTGACCCGGCCCGGCATTTCCCAGCTCCTGATGTGGAGCATCTCATTTAATTCATATAAGTAGTCATATAAGTTCCCGTTCCCGACTGTCTATCTGTCTGTCTATCTGTCTGCCTGACCCTGTCCGGCTTCATTAAATTCATACAACAAAAAAAGTAACTTAAAAGAACGTTCTTCTACACACCATCCATTATTTTTAATGAAAACTCTTTCTAATCACCTGCATGACTACAGTAACTTCTTAAGCAAAAAAAGATGAGTTACAATGTTATGCATTGTGCATCATTTTTATGAAAACTTTGAAAATGCCTTACAGATTGTATCATTATTTATTATAACTCATATGCCGGTACATAACTATGGACAAAGAGTTTATAAATCTTTGAAAACGATGCCACAATATGACTATAAGTTATACAGAAAAGTTATGCCCCTTGAAATAACTTTTACAGAGTTAGGTCCCCTGAAATATATGAAATTATGATGAAAAATGAAAAATGAAATAATACTGAGTAAGCAGGCGATTTCACACTAACAAAATATCACAGTTGTCAGCTCTGGAATGAAAGGAAGGCGTGTAGAAAATTTCATCTCAATCGGATGGGCCGTTCGCGAACAAATAAAGGCCATACGGACAGAGATACATAAATACATACAGAGATACATACGCACAAGTCTTTTTTATATATAAGACTAGCTGACCCTGCCCGGCTTCGCCCAGACCCTGGTGGGGAGCATCTCATTTAATTCATATAAGTAGTCATATAAGTTCTCGTTCCCGTTACCGACTGTCTGTCTGTCTGTCTGTCTGTCTGTCTGTCTGTCTGTCTGTCTGACCCGGCCCGGCATTTCCCAGCTCCTGATGTGGAGCATCTCATTTAATTCATATAAGTAGTCATATAAGTTCCCGTTCCCGACTGTCTATCTGTCTGTCTATCTGTCTGCCTGACCCTGTCCGGCTTCATTAAATTCATACAACAAAAAAAGTAACTTAAAAGAACGTTCTTCTACACACCATCCATTATTTTTAATGAAAACTCTTTCTAATCACCTGCATGACTACAGTAACTTCTTAAGCAAAAAAAGATGAGTTACAATGTTATGCATTGTGCATCATTTTTATGAAAACTTTGAAAATGCCTTACAGATTGTATCATTATTTATTATAACTCATATGCCGGTACATAACTATGGACAAAGAGTTTATAAATCTTTGAAAACGATGCCACAATATGACTATAAGTTATACAGAAAAGTTATGCCCCTTGAAATAACTTTTACAGAGTTAGGTCCCCTGAAATATATGAAATTATGATGAAAAATGAAAAATGAAATAATACTGAGTAAGCAGGCGATTTCACACTAACAAAATATCACAGTTGTCAGCTCTGGAATGAAAGGAAGGCGTGTAGAAAATTTCATCTCAATCGGATGGGCCGTTCGCGAACAAATAAAGGCCATACGGACAGAGATACATAAATACATACAGAGATACATACGCACAAGTCTTTTTTATATATAAGATATATATATATATATATATATATATATATATATATATATATATATATATATATATATATATATATATATATATATATATATATATTGGTAATAGAATGTAACATTTCAGTAAATTGACTGTAGCTATAAATATATATATTTTTTTTGGAAGGAAAGTATAGACGTAAGATAGTCACTTGTTGTTATTATGATTTCAGAAAGACAGGTGAAAAGTGACTAAGGTTGTGAACTTCGAAGGCAACTAGTGGAGAGTCTTCTTTTGTGGACAGGCCAATGGGATATTATCAGTGTTGGTTTGTGAATATAATTTTAATTGTGGTGAAAAATAACAGGTATAGTTCTTAGATTTCCGAAGAAATTATGTAGTTATAGTTTAAATGCTATTGTTCATAAATGAAAATGATTATTGTTTTAATGTTATGTGTATAATTTTTTTTTTAGTTTATAGATAATTATTATTATTATTTATAATTTGAAGTGTTGTTAGTAGTATGGTAAACAATCATCATATATGTATCATTCTCATGATGGATGAATGAAGAGAAAGGTATGAAAGTAAATTAATCAATACAAACGTACATACAGTTATGAAGCAATACAAATATATATTTATAGACATAGAAGAAACTACACATTACAGATATAGAGAATAGTTTTCCCTATCGACATGATGTAGCGAAAAGAAATGATGGTGTACCAGGTCGACTTGAGTTGTGTGGATATATGTACTCACGTCAAGGACGATCAGTTGTTGACTACGGATCATGTGATCGTTATGTATGCAACATTGGACGGTGTTTTTAGTTAACTGACGGCACTCGGGGTTATAGAGACCGTTAGTAGTTTTAAGGTGTCAACATATATACGCGATAACAGGTCTTAGTATATGAACTGGCGGTGTTTGAGCCTTAGTTTAGTTACAAGTAGTCGGGCATGTTAACGCGAGAACACTTCGATAATTATCTATATAATATTATTATGATATAAGAGGTGGCGGTGGTCGGGACTTGTATGTTAGTCCGGTGTTCAATATCCCACGATCTAGATTGGTTCACGTTGACAAACTGAGTTCCAAGGACGGTGAATTCGTTGTCTATCACAGTAGGATGTAATTTACGTCGCAGACATCATTTGCTTGCATGTCAAGATAACATGGAAAATGCTTTAACAAGCATTTTCATTGTGGAGGGGGCAAAGCTGTCATATGGCAAATGACAGTGGTGCAACATTCAAGTGATGAGTTAGCGCATCAAAGAAGAAAATACGGAGTGTCGCAAATATTAAACATAGTGACACAAATATTGAACGCAATTGAGACGTCATGGTACGACGTCACCTAACGCCGTAACGGCTCAAGCTGGAGTTGTGTTCCAGCTTGCGAGGTTATAGGATGTGTTTCACCACCAGTCACGGGATTCAAGCCGTTACTGATTCATAAGTCAACAGTCTCCGCATGGAATCGCTACGGTCTACAGCCAGCGGTTGACATTTGCTGCACTCAATTTCACTGACAACACGATCACCTGAAGATATCTATTATTCTCAAAAGGTTAAGCATGGTTCCAGTTACGGGCAGTCTGGCGACATTGGCCGTTGGAGCTCGATTAGGGTGAGCTCCGGTTGAAGGTAGGCAAGTGTAGTTGTTTAGCATTACTATGATACTAGACGGCTGGCTCTGTTCCCAACACTCTCACTGGTCTAGGGAGATGATGCCTGATTGAAGAGCGGGAGTGAATGGTGAGCGAGAATGACTCAAGTCTGAATCAGCCCCACACTCATAGCCGTCATCCGATATCAGCTGTGGTAAAATACATCGCAGTTCACTCCACCAGCATATTCGTTGAGTCGTTTTTGGAGTTCAGATAGTTATGCTGTCCTGTACCATCATGCCTCAATTTACGCTGTCCTGTACCATAATACCCCAGAGCCACACATATCTCGAGGTGAACGTTGCTGCATTATAGAGCCTGAACTCATATCTTAGAGAGAGAGACCAACGTTACCTCTTGACACAGTCTACACGCGCACATCTAGAAAGTTGAACTGTAAACCTCCCATCCACACGGAACTCCACATACAATCTACACGCGCACATCTAGAAAGTTGAACTGTAAACCTCCCATCCACACGGAACTCCACATACAATCTACACGCGCACATCTAGAAAGTTGAACTGTAAACCTCCCATCCACACGGAACTCTACATACAATCTACACGCGCACATCTAGAAAGTTGAATTGTAAACCTCCCATCCACACGGAAGTCTACATACAATCTACACGCGCACATCTAGAAAGTTGAACTGTAAACCTCCCATCCACACGGAACTCTACATACAATCTACACGCGCACATCTAGAAAGTTGAACTGTAAACCTCCCATCCACACGGAACTCTACATACAATCTACACGCGCACATCTAGAAAGTTGAACTGTAAACCTCCCATCCACACGGAACTCTACATACAATCTACACGCGCACATCTAGAAAGTTGAACTGTAAACCTCCCATCCACACGGAACTCTACATACAATCTACACGCGCACATCTAGAAAGTTGAAGAGCTGTAAAGCTCTCTTCCACACGGAACTCTACATACAATCTACACGCGCACATCTAGAAAGTTGAAGAGCTGTAAAGCTCTCTTCCACACGGAACTCTACATACAATCTACACGCGCACATCTAGAAAGTTGAAGAGCTGTAAAGCTCTCTTCCACACGGAACTCTACATACAATCTACACGCGCACAACTAGCAAGTCCCGATAGATTCCGACATATTATACCAGGGACGTTCACTTACTCAGTGCCAAACAAAACAATAAGTTTAGACCTAACACAATCAAATGAACAAGTCTTATAATGTAAATTTCCGCGTACTGAGCATTGAAATTGTGGAAGATACCGTGAAACGAAACAAATAACACGATGAACCTAGTATAGCGAGATATCGCCCTTCTGTCCAAATGGGAAGTCACGTTTGACGATATATTATCCTTTAGTACTAAATCAGCTAATGAACTAAATTAGTACGAGTGTTTGCAGGTGTGCCGCTAATTGTTCATCATTGATTATTTGCCGACGAAGTCACTTCTTAGCAAACGCTCTCAAAGATCGGCGCCATTCAATGCCCGGTATAACGTGAGGAAGTGGCCTACTTGTGGAGACGATATAATCAACACTATCTGTAAGGCAGCTATACAAAACACAGTTACTGAACACAAAGAGTGTTGCCGAGACAAGCCTCCAGCAGCAAGCAATCACATGAAAACGCAACAATATACAACCACGGACAAGACGTTGACTACATTAAAGCATAGTAACCGAGTGCGAGGAATAGGAAATTGAAAACAATGAACAAGAAATGGAACAAAATAATGTGTGCTATTTATCTCAGAACCCCAACCTTAACAATGGTGACATGTTTTGTGAGGGTAGTACCAACGAGCAAAGATGAAGATTTCTCAGAATTGGCCTTGGTTTTCAAACTAATATCCACCGTGGCGCTATCATAACAACCATAAGAAATAGGAAGATTTGATCAAGGTTCACACTTAGTGCCTTCTTCTTTTATCTTTTGCTTTCTTATTTTGTCTGTTGCCTTCTATCCCCCAACCAACCCCCAGCCCTCAACCAACCCACTCCAAGCCTCATTACGTTTAGATTTTTGTTTCCTTTTCCTTTTAAAGGCAAAAGTATCGACTTCATTGCACCGGGTGTTATCCCATATGGCTCGTTCTTTTTCTCCAGGGCGGCCTTCCCCATTGTCGTCTCTCACGACATGCTTAGTAGGTTGCAGTGTTACTATCCCCCCTCTTCTCTTGTAAAACAATGTGCGTGCTTTAACAGAATTCAAGGGGAAGCCATCACATTATCTGCCCAAGATTTCATGACTAGCTCTAGTTTAGACCGGTCTCTGTGTCTAAGGGCTTGCGAACGCGGTTTCTGAGCCCGTATACCCAGGTTCGAAACACAGCGGTGCTGGTTTTTTCGAAGAAGGTATAGGAGTCGGTCGTTCAGAAATCAATGGCAAACTACTGAACGTAAAATTTGCCCAGGAATCACGAACAGCGAAAATGCTGGGGTTGACTGCTACGTCCTGTGAAGGAATGTAACTTAATTTTTTTTGTTTTTTATAGTTTAGAGTCAGCGAACGATGTTAATGACTGTCTTAGGACATCCTCGTCTGATAGGGACAGTCATAAAGCACAGGTGACACCAGACCACCATCAACAACAATAAGAAAGAGACAAACAGCTTTCTTTGGACATCCGATAAGAAGAGAGGCATTTTAGAACATCGTGACAACTGGAAAGATCAAAGGGAAGAAGGCAGAGGCAAACCGAGAGAAATTATGCTGGATGGACTGAGACGATGGCATGGAGAAATATCATCAGAGTTGATTCAAAAACCAAAGACCGAGATCTGTGGAGAGACATAAACTCCCCGCCAGTTTGCAGGGGCACTCGATGATGATGATGATGATGATGATGGTTGGGCATATCTGGATGGCTTGACCACTAGGCATAATCGAATCAATAAACACACAGCTGATCCACGACCCTTGATATCGTGTGAGATGACGATACATAACCGCTGCAGCTTCTTGTCATGGCACGTGATGATGATGATGGTTGGAAATGAACCAGAGATCAGCAAAGTCACAACAGAAATAAATGTAACGAAACAAACTCCAAAGAAATCAGACCAGTGTTTACAACATTCAAGCCAGCATTGACACAATCAAGCTAATTCACCCCCAAGTGCCATTAGTCGGTTATTGAAACTTCCCGTCACGATCGACTGACGCCCATAGCGCTGGAAATATCAATTAGCAACAAACATTCGCACTAAGGTTACCCATCGTTTGTTGGACATCAAGATGGTGTCATCAGAAAGTGTCCTGGCTAATAATGACATGTTGTTTAACATGAGAAATAAATCTACAGGTATTGACCCGCACTCATAGAAGTAAAGGAGTGAAGTAGAGATACAGGGACACACTGGGTAATATACAAATTGAAAGACATAGCCGAACGGGTGTAACAACTAAATATCAATTGGGGAACCCTTTGAGGCCAGCAAGACAGTTCATAAATAAACATACATGTATTGTTTGACGCTTATAGAAGTAGAGGCTTGAGGACGCACTAGACCAGTGGTTCTCAACCTTTTTTGGTCCGTTTCCCCCTTCACCATATTTTTAGGACGTCATTCCCCCCCCCCCACCCTACCATATTTTTAGGACATCATTCCCCCCCCCCCCTTACCATATTTTTAGAACGCCATTCCCCCCTTTTGTATTTCCTCCCTAAAAATTTCCCCCTGCCCCTACACAGTATACGTAATAATTGAAGCTAAATTTAATAGCACATACTAAAACAAGTCTAGACATGTACATAAAATGTGGTTTGCGGATCTACTTACGTTATAAAATGAATTTCAGAAGGGTGATGCGTACAGAAGCGTAAAGTATGAAAGGAAAAACAAGATCAAGTAATCGGTTCTTGTATTAATGCGTGGGGGGGGGGGGGGGGAAATTCCCCACCGGTTGAGAACCACTGCACTAGACAATATGAAAATGAAACAGAGGTAAAAACAGGAGCAAGAACCACTTACTTCTGCTACGGTGATGTGAGGAGAAGAGCGCAACCCTGACTGCGTAGGGCCAAAGAAGAAAATGAATAAAGAGAAAGAACCTCTCACCGTCCTCGGTTAACAATAGAAAAGAATTAAGGTTAAGAAAATCCAGGAAGGGCCGACAGGGAATTGGAACAATATTCTCCAATCCCAGACAAAGAATTACTCCGAGGGCTGTTCTAACACCAATGACTATAATAAGAGTCTATCAACTAAACGACAAAGTAAGAGTAACACAAGCATCATTCGTTTATTAAACTTCTGAACTTCACAATAATATACAGACATGTAGCATCAACAAAGAAGTTAGGATGCAGCAAAAATCAAACAACAAAAAAACTAATCCAACAAACAAAATTCCTAAGTGTAGCAAAAACTTCTAAGTACAGGAAACACTTCTAAACCAGCATAAACTCTCCAAGTCTACCAAAAACTAATCCACCAAAAACTTCTAGTATACTAAAAACTAATTTACCAAAAACTCCTAGTCCACTAAAAAACTCAGGAAAATCTAAAATCTAAAACTAGAATTCTGGCTTTTCCACTGCAAAACCTTTCAGGGTCTAACTAAACACATTTACAATAAGCATTGGCGCCTCGTCACTTGGTGTGGTGGACTACAGGAAAAGACCGGTTCTACCCACGCAGGTGCCTTTTAAACTGGGGTCGGAACGACTCCCAGAGTTCCAGACCAATCAGACAGTCCACGCCCTCCGGCAGAGTTCCATCCAACATCATCGCGAGCCGAATACAAAAATGTCAGCTATAGTTACCGACCGGGATGTGAACCTGTCACCTCCAAATGACAACAGAGCCTCGCTGCAGGAATAAGTATGCTTCGACGCATGACCAATTAGATATCTCCAAAAAGGTGTCTTCATTAGCCAGGTCTATCATCCACATGGACCCACAAGTATGGAATATGGACATAATTCGTAGCTAACAATTGTATTGAGATAGCACGATAGACCTCGGATTTTATATTAAATCAGCACAGGTCATATAACACACATATTAACACCGTAATGTCGTGTCCAGTGTATTTTAAATAAAAAGTTAATTGCATATCCTTTACAGGATGTCGCAGTCAACACCATCATTTTTTTTTTTGCCGTTGTGATCTCTTGGCATGTTTACGTCCAGTAGTTTGATGTAATTGCTTTCTGAAATATTAACAAACGTTTAAACAAGAGAAATGATGGTCGGTTCCAATGTTGTACACGTTTTACACAGAAATATCAATTGGAGAACCCTTTGAGGCCACCAATACAGTTCATAAGTAAACACAAATGTATTGATTGGCTTTCATAGAAGTAGAAGAAATAAGTAGAGGCTACTGAAGACACCTTTCTAGTTGGCCGTGCGTCGATGTACACTTGTTCCTGCAGCGAGGCGCCGACGTCATTTGGTGGTGACAGGTTCGATCCCGGTCGGTAACTATAGCTTTCAAATTTTATGTTGTCTAGTGCGTCTTCTAGTCTTTACTTCTTTCTTCTCACTTCTATGAACGCCAAACACGTACGAAACAATAGACATATTAATTCTTTCTGTCCGAATCACGGCTGTGTGTGTGATCAAAGGGTGTGAAGACAAGAGGCTCACCTTCGTTGCACCGTGTTTTATCCCATATGACTGGGGTCTATTTTCTTAGAGCAATCTGCCGAAAGCACAGCGATGACCCTCACGAGTCTCCAATAAAACTGCACCCGTGAACCGAATGACGAAGTCTGGGTACAAACCCGATGACTTGGAAGCTCTAGGCAGGAAGTTAACCACTTGGCCACCGTGACCCACCCCTCTCCACACACATACACACCCGCCCTCGTGTGTATAATCAGCTATTGGCAGTGTGTACCATGCAACACACCAGACGTTTCATAGGGTGTATTTTTAATGACTATGCAGTGTTTGAAAATAATGCCGGTCCAAGTTTTGTATTCACCCTCTGTAAAGTTCATGCAACAGAATAGGTAAATACAAAACTTGGACCGGTAATATTTTCAAACACTGCAGAGTCATTAAAAATACACCCTGTATTACAAGTAAAGGGCCGGAGGCAGCATGACCGAATGGCTACGAACCCGGGCTCTTAAACTTCCGGTTTGCTGATGCCAGGGTAGCGGGTTCAACCCATACTGATGGACTAAAATGTTGACTTCTCGTCCTTGACATGTGAACGTAAATTACAAGTACCTCAGAAGTCGGGGAGGGTTCACCTGATGGCGAGGGACACTGGTAATAGGGAAAGCTATCCCACATGCAAAAATCAGCCCAGCATGGACTACGCTCGAATTCAAAGCGTGCAAAAGAAAGCAAAACAACAGAAATATTGACAAAGGTGAAGGTGAAGGACGAGTGTGTGACTTCCGGGACATAGCTTAATTTCTAATTGCTCACAGACATGCCCTGTTGCTGAAACGAGGGCACACAACCACCTGTTTCTTGGGCTGTTATTTGTGCAATAAGTCCTTGCACTTGAAAGTTAGAAAAGAGTTCTTGCATGTTACATAGAACCAATTTTATCATACGGTTGCGAATCCTGGACAATTAGTAAACAAGTGAAAAAATCTCCCAGAAGCCTTGGAGATATGGTTTTATAGAAGAATGCTGAACATTAATTGACCGGCTCAAACGAGCAATCTGGACATTTTGAGTGAAGCTAAGTTACAAAGAGAACTTATGACAAACATCAGAAAGAAGCAGTCATAATTTTTTGACCACATTATGAGAGAATAAAAACTGGAACATATTGTGACAACTAGAAAGATTTGTGGAAAGAGAGGACGGAGATCGCAATAATGGAGAAGCATGATCGCCCACGCCAAAGGGAGAGGCACTGGATGATGATGATGTTTGTGGTAAAACATCCAACTCGAAGTAAGCACGACAGGAGATTCTGATCATCAGAAGTGTCCCCTGATCGAATTCTCGGCCCCTTTATCTTCCTGACAATCTCAGGGAGCGGGCCCATCCGGCCGGGCCATGATTTACAACAAGTTTATCTAGCTGTTGTAATACATTGCGAAGAGGTTTCGGACGCGATTCGTAATCCCGTATACCCGGGTTCGACAGCGGTGCTGGTTTTTTTTTTTCGAAAAAGGTATAGGTGCCGGTCGTTCAAAAAGCAATGGCAATCTACTGAACGTAAAACTTGCCCAGGAATCATGAACATCCACAATACTGGGATTGACTGGTACATCCTGTGAAGGACATGCAGTTAAATTTTAATTAATACATTGTGATATCAATGATCATGCTGACGCCCCAGAGGCGACACCTGGCGCAAGATGAGACACTGACAACAAAGGGTGAAAGATAAGGCAGAGAGGAGTTGGGGATCTGTGTGAGGGAGAAACACATCTGGAAAAAAACTGACACACAAAAATACCCCATTTCCACACTACCGAGGCATATTAGCGATTAGACGGTTTTCATTTGCCTTTTGTAGGACTTAATTTTTCTGTCTGTCCGTGGTATTCTTTGCATTGTCCTCAGAAACCACATTACCATTACCATTAGTCATTTCTCAGCTTGTCTGCTCATTGTCCACGTTTCACATCCATACAAAAGTACAGGTTATATGTAGCATTTCGACACTCTGTTTCTCGTTGCAATCAACATATGTTTATTGGTCAGTATGGTTTCCATCTTACAAAAAGCTACCTTCGCCATGGCGATTGTTGTTCTAATCACCTCAAGGCATCTCCCATAAGATGTTGTGACTGTTCCCAGATAGTTGTCCTCTCTGCGGCGAAGGGGTTAAACAGCCAGCCATTTGGAAGCAGACCACATTGCGTTGGTTTCCATACAATGGTATGAATGCCGGTCGTTCAGAAAGCAATGGCAAACTACTGAAATTAAAACGTGCGCAGGAATCACAAACAGCCAAAAAATGCTGGAATCGACTGCTACCTCCTGTAAAGGGTATGCACCTAAAGAAAATAGTTATACCAATTCACTTGTTTAAGAATATTCCCATTTACCGTTTATTACATCGTGGTATTTCTTCCGTCCTATTGACGACCATAATCTCTGTCTTCTTACAGTGTCAACATCAGCCACGTGTTGGCCAGCTCGGCCGCGCAGAAGTTCAGCGTGTAAACTATCCACTCTAAGCTGTGCGCAGATCCCCGCCAATCCCCGGTCTTCAAAGCTGAGTAGAAAGCCCTCGCTGCCAGTAACTGTCACAACTGTGACGAGATTGTCAGTCGGTCTAATCCCAAGGGCATATAGGCTCCCCAGTTAGAATCCAGGCTACCTGTCCACTGATGGGGCACTTCAAGTCACAGAGGCTTACCTTTTGCGCCATGTTGTCATCAATATTTGGTGCGAGATACAACACAGACAGCTGGTGACAGTTGTGGTGACGTGTCGGGGTTAGTCAGTGCCAAGATTGGTGTAAAGTTGTTTGTCACGAGTTCAAGAAATGCTAAATCAAGTACAAAATGTAAGCAATAAAGATGGCGTAGACATAAATGTAAGGACACCCAAAATCACGGTGTTAAACAAAGATCGTAGTAAAAGCAAAGACCACGGTTTTCAACATTATGGTAGTAAAAGCAAAAACCACTATTTCAACAAAGATGGTAGGAAACGCAAAAGCCACTGTTTTCAACATTTTGGTAGTAAAAGCAGCAACCAATTTTCAACAAAGATAGTAGTAAACGCAAAAACTATGTTTTCAACAAAGATAGTATGTTTTCAACAAAGATAGTAGTGAAAGCAAACACCACGGTTTCAACACAGATAATAGTAAAAGAAAAAACCGCGGTTTTCAACAAAGATAGTAAGCAGTAAAAGAAATAAAAACAACAACGGTTTTCAACAAATATAGTGGTAAAAGTAAAAACCACGGTTTCATACAAAGGTAGTAGTAAAAGCAAAAATCACGGTTTTCATACAAAGATAGTAGTATTAGCAAAAACAACAGTTTTTAACAAAGGTAGTAGTAAAAACAAAAATGTTTCATACAAAGATAGTAGTAAAAGCAAAAACTACGGTGTCATACAAAGATAGTAGACAAAGCAAAAACCACGGTTTTCAACAAAGGTAGTAGTAAAAGCAAAAACCACGGTTTCATACAAAGATAGTAGTACTAGCAAAAACAACGGTTTTTAACAAAGGTAGTAGTAAAAGCAATAACCACGGTTTCATACAAAGATAGTAGTAAAAGCAAAAATCACGGTTTCATACAAAGGTAGTAGTAAAAGCAAAAACCACGGTTTCATACAAAGATAGTATAAAAGCAAAAATCACGGTTTCATACAAAGATAGTAGTAAAAGTAAAAACCACGGTTTCATACAAAGATAGTAGTAAAAGCAAAAATCACGGTTTCATACAAAAGTAGTAGTAAAAGCAAAAACCACAGTTTCATACAAAGGTAGTATAAAAGCAAAAATCACGGTTTCATACAAAGATAGTAGTAAAAGTAACAACCACGGTTTCATACAAAGGTAGTAGTAAAAGCAAAAACCACGATTCCATACAAAGATAGTAGTAAAAGTAAAAACCACGGTTTCATACAAAGGTAGTAGTACACGCAAAAACCAGGGTGTTCAACAAAGGTAGCAGTAAACGTAGAGATTCAGGACTCGTTTACCACCTGGAGACGTACTCGTTAGTCGAAGCAAAGTCAACCACCCTTTAACACGTGTTAAGATGAATTGGATATATGGTGTTCGACCAACATATTATTGACAGATGGACACACCTGGGATGATGCGGCCAACATCTTTCGTTTCCCAAGACAATTCTTAGTACCCTTTGTAAACTGGGTCGACTTGAGAGGCGCAGGTCAGTTGTACAGGCTGTATTTTTACTGACTGTGCAGTGTTTGCAAATATTGCCGGTCCAAGTTTTGTATTTACCTGTTATGTTGCATGAACTTTACTGAGGGTGAATACAAAACTTGGACCGGCAATATTTTCAAACACTGCACAGTCATTAAAAATGCACCCTATATGCACCCGCTTTCTTCTATGTGAATTCGAACCTGTGATCACCGATAACGGCAAACAAGCGTCTAGCCACTAGACCGCATTAACAAAGATAGTCACTGAGAAACACACACAGGTAAAAGATTCTATTTCAGTTCTCACGTCTCAAGATTCTTCACCGGGAAGGTTAACCCTGTAACAAATGCCTGGAGATGTCGGAAATAATCAAATATGCATGTTCTCGCAACGTGTACTTGAATCTGTACAGATATAAAATAACACAAAGTAATGCAGCTTCACATAACAGAATTACGACACATACAGGACGTTGCGGTGACTAGCCTTCATCAAATTAACCTAATTCACTAATTCTGTTATGTGAAGCTGCATTACTTTGTGTTATTTTATATTGTTTACATTTTCACAGCTTTACCGCAGTACAGTAAATCTGTACAGTTCTTTATTTGTTTCGTGGTATCTTCCGCAATTTTAATACTCACCGAACGGAAATTTCAATTATAATACTTGTTCAATTGATTGTGTGCCATGACTTGTCCAGATCTACTTTTTTTTTGTTTGGCGCCGAGCCAGTGAACATATCACCGCACAATACAGGGCAGTCGCGGTGGTGTAGTGGCTGGACACTCTCCTCTCGGCCCGATAATCATGGGTTCGATACGGACTGTGGCAGATACTGATGCTAAAAATTAACCTGGTATCCCAGCTCGACACAGCTAAACAAGGGTACCAACAATTTCTTTGGAAGTAAAGCCGTGATAGTGACCATATAACCCGCTGAGTTGTGATTGGTCTATACAAATACGAGTCCAGCACCGTACTCCCGATGCTCCTTAAAAAGGTGTGGACGAGTGCCCTTTATTTAACTGTACTTAAAAACTGGTTCAAAGGGCCAGAGGGACGTCTTAATTGTTCGGCGTTGTATCACATACGGTTCGCTTTCATTCCACAGGGGGGGGGGGGGGGGGCGGCCGAAAGCGTCGCAGAAAGCAAACTCCGTAGCTCCAGCGACGACCTCCGAGAGTCTCCGAGAAAACTGCACTCCTGAACCGAACGACTTAGCTTGGAAATGAAACCACAACCTTGGGAGCGCCGGGCTGGCGACATAATCACTTCACCACGGAGACTGTCTACTTGACTATACGTTTGATTGATTGATTGATTGATTGATTGATTTAGGAGCCGACATCACAGCATTCGGGGCATTCCCATAAGCGCTCCGTCCCCATCCTCAGAAGCCAGCGAAGAGTTCCAACCCCAATAGTACCAGTAGCAATCTGATTATATGTGCGTCTCGCCTTTCCTCTAAGCGTCGAGCATCGGCCAGATCCCCTCGTCACTCCACGCTGTTGCATTCTTGCCAGACCATGGTGATCCATTTGCTTCTCCTAGGTGTACACGTGCTCCCACAAGGCCGCAACCACGTCTGCCTTATCATGCATCAATACTACACCAAGTTTTGCAGAGCCAGCCAATATGACTATACGTACGAATAATAAGTCTAGTTTTGTGAAATCTGTCATATGCTGTCCCCAAATGTTCTAATGCATCCAATTTAAATCTATAGACATTTTATCTCGATTCAGTCTTTGACAGACATACAAGCATTGTGACTGACTCAGCCAGTGACAGAAATCTACAGACATTGTATCTCGATTCAGTCTGTGACAGACATATACAAGCATTGTGACTGACTCAGCCAGTGACAGAAATCTACAGACATTGTATCTGACTCAGCCAGTGACAGAAATCTATGGACATTGTATCTCGATTCAGTCTGTGACAGACATATATAAGCATTGTATCTGACTTAATCAATGACAGAAATCTATGGACATTGTGTCTGATTCATTCTATGACATAAATCTATACTGTCTGATTCACTCTATTTCAGAAATCTATAGACATTGTGTCTGATTTAGTCCGTGACAGAAATCTATAGACATTGTATTTAATTCAGTCTATGACATAAATCTATATACTCTGTGTCTGATTCAGAGGAACGGTTGGCCGAGTAGCTAGAACGCCGGGTTTTCCTTCAGAAGACCCGGGTTCGAATCCTCGGTAAAAGGCAACCCTAACATGTACAGTTCGTGGCGACTTCACTAGCCAGGCGGCCTGAATTCCTCAGGCTCAAGACACCCCCCCCCCCCCTTCCCCACTGTCCTACACGGCAAGGTACTATAGGAAGTAGATGACAGTTTCATAGATTCAGTCTATGTATGGGTGAAATCTATAGACGTACCTAATTCAGTTTACGACAGATTTCTATAGACGTTATGTCTGATTCAATCTATGACACCAGTTTATAGATATTGTTTCCGATTCAGTATATGATAGAAACCGTTTGCTCGCCAAGATCGTATCGTCAGCACTGCATTGATCATATTCATGTCTCCGCCCCCCCCCCCCCCTGCTCTGCAGTCGACACAGTCGGATTAAACTGATAAAACGACATAATCTCGGTATTCCGTGTATTGAGTGATCTTACCCCAACTTAAACACAATCTTCCGTGGTCTATTTAAGATTGTGAGTGACAAGGAGTGACCTTACCACAGTAAAATTGTGAATTTTAATACATCGATTGATATTTAATACATCGAGTGACCTTACTATGTCATAATTCTGATCTTTCACTCATTGAGTGACATAAAACAATAGCAATCTGATCATTTATTCATTGAATGACATTTAAACGACAAACATCTGACCTTTCATTCATTGAGTGACCTGTACACAACACAAATCTAACTTGTCATTCAATGAGCGACATTTAAACGACAAAAGCTGACCTTTCATTCATTGAGTGACCTTTAACCGACAAGCATCTCATCTTTCATTCATTGAGTGACCTTTAATAGACAAATATCTCATCTTTCATTCATTGAGTGACCTTTAATAGACAAACATCTAATCTCTCATTCATTGAGTGACCTTAAGATGACAAAAATCTTATCTTTCATTCAATGAGTGACACTGAAACGACAAACATCTGATCTTTCATTCAATGAGTGACCTTTAAAAGACAACATCTGATCTTTCATACCTGTACTTATTAACTATCATTCTTATGCTTATTATCACTGCCAGTGTGTAGCCGGAGGGTCTTGATAAGGGATGGGAAGATAAACACCTGCTTGTACAAACAAACAGTCAACACGAAGTGTCTAGCGAGGTAGTGTTTACTTGGCTGTCGATAGATAAAAAACTTTCCCTCAGAGGCGCTTGAGTGGCCTTTACAAAACGTCGGAGGATCTTTCATGTATTGAGTGGCCTAGCCTGGGGTAAATTAGGCCGTTCAGGAATTGAGTAGTAGTGCCCAGAATCAAGTCAGATCTGTCAGGTACTAAGTGGCCGTAACGACAGATAATTTGCAATAGTCCTTGTCATTGAAAGTTAGTAAAAGAGTTCTTGCATGTTACGTAGATCCAGTTTTAACATACTGCTTCGAATCGTGGACAATTTGTATGTAAACAGGCGGAAAAATCCAGAGAAGCCTCGGAGATGTGGTTGTATAGAAGAATGGATACTTAGTAAAAAAGCAAAAAAAAAAAAAAAAAAAAAAAAAAAGAATCTGCAGAACTGGAACACGTTGTGACAACCGGAGAGATTTGTAGAAAGAGAGATAGATGAAGACAATTTGTGGAGAAGCATGATCGTCCACGCCAGCCGGAAAATCACGTGATAACGATGAACGACAGGCACATAACAACAAAATATCTTTATTCCCAACAGTCAGGTAAGCAATGTCAACAAATGTTTCAAGGATGTCAAGTGCGATAACCTTATTTGTTTTTTGTATGCCTGGCGGCGTAACTTGTAGTTGACGCTCTCAAGCACAGACTTTTTCAAAAGACTGATCGTATTCCGGTACGAACCATGGACCTTGTCCACGCCGGATTGGAAGCACTTGACTCGAGTTTCGCTCTCTTTTGAGCTCATCAATAGTGCATATCCCTGACATGACCCGGGATCGAACTCCTGATCACTAGCGTATGAGGCTGGTGTGTAACCACTTGACCACACGGCTCACACTAGACGAGACCAAATTATCATACTAAATATCACAACATCACCCATCTTAGGCTATAGCTCAAATTTTGCCCGATCGCCGCGGCTGACATCCGTCAATCGATGTGGCCCCGAATGATCTGGTCTTCTCGATCTGGTATCTTCAAACTTCAAATCCCGAAACAACCAACTAAATCATTTTTTTTATTTAAACAGTTAAAAAAATTGGCCTTTGCGTGACGTTGCGATCAATTCCCAGGTGGACTTGCTAGGCAAGTTTACGTTCAGTAGTTTGCCATTGCTTTCTAAACGAGAAGTCATCGTTGAAATAAAACAGACCGGTGTAGGGAATGAACCCTGAACCACGCCGACAGCTCACCGGAAGTGTACGCGCACGTGCATTCAACCTTGCAGCCACGCTGGCTTCTTTCTAAAACAACTGTCAGACTGGCATCTACTGCCTATAGCACATTGCGGTGTATGGCAGGTGGCGGTCTTGAGCCTGAGGAATTAAGAACGCTCGGCTAGTGCAGTCGCCGCGAACTGTACAGGTTAGGATTTGCTTTTTCCCCCCGACAGAAAACAATCCACACCTAACTGAGGATTCGAATCAATGTCTCCCGAGGGAGAATCCCGCATTCTAGCCACTCGGTCAGTCGCTCCTCTTTTAAAACAACAAATACGAGGTAAAACTGTCCAGCTTCGTCTCTCTCTCTCTCTCTCTCTCTCTCTCTCTCTCTCTCTCTCTCTCTCTCTCTCTCTCTCTCTCTCTCTCTCTCTCTCTTTCTCTGTCTTCCCCAGCCGCTTTCCCCCTCTAACGTATCCATTATCAGGACATATTCTAGCTTTCCCCTTCTCATTCTGTGCCCAAATAATTTGGATTAACCTCTTCTGGCGTAATTAACCTGTTCTCTTTGTATGTTAACTTATTTCGGGATATCTTTCGAATTCAAGACAAACAATAAAACATCACGCACCGATAGTTCCTTGGGTTTCATTCTCGTAAAATTTCTAGAGCATTTTTTATTGTGGGCATCGGTTGTAGGGCTGTGGAATGCCTGCTTGTCTGTACCTTCCCCCTTGATAATAGAAATAATAATATTAATAAAACCCTAGTATAACATCCAGTAGCCTGATCCCTGGCCGAGGAGTTAGCAGATTTCTCCGTAATCCCGAATACTCTCGTGATTGATGTGACCGCACGAGAATTGGAAGCGGTTCGAGTCTTGCCAGTGACTTATGAGAGTATGGAGCGGTCGCTCAGAAAGTCGTGGCGTGCTGATGAGCGTAATCTAGCCTAGGAATCAACATACAGCTGAAAGATGCTGATTTGACCGCAATATCCTGAAACAGGATGGAAAAGCGGGAACCCCCCCCCCTCCCCCCCCCCAAAAAAAAAAACAAACAAACAAACAAACAAACAAACAAAAAACAAATAATAGCCAGCCCCCTTTTGGTAGGCCAGTATATTCCACATGGCTAATAATAAGTGCCATATCATTATTTAATATTACTGAGTCGTGTAGTATTGATTTTTGCATTTTGCCCATGCCTTTATAATGCATATCTTTTATATTGTTGCTGTTCTCAGGTAGCATTGAATGATGTGTGAATGAAATAATGTATGAAAGAGAGTGATAGAAGGGCAGAATGTTAGACGGGCCTGCTTGGCCAATTCTTAAGCCTTTAAAAATAAAGTTTGTTTGCTTGTTTGTATGTTTGTCTGTTTGTAGGTTCGCTGGCCGTGTGTTCGAATCTTCATCCAAGTGGGTTTTTAAAAATACAACTGGGCTGCCAACCCGACCCAGCCTCTAATGGGTCCGAGGAAATGTCGTGGGTTGTAAAGGCAACCGGCGTTATACTGGCCACATCGTCTTTTGAGCGGTCTTCACAAATATGGGGGTCGGCGCTATATACCGGACATGTCTCAAGGCGTTTAGAATACAGGAAAGTAGATGTTTAAGAGCATGCATCTTTCCCATTGCAACATACGCCTGTGAGACCTGGACACTTACTAAACTAGGCGAACAGCGCATAAATGCCTTTGAATATAAATGTTGTAGACGAGTTCTAAAAATATCTTGGATACAGTAAAACAAAAACAATGCGCCCGTGCGACAAGATCTGAATATTGAAGAAGGTTGGCAACTAACGACGATAAAACAAAGAAAATTTTAATATTTTAGTCACTTGAAACTTTATGAAAATGTGGAGAGAACAATCATAGAGGGGTATATGTCCGGGAAGAGAGGAAGAGGAAGGCCAAAGAGAAGATGGGTGTAGAATGTGGCAGATGATCTCCAGATGGGTGTATCGGACGCGGGACATCTGGCTCATTACCGAGAAGTTTTTTGAAATGCTGTTATGGGAGCGAGGTTCTGCATATGATACGCTACTGAATGAGTAGAAAATAAGGCCTCTTTACATGTCGGAGATATTTCGTTGTCCACATTTTTGTTCATCTTAGTATCCAATCTTCTTCGACATTGGGATCTTGTTGAACAGATCTGCCGGACGTTTGTAAAGTCTCACTATACTTTGTATGTAGAACAATTTTGAAAAATGAAATATTAATCATCATTAAACATGTGCTCCACAGTCGGTCCTGAAGCAATATGCAGCGAATGGCTATCGTCTGCTATATATATGCTTTACACTCCAAACAGAATGATGTTATCAACTGAAGAAAGCATTTTGTTGGTTGAAAAAAGTGTTTCGAAATAGCGGTCAATACACATGGAAATAACAACAGACACGTTGCAGAAGGTATTTGACAATATGAAGAGACGTGTACAGTCATGTCTTGAAGCCGTGGTGGTCATTTCCAAACCTGTTACAATGAATACTTCACTGGTACGTTTCAGCTTCTCCAAAACAGAAGCTGACCAGTAACTATTGTAACTAATTTAAGTAATGTTTGGCACATTTTTTTTTTTTGGACGTCATGTACTTCATTTTTCAAATTTGACCTACATGCAAAGTGTAGTGAGACTATTCAAACACCCTGTATTTGTTCTCCTTTCGTCCAATGAAATGGTAATACTGTTTTTGAACACTTTTATCCAAATGCGCATCAATGCTTTTTAAGTTGAAGTGTTACATATCTAGATTTCGCACCAATAAAAGAAACACGGTGTTCAAATATTTGATCACGATATTCACATCTGATAAAAGCTTATCTAACAAACTTTTAACCAAAAAAAAAAAAAAAAAAAAAAAAACAACTAACAAACATGCCATACAAAGATAGCACATTTACACTGTCCTTTAAAAGATTACCAGTACGCTTGAAAACAACACAAGTGCGATCAATAAATCGAACACTCAATTATATCAGTAACAACTAATTATATAGTCAATAATGATATTAATGTTGACGCTGTTGTTATTGTTCAAGTCAAACGGTTATCAACAACAACACAGACTTCTTAAGATTCAATGCCAAACAGAAAGTGGGTGTTATCCAAACAGAAAGTGGGTGTTATCCACACAGAAAGTGGGTGTTATCCACACAAAAATGGATGGCGGAAATGGGAAGTAGATGGTGTCTCACAGTTATGACGTAACTGATTCAGTGCCGAAGGATTAAAAAATAAAAATTTGTTGCGTATCCCTTACGGGACGTTGCAGTCAACACCAGCATTTTTCAGCTGCTGTTGATGTACTGGGCAAGTGTTACGTTCAGTAGTTTACCATTGCTTTCTGAACGACCAGCTCCCATACCAGAACGTTATAACACAAATCTGCTGCACAAATCGGTCGCAGCTGAGTTTCGAACGCCTGGTACCCGGCTCACTAACCGCGTTCGCAAGCCTTTGGCCACGGAGAACGATCGGAGAAGGATAATATATCGCCAAATTTGACCACTCATCTGGACAGAAAAAACGATATATCGCCATATTAGTCTTAGTAACCAGTACGCTCAGAAAGCAATGGCAAACTACTGAGCGCAATCTTGTCAAGAAATCAACATACAGCTGAAAGATGCTGGTGTTGACAGCGATGTCCTGTAAAGGATATGCAAAAAAAAAAAAAAAGTCTTCGTAATAATTGTTTTGTTTCGTGTATCTTCCGAAATTTTAATGCTCAGTGAACTGAAATTTATACTGTAAAACATGTTCATTTGATTGAGCGCCATGTTTGATCCAAACCAACTTGTTTGTTTGGCAATGAATCAGTTAAAAGTTGTTATACGATAGCAGACATGTTGTATTATATATTAAATTAAAAGGGGTTGCTTTAAAAAAAAAAAAACTGTCATGTTACTGCCTTTAGTACTTTGCAATATAGGGCATGGGGGTTCTTAGCCTGAGGTATTAAGGCCGCCTGGCTAGTGCAGTCGCCACGAACTGTGCAGGTTAGGATTTTCTTTTTGCATAAGAACAACTACTGCATATAAATCCATGGCAGATACGGGAAATCGCTTGAGACGATTAATTATCCCACGGCTCTGAATCAATTAACAGATCCAACGGCACCAGGTGCCTGTCTAGCTGTACCATTCGGGGTTGATCGAAAAGCATCCTTGTTCTCTTCCTGTGCTTTGAACAGGCTGATAGACTGACTGCTGAGACAATGATGATGTGGTGAAGGCTATCTGGGATGGGGACAGTGCAACGAAACAAAGAAATCCCGTCTGGAGTTGGTGGTTTAGCAAGAGCTGAGCAGAGTTTATGGGAAAACACTCGACGCGTGGAGAAAAACGCAGGCGGACGTTCTGTCAGGCTATCACTGGTACCATCAGCATGAGAACTCATAGATGGCTACTGCAGAAGGGGACGGAGCACGTGGGGGTATATCCGGAGTTTACAAAGATGTCGAGTATTGATTTAATACGTCATAATTTATGTTGGTGGACTTCCCGTTCCTAGCCGCTCTGATGTTCATACTGAACGCTTGAATTCAACCAATTGGTGATGGTTCATTTTGTTGATTCGCTTTGTTGATTCATTTTGATGATTCATTTTGTTGATTCATTTTGTTGATTCATTTACTTGATTCACTTGATTAATTCATTTTATTGATTTACTTTGTTGATTAATTTTGTTGATTAATTTTGTTGTTTCAGTTTGTTGATTCATTTTGTTGATTTACTTTATTGATTCATTTTGTTGATTCACTTTGGTGATTCATTTAAAAAAAATCAATTTTGTGGATTCATTTCGTTGATTCATTTTGTTGATTTATTTTGTTGATTTACTTTATCGATTCAATTTGTTGATTCATTTTGTTCATTCACTTTATTGATTTATTTTGTTGATTCACTTTGTTGATTCATTTTGTTGATTTATTTTGTTGATTCACTTTGATGATTCATTTTGTTGATTTATTTTGTTGATTCACTTTGATGATTTATTTTGTTGACTCATTTTATTGATTCGTTTTATTTATTCATTTTATTGGTTTATTTTGTTGATTCACTTTATTGATTCATTTTGTTGATTTATTTTGCTGATTAATTTTGTTCATTCATTTTGTTGATTCATTATATTGATTAGTTTTGTTGATTCAGTTTTTTAAAATTTATTTTGTTGATTCATTTCGTTTTATATTTTGTTGATTCACTTTGGCTTAGCAAGATAGAGAAAGGAATGTTTCGTGTGGAATGGCTCTCATCGCTTCAGAGGTCACAGATTGTGAGAACTGTATTGATATTTTGCCCTGGCCATGCGGGGGTAGGGGGGAATGAACAGGCTGATAGGCTAGCTGGGGAATGCACCTCTTGGTGGTATCTTGCATATGGACAAGGAGGGGGGGCGTGGTCGTGCGCTTGTGGGACCAGATGGAGAAGGCGGAGGAACAAATTGAGAACCCATATGTGGAAAGAATGAGATTGCGGGGGATCGGCAGGGATTCTGGAAGAATCTCAAAATTGAGAGGGAAGTCCAGGAGAATATTTAATCAGATAGCGGTGGGTACGACAAGTAGTATGACTCTTCGCTGGCTGTTGAACGAGGGGATGGGGCACGTATGGGAATGTCCTGAGTGCAGTGATGTCGGTTCTTAACTCAACTCAACTCAACTGATTCACTTTGTTAATTCATTTTGTAGATTCACTTTTTTTATTAACTTTGTTGATTCATTTTGTTGATTAATTTTATTGATTCACTTTGTTGATTCATTCTATTTATTCATTTTTTTATTTATTCATTTCGTTGATTCATTTTATTGATTCATTTTGCTGATTCACTTTGTTGATTAATTTTTAAAAATGCATATTGTTGATTCATTTTGTTGATTTCTTTTATTCATTCACTTTGTTGATTCATTTTGTTGATTCATTAAAAAAACATTCATTTAAAAAAATTCATTTTGTTAATTCATTTTCTAAATTCATTTTGTTGGTTTCCTTTGTAGATATCCTTTGTTGAATCCCTTTGTTGAAAGTCCTCGTATCCTACTAGTTTTCTAGCGAGGATCATAATATCGTCTCGATTCATTGGCTGCTATTCTGACGTAGTGGCTGTATAAGCCAACCCATCTGCCCTTTCATTATCCATGGCTCCTGCTGGTACTGATATTTGATTATTGTTTCTATGAATTGTGCATTTCTGCAGTGATACAATCAAAACCTTGCCTGCGAAACCTGCCTTAGGTTTCCGTATAATGTTAAATTAAGAGCTTAGCAAGCAAGCATCTATATAGCTTTTGCGACTCGAGCCAAGGTGGTGTATACGCACATGATTGTCCACGGACTTTTATCCGTAACTGTAACCAGCTTATTCCACTCGGAATTATTCTATTTTTGGTATCTGTCCCTTCATGCCTGCTCTGTTCCTGATAACGCGATTTAAGCTATAAATAAACCACTCGATTACGTCCTAGTTGCGATGGTTTTCACTTGTCTTCAGTAACCACGGTCCCGTCTCAGTCCGGGCGCAGACACCAACTTAGCGGAAATCACTTAATGACAAAAATTAAACGTCGGGTTCCTTTGCGGTTTCCATCGAAACCAATTTCAATTTAGAAGTTCAATTTTCGCTTCCGTGATAAAAGAGTTCCCATGACATCTTATGAATTCGTCATGACGTCTTTAAGTCATTCTGCCAATGAAAAACCGTAGAGCAGGGTGTTTAGGGCAGGCAGTGCTTTGTGACAACCAGCCAGTTTAAATATTAGAATTTTCCAGAATACTGGCGTCTTCAAATCTGGATTCATAACGTTATTTATTATCGGCTACTTTTCAGTCTTTTTATTTGCATAACGAATTATGTTACATACGTTTTGGTTGTACGTATGCCGTGATTCCGAGACAATAATTAAGAATTTCAGAGTGTACAGAAATCTCCGTTAATTTCCCTATTTAATACCCTCCGAGCGCTAAAATTAACGCCTTGATGAAATTAATCATTAAAAACAAAAAGAAGGGAAATGTAGTGGAAACTAACTACTATAATATGTTAGCCGTCTGCAAGATGGACGATCCCATAGTCTCCCGCTTTTCGGATTCTCGTGTGAGTCCCGGATCATGCTAGATTATTCCAACGATTCTTCACAATCGCAAAAACAGAAAATTGGCAATTTATCATTTAAGCTGACAACCCATTTTGCCCCTGGTTCGCACACGCAATTTGCTCATCTGTACACTCCACATTGGTGCAGATATTTCGGGCGAGCGTCGATAACAATGAATCTGGGATTTGAGGATTTTCACCGCGAAAATAGGAACTGACGAATTCGTAATGAGGTGTTGATAGACAAAGTGCCGGAAATTGTGGATGCGCGTGGCTAGAAGTCCATTCTAGTGTTGAATGCGTGGAAACTTTCGGGAGTGGACACACTGAAGAGTGTTTATGTAGACAAATTGTTACATGTGATCAGCTGTGTGGCCACATTCTAGAGTTAGGAGGAGCGAGCATACAAAACGATGCCATGAGATATATAATACAGCACCATAACATATAAAATGGCACCAAGAATGATTTTTATTCAGTTATCATTTATCAGTTATCAGTTGGGGTATCTTCATTGCACTCCAGACATGTCCATAGGTGCTCAGATGATTTTTATTGCTCAAATGAACCAGGCGTCACTTTTCACAAATAAGGCATAGAAGGAACTATCGACGAAAGAACTAACGAACAAACTTTACTTAGAATGGTTAAGAAATGGGCACAATTGCTCTCATACATTATTTCATTCATACATCACTTATGAAGCTAATCTTAGACAACAGAACAATATGCGTTAAACGCATGGACAATATGCAAATAATCAATAACACATGACTCACTAAAACTAATGTTTGACATGGCAATTATAATTAGCTAAGGTAGGTGTGACGTACCATACATAGGGGAATAGTAGTTAGAGATAGACCAAAGAGTGATTGTACAGACAAATTATTGCTTGAGATACACCGCAGAGTGATTGTACTGACAAACTGTTGTTGAGATACACCATTGAGTGATTGTACAGACACATTGTAGCTTGAGCTACACAAAAGAGTGATTGTAAAGACAAATTGTTGTTTGAGATACACCAAAGAGTGATTGTTTAGACAAATTGTTTTTAGATACACCGAAGAGTGATTTTACTGGCAAACTTTGCTTGAGAAACACCATTAAGTGATTTTATAGACAAATTGTTACTTAGCATACACCAAAACGTAATTTTATAGACAAACTGTTACTTAAGATACACCATTGAGTGATTGTATAGACATATTGTTATTTGCGATGCCCCAAATAGTGATTGTATAGACAAACTGTTGTTTGAGATACACCAAAGAGTGATTGTACAGACAAACTGTTACTTAAGATAAATCAAAGAGTGATTTTATAGACAAACTGTTACTTAAGATACTCCAAGAATGCTTGTATAAACAAACTGTTACATGTGATACACCACAGAGTGCTTGTATAGACAAGTTGTTGCGTGAGATAAACAACATAGTGCTTGTATAGACAAATTGTTGCGTGAGATAAACAACAGAGTGCTTGTATAGACAAATTGTTGCGTGAGATAAACAACAGAGTGCTTGTATAGACAAATTGTTGCGTGAGATACACCACAGAGTACTTGTATAGACAAATTGTTGCGTGAGATACACTAAAGAGTGCTTGTGTAGACAAATTCTTGCGTGAGATACATCACAGAATACTTGTATAGACAAACTGTTGCGTGAGATACAACACAGAGTGCTTGTGTAGACGAACTGTTGCGTGAGATACACCACAGAGTGCTTGTATAGACAAACTGTTGCGTGAGAGACATCACAGAGTGCTTGTGTAGACAAACTGTTGCGTGAGAGACATCACAGAGTGCTTGTGTAGACAAATTGTTGCGTGAGAGACATCACAGAGTGCTTGTATAGACAAACTATTGCGTGAAATACATCACAGAGTGCTTGTGTAGACAAATTGTTGCGTGAGAGACATCACAGAGTGCTTGTATAGACAAACTGTTGCGTGAAATACATCACAGAGTGCTTGTGTAGACAAATTGTTGCGTGAGAGACATCATAGAGTGCTTGTATAGACAAATTGTTGCGTGAAATACATCATAGAGTGCTTGTGTATACAAATTGTTGCGTGAGAGACACCACAGAGTGCTTGTGTAGACAAATTGTTGCGTGAAATACATCACAGAGTGCTTGTGTATACAAATTGTTGCGTGAGAGACACCACAGAGTGCTTGTATAGACAAATTGTTGCGTGAAATACATCACAAAGTGCTTGTGTATACAAATTGTTGCGTGAAATACATCACAGAGTGCTTGTGTAGACAAATTGTTGCGTGAAATACATCACAGAGTGCTTGTGTATACAAATTGTTGCGTGAAATACATCACAGAGTGCTTGTATAGACAAACTGTTGCGTGAAATACATCACAGAGTGCTTGTGTATACAAATTGTTGCGTGAAATACATCACAGAGTGCTTGTGTATACAAATTGTTGCGTGAAATACATCACAGAGTGCTTGTGTATACAAATTGTTGCGTGAAATACATCACAGAGTGCTTGTGTATACAAACTGTTGCGTGAAATACATCACAGGGTGCTTGTATAGACAAACTGTTGCGTGAAATACATCACAGAGTGCTTGTATAGACAAACTGTTGCGTGAGATACAACACAGAAAGCTAATGTAGACAAATTGTTGCGTGAGAGACACCACAGAGTGCTTGTATAGACAAACTGTTGCGTGAGATACACCACAGAAAGCTATTGTAGACAAATTGTTGCGTGAGAGACACCACAGAGTGCTTGTGTAGACAAATTGTTGCGTGACATACACCACAGAAAGCTATTGTAGACAAATTGTTGCGTGAGAGACACCACAGAGTGCTTGTATAGACAAATTGTTGCGTGAGATACACCACAGAGTGCTTGGTGTATTAGGGGATAAAGGGTAACAGCAGAAGAATAACTAAAGAAGACTATATTTTAAGCATGTCCAAACTGATAAAGCGCTCGCTCTTACATTTCCGTTGTGCTGATACCTAACGGGTTCAACCCCTATACTTATCAGTTGGGCTAAAATGTGAACTTCTCGTCCGTGACTCGTCCCCTGACGCTCGCCTGCGATCAATGCTTCGAATTCGCATCGGGGGCCGATTTTTATAATTTACGTGGACTTCGAGTTGGACCCAGCCAAAATAATGGATACCAGGAAATGCTTTATAGAGTGAAAACAACAGGTGGTATGTTGACAGATCAGCCCTCCAGTGCCGATTGGTCGGCACTATGGATGTTCGTCCATCAAATCAAATCAAATCAAATCAACTTTATTAGGGTCACAAATTGGGCGCGCAGGCCCGTCTTACATTCGGCCCTTCCAGTCACTCGTCTTTCGTTCATCAAGAGCATTATACATTTACATAGGAAGAAAATAAACATTGTGAAATAAATGTTGTAAACATAAACAATCCATACTTGGTCCATGGTCCATTCATCACGAATGATGAGGACCAATCATTCATTGCATCTTTTGATTTGATGAAGAACGAATGACTTGCGCTTTCGTTTGGATTATAGTGAGGTAGTGTCACAGGATAAATTAACTTGTCAGTCGATCGATGACAACCAGGCCCGACATTATTTTGCTAACACAATTGACTCTTTGATGGTGAACAAACTGAGGAAAATACGTCGGTACAGATTCTCTGCACCTGGTCGACAGTGTGTGTGAGATCAAAGGGAGTCACGTCGAGTTGTCTACACACAGTCGACAGTTTGATGACAGGATGTTGTTCGAGAGGTGTGTATTGGCAACATTTGTCTACAAAACGGGAGTTGGCCGTTGAAAGTAATGGACAGATGTCTGCTGGAGGTCAGAAGGATTCTGTAATGGGAGAAAGGTCTCTGGCTCACAGACAACCCGGATATTTGTTGGATGAGACAAAGAACTCCACAGATGAAAAGGAAACTTGACAGCTAATTGACCCTGGTTAGTCTGGAAACAGGAGGACAATGCCAGATTCTGGACTGATTGGCGTCTGGACTTTCTGGTGACTCACTCAAGCACCCATATAAAACCCAGTGCAGTAAACAGGTAGAGGGAGTCGAGGAAAACATTCTGTAGTGTTAGGAGTGGGGATTATTCCGAGTTGTGTTATATGAGAGGGACTAGACTATCTAAGTAGTGATAGTTATCCACGGACATAGATCCAATCGGATTGCCTAGTTTCTCGAGTAACAACAGGAATAGACATATGGTAGGCAATTAATTATATCTAACTTAAGAGTATGATTAGGAATAGAGTACAGTACTGTGTGGTGATATAATGTATTATAGGTGCAGTGATATAATGTATTATGATTAGTGATAGAATGTTCTATAAGTGCGGTGCTAGAAAGTATCATATGAGCGTCGACACTAGTATTCTATTGTGTGGCTTCAAGTAGCTTGTGTTATATATCATTTTACTCGGGAAGTTGAGGACAATGTTGTGGAATAATAATTAGAGAGATTAAGGATGGTTGAGAGGGAGGAGGGGAATGGGTAATGGTAGGATCTTCCAGTAGGGCATCTGCTGGGTTTCTACCCGTTCCTTTAGTCTTTCCTGGTGTTGCCATGTCTCAGATCATATGATTGAGTTATTTGGCCGTATGACAGAGATCGGATCTCTGTTATAGATCTGAGTGCTGTTATTGGCCTACACTTGCCTAATTCTGGCCAGGACTGAGTTGCCCTCACCATGATGTTATCTGCTCTACAGGTTCCATGTACAGTTCCCCTTGAGTGTTCCACTTGAGTGTGCGATGATTTACTACGAAGAAGCAGGTTCAAAGTTTTATACAAGGAGGGCTCAGCATCTGAAGACAGAGGTTGCTGAGAGGCCGCTACATAGGGCTTATACCCAAGTTGGTTTGCGGGAACCTGGCTTCTGCTGAGCAGGACATGTTGATGAGATTGAGGTTTAGCCAAGTGATAGATGTATCAATGAACAGTCAGAACATTGCATAATTTATACTGATACCCAGAACAGTTAGATTGTGGTGTTAATATGAGGAATCTTTAGAACCAGTGACTCTAGATCCATTAAGATTTCTCCAATAACAGTGACAATAGGATTAGAATTTCCTGATTAACAATCCGTTAAATAACCGAGGAAGTTCATAGTGTGAATCAGACTCTAATTAGACAGTGTTTGTCAGGGGTGTCTAAGCATCCTGGTGGTTCCAGCGACAACGGAGGAAGTCTTCACGTGACCGGAGGAGCATCACCTGGGTGAGGCTACTTGTATGGGATACATGGTGCTGGTGTGTCTTCAGCACAGGGATGAGAATGAATATCCTCTTGAACACTGATCTGAGTCTATAGACGATTTAGAATACCCGTCACACATTCTACACCTTATACACACATACACTTCTCCTACATATACTCTTTGCTTTAATAAATTTCTTGTTTTTATTTGTTGAAGCGAGAGTTGTCAAGTATGTTATGTTGGGGAAGAATGAGAGGGGGCATGATCCAGGGGTGAGTAAGAGTGAGAGGAAGGTGTCTTCAGATTGAGGGAGTGTGTGGACGGAGTCTGCTGGATTTCTCCAGAATAGAGATATTGAATTAAAAATAATGTGGGTGTTGATTCTCTTCACTCCAGGGACGACACTAAAGTGGTAAAGAAGAACAAGTAACTAATACGACAGTCATTCTTTACACACACACGACATTTATTGGGGGCTCGTAAACGTGATCTTTGGACAGCGGGATCTTTAGACAACGAGATCTTTTAACGTCAGATCTTTAGTTAGAGGATGGAGATATCCTATTAGTGAGAATCCAGCTAGAGTGAATGTGGATAGGTGTTAGGACTTATCTTACCTGTTCACACTTCACACGTCTGCATAGGTCTGTGGTCCTGATTCTACTCTTGTCACTGAGTGATTGTGTTGTGTTGTGTGGTGTGTTATAAATATATAGATTAATAGTATTTTGTCATTAGCTATATAGTTGTTTAGAGATAATCTATACTCTATCTGTTGAGTTACCTCTCTGTAAAATGGCCACTCCTAAACTGACTACGGCAGAACTTAGGGCAAAGGGGGGAGAAATGGGATTGTTGGGTTCTGCTCTAACAGATTACATACAGGAGGTGGAGAGGGAATATCGTCAAGCAGAAAGGGAAGATCGGAAGGCCGAGTTGGAATTGAGAAGGATGGAGGCAGAACAAGCAGCTAAGAAATTGGAAGCAGAACAAGCTGCTAGGCAACTTGAGGCTGAGCAAGCCATGAGAAGGCTGGAAATAGAAGCTAAAAAACTGGAAGCAGAGCAAGCTGCTAAGATACTTGAGGTTGAGCAAGCTGCTAAGCAACGGGAAGCGGAGCAAGAGGCCCAGAAAAGGGAGCATGAGTACCGGATGCGGGATCTCGAGCTCAAGAGGCAATCTGGTGGGGAAACTGAGGGAGCAGTGGGAGGTTCCTCTCTCCCTGGCTCAACCCCAGTAAGTGGACATAGCTACCATGCTATGAAGTTCCCTCTAGCGATCTACGAGGAGGACAAAGAGAAGATTGACCAGTACCTTCAACGCTTCGAGGCTATGTCAGTTGCTATGGGTCTGGAGCGTGACAAATGGAATCTTAAGCTATCCCAGGGATTACGCGGGACCGGTTACGAGGTTTATTCTCGCCTGCCACCAGGACATGAAAACAATTATGACGAGTTGAAGACGGCTTTGCTGAAACGATTTGAAGTTACGTCCCATACCTACCGGAAAAAATTTCGAGGAGCGAAACGAGAACCGGGGGAGTTGTTCGCCGCCTATAGTCTGCGTCTGAAAGCATATCTCCATAAGTGGATGGATTTGGCTGGGTTTACGCATGACTATGAGAGTCTGGAAGAGCTCACGGTAGTCGACCAGATGCGGAAGCAAATGTCGAAACCTCTCAGGACATTTTTGGGAGAACAAGGGGCGTAACGAATCGACATGGTGACGAAATTGGCGGAACGGTTCGTCGAGGTCCATGGGGAGGCAGCAGAAAACATTTCTACAAACACCAAAAGTCAGGAAAAACATAACCTGAAGAAAGCAAAAAGCACAGGAACTAAAAAGGTGGAACCATATGTCAAAACTTCAGAGGAGAGTTCGGAGAAGACGAAGGGTGAAAGCAAGAAAACCTCGAGCTCGACACAAAAACGACCATGGTCAGAGAAGTGGTGTTCGATTTGTAAGTCACCTTCTCACAATACGAGGGATTGCAAATCGAAGGCTAAGAACCCTCACTTCGCGGCATGTCAAGTGACTTCAACGCAGGTGGACACTGACAATGCCAAGGTCTACAAGGATGCTCACCACCAGGAGAGCTCACTCAATTCCGGCACAAGAAAATCTAGGACATGGAAATGGTGCAAACACTGCAGGTCGAATACACACAATGCTATTGACTGCAGGGAAAAGTCGGGAGACACTCAATACGTCGGGTGCCCCGGAAAACCTAAGGTGGAGCCCACCGAACAGGTCGAGGCCGAAGAAGAGACTCCAGACCAGGAAAAACCACCTGTAGTGGAATTGGTAGAGGTTAACGATCGTCAAGTGGAGTGTTTATACGACACAGGACTGGACGGGGAGGCCGTGATTTCTGCGGATCTGGTACATCCAGAACAATTCACAGGTGAAACCATGGAGATACAGCCTGCACAGAAGAGTGCTGTAGCCATGAAATTGCCCATTGCCAGAGTGGAGATTCGGTCAAGATATGTCACCGGCACCATCAAGGCCGCTGTATTGACCGATCCCATTTTCCCCGTAATCCTCGGTTGCCGGTATGTCTTTCTGGGAATGCCCAGGGAGCCAATCCATATGGGAGCAATACAGACTCGCTCTCAGACGAGAACGGATGAGGCAGAAGGCAATGTGACTAACCCATTGCCAGGGGAGTTGCGAACTGCCCAGAGTGAGGATGCTACTCTACGTCCTTGCTACAAAAGCTGCAGAAAAGTGCCGATCCACCCAAACGGGGGCAGTACTATATGAAGAATATGATACTCTACATGAGAGCTGGAAGGGGAGACAACCTACATGGTCAGTTGGTGGTCCCAAAGGCCCACCGGTCCCAGATTCTTCATATGGGGCATACCATCTCCTTTAGTGGACACATGGGTATTGCCGCCACCATGCAGCGAATTTCCTGCCACTACGATTGGCCGGGAATGACAGGTGATGTGCGTCGGTATGTGAAGTCATGCCCTGAGTGCCAGAGGGTGGCACCGAAACACTGGACAGCACCGGTGGTGTTGGGTGAGATGCCCATCATGAACTCTCCTTTCGAGAGGGTAGCCATCGATATCGTGGGTCCACTTCCTAGGACTAGGAAGAGGAACATGTACATACTCACCATGGTGGATTGCTGTACAATGTGGGGTGAAGCCATACCGTTGACCACAATTGACTCGAAACGAGTGGCGGACGCACTGATGGAGGCCTTTACTAGATTAGGCTTTCCTGATCAAATACTGACGGACAATGGGTTCCAGTTTTGTGGAAAACATATGGAGGAGGTATTTAGGGTATTCCACTCTAACCATATCCATACCAGCCCTTACCACCCTCAAGCCAATGGACAAGTAGAGCGTTTCAACGGCACGTTGATGACAATGCTCAGGAAACTAGCGCAGAAAAAACCTGATAGGTGGGATGAATATATCCCAGCAGCACTCTTTGCCTATCGGGAAGTTCCTCATGGCTCAACAGGACTACCACCTGCTACGTTGCTGTTTGGTCGTCCAATCAAGGGACTGCTGGAAGCCATGTTAAGGAGTTGGACTGAAGAGGGGACATCAGAAGAAGTGATCTCTTCTTACAGATATGTGGAGGAACTAAAAGAAAAACTTCACAAGGGATGGACTCTGGCGAATCAAAACTTGAAAAAGGCCAGAAAAAGACATGCGGCTTACTACAATCGTAGGTCAAAAGACAGATCTCTAGAGGTGGGAGACAAAGTATTGTTGCTACTCCCAACGGGAAACAACAAACTGGAGATAGGTTGGCAAGGACCATTTCCCGTGGAAAGGGTGATATCCAGAACCAACTATCAGATTCGGATCCGGGGAAAGTCGAAGATTTTCCATATCAATCTCTTGCGGAAATACGAAGAGAGACCAGGAGAAAAAGCAGCTCACCTCATGGCAATGGCAGTTGCAGTGGAGACGGAAGTGGGAACCAACGAGGGAAGGGAATATCCCCTGGTACACCAGGAAACCTACAAGGATGTACAGGTGAACCCTGATCTGACTTCCCAGGAGAGGGAAAAGATAACCCAGGTTCTCGAGTCTCATAAGGAGATACTGACTAATAAACCAGGACGAACGAGGTTGGTGGAGTTCGAGATGACTTTGACCACTCAAGAGCCTGTTCGCCAAAAGGTTTACCCGGTGCCATTCTCTAAAGAAAACGCCCTGGGGGAGGAAATACAGAAACTGTTGGAGGATGACGTGATTGCACCTTCCACATCCCCATACAATGCGGGGGTAGTTTTGTTACGAAAACCAAGTGGAGAACACCGGTTGTGTATAGACTACCGACTTCTGAACAGTCATACACAATTTCAGGTGGAACCTTTGCCGAATCCAACTCAGCTATTCGGGAGGCTCCATAAAGCAAGGTATTTCTCAAAGGTGGATCTGAGTCGCGGGTATTATCAGATTCCGGTCAAACCGGAGGTTCGACCCCTACTGGCCTTCAGTACCCCCAGTGGACAGTATGAATTCAAGCTCATGCCCTTTGGACTCAGCAATGCACCTAGTGTGTTTACTCGCATGATGAGGACTTTACTAGATCCTTTAAAGGATCCGTCCATCATCTCATTCATGGATGATATTCTGATTTCCAGTGACAGTTTGGATGACCATTTACAATCCTTGGAAAGTGTTTTCAATAGGCTCAAGGAAGCAGGGCTTACAGCTCGTCCAACCAAGTGCATGATCGGTTACCAGACTCTGGAATTTCTAGGTCACACCATCACTCCAGGACACATTGTCCCAGAGGAAAAGAACCTAGAGAAAATCAGAAGTGCTCCAAGGCCGAAAACGAAGAAGGATGTGCGATCTTTTCTCTCGTTGTGTGGGTTTTACCACAAATTTATCCCACATTTCACAGAACTGGGAGCTCCTTTAACAGAAACCTTGAAAAAGGGATTCCCGGACCAAATAGTTTGGACACCAGAATGTGAGAGTGCCTACAGTCAGTTGAAGAAGGCCTTGGTCAGCAAACCTGTGTTACAGCTCCCGGACCTTTCCAAACCATTTGTGTTGAGAACGGATGCAAGTGGGATTGGGATTGGGACAGCTTTGTTACAGGAAGGAAAAGACGATGCTTCAGTTTTGAAACCAGTGGCATATGCAAGCAAGAAACTTCTCCCGGCTGAGAGGAATTATTCGACCGTTGAGAGAGAGTGTTTGGCTCTTGTATGGGCCGTACAAAAATTCCAGCCTTATTTGTATGGAGTTCAGTTTTGAGTTCAGTCGGATCATCAACCTTTGATATTCCTGGCCACTTCTCAGAAGCTCAACGCCCGTTTGATGCGGTGGTCGTTGCTACTTCAGCCATACCACTTTACAGTGGAGTATATACCTAGGAAGGAAAATGTTGGAGCTGATTTCCTGTCTAGACATCCAGCTCCTGAAGAAGAGGAATAGGTCATCTGGATCGAACCTCCAAGAAGAAAGAGTTGTTGCGGACTACTCTCTTAGGAGAAGGCCTATGTCACAGGATAAATTAACTTGTCAGTCGATCGATGACAACCAGGCCCGACATTATTTTGCTAACACAATTGACTCTTTATGGTGAACAAACTGAGGAAAATACGTCGGTACAGATTCTCTGCACCTGGTCGACAGTGTGTGTGAGATCAAAGGGAGTCACGTCGAGTTGTCTACACACAGTCGACAGTTTGATGACAGGATATTGTTCGAGAGGTGTGTATTGGCAACATTTGTCTACAAAACGGGAGTTGGCCGTTGAAAGTAATGGACAGATGTCTGCTGGAGGTCAGAAGGATTCTGTAATGGGAGAAAGGTCTCTGGCTCACAGACAACCCGGATATTTGTTGGATGAGACAAAGAACTCCACAGATGAAAAGGAAACTTGACAGCTAATTGACTCTGGTTAGTCTGGAAACAGGAGGACAAAGCCAGATTCTGGACTGATTGGCGTCTGGACTTTCTGGTGACTCACTCAAGCACCCATATAAAACCCAGTGCAGTAAACAGGTAGAGGGAGTCGAGGAAAACATTCTGTAGTGTTAGGAGTGGGGATTATTCCGAGTTGTGTTATATGAGAGGGACTAGACTATCTAAGTAGTGATAGTTATCCACGGACATAGATCAAATCGGATTGCCTAGTTTCTCGAGTAACAACAGGAATAGACATATGGTAGGCAATTAATTATATCTAACTTAAGAGTATGATTAGGAATAGAGTACAGTACTGTGTGGTGATATAATGTATTATAGGTGCAGTGATATAATGTATTATGATTAGTGATAGAATGTTCTATAAGTGCGGTGCTAGAAAGTATCATATGAGCGTCGACACTAGTATTCTATTGTGTGGCTTCAAGTAGCTTGTGTTATATATCATTTTACTCGGGAAGTTGAGGACAATGTAGTGGAATAATAAGAGAGACTAAGGATGGTTGAGAGGGAGGAGGGGAATTGGTAATGGTAGGATCTTCCAGTAGGGCATCTGCTGGGTTTCTACCCGATCCTTTAGTCTTTCCTGGTGTTGCCATGTCTCAGATCATATGATTGAGTTATTTGGCCGTATGACAGAGATCGGATCTCTGTTATAGATCTGAGTGCTGTTATTGGCCTACACTTGCCTAATTCTGGCCAGGACTGAGTTGCCCTCACCATGATGTTATCTGCTCTACAGGTTCCATGTACAGTTCCCCTTGAGTGTTCCACTTGAGTGTGCGATGATTTACTACGAAGAAGCAGGTTCAAAGTTTTATACAAGGAGGGCTCAGCATCTGAAGACAGAGGTTGCTGAGAGGCCGCTACATAGGGCTTATACCCAAGTTGGTTTGCGGGAACCTGGCTTCTGCTGAGCAGGACATGTTGATGAGATTGAGGTTTAGCCAAGTGATAGATGTATCAATGAACAGTCAGAACATTGCATAATTTATACTGATACCCAGAACAGTTAGATTGTGGTGTTAATATGAGGAATCTTTAGAACCAGTGACTCTAGATCCATTAAGATTTCTCCAATAACAGTGACAATAGGATTAGAATTTCCTGATTAACAATCCGTTAAATAACCGAGGAAGTTCATAGTGTGAATCAGACTCTAATTAGACAGTGTTTGTCAGGGGTGTCCAAGCATCCTGGTGGTTCCAGCGACAACGGAGGAAGTCTTCACGTGACCGGAGGAGCATCACCTGGGTGAGGCTACTTGTATGGGATACATGGTGCTGGTGTGTCTTCAGCACAGGGATGAGAATGAATATCCTCTTGAACACTGATCTGAGTCTATAGACGATTTAGAATACCCGTCACACATTCTACACCTTATACACACATACACTTCTCCTACATATACTCTTTGCTTTAATAAATTTCTTGTTTTTATTTGTTGAAGCGAGAGTTGTCAAGTATGTTATGTTGGGGAAGAATGAGAGGGGGCATGATCCAGGGGTGAGTAAGAGTGAGAGGAAGGTGTCTTCAGATTGAGGGAGTGTGTGGACGGAGTCTGCTGGATTTCTCCAGAATAGAGATATTGAATTAAAAATAATGTGGGTGTTGATTCTCTTCACTCCAGGGACGACACTAAAGTGGTAAAGAAGAACAAGTAACTAATACGACAGTCATTCTTTACACACACACGACAGGTAGTGGTTGCGCAACTCCGTCGACCTCACTCTCTCGCCTGCGTCCATCTGGTTCCAGTGGCGAGCATGGCAAGACGACTGGAGACGGACACAGGTGCAGTGGGCGTAGGGTTCTGCCACAGGCAAGATTTTCCTGTTTGTATTGGCTCTCACAAAAAATGGTAGCCTAGAGCCTCGTGCAAACGGCCCTTCTGTCAATTCCTTTAATTTTTAGTTTTGAGACAAGCGTAGAGACGAGCATATGACTACTGACAGGATCAACCAGGTATCCATCGGATAGACGGACTGACTGCCAGGACAGACCACACACATATGCGGCCAGCGAGATTTTGCCCGCAGAAGATATTGCTCGTCTAAGTTGCGAACAAATCTCCTGATCTAGGGTTGAGCCTCAACAGTTCGCAAAGCATACGACTACTGGCAGGATCAACCAGATATCTATCGGACAGACGGACTATTCACGCACACGCAGGCCAAGAGTAGCATCGCTAAAGCGCGCCCTCCCGGTACAAGGTGATACATGCAAAACCACTGGACGCCTACCGACGAGCTTTCAAGCTACGCCGGCAGGACTGACCGAAAAGCTAATGGGGCTAGCGTCATATAACCAGTGCATCTCAAAGCTGTACACGGTTCCTTTCATGATGTCTATTTACATCAGGATTCCGAAACACTCGGTGGTAAGGCGAAATAAACGCGATTTCGCAATCCTGTGTACTGGGATCCAAATCAGCCGCACGTGATTTGGCAGCTGACTGGCTTGCGTTGATTTTCAGTAGAGTATGAGCGTCAGTTGTTCAGAAACCAATCGCAAATTACAAAGTTTACAATTGCCTACAAATGTAATATACGCATAAAGTGCTCGGGTTGATTACTTATTTTTGTAAAATCACTATACTCATGGGCTCGTCGTCTACTAAGTGAGGGAAAGATTGGCCACCTGTTCCTCCTAGCATCCAGGCCTATTAAATGTAATGGCACAGTCACATCACAGACACTCAGCATAAAACAACTTCAGGACAAATGTAATTCTTATTTATAAATTGTTTGACTGCGCAAAACACTGACCAAGGAGTCTGAAATACTCCTCGCATCATGCAAGGATTAATTTATTTTTTTTTAAACCTTGACCACAAGTAGTCTGACTAATTGGGGTGGAGGTGGGGGGGGTGGGGGGGGGGGCTGAGTGGTCTCGAGATATGGTGTCCGTCTCGAGTGCTGGAGGTCCCGGGTTCAAGCCCCGGTGAGGGCCGGGATTTTTTTCACGTGGACTTCTAGTAACAAAATTTTCCCTGGTCTCTGGGTAGTGAGATTTGTATTGTTGCGCACGGAAAAAACATCCCTTGTTGGAAAATCGGTAAAGGGTAGCCTAACGGCTCTGCCGGGCAAACCTTCGAGTTAAAAATCTACTCAAAGTATTTCAGGATCCTCGCCGGTGCTACGGAGTTCGTGCACTGAGCTGAGTTTCTCTAGACCAGAGGTTCCCAAACCACGGCCCGCGGGCCACTTGTGGCCCGCCAGCCGTCAGAAAGTGGCACGTGAGGCCTCGTTATTTAATATAATATATTTTAATAATTTTAAAAATGCACTCAGAGCGCCCCGTCAGCGTGCGATAATTTACTCTGCTCGTGGTTGGTATGCTCAGATATTATGGAATGCACCTGTTCAGTTCACAACGAAACGTTACGAAGTTCCCATATCCCAGTCTTGTCGACCAATCAGAGTGCGCAAGGCGCCATGTTGTCTGCTACAACTGTTTAGCAGAGTCGGCAGTATTGTGTTGAAATTAGATTTTTTTTTTTTTTTCAAATAAAAATGTACCGTTAAAGCCGATAAACATGTGTGTGAAAAATCCAAAATAAAAGAATAGTAAAAAGCGAAAATGTGAAGACGTTGCTTGTCGTGAATTCAACGACGATTGGACGGATAAATTTTTGTTTATGCCTAGCCATAGTGGTAAACCAGTTTGCTTAATTTCCGGATTTTGTAAATTGTAAATTTTTATTCATTGGTAATTGATGAATCCACTGACATTTGTGACACAGCTTAGGTCGCAGTTTTTGTTCCAGCAATAAACGATAATGTTGAAGTCAAACATCGGGGAGCGGCTGGCCGAGTGGCTAGAACGCCGGACTCTCCTGCGGGAGACCCGGGTTCGACCCTTCGGTAAGGTGTGGGATTTTTTTCTGTCGGGGGCAAAAAGAAAATCTTAACCTGTACAGTTCGAGGCGACTGCACTAGCCAAGTGGCCTTAATTCCTCAGGCTCAAAGACCCCTCTGCTATACACCGCAAGGTACTATATTGGCAGTAAATTACAGTTTTAAGTGCCAGTTGAAGTCATTGAATAACTTCTAGGACTTTAATCGATGCATACAACTACCAAAGGGACTGATCTGTTTGAAACTCTGAAGTTGTGTGCAGAGAAAAACAACATAGAATGGACCAAATTGCACTGTGTATGCACCGACGGTGCTCAGGCTTTGACGAGTAAAAAGTTTGGATGTCTAACATTAGTGGAACAGTTTCTTGGCCGCACTGTATTAAAATATCATTGCATAATTTACCAAGAAGCTCTGTGTGGAAAGACATTAAATCTGAAACATGTCATCAATGTTGTTATGAGATGTCTGAACAAAATTCGAAGTAAGGCGCTGAACAGGCGTGAGTTCAGACAGTCGCTATCAGACCTGAACGAGGAATACGGTGAGCTACTGTTACACTGTGATGTCAGATGGATGTCTAAAGGGAAAGTCCTGTCACGTTTCTGGCCTTGAAAAATAGTGTCTATCTGTTTCTGTCTGAAATAAATGAATTGCCTACAGAACGGGAATGTCTGCTGAACGGTCACTGGCTTAATGACCTGGCAGTTTTGGTGGACATCACGTCTCATTTAAACTCTTTAAATGCGATTATCTAGGGGAAAAAACAAACTATTCACAAATTTGTGCGATGTCATTTCTTCATTTAAAATAAGACTACGACTGTTTATTGGACAGCTGACTGAAGGGACTTTAGAGGCGTTTCCAACTCTGAAAACGCTTATGGTGGAAAAGAAATGTGACTTGTTACAGTACAAAGTAAAATTTGAAAGTCTTCTGGATATCTTTCAGTCGAGATTTTGAGAGTTCACAATAGAAGAGGATAATGTTGCCCTCTTCATAAATTCGTTCTTATTTCCTGATGCCAAGCTCCGTCAATTACAGCGAAACCTTCAGCACGAAGTAATTGATTTGAAATGCAATTCTGCATTGAGATGTACATTTCTGGAGCTGCCTGCTTCACCTTCAGCTGATCATATGATTTCATTCTGGCGAGTATTGCCTGTCGAACAATTTGAACATTTGCGTTCATTCGCCCAGAGATACATTTGTCGTTTTGGTTCGACTTACAGATGCGAGCAGTCATTTTCCGCAATGGCCGTTATAAAAAATAAGCAACGTCCAAGACTCACCGACAGTAACCTAACTGCGCTTATGACTTTGGGCACGACAGATTTGTGCCCAGACATTGATAAACTGGCATCTGAACTGAAGTAAGTGGTTATAAAAAAAAACAGTTACAACTGTAAATTAATTACATTAATAGCAATTTTCTAAATTGATTAAAAATTTATTGTTAAATGAACTTTTGATTTTAAACCAAAAAATGACCGCAGTGTAGTAATGACATAGACTGCCTTTAAAGTTTTAGAAGTTTGTTGACGAAAGTTAAGAAAGTTAAGGTAAGAATGATATTGCGAATGTTTTATAATTTTACAACTTTGTGGCCCGCTTAACTACCGAAAATAGTTGATATGGCCCTCTGCTTGAAAAGCTTGGGAACCACTGCTCTAGACTCAGGCTTGAGTTAGGAGTAGAACGGAGCACTTATGGGTTACACCCGTGTGCCATGATGTTGATCTGCAGGCTAAACTAAACTAAACTTGTCTGACTAAGAAAGTCATGGCAGGAAGTAAAGCAATTACATGGCTGGAGACACATACATTTCACTCGGGCATGTTTCCTTAGCTACTTAATGAGTATGCTCAAGAAGATAGAGATCGGGTGGGTCCGAAGACAGTGGTTGTTGTCTCTGGGGCTGTCACGGCTGGTAAAGATTAGTTTCATTTTCGTGCCAGGGTATGCGGGTGTACAAGGAAATGAGCAGGCTGACAGATTTTCGGGTAAGGTTACTGTGGAGGGCGGACGCGCCATGGACCAGGCTGATATACTGAATGCTCTGCGAGAAGTCAGTAGCTTACGAGACCCAAGTGATGACTGTGAATCTACCACCCTGGTGAGACTGCGAGAACAGCAAGTTAAAAGCGATATGGCCAAACAAGAACATTATGCAGGAAGCCAAAGAAGATTAATAAACCAACACAGAACTGGTGTCGTTAGCCGCTACGCGCTGCGGGATTTACCGAGGAGGGGATCCGAGCACATATGGACTGAATGGTTCGTTGTGCATTGAGGATGATCTGTCGACTAACTAACTAACTAACTAACTAACTAGCTAGCTAGCTAGCTAACTAACTAACTAACTAACTAACTAACTAGCTAGCTAACTAACTAACTAACTAACTAAGGATTTAACTGTGTGGATTTTGTGCAGAATGTATGCCAGGGACCTTCAGTGTAGATTAGTGCAAGGATCTCTTCAGCACCGCGTTGCCTTGTACCAACATTAGAAGAGTGCGCATTCCTGTTTGCCTTACCAGCTGCTTGGATAAATGAATGGCAATTTTAGTCTCGCAAACACAGGTATGGCATTCGGCACTCTCGAGTACTTGAAACTGTTTGCGAATCTGATCGTACTGGCCCGGAGTGGGCCGATAATACCACTCGTTGTGGCGGATTGATTTCACAAAAAGACGTACAGGCTTGACGGGAGATGGGAGCCCTGGAAACAGAACAGATTTGCAGACACACTGTCGGGCAAATGTGCTCGTTAACACGAAGTTTCATTCTCAGTATTTCCTGGCCATGGCAGTTGTTGTTGTTGTTGTTGTTGTTGTTGTTGTTGTTGTTGTTGTTGTTGTTGTTGTTGTTGTTGTTGTTGTTGTTGTTGTTGTTGTTGTCTCTTTCTTACCGCCTCTTTCTCTTCACCATGTTCTTCATGTTCTTTTTCTTCTTAAACCGCCACTTCCTCCTCCTCCTTGATCTTCACTTCTTTCTCCCCCTCCTCGTCCTCTTCTTCTTCCCATCCTAGTAGCCCTTCTTTTCTTCTTCATCTCTATTTCTCACCTCCTCCTTCTCTTCTGCCTATTCTTAATCTTTTTTTTTTCTTCTTAAGCCATCTCACCCTCCTTTTCCTTTTCTTTGATCTTTACTTCCTTCTCCTCTTTCCATCCTCCTCCTCTTCTTCTCTTCTCCTGCTTTCTCTTCGACTACTACTCTCTTCTTCTTCTTCTTCTTCTTCTTCTTCTTCTTCTTCTTCTTCTTCTTCTTCTTCTTCTTCTTCTTCTTCTTCTTCTTCTTCTTCTTCTTCTTTATCCTCCTCCTCCGCCTCTTGTTGTTACTATTGTCGTTGTTGTTGTTGTTATAAAGCACCAATACCCCGCACAGCCACGCAGACCCAGCCAATCTGTCCGCCTGTTTGTTTCACAACACACCAGCAGGTCCTGGGGAGAAGTTCCAGCTGATGCTCTTTATCTTTGCTTCTAGGGAGCTGAGTGGTCTCAAGGTATGATGTCCGCCTCGAGTGCTGGAGGTCCCGGGCTGGGCCGAATTTTTTTCACGTGGACTTCTGGTAACAAAATTTCCCCTGGTCTCTGGGTAGTGAGATCGGAGGCCCGTGTGTATTGCTGCGCACGTAAAAAATCTCTTGGCAGTTGGAAATCGAAAAAGAGTAGCCTAACGGCGCTGCCCGGGCAAAATTTCGAGTTAAAAAACTACCCAAGGTATTTCAGGATCCTTGCCGGTGCTACGGAATTCGTGCACTGAGCTGAGATTCTCTGGACTCAGGTTTGATATAGGAGTAGAGCGGAGTACTTATGGGTTACACTCGTGCGCCGTGGTGCTGATCCGTCGACTAAACTAAACTAAACTAAACTAAACTATCTTTGCTTCTATCCGAAGCATGCCTGTTTTCACCTTTCCCAACATGCTCTGTTTGTCCGTTACAGACACGACATGCATGTGCTGTTTGTCCCTCCAGCCAGCGGAATTCCGCAGTGACGGCCTCCACCTCCAGTCTCAGACTAAATGTTAAGGCATCACATTTATTATAAAAGAACGCGATGTAATGCAGCTTTACAAAACACAAAACAAAAACAAAACCAAAGGATGTTCCTGTGACAAGCCTTCATCAGCAAGCAACCACAAGAAATCGCAAGGAGAAAACACTATACTGACTACATAAAGGCATACTAACAGAATTATGAGAATGGAAAGATGAAAATAAATATAGTAAAGAAACATTTGTTGTATTTGTTCATTTTTATAATTATTATTTCTTGTATTTGTTAGCTGATGAAAGGTTGTCACCTCATCGTCCTTTGTTTTCCGTTTTGTGTTGTGAAAAGCTGCATTACTGCGTGCGTTGTTTGTTTGTTTGTTTGTTTTAATATTGTTTACCGTTTCACAGCTTTGAAGAAATTAAACTAATTTTATTCATTGGTATCATATTAAGAAGAGAAAAACAACCAGAAACAATGAAAGCAGGACTAAAGTGGGGGTAATAGTAACACTAGATTTCATTAGAAACCAGCAGGTGAAATGATTGGGCCACATAACTTGGCTATCAGCTAACAGTATACCACAACAAGCAATTGTGTACAGACCAAATGGAAGCAGAAGAAGAGGCCAACCATGTACGTAAACGATGGACAGAGGGAATAACAGAGTCCATGGAAATCTAGATATTTGAATCCCACAAACAGCCCGGCTGTTTATGTTTCACCTTCACACCGCAAGGTACAAGTGGAACTAGATGAGATGGTTTGATGTTGAGAAGAGATTATGAGGTTACATGGGATGATGAGATAAGATTGGATGACGAGATGAGATGATGAGATGAGATGAAATGAGATGATTAGATGAGATGATGTGATGAGATATGAGATGAGATAATGAGATGATGAGATGAGATGAAATGAGATGAGAAGATGAGATGATGAGGTGAGATATAATGAGGGGGTGACATTAGATGATGTGATGAGGTGTGAGGATGAGATGAGATAATGGGATGAGATGAGATGATGTTATGAGATGAGATGATGGGATGAGATGGGATGATCAGATGAAATTAGTTACCATACGTAAACTGTGTTTATGAGTACTAATAAGCACTATTTAGAGCAATATAAGACACTCAGACTTGCATACAACTGCAGCAACAAATTCTTAAACTTCCGGTGTGCCGATACCGAGTCAGCGGGTGCAACCCCTACACCGGTCAGTACGACTAAAATGTTGACTTCTCGTCCTTGACTTGGAGATATAAATTACCAGTGCCACTGAAATCGGAGTGAGGTATCCTGATGGCGAGAGACACTGGTAATAGGGAGAGCTAATCCACACGCAAAAATCAGTTTAGTGCACTAGATGTAGAAGCCCGTGTCTGGACTACACTAGAGATCAAAGCTAGCGAGCGCAGTCAACCCCAGCATTGTTTGTTTTTTGTTGTTTGTGATTATTGACAAGTTTACGTTCAATAGTTTGCCATTGCTTTCTGAACCACGGCACCCATACCATTGTATGGAATACCAACGCAAGACGGTCTGCTTCCAAATCACCCGCAGCTGTGTTTCGAACGCGGGTATGCGGGATTACGCATTGCGTTTGTAACAGCTTCGTTACAATCATCCAAAACCTACTGGGGTTGACTTACTGCGTCCTTTCCCAATCATCCAAAACCTACTGGGGTTGACTTTCTGCGTCCTTGTCAGGACGTTATAATCAACCCCGTTATTTATTGTCTAGACAATGTTTCGTTAAGTAGTTTTCTATTGCTTTCTGAACGAAAAGCCAACATTAAGTAAACCTGATCTGTGCAGGAATGAACGCGCTACTCCGCCATTAGCGCACGGAAAGTTTAAGAACGAACGCTGTTAATATTTCAGCCACGCTGACCTCCCAGGAAACGATACAAACAAACAATATCCCACTGGGAACTAAAGCTGCCAGAAATAGATCATGGCATAACCAGACACACACATACACAAAGAAAAACAACAATAAGGAAGAAATAATCGCAAAAGGAATAGCGGGATAATACATTACCAGAATGGCCTAGGATTGTCTAGCCATATATATATATATATACACACACACACACTCTCTCTCTCTCTCTCTCTCTCTCTCTCTCTCACACACACACACACACACACACACACACACACACACACACACACACACAGACAGACAGACAGACAGATGGATTGAAAAATGACAAAGGGGAAACTGAAGCAAGAGTGGTTATTCCACAATTGGGATTTCGCGCGCAGTTACAAAATAACAACACAAACTTCAATATAAACACAATAAACACAGCAGATATTACACCACTCGAGATAACCGCAATGGAAATAACCATCGTATCGGACTCATTGGCCGCGATAAAGTCAACAGAGAGATACTCAACTTGCAGCAGACCAGACATAAAGGAAGAAATACAAGAACCCATCACACGGTTGAGGGGCAAAAAAATCGGAAGTGTAAAAAATTTCCTGGATTCCGCAACACAAAGGAATAGCAGGAAAACGATAGGACAGATCAAAGCAGGTCAATTGTGAGACAGAAAGAAACTAGAAATAGAAGCAGAACTTAGTAAAATATAAATTAAAAGTCTGAGAAAAGAAGAAAAAACACCAGGAGAGATTTGAGGCAAAAATGGAGAGAAAGCCAGAACAACAGAACTACTTTCCAATAAATAAATAAACAAAACGAACTGACAAGAGCGCGCGCACAGAAACACACACACATATGCACGCACACACGCACAAAGACAGACAATATTCAATTCCTAGTAAACAAAATAAATAAATAAATAAATAAAATAAAACAAATGCAAAATCTACGGCTAGAGAAGAGGGCATTCAAATGTTAGAAACAATTCTGCACGTATTGTTGTGATCTGGATAACACCAGCCATTTCATATAAAACTGCCACCAATTTAATGAAGAAAGACACGACCTAACAACATCCTTGGTGAACAACTATAGGCCGAAAGGCACATAGTGGGACTAAAGGGCCTATAAAAAATGATATTGTCAAAACAAAAATAAAGAAATGACGACAATATAACTGGAACATGACATCAAGCAACCTGAACGTCGCTCTTAGTACAGTGCGCCGAAACTATTCTATCACTGGTCATTTCTCCAGCCTCATTAACCACCATACCCAAAATGTCTCCAGTGCCTTGTGTCCATCCTTGTGCTGATCGACCCCGGCTTTTTCTTTAGTAGACATGCCTTCCACCACTGTTTTCTCCAAGCCTCTATGACGTTTAATGTGATCAAAACATTTCAGTTTCCGAGACTTGATACGGTTCATGAGGCCGTTTTCTGCAACGTGCAGACAGTGAAAATAAAATACAAAGACGTGTCAGTTGAGTTGAGTTGAGCTGAGTTAAGAACCGACATCACTGCATTCAGGACATTCCCATATGTGCTTCGTCCCCCTCGTTCAACAGCCAGAGAACAGTCATCCTACTAATCGTTCCCACCGCTATCTGATTGAAAGTTCTCCTGGTCTTCGCTCTCAGTTTTAAGATTCTTCCAGAACCCCTGCCGACCACCCGCGATCTAATTCTTTCCACACACGGGTTTTCAATCTGTTCCCCCGCCTTCTCCATCTGGTCCCACAAACGCATGACCACCCACCCCCCTCCCTCTTTTGTCCAGAGGCAATCTACCACCAAGAGGTGAGACGTGTCAAATAATCGTTAGTCGTGGTCCAACTTCACGTCAAAAGATCACCCCATAATGCTCCGTTTCTGTGCCAGTAAATATCACACAAAAATGCTCATCACTGTCCCATATCAAAAGTGGAACAGACAGCAGTCCCGACAAACTAACAGCACGCACAGGCATACATGCATAAGGCTGCTGTGAGATTGCCAAGACAATATGTCGATGGAAGCAGCAGTCACTAGAAACCAGCAGTTGCACACACAATGCTACATAAGACAAAACCAGTTAGCTCAGCAACCGGCCATCCGCCATTTTTCTGAACATACAGTTAACAATACAAGCCATCACGGACAGATGTAAAAGCATTCTCCACGAAACTCACAGCTCACAGTGTCACTCCACGCACTCAGCTCAGTAGCTGGGTGATGGAACCATGTACTACCAGTCCAACATGAGAGAAATGTGTAAGCAAACCGTAGCCATAAGCAAAAACACTCCAGAGGCCTTAACAGCTCAACAGCCTATCCACCACTTTGGACCCGAAATCCGTGTCAAATAATGAATAATCAGAACAAAAATAAAAGCTAGTGAAGTAGAATAGAGCAACGACAAACTGGCAGTGGGTCATTCTAAAGTAGAATAGAGCAATGACAAGCTGGCAGTGGGTCATTCTAAAGAGTAGAATGGAAACGGTCTGGTGGCAGCATAATAAGTTAGTTTCATGTCCTTAGCAGGGTGTTGTAATCAACCCCGGCATGTTTTGGCTGTTTAGCAGAATGTAAACCCAAGTACAGCAGAATGTAAAACCAAGAAAAAACAGATTGTAAAATCAAGAATAATAGAATGTAAATCCAAGAATAGCAGAATGTAAAACTAAGAACAGCATACTGTAAAACCAAGAATAGCAGAATGTAAAACCAAGAATAGCAGAATGTAAAACCAAGAATAGCAGAATGTAAAATCAAGAATAATAGAATGTAAATCCAAGAATAGCAGAATGTAAAACTAAGAACAGCATACTGTAAAACCAAGAATAGCAGAATGTAAAACCAAGAATCGCATACTGTAAAACCAAGAATAGCAGAATGTAAAACCAAGAACAGCATACTGTAAAACCAAGAATAGTAGAATATAAAACCAAGAATAGTAGAATTTAAAACCAAGAATAGCAGAATGTAAAACCAAGAATAGCAGAATGTAAAATCAAGAATAGCATACTGTAAAACCAAGAATAGCAGAATGTAAAACCAAGAATAGCAGAATGTAAAACCAAGAATAACAGAATGTAAAACAAAGAACAGCATACTGTAAAACCAAGAATAGCAGAATGTAAAACCAAGAATAGCAGAATGTAAAACCAAGAATAGCAGAATGTAAAACCAAGAATAGCAGAATGTGAAGACAAGAATAGCAGAATATAAACCAAGAATAGCAGAATATAAACCAAGAATAGCAGAATGTGAAGCCAAGAATAGCAGAATATAAACCAAGAATAGCAGAATATAAACCAAGAATAGCAGAATGTGAAGCCAAGAATAGCAGAATATAAACCAAGAATAGCAGAATATAAGCCAAGAATAGCAGAATGTGAAGCCAAGAATAGCAGAATGTGAAGCCAAGAATGGCATAATGTAAACCCAAGAACAGCAGTCTTTAAAATCAATAATAGCAGACTATAAAACAAAAAATAGCAGACTGTAAAACCGAGAATAGCAGGCAGTAAAACCAAGAAAAGCAGACTTTAAAACCAAGAATAGCAGACTGTAAAGCTAAGAATAGCAGGCTGTAAAACCAAGAATCCATCCATCCATCATGTGCCATGCTGGTAAGCGTGGGCAGTCATGTTCTGCCATCTCACTCGATCACCAGTGTCGTGGATCAGCTCCCTGTTCCTGTCTCAACCATGCCATGTGGCCAATCCATCCAGGTATTTACTTCTCGGTCTCCCCCTTGGTCTCTTCCGTTTGATCTTGCCAGTTGTCATCAAGTTCTCCAAGTCATTTCTTCTCATAACATGCCCAAAATATTTTGACTGTCTGCGTCTGTCTCTAATCAGTTTACGATCTTCATTTGTTTCTTGAAGGACTTGCTCATTGGTTTTTCTGTCCGTCCATAGTATTCTTTGCATTTTCCTCAGAAACCACATTTCCACAGCCATCAGCTGTTTTTCAGCTTGACTGCTTATTGTCCACGCTTCACATCCGTACAAAAGCACAGGTTCCATGTAGCACTTCAACACTCTTTTTCTCATTTCAATTGGTATCTTTTTATTGGTCAGTATGTTTTTCATCTTGCAAAAGGCTACCTTCGCAATGACAATTCTTGTTCTAATCTCTTCAAGGCATCTCCCATCAGATGTTATGACTGTGCCGAGATAACAGTATCGATTCACTTGTTTAAGAATATGCCCATCTACTCATATATCACATTGTGGTATTTCCTTCTTCCCAGTGACGGCCATAATCTGTGTCTTCTTAATATTCAGTTCTAACCCTAGTTATTCACTGTGTGCAACAACCGTATCTACTAAAATTTGCAGGTCCGGTTCATTGTCTGCAATCAAGACTGTATCATCTGCATATCTAATGTTATTGATGTATCTTCCCCCAATGTTGATTCCTTCCATATCTTCTATATTTCTGAAAATATTTTCACTGTACAGGGAAAAAAGATATGGAGACCAATAATAGCACATTTTAAAATCAAGAAACAAGCTGAACAGCGCATAAATATCTTTAAATATAAATGTTATAGACGAGTTCTAAGAATATCTTGGATAAAGAAAAGAACACATTCATCCATACGTCAAAAACTGAATACTGAAGAGGGTTGGCTATTAAAGACGATAAAACCAAACAAATTGAAATATTTTGATCACTTGAAATGTCACGAAAGTTTGGAGAGAACAATAATAGAGGGGTATATGCCTGGGAAGAGAGGAAGATGAAGGCCATAGAGAAGATGGGTGCAGGATGTGGCGGATAATCTCCAGATGGGTGTATCGGACGCGGGACATCTTGCTTATGATCGAGGGGTTTTCCGGAAGGTTGTTATGGGAGCGAGGTTCTGCAAAGGACATGCTACTGAATGAATGAATGAAAACCAAGAATAGCAGATTGTAAAACCAGGAATAGCAGATTGTAAAACCAGTAATTGCAGATTGTAAAACCAGTAATAGCAGATTGTAAAACCAGTAATAGCAGATTGTAAAACCAAGAATAGCAGACTCTGAAACCAATAATGTAATGTCTTTCTCCGTAATCCCGTATACTCTCGTGAGTGACGTGATGTGCGCGAGAATTGGTAGCGGTTCTGGCCGCGTCGGTAACTGAGGGGTATGTGAGCTGGTCGCTCAGAAATCAATGGCAAACTACTGACCACGTCTTCTTGCATAGTACATCAACAGAAGCTGAAAAATGCTGGTGTTGACTGCAACGTCCTGTAAGGAATATGCAACATAAAAAAAGAAACCAAGAATAGCAGATTGTAAAACCAAGAATAGCAGATTGTAAAACCAGTAATAGCAGACTGTAAAACCAAGAATAGCAGACTGTAAAACCAGTAATAGCAGATTGTAAAACCAAGAATATCAGACTGTAAAACTATGAATAGCAGATTGTAAAACCAAGAATACCAGAATGTAAAACCAGTAATAGCAGATTATAAAACCAGTAATAGCAGACTGTAAAACTAAGAATCCTCATCATCAAGTGCCATACCGGCTGGCGTAGGCGTTCACGACTCTCCAGATCTCTTGTTTTCTGGATCAACTCCGCTGTTGATATTCCTCCATGCCACCGTCTTATTCCATCCAGCATAATTTCTCTTGGTTTACTTCTGCCTCTCTTCCTCTCGATCTTTCCTGTTGTCACGATGTTCTCCAAAGCCTCTCTTTTCGTCACATAACCAAACAAGCTGTTTGCCTCTTTCTTAATGTTGTATATAGCAGAATGTAAAAGCAAAGGTCAACACAGCGGCCGGAGATCCATTACCGCTAACCTTTCCTGCAGAGATGGCACTGCATGCTGGTGATGGTGATGATGATGATGATGATGATGATGATGATGATGATGATTGGTGATGATGGTGATGATGATGATGATGATGATGATGATGATGATGATGATGATGATGATGATGATGATGATGATGATGATGGTGTTAGTGGTGACGATGGTGATGATGATGATGATGGTGATGGTAGTGATGTTGATGACAAATAGGTATAATTACACTGTGACTAAGACATATTGTAAAACAATAAGAAGAAAAAGACTGGTTAACAGATTCAGTGCTGATTTTTAAAAAAACGTAAATTTGGACCAAACAAAAATGGATGACGCAAAATGGGAAGTAGGGGCGTGTCACAGTTATGGCCTAAAAGTTGTTAATATGGCAGCAGACATGTTGTATTATGTTAGCTGTATCAAATTAAAGCAGGTTGCTTAGGGAAGACTACTGTATTGATATTTTAATTGAGACAACATTTCGCGATGACAACATTTCGACGATATATAATCCCATGGCCTAAGACGATTAATAATCCCATCGCACTCAGTCAGTTAAGCTGGCGGCCATAAATGCTGAAATCCAGTTAGCAATGCCTGGAAACGTTGACTCTCAAATGCGCGGTAGTGTAGTGGCAAGACACTCACCCGCCGTCACAGTGATCAGGAGTTCGATCCTGAATCGAGCGGATTTGATTTGTTAAAAACGTACTTGGACACCAGTTCGATCCAGTCTAAAATGGGCACCTGTAAAAACCACGGGAAATGAAAGAGGCTGGTGTGATACTGAGCACTTCACACACGAGTACCGATTGATGGGTTTCGCACCATATACCCAATTCATGTTCAAGCGTGTAACATGGTGCCTTACTTTTTTGTCAAATAAACAAATGTCTTAAAAGTCGAGAGGATCGACTTCATTGCCCCGGGTTTTTATACCATTATGGCTCGGTCTCTTTCCACAGGGCGGCCTGCAGAAAGCATCACACAAAGCACGAACTCCGTAGCTCCGGAGACAACCCTCAGGAGTCTCCGAGAAAACTGCACCGGTGAACCGAAAGACGTAGCCCGGGATCGAACCCACAGCCTTCAGATCGCGAGGCGAACGACTTAACCACTTCATCACGGCGACTCCCTTTTTAAAAGTATTTTCAAATAGTTATCCTAACTCAACTAAGAGTGAATATAATTTGAAAGGAACAAAAACATTTTGGTGCCAAGCAAGCGAATAAGTGGTGACAATGTTTGAACGTGTGAGTGTGAAAATGTTTGAACGGGTGAGTGTGAAAATGTTTGAACGAGTGAGTAAACTCGACGGCCGGGCCCTACGGTTTCACCAGTTGTTCTCGAGATGTACATATCACCACTCTAGTGCTAGGCTAACATTGTTGAGGCACCATTGTGTGGATATCGTATTGAGAACACCTGTCTCTACCCAGGCTTCTTGGCTTTAGGCATGACAGACAAGTAGAGAAGAACGGGAAGTTTGATATAACATTACAAGGTGTCTGAGTGTTTGATGTGGGTGTACGCGAGGCTGGTCGTTTATTTTTGTCTTGGTGGCTTTGAGGGCAGATAACTAGTTTCACAATGCCTTGTCATACCGAGTCGATGGTTCGAAACCAGCTAAGGACTATTTGGGAAGTAAACAGTTTTGCGTTGATTGCAATGGTATGGGCGTCGGGCGTTCAGAAAGCAATAACAAAATACTGAATGTAAAATATTCCTAATAAATCACAAACTGTCAAATTAAAAACCCTGGGGTTGATTGCGACTTCATGTAAAGGACGTTCAACTAGCGAACGTCCTTTACAATCTGCTATTCTTGGTCATAGACTATTTACATTATGTTTAGGCCTTATATCGTTTTCAATGTAACTTGAACTGACACACTTTGACGATCTCTGCTTGACCTTAAAAAGACTTTCGGAACAGAACAGACTATTTATCTAACTAACCCAGTTATAACCGGCGGGTAAGACATCTTCTTCAGAGTCAAAATAATTTCCTTTGAGTTGCCGTTGTTATTTTTTTATTTTTTTTTATTTAGGAACATAGGAAAGAGAATGCAGAAAGACTGGTGGAGCCAAATCCGATGAATAGAGTGGATATTGAAGAATTGCAATGTTGCCGTCAATGGCTGCTAGCAGCACAAGCCATGCTTTGTGAGAGGGCGCGTTGTCTCGAAGCAAATGGAGATCTTGAATGCGTGCTATCCAACCTTCTCTGGTCAAAACTTTCTTTTCTAGCTTGGTAAGGAGATCTGCTTAGTACTGTCCGTCAACCAAGTTGCAGCAAAGCAATAGATAATCTATTAATAAGGGGGGGGGGGGGAGAGAGAGAGAGAGAGAGAGAGAGAGAGAGAGAGAGAGAGAGAGAAGCAGTCAGCATCGTGTTTCTGACAGACGTCTCTGGCCACTACTGGACAGCCCGGGGTCTTGAATTGTTGGCCGGACATTTTGGATTGCAGACCAGAATGGTGAACCTATGTCTCACTGGGTGTCATGGCAGAGTAATGGCTAGACGTTTGCCTGTCAGCGCGGTGGTCAAGGGTTCGATTCTGCATCAAGGCAGATTTTGATAATTTGTTCAGGATTCACGGGTTCACCCAGTATAAAATGGGCACCGGGAAATGTTTTGGGAAGTAAATGCGACTGGTGTGGTATTGGTATATCAATCCCGGAATGCAGAATAGGCTATAAATATATTAGTCTACTACTATACACCAATTACGTCATCAGAAGTTGAATTACAAGACCACATGAATAGTCTAAATGAAATATGTAGGGAACCCATCCATCCATCCATCATGTGCCATGCCGGTAAGCGTGGGCGGTCATGTTCTGCCATCTCACTCGATCACCAGAGTCGTGGATCAGCTCCGTGTTTCTGTCTCGACCATGCCACAAGGCCAAGCCATCCAGGTACTTGCTTCTAGGTCTTCCCCTTGGTCTGTTCCCCTCGATCTTACCAGTAGTTAACATAACATAAAAATTGGGGACGCAGAGGTGTTTCCAAGGCACCAGGGCCGGGTTATATACTGGCCAAGACCTATTGACGCGTCCTTGTCGAGCGTCCTGGGCAACAGGTCCCTTCGGGGTCCTGGCTAAAGTCAGTAGCATCGCCGATTCCTCCGAAGTCGGATAATGTCTGCCTGTACGGCGAGGAACCACCATTCTGCACACCAATAAGCCAGACATGGGACAACGGATACTCACGCAAACCTCAGGTCCTGTATGACATCACACTGATGTTGGACAACAGGATGCCTTCATCCGACATACAGGACTTCGCGTTGGAGCTCAAGAAAACGAACACAAGCAATCACATAAAAATTAGCACAAGTAAAACAGAGGTAATGACTGTAACTAAAGAAGAAAAAGCAACAAGATTCACCTAAACGAACATCCCTTGAAACAAGTAAAGAGTTTCAAGTACCTAGGAAGTATAATAACATAAAATGGTAAATCAGAAGACGAGATCGAAAATAGATGCAATAAGGCAAACCAACTCATTGGACAAATGACACCAATACTAAAGAACAAACATGTATCAATAACTACTAAGAAAGCACTTTACAACACAATCTTCCTACCAACTCTATGCTACCAATGCCAAACCTGGACAATGACAGAAAAAGAGAAAAGAAAATCACATTAACAGAAATAAGATTCCTGAGAAGAATACTCAATGTATCAAGAAGAGATAAGATCAGAAATGAAGAAATCAGGGCTAAAGTGGGGGTTATAGCTGCACTAGATTTTATTAGATGGCAGCAAGTCAAATGGTTTGGCCATGCAAGTAGGTTACCAACTAACAGTATACCACAACAAGCAATGATGTACAGACCAGAGGGAAGCAGAGGAAGAGGCCGACCACGTAAACGATCGAGGCAGGGAATAACAGAGTCCATGGGAATATCGATACATGAAGCCCATAAGCTGTTTATACTTCACCTCGACACCGCAATGTACAAGAAGAACATGATGAGATGAGATACGTCATAAGACACATTAAAAACATTCTTTAATATAATTTACTACAGGTCTCATCTACTGTTACCATAGTGGCCAAAATGTTTTCTGACTTGTACTTTTTGAGTAACTGTCATCAGCAATTTACCCCCGTTTGCTTCTGTTCAAGTGTCAACAAACGCGGGACCCAACGGACACACACTTGTCTCATATGCTGTCAGCTGTATAGAACTCTATTAACTGTTCTGTCATTCAGTTTTACCGCACTAGCTATCTCTACAATTGTAAATTTTATATCCTGGTCAATGATTTTCTTCACTTTTCTGCATTTCTGTCGTTGCATTCTGAGGATCGTCACAAACATTTTGGCATGTCTGCAGAATTTTATGGACCATTAATTGATTGCGTAATTAAAAAGTTAGTTGCATATCCTTTACAGGACTCCATAGCTTAGGGGGGGGGGGGGCCTGTTTGTTATTTCTTTGCAAGTTTACGTTCAGTAGATTGCTTTCTGAATGACCAGCGCTCATTCTTTTGTATGGAAACCAATGTAAAACGGACTTCTTGCAAATCGCCCGCAGCTGTGTTTCGAACGCGGTATGCGGGATTACGAATTGAGACTGTAACCCCTTCGTCACAGAGCCGGTAACCTGTGTAGACCAGATGTTTAAAATCCACAGCGTACAAAGGACAGGGAGTCGTGAAACACTAATCCATCTCTCTGTGTATTTCCAGCGTTTTACACTGGAAATTCGGGAATTTTATCATAACCCTGGCCTTTGACTTCTCCATTGTTCTGAAGCAGCAGTTATATTTAATAAGATATGTCGTGTCGTGCATCATAACTGGAGAACCCGTTGAAGAAACAAATCAACTTTCTCTGCAGATATAAGCAGTTTGAATGTGCCTAATTTAAACTTTGTGCTGCTATTCCTTCGTAGTCATGGTAAAAATGTATACCATCTATTCTTTAATGAGTAGAATCGTGTCTTCATTTAAGGACGCAATCAGAAAATATTAGGTGTCTATTTAAGGAACAATCAGAGAAGATAGGTTCTAACAACGTCCGTTTCAGCAACCAGAAAATATATGTTCTCGCAGTTCAAATGGTGTCTGTTAAACGGATCAAACAGAAAATATATGTTTCAGATAGCTCAATTAAGTGTCAATTAAACAGATCAAACACAAATTATATATTATGAAAGTTCAATGAAGTGCTCATTAAACGGATCAAACACAAAATAAATGGTCGTTCGGAAATCCATAGCAAACTACTAAACGTAAACTTGCCTAGCAGATCAAAAACGACAAAAATGGGGTTGGCTGTGACGTGCTGTAAAGGACATGCAACTATTTGTTTTACATGTGTGATCGGCACATCCTCGTAATATATGTTTGAGTAATTTTCAGTATTTTCGACAAATTCTATTGAGAAGACCTGATCATTCGGGGCCATATAGATTGATGGATGTCAGTCGCAGCGATCGGGCAAACTTTTAGCTATAGCCTACAATGGGTTCCATCTCTCTCATCTCATCAGGTTCCTCTTATACCTTGCGGTGTCGAGGTGAAGTATAAACAGCGGGAGAGTACCCGCTCATGGGCTTCATGTATCGATATTCCCATGGACTCTGCTATTCTCTGTGTCCGTCGTTTACGTGGTCGGCCTTTTCCTCTGCTTCCCTCTGGTCTGTACATCATTGCTTGCTGTGGTATACTGTGGTAATCTACTTGCATGGCCAAACCATTTTACTTGCTGCCTTCTAATAAAATCTAGCGCTTATATAACCCCGACTTTAGTCCTGATTTCTTCATTTCTGATCTTATCTCTTCTTGATGCATTGAGTATTCTTCTCGGGAATCTCATTTCTGTTGTTGTGATTTTTCTTCTCTTTTTCTGTCATTGTCCAGGTTTGGCATTAGTAGCATTGAGTAGGTAGAAAGATTGTGTTGTAAAGTGCTTTCTTAGTAACTATTGATACATGTTTGTTCTTCAGTATTGGTTTGCCTTATTGCATCTATTTTCGATCTCGTCTTCTGATTTGCCATTTGATGATATTATACTTCCTAGGTACTTGAAATTCTTTACTTGTTTCAGGGGATGTTCATTTAGGTGAATTGTTGTTGTTTTTTTCTTCTTTAGTTATAGTCATTACCTTTGGTTTACTTGCGATAATTTTCATGTTATGTTCCCTACACATTTCGTTTAAACTATTCATGTGGTCTTGTAATTCCTCTTCTGATGTTGCTATTAGTGCTTGGTCATTCGCAAAAAAAAAAAGAAAAAAAAAGAGTTCCCTAATGGTGTAATTAGCAGATGGTTCTTCTTCTATGTTCTCGTCATGCGGAATTCTTGCGGTCTCTGTTTGACTGGTTTCTTTACAAATGTTGACTATATGTGTTATAAACAAGAGAGGTGACAGGACACAACCTTGTCGTACTCCGGATCTTATGGTGAAGGGTTCTGAGTGTCCTCGGTGGATAACGTTGTGATATTCTAGTTTTATAATTTTGTCGCATCTGTCTTCGCAGCGTGGTCTAGTGATTACACACCCGCCTCACACGCCAGTGATCCGGAGTTTGATCCCGGGTCCAGTCAGGGATCTACTGTCGAGCTCAAACCAGAGCGAAACTCGAGTCTAGTGCTTCCAGTCTGACTTGGACAAGGCCCAAGGTTCGTACCGGAATACGATCAGCGTTGCCAGTAGTGCGTTATTCTCAATCTTCAGATCTCAAATCCAGAGTCAAATAAATCAAATTCTATTGGCCCAATGACCACAAGGAAAGGTCGGATCATTCTAGCTCATTATGCTATGACCTAGTATGTATGAAAACACAACACCTGATACCCATACGACATTGCACTCCGTTGGTTTAATTCTGCTTATAATCGTACTTTGTCTAATCAAAACCGGATGAACACAAAATATCAACTAAGCAACTCGCGAAACGAAAGATACACACAGGTACAAACCAACGTTTCGACCGAACCCGTTTTATTTTAATAGTTGCATATCCTTTACAGGACGTTGCAGTCAACATCAGCATTTTACTGCGGTTGTTGATGTCTTGGCAAGTTTTTACGTTCAGTAGTTTGTCATTGTTTCTGAACGAACGGCTCCCACATCAACACATTAAAACCAAATCGGTTACCGCTGTGTTTCGAACGCGGGTAAGCGGCGTTACGAATAGCGTCCGCAACGCCATCGCCACGGAGTCAAGCACCGAAACCTTATCAACGAAAAAAAAAAAGACAGCCTCGCTGGAATACTGAAATATAACAATTACATATAAGTAATTCACTGTGTCTGCAACAATTATTTCAAACAAAAGTGAGCTATACTGGGATAAAGAGTTTAAAAGGAAGAAGAAGCAGTGAGGTATAGTGAAGTACGGTCATCGGTCATATGTCCATGACCTTTGCCCCGCTCTAGCCTCAGATTAATAATCATGTGACAAAGTCAGCCATATTTCTGAAATTAATTTGAAAGGAATTGTTGTCTGTGGCGGGTAATGGCTATTTAGTAAAGTGTACTGTGATAAAGTATTCGATTCAATTCTACCATTACCCCCACCCCATTGAACCACATATTAATAATCCTGTGACCGAGTTAGCCTCGAATAGGATATTAATTTGAAGGCGATAGTTGTCCGAAGCCAGAATTGCCAGATCACTGTCATCAAAAAAAAAAGCTACGTCATGAAATAAAGAAGCCAAACATTTCCCAATAAAAATATCTATTAAAATATATTTACATCACATGAAAACCGCTTCTTCAAATAAGTATTCCTCTTCATTATTGAGAAATTCAGTACAGGATTCCTTAGAATATAAAAGTTCAGCTTTGAATTGAAATCATTCAACATTTTCGATGAAGGAACAAATTCCTTACGGAACTTGTTTGAAGATAATAGTTCAGTTCTAATTCTAATAATTCCGTCTAAAAGAGAGAACATCCTCTCCACTGCAGCACTGTTAATAGGTGTTATTAAGCAAGTAAGAGCAAAAGAAGCAAGCTCTTTATGCTGGGGATGTTTCATGACTCCTTGTCAGAACTGCTCTGTATCTTTGAGCAGTCCATTTTCTTTAAAATTTTGCTTATACCTTCCAATCTATAAAAGGCAATTTTCTGTATTGCTCTTCAATAATAGTGTGATTTTCTTCAGCTAAATGCAAATAGGGCAATTTCGTTGTTAACCAAAGTAAATGTATTCTCCCCTGTAGCCTCCTGAACTGGAATCAAACCCAGAAAACTAGTAGTAATTTCATTTCTTTTATCGCTGAGGTATCTAACTAACATACACAAATACTTTTGGGTCGAGACGTCAGTGGACTCATCAATGATGAGTGTATACTTCTTGTTTTGCGGATCTAGAATTAGACCAGATTTTAAAGATGGGGAAATAACATTTCTTATTAGTGATATGCACTTCGTTCGGTGCAATTTTATCTGACCAAGAGTGCTGCCACATCCATGGGCTACCATTATTTCACCTATAAAAAAATAGTGTGTTTTTGTTTTTTTGTTGCCTCAATATAAAATTCAATATCTCAGTAACCAACTGAGGGAAAATGATGAGATTTAGTATATAACCTTATCATTATGTCCACCCAACAAAAACATTTTTGTTCTGGAGATTTTACAGCAGATTTCAAAGTTTGCTTATATGGGGTATATAAATTACGACTTTGAGATTACGTCCATCATTTTAACAGTATTACAGCTCCACCAAGACACGTCCCTCCATTTTTAAAAATTTTCACGTGATTTCCGTTTTGAAACAGACAGCGCGAAGATTCAGAGGTGTCTCCAAATGGGGGTTATTTCATGAAACGTGATTATATAAATAAACTAGCAGACAAGGCCGGCTTCTGGGGGGATCTATCTATCTATCTATCTATCTATCTATCTATCTATCTATCTATCTATCTATCTATCTATCTATCTATCTATCTATCTATCTATCTATCTTGTGTGTGGGTACGTGCGGGATGTATGGGTTGGCGGGGAGATGTGTGTGTGTGGGTGGGGATGCGTGTTTGGCTAGGTGGTTGTGGGTGAGTGGGTGGAGGAGGATATGTTGATGGATGATTGATAGTGGGTTATGGGATGGGTGGGGGATATATGTGGGTGTGGGGATATGTGGTGGGTGGGAGATGTGTGCAGGTGGGGTGGTTGTGGGTTTGGGGATGTGTGTGTGGGTGAGGGATGTGTATGGGTGTGGGATGTTTCAGTGGATGGATGTGGAGTGTGTGTGTGGGTGAGAGATGTGTGGGTGAATGTGTGTGGGGGATGTGTGTGGGTTGGGGGAGGGGTGCGTGATAGGTGTGGGTGACGGATTTGGGGATGTGTGTGTGGGTAGGGGATATGTCTGGCTGGGTGGGGGTGTGTGTGGCTGGATGGAGAATGTATATGTGGGTAGTGAGGGTGATTGTAGTTGGGGGATGTGTGGATGGGTAGGAGATGTGTGGGGAGATGTGTGTGTGGGTGACGGATGTGTCTTTGGGATGTGTGTGGGTGTGGTGTTGCGTGGGAGGGGAGCTGGGTGTGGATAAAGGATGTATGTGTGGGTGGGTGGGGTGTGATTGGGTGTGCGGGTGGGTGAAGGATGTGTGTGAGGGTGGGGGATGTGTGTTTAGATGGGTGGTTGGGGTGTGTGAGTGTGGGTGGGTAGATAGGAGATGTATGTTTTGATGAGTGAGTGAGGGATGTGTGGCTGTTAGTGGTTGAGGGATAAGTACGTGTTTCTAGGGATGTGTGAGGGGATGAGTGTATGGGTTGGGGATGTATGTGTGGATTGTTTGTGCGTGGATGGGAGGTGTGTGTTTGTGAATGGGGATGTGTTGGTGGGTGGGGATGTGTGTGAGGGATGTGTATGGGCGGGGAGATTGTGCGTGGGTTGAGATGTTTGTGTATATGGGTAGGGGTGTGTGGTTAAGGGATGTGTGGCTGGGGGATGGGTGGGCGGAGGATGTGTGGTTGGGTAGAGGATGTGTGGGTGGGTGATTGTATATGAGTAAGAGTGTGTGGTTAGGGGATGTTTAGATGGGGGATGGGTGGGTGGGTAGAGGATATGTGGGTGGGTGAGTGTGTGTAGGTTAGGAGATGGTGGGGGATGTTTGTAGGGGTTGGCTCGGGATCTATGAGTGGGCTGGGGGAGATTATGTGGCTGGGTGCGGAATTTCTGTGTGGGTAGGTGCGGAATATGTGAGTTGACGGGGAGATGTGTGTGTGTGTGTGGGGAATGTGTGGGTGAGGAATGTGTGTTTGGCTGGGTGATTGGAGGATGTGTGGGTGGAGGAGGATATGTGGGTGAGTGATTGTTGGTGGGTAATGGGACGGGTAGAGGATATGTGTGTAGGTGGGTGGATGTGTGTGGGTGGGGGATGTGTGGGTTGGGGAATGTATGTGTGCTTGGGGTGTGGGTGGATGGGGTGTGTGGTGGGTGAGAGGTGTGTGTGGGTGGGGAGATGTGTAGGTGTAGGGATGTGGTGTATGGGTAGGGGTATGTATGTGTGTGTGGGTATGTGTGTGGTTGGGTGGTGGAGTTGGAGTGAATGGGAGATGTGTGGGTGGGTGGTTGATGTGTCTCATAACAAAGTAATATGCATTGTTTATGTTTACAAAATGCATGTGACAATGTTTTTTTCCTATGCACTGTTGATGAAAGAAAGATGAGTGATTGGAATGGCCGAATGAAAGACGGGCCTGCGTGCCCAATTTGTTACCCTTTGAAAATAAAGTCTGTTCGTTCGTTCGATCGATCGATCGATCGATCGATCTATCTGTCTGTCTGTCTGTCTGTCTGTCTATCTATCTATCTATCGATCGATCGATCGGCCTGCCTGCCTGCCGACCGACCGACCCACCTACCGACCCACCTACCGACCGACCCACCCACCCAGTCAGCCAGCCAGCCAGCCATCCACCCACCCACCCACCTACCTTTCTGCCTACCTACCTACCTACCTACCTACCTACCTACCTACCTTTCTGTCTATCTGTCTGTCTGTCTGTCTGTCCGCGCTATTAAATATTGATAAAGGTTACTGGAAAAAAACGTCAGGACCATGTGTTGAAAGAGGAAGAGGACTATTGTAGAAAGGATGGATTGAATTTTATGCAACCGAGAGCAATCATCAACCTACTGGAATCGTCCGACACAGATTAAGGTCTTAGCAGATCGCAGACCTTAATCTACGTACACACTTACTGGGATATTTTGCTCCAACTATTCAGACGAATTGCAGGCCCTAAATATTACAGCATCAGCATCAGCTAAAGAAACAAGAAGGAAATGAAAATAAGGTAAGAAATATATTCCTTCTACTTTCCTGTTAATTTACAAATTATTTACCCCGTGCCTCTGTAAATTCTCTGTCTTTACTAATATTACACATTGCACCCCTCTCGGGATTCTCCGTGTGAAGTGGTCAAGACGTCTGACTCGGGCTCCGAAGGTTGTATGTTCGATTCCGGGCCGCGTCCTTCATTTCACGAGTGCTTTTTTTTAGGAGACTCCCGAGGGTCGTCGCTGGAGCTACGGAGTTCGTGCTTTGTGCGACGCTTTCCGCGCTGCGGAAAGAAACTGAGCCATATGGGATAAAAACCCGGTGCGATGCAGCCGACCCTGTCGATTTCAAGCTAGATCTTTCATTGCACCTACTCCCATTCGAATCCGGATACGCCTTTGTGTGTCATCAGAATTTTCAGGTCTCCCATTACCGTAAAAATAACTTTGTTAACAAGAAATCACTAGTTGTTCAGCAAAACATCAAAGGAATGTTGCCGCTTTCAATGATTTAAGTTGTTTTTGGACCTATCAAAGACATATTCCTTGGGTGGGGGTAAATATAAGACGGCTGGAAAAATTTCATAACGATCCAACAGACAGTTTTCAAAATAATTGATCGTGAATGAAGGCAAACAAATGTGGACATACTATAAGTGATCGATGGTGCGTATGGCACTATGGCAGGCCATGATAACAGCAATTTGTAACTCTGCTAATTTGACTTTATCATCAATTTTCTTACTTATTTTCATCACTGAAAGTGATGTTTGCGTGTGTGTGTGTGTGTGTGTGTGTGTGTGTGTGTGTGTGTGTGTGTGTGTGTGTGTGTGTGTGTGTGTGTGTGTGTGTGTGTGTGTGTGTGTGTGTGTGTGTGTGTGTGTGTGTGTGTGTGTGTGTGTGTGTGTGTGTGTGTGTGTGTGTGTGTGTGTGTGTGTGTGTGTGTGTGTGTGTGTGTGTGTGTGTGTGTGTGTGTGTGTGTGTGTGTGTGTGTGTGTGTGTGTGTGTGTGTGTGTGTGTGTGTGTGTGTGTGTGTGTGTGTGTGTGTGTGTGTGTGTGTGTGTGTGTGTGTGTGTGTGTGTGTGTGTGTGTGTGTGTGTGTGTGTGTGTGTGTGTGTGTGTGTGTGTGTGTGTGTGTGTGTGTGTGTGTGTGTGTGTGTGTGTGTGTGTGTGTGTGTGTGTGTGTGTGTGTGTGTGTGTGTGTGTGTGTGTGTGTGTGTGTGTGTGTGTGTGTGTGTGTGTGTGTGTGTGTGTGTGTGTGTGTGTGTGTGTGTGTGTGTGTGTGTGTGTGTGTGTGTGTGTGTGTGTGTGTGTGTGTGTGTGTGTGTGTGTGTGTGTGTGTGTGTGTGTGTGTGTGTGTGTGTGTGTGTGTGTGTGTGTGTGTGTGTGTGTGTGTGTGTGTGTGTGTGTGTGTGTGTGTGTGTGTGTGTGTGTGTGTGTGTGTGTGTGTGTGTGTGTGTGTGTGTGTGTGTGTGTGTGTGTGTGTGTGTGTGTGTGTGTGTGTGTGTGTGTGTGTGTGTGTGTGTGTGTGTGTGTGTGTGTGTGTGTGTGTGTGTGTGTGTGTGTGTGTGTGTGTGTGTGTGTGTGTGTGTGTGTGTGTGTGTGTGTGTGTGTGTGTGTGTGTGTGTGTGTGTGTGTGTGTGTGTGTGTGTGTGTGTGTGTGTGTGTGTGTGTGTGTGTGTGTGTGTGTGTGTGTGTGTGTGTGTGTGTGTGTGTGTGTGTGTGTGTGTGTGTGTGTGTGTGTGTGTGTGTGTGTGTGTGTGTGTGTGTGTGTGTGTGTGTGTGTGTGTGTGTGTGTGTGTGTGTGTGTGTGTGTGTGTGTGTGTGTGTGTGTGTGTGTGTGTGTGTGTGTGTGTGTGTGTGTGTGTGTGTGTGTGTGTGTGTGTGTGTGTGTGTGTGTGTGTGTGTGTGTGTGTGAAGAAGGTGGCGCGCTAGGCTTGTGTTTTTCTGTTGTTTTATGATTTGCGAGATTTGAAAGACTTAGAACAATAAGTCAATATTACATCGGCACAGTTATGCCTATTCAGAACCATCAGTGGATTTCTTGAGCTACACAAATGTCTTTTCCCTTTGATCATTATAATTCCTATTAGTATCATAAGATGGTTTCCACTTTAGCATGATAATGGGCTCAATAATAAGAAATACTTGCCATGAAGGTATAATGAATTTGAAAACTTAACTGAACAGAAATGTGGCTGCGCAATGCGTGAGTGCGCATAGAACAGTACAAACAGGACGAAAACCATATGTGTTTAATACTTGTTAGTTGTTACGTTCGTTCTCGAGAATGAACCAAAAGCAGTATAAGCAAAGCTTATTGTTTTGCATTTGTTTTAGCTAAAACGTGTTTAACACAAGATAAAAATTAACTTGACCTATTCAAAAAGAGGCATGTATAGCTAATTATTATGCCATTAGAAATTTTTTAAAGCCAAGAAAAAAAGCCAAAAAGCCAAACCTGTTTTAAAAAGCCGGATTTAGCAAATTTGGCGTTAAAAGGTCAATCTAAAAGTCAGATTTATCAGATTTGGCGTTAAAAAGCCAATATAGCAACCCTGTCCGAAGCTGGTAATGACTATTATATTATATGGTAAAGTAAAAATAAGGATCCCTTTTATACCCTTTGAATACTATTGGGTTCTAGATCCACATTTTTCATAATTACCTGTCTATGTGTTATCGGTGTGTTCTTGCTGTTTGTGTGCTGATGAAGGCTTTGGCAGTAACGTCCATTTTGTTACTGGTGGTGGTGTTCTAGAAAGTTTACCGATTCTGCTTCTCCATCTGTGTGTGTGTGTGTGTGTGTGTGCGTGTGTACGTGCGTGCGTGCGTTCGTGTGTGTGTGTGTGTGTGTGTGTGTGTGTGTGTGTGTGATGCATTTATTGACATTACTACCCGGGACATTTCATAGTACCCATTTAACTGATAAGAAAAATAACATTTAACTGATAAGAAAATTAACACGTTAACGAGTTATTTGGGCAAACTGTAAGAAGAAGAAGAAGAAGAAGAAGAAGAAGAAGAAGAAGAAGAAGAAGAAGAAGAAGAAGAAGAAGAAGAAGAAGAAGAAGAAGAAGAAGAAGAAGAAGAACAACAACAACAACAACAACAACAACAACAACAACAACAACAACAACAGCAGCAGCAAAAGCAGCAGCAACAACAACAACAACAACAACAACAACAACAACAACAACAACAACAACAACAACAACAACAGCAACAACAACAACAACAACAACAACAACAGCAGCAACAACAACAACAGCAACAACAACAACAACAACAACAACAGCAACAACAACAACAACAACAACAACAACAACAACAACAGCAACAGCAACAACAACAACAACAACAACAACAACAACAACAAGACCAACTGACTGCCGATTGGTCTAAAACAGAGGTTCCCAAACTACGGCCCGCGGGCCACTTGTGGCCCGCCAGATGTCAGAAAATGGCACGCGAGGCCTCGTTACTTAATATAACTCTTTAAATGCGAGGATCCAGGGGGGGAAAAAAAACTATTCACAAATTTGTGCCATGACATTTCTTCATTTAAAATAAGACTACGACTGTTTATCGGACAGCTGACAGAAGGGACTTTAGAGGCGTTTCCAACTCTGAAGATGCTTGTGGTGGAAAAGAAATGTGACTTTTTATAGTACAAAGTAAAAGTTGAAAGTCTTCTGGATATCTTTCCGTCGAGATTTCAAGAGTTCACAATAGAGGAGGATAATGTTGCCCTCTTCATAAATCCATTCGTATTTCCTGATTCCAAGCTCTGTCAATTACAGCAAAATCTTCAGCACGGGGTAATTGATTTGAAATGCAATTCTGCACTGAGATGTACATTTCTGGAGCTGATTGCTTCACCTTCAGCTGATCATATGATTTCATTCTGGCGACTATTGCCTGTCCAACAATTTGGACACTTGGGTTCATTCGCCCAGCGATATGCATTTGTCGTTATGGCACGACTTACAGATGCGAGCAGTCATTTTCCGCAATCATCGTAAAAAAAAAAAAAAAAAGCAACGTTCCAGACTCACTGACAGTAACTTAGCTGCACTTATGACTTTGGGCACGACATTGATAAACTGACATCTGAACTTAGGTAACTGGTTATGAAGAACAGTTACAATTGTAAATTAATTCATTAATAGTTATATTCGAAACTGTTTTAAAATGTATTGTTAAATGAACTTTTGATTTTAAACCACACACACACACACACACACACACACACACACACACACACACACACACACACACACACACACACACAAAACACGGCCGCAGTGTAGTACTGACACTGCCTGCCTTTAAAGTTTGAGAAGTTTGTTGACTAAAGTTAAGAAGGTAAGAATGATATTGCACGACTTTTATAATTTTATAACGTTGTGGCCCGCTTAACTACCGAAAATAGTAGATATGGCCCTCTGCTTGAAAAGCTTGGGAACCACTGGTCTAAAAGTATCGGACTAGCACCATATACCGAATACTACGATTAAGGCGTGAAAACTGGGTTCTTTACTTCTACTTTTCCACATATCCAGTGCGACTCATAGCCTGAAACTGGGTTCTTTACTTCTACTTTTCCACATATCCAGTGCGACTCATAGCCTGAAACTGGGTTCTTTACTTCTACTTTTCCACATATCCAGTGCGACTCATAGCCTGAAACTGGGTTCGTTACTTCTACTGTATCACATACACAGTGCGGCTCATGGCCTGAAACTGGGTTCTTTACATCTACTGTGCCACATACCCAGTGCGGCTCATAGACTGAAACTGGGTTCTTTACATCTACTGTGCCACATACCCAGTGCGGCTCATAGCCTGAAACTGGGTTCTTTACATCTACTGTGCCACATACACAGTGCGGCTCATAGCGTGAACGTTTGTTCTGTATGCTTTACGCTCACATTGTCCCAATAAATCACGGGATTTGAAAACGATGCTCTTTACATGTTTACATTGTATGGCTGTGCGTTAGTGTGCCTGAAGGTAATAGAAGTCAAGAATGTTTACTAACAATTTTTGTTTTGTTCGTATATCCTTTATAGGACAACATCAGTATCTTTCCGCTGATTGTTGATTTCTTGGCAAGATTGCGCTCAGTAGTTTGTCTTTGCTTTGTGAGCGACCGGCTGACATACCCCGGTAAGTTAGCAACGCGGCGAGTAACACATTCTAGACATAGAGGTTAGATAGAGTTACAGTAATACATTCTTGGAATGTAAAGAGTTTAACGTTAACAAGTTGTTGGTATAATAAGAATTGCAGTAACACACTAGTGGGATAGAGAGCAAGAGACAGACAGAGAGAGAGAGAGAAAGAGAGAGAGAGAGAGAGAGAGAGAGAGAGAGAGAGAGCAAGAGGGAGGGAGGGAGGGATATATATATATATATATATATATATATATATATATATATAGAGAGAGAGAGAGAGAGAGAGAGGGGGGGGGGGTTATTGTCACAAATTCTCAGAATATAAAGACTTAACATTAAAACAGTCTTGGGACAGAAAGACTTAACATTAATAAAGTTTTGGAATAGAAAAACTTAACAATCATTAATTCTTTAGATAGAAAGCCTTAATAATAATAAATTCTTGGGATAGAAAGACTTAACATTAACACATTCTTGGGATAGAAAGAGACTTAAAAATCATAAGGTCTTGTGATAGAAAAATTTAACACTAGCACATTCATGGAATATTAAGAATTACCTTAACAAATTCTTGGGATAGAAAAATTGTTAGTGATATATTACAGGGATTAAAAGAGCTACAGTAATACATAATTGAAGAAGACATAATTGCCGTAACACTTCTTGAAATAGAATGAAATACAAAAACAAATTCTTAAGATGGAGCAAGTTTAACACATTCTTTGGATAGAAAGATTTACAGTAACACATTCTTGGGATAGAATTAGGTATAATAACAAATTCTTGGCATTGAAAGTGTTACAACAGCAAATATCTAGTTTCAGGAGAGTTATAATGACACATTCTTGAAATAGAAAGAATTACAGTAACAAACTCTTCGAAAAGAATGATGTATATTAACAAATTCTTGGAATAGAAAAAGTTATAGTAACAATTTCTTGCATTAGTAAGAATTACACTAACACACTCTTGAGATAGAAAGAGTTACATTAACAGATTTTGTAGTAGAAAGAGTTACAGTAACAAATTCGTGGAACGAAAAAAGTTACGGTAACAAACTTTGGAATATAAAAATTTACACTATCAAATTCTTGACGTTGAACGAATCACAGTAACTAATTCTTGTGATAGCAAAACATTACGGTAACAAGTTTTGCAATAAACAGAGTTACACTAACAAATTCTTGACGTAGAAAGAATGACAGTAACAAATTGGTTACCGCAGTTCTCACCTGGTTTTGTTTGATTTCTCTTGATGGTCATCCACCGGAATGGTTTGCCCTGGACGCCGTACTGACTGATGCATCCATCGGACTTCAATGAGGGTGATGGCGGCGATGATGTGCCCAGGTATCCATTGGGCACCGCCACAGAAGGGTTTCCATAATGCGGGCACTCCTGACTGACAGCTGAATATTTGGCAGTGTCCGCTGAAAGACCGGATGCGCGATATCCAGATCTCGTTGGAATTTCCAGAAAATTTGGAGTTGAGCCTAAAATTGGATGTTGACCTGTGTGTGGCGCCGCGCCAATGTCTGTGGTCACTGCCTGACCATGGCCGGTAAATGTAGGGTGTGTGCAGTGTCCGTTGGAGCTAGAACTACGACAGTAGGTGGCACTTTGAGGGTGGTGATGAACATCAGATTGGTGAGAATCCGAGTGGTGGTGGTGGTGTGAGGATGCCGTAGTGTGGTGGTAAGTGTGATAGTGTCCTCTGTTAGAGCTTCTGCTGGTGATGACGCCAAGCGCTGATGAACCATAACCACAAACTGGTTGCAGGGAACCACCAGAGCACAACCTGTGTTCTCCTTGAGTTCCCACCTGAGTCGGCATGGAAGAGTCGCCACTATAGTAATTTGCCGCACATATGAGATCGCTGCCCAAACTGGACCTGCTGTTGTTGTTGTTGTTCTGAAACTCGTAAATGCCAGAACTAGAGATGTATGGCTGGTGGTAGCTATCATACGAATCCAAATTACACACAGTGTAATCGGTATCACAATTCATGTTACACGTTTTACACAATAAATTGAGGATTTTAGTGCCGAAACACACTGTTCCTTCTTTAGTTTAGCAGATCCTTTAAGACATAAACAGCAATCGTCGCTCGTGATTGAAACCTCTAGTTAATGCTTGTCGATGTATTCCTATGCGAATCAAAAATAAATGAAAGAAATAAACATGGCACGGGAATAACATAATACAGCTCAAGGCGGAGACCGGACTGCGGTAGCGACCAATCGGATCACACAGTGAGCGAGGGTGGAGACAGGGCCTAGATTGATGGATAAAGAAATCACTGGAAAGAGATTGGCCTCTGCCGACAGAGCTTCCAGTAACAGTAGAACCCGGAGAAAGCGGTTTCGCAGTCCATCATAATTATCGTTAAATTTCTCAAATGCATTATCCACTTCGTGTTGCCACCAAACATAGCCTGTTATAATGTGTACTCAACTCGTCGATGCTTCACGCGAACAAGAAGTGGGCTTTTGTAGCCACCGTTGTTAGCGGTTGTTCTTTAATTTATTCTAGTTTGTTTGTGCGTAGAAATACTAATAATAGAATAATTCATTGATGCCATGACATAGTGATGTAACTTAAACTCTCGCGATGTGCTCGGGTGCTAATTCGTCCAGAAGTATTTTGTTGTTGTTCAGTGTAGCACAATAAGTAACAGTGAATTCGAGCAATTTAGACATTCACACGGGACCCACCCAGCCTAAAATGGGTGCCGGGGTCTATCTCATGGCACCCATAGAAGTCAAGTTTGTCGACATGATTCTGACCCAGCACCCACCGAGAGCCGGACTATCTATACAAATGTGGGTTTAGCACCATACGCTGAATGTGTCTATGGTATGTAACAGTGTCCTTGACCTATGTGGCTATAAATAAGTAAAAGAATACTCTTCATGCCATGAGTTAGTTACATTTCCCTTACAGGACGTAGCAGTCAACTCAAGCATTTTTTGCCTGTGTGTGGTTTCTGGGCAAGTTTACGTTCAGTAGTTTGCCATGGCTTTCTGAACGATCGGCACTCATACCATTGTATGTAAACCAACGTAAGGCAGTCTGCTTCCAAATCGACCGCAGTTGTGTTTCAAGCGCGGTATCCGGGATTACGAATTACACTCATACCCCCTTTTCCTCAGGACCGGCATGAGAACAATATAAAATCACGCAAAGTAATACAGTTTTACAGCGCGCAATTACGGAAAACACAGGGCGTCTTGGCGACAAGCCTTCATCAGCAAGCAAATACATACACAAAACACGACATATTATACACACGGTGAAGGCAAAACAGTGACTACATTAAGGCATAAGAACGGGATGAGAAGAATGGATAGCTGAAAAAGTAAGAACAATGAAAAGAAAACGAAACAAATGTGCTACTTACTAATTGTAATTCATGCCGTGGGGCGTATTGGGTAAATGGTGCTACTTGCGCATTCTACACCGGTCGGCACTCGGTGGCTCATAATCTCATCATCTCTTCTCATAATCCCATTTCATCATCTCTTATAATATCTCATCATTTCATCATCTCATCATCCCTTCTCATCATCTCATCTCATGTGACCATTTCATCACATCATTTCATCTCATCATTTCATTATCTCATCTCATCATTTCTTCTCATAATCTCATCTCAATATCTCATCTCATAATTTCATAATCTCGTCTCATCATCTAATCTCATTATCTCATCTCACCATCTCGTCTCATCATTTCTTCTCATAATCTCATCCCATCATCTCACCTCATCTTATCATCTCATCATTTTATCTCATCATTTCATCATCTCATATTATCATCTCCTACTATCATCTCATCTCATATCATTTCATCTCATATCATCATCTCAAAGCGTATCATCTTATCATTTCATCTCATCATCGCATCTCATGTGATCTGATCTCATCATCTAATCTCATTATCTCATCTAATCTCATCATTTACTCATCTCATCATCTCATCTCATCGTGTTCCTCTTGTACCTTGCTGTGTCGAGGTGAAGTATAAACAGCGGGAGAGTGCCCGTTTATGGGCTTCACACATCGAGCTTCCTATGGACTCTGCTATTCCCTCTGTCCGTCGTTTACGTGGTCGACCTCTTCTTCTGGTTCCAATTAGTCTGTTCAGTTTGGTGAATTATATAATGTGCGTATATACAGTGACAGTGAAAGAAAGAAAGAAGTTTTACCTAAACTTGGAATGGAGATAACATTCCGGAATTAGATGAAGATTAAATTCAGATCACCATCCTCATCAGTTCTGTTGTTCAAGAAGAGATGGACTTCTTTATGATCTTGTGTTGGTCAAGAAGAGATGGATTGCCTTATGATCTTCTGTTGTTGAAGAAGAAATGGATTGCTTTACGATCTTCTGTTGTTCAAGACGAGATGGATTGCTTTATGATCTTCAAGAAGAGTTATTATCTTCTGTTGTTCAAGAAGATTTATGATCTTCTATTGTTCATGAAGATTTATGATCTTCTGTTGTTCAAGAAGATATGGATTGCTTTATGATCTTCTGTTGTTGAAGAAGAAATGGATTGCTTTATGATCTTCTGTTGTTCAAGACGAGATGGATTGCTTTATGATCTTCAAGAAGAATTATTATCTTCTGTTGTTCAAGAAGATTTATGATCTTCTATTGTTCATGAAGATTTATGAGCTTCTGTTGCTCAAGAAGAGATGGATTGCTTTATGATTTTCTGTTGTTGAAGACGAGGTGGATTGCTTTATGATCTTCTGTTGTTCAAGAAGAGTTTTATTGCTTCATGATGTTCTGTTGTTCAAGAAGATTTATCATCTTCTGTTGTTCAAAAAATGATGGAATATTTTATGATCTTTGTTGTTCAAGAAGATTTATGATCTTCTGTTGTTCAAGGAGGTGTATGATCTTCTGTTGTTCAATATGTGATAGACTGCTTTATGACCTTCTGTTGTTGAAGAAGAGATGGATTGCTTTGTGATCTGCTATTGTTCACGAAGAGATGGATTTCTTTGTGATCTTCTGTTGTTGAAGAAGAGATGGATTGCTGTATGATCTTATATTGTTCAAAAAGGTATGAATTGCTTCATGATCTCATGCTGGTCAGTAGGAGATGGATTGCTGCATTGCATAACAAAAAGTAGCCACAGTCTAGAGATAAAAAGAAACAGAGAAAGATCTAACAACTCACGGACAAGAACACCATGGGTTGGACATGGACATAGCAGTATGGGATAGCTAAAGATAGCAGGGTTTGGGGTGAGTTGGTTGAGGACCTATACCTCAATGCGGGTAAGATGGCAAACAAAGAAGAGGAAGAAGAAGATGTGAATACTACCAAGAATACTGTATCGCTACTGGTCAGCATCGCTGATGACGAGGTAGCGGGTTCAACCCCTGCACCTGTCAATTGGACTAAAATGTTGACTTCTCGTTCTTGATTTGGGGTCGTGAATTTCAAGCACCTCTGAAGAAGGAGTGGGTTCGCCAATGGCGAGGGACATTTGTAATAGGGAAAGCTAATCCACACGCAAAAATCAGCCCAGTGCACTAGAAGTAGCAGTGACACGTGTATAAACTACGCTTGAGGTCAAAGCGAGCTGCGCAATATATATATATTTTTTTTTTTTTTTAGCATATCCTTTACAGGACTTAGCTGTCAAGACCAGCATCTTTCAGCTGTATGTTGATCTCTTGGCAAGATTACGCTCAGTAGTTTGCCATTGCTTTCTGAGCGGCCGGCTCAGTATCCCGCAAGTCACGAGCGGGTGTCGAACCGCCTCAGCTCTCGCTCCGCTACGAGACTCTGCGTGATAAACGGGATTACAGAGAGAAAGTGTTGTAACCCCACAGCTAGAGAGACCGGCATATATATATATATATATATATATATATATATATATATATATATATATATATATATATATATATATATATATATATATATATATATATATATATATATATATATATATATATAAACGCACATATAAGTAAATGGCGTTATTTTGGGGCAAGTGCAGAAATTTAGATATTTTTAGGCACATGAATAACATCAGATGGAAGATGCATCACAGAGATAAAGAACAAAATGGGAAAAGTAAAAGCTGCATTCTATCAAATGAAGAACGTTTTAATGCAATTAGTCATTGTCCTTGAAAGTTAGAACAAGAGTTCTTGCATGTTACATAGAGCCAGTATTAACACACGGCTGTGAATCCTGGACTATTAGTAAACAGGCGAAAAAAAATCCGTGTAAGGTTTGGAGATGTGGTTTTATAGGGGAATGATGAACATTAATTGGACAGCCAAAATGAGCAATATGGACGTTTTGAGGGGGAGGGGGGGGGGTGCCTAAGTCACGAAGACAACTTATCACAAACATCAGAAAGAAGCAGTCATCGTTGTGTGGCCACATTGTGAGAAGACAAAAACTGGAACATATCGTCACAACCGGAAAGATTTACAGAGAGAGAGAGAGAGAGAGAGAGAGAGAGAGAGAGAGAGAGAGAGAGAGAGAGAGAGAGAGAGAGAGAGAACATTCTACAGTCTTGTGTCATGGCAGGGAAGGGAGTCAACACACGAATTGGTACATGCCGCTGGAGATCGCAATTTGTGGAGAGGAATGATCGCCCACGCCAACCGGCAAGGCACCGGATGATGATGATGATGGTGATGATGATGATGATGATGATGATGATGATGATGATGATGATGATGATGATGATGATGATGATGATGATGATGATGATGATGATGATGATGATAAACTGTGACAGTAATTGAAATTCACTTGTGATTCTGGTTTATTACAATTCTCTTGAAACAAGTAACAAGTTTCAAGTATCTAGGAAGTATAATATCATCAAATGGCAGATCAGAAGACGAGATCTATGATACCAATACCAAACCTGGACAATGACAGAAAAAGAGAAAAGAAAAATCACAACAACAGAAATGATATTCCTGAGAAGAATACTCAATGTATCAAGAAGAGATAAGATCAGAAATTAAGAAATCAGGACTAAAGTGGGGGTTAAAGCAGCACTAGATTTTAATAGAACGCAGCAAGTCAAATGGTTTGGCCATGCAAGTAGGTTACCAGTCAACAGCATACCACAACAAGCAATGATGTACAGACCAGATGGAAACAGAGGAAGAGGCCGACCACGTAAACGTTGGACGGAGGGAATAGCAGAGTCCATGGGAATATCGATACATGAAGCTCATAATCGGGCACTCTCACGATGTTTATACTTCACCTCGACACGCAAGGTACAAGAGGAACATGATGAGATGAGATGAGATAAGACAATTCCCCAACCCCCGGGTGTCCTTTTTTACACACTCAGAAACTGGTGTGATCTACTGGACCTGACTGAAAGACTGTCAATGAGATAATTATCATCACGTGCCAAGCCGGTAATCGTGGGCGATCACGATTCGCATCTCACTCGATCACCAGAGCCTCGGATCGGGTTACGCCATGTGGCCAAGGCAACCAGTTAGTTGCCTTTCTGTCTTCGCCTGGTTCTCTTTCTCATCAATTTTGCCAGTTGTCACAAAGCGTTCACGTTTATATCGTCTCATCTGCGCCACGCGTTTTCGCAGCTGGCCTAGTCACATTTCCTGCCCCACATGTAAATATCAGGTTGTGCATCATAGTGATAGGTCGTGTGCTTGTGTTTCTGTCGTTGTTTATCTGTGTTGTCATTGACAAAGATTCTTAGAATCGAAACGTCTGTGTGTCTATTGTATGCGTTCTTGTGTTTTTTATCTTATTTTATTATTCATTTTTATTATATTTATTGAGTGCTTCTGATTTCGGATTTTTCACCTGTATTTCGCGACACGTGGATCTCCTTGTAAGGTATGTGCAACGTTTGTTAATGTTTAGTTCGTTTTTTTTCTCGCAGGAATTTAAAATACCTATTTGTTTCCATTTCATAATTTGCATACAAATCGTAACTGCCTACATCTGCGGGTAATTCCTGTAATCAATTTATTGTTTTCTTATTTTTTTTTTTTAGATGGAAAACATTTTGCTAGATGGAAAACATACTAGCCAATAAAAAGATGTCATTTGCAGCGAGAAAAATAGTGTTGAAGTGCTACATAGAACCTGTACTTTTGCATGGATGTGAAGCGTGGACAATTAACAGATAAGGTGAAAATCATCTAATAGCTGTGGCAGTAGTTTAGTTTAGTCGACGGATCAACATCACGGCACACGGGTGTGACCCATAAGTGCTCCGTTCTCAAGCCCGAGTCTGGAGAATCTCAGCTCAGTGCACGAACTCCGTAGCACCGGCGAGGGTTCTAAGATACCTTGGGTAGATTTTTAACTCGACAATTTGCCCAGGCAGAACCGGTGGGCTACTCTTTTTTTTTTCAATTTCCAGCTGCCAAGGGATTTTTTACGTACGCAACAATACACACGGGCATCCGATCTCACTATCCAGGGACCACGGGAAATTGTGTTACTAGAAGTCCACGTGAAAAAAAAAAAAAAAATCCCGACCTTCACCGGGGCTTAAACCCGGGACCTCCATCACTCGAGGCAGACACCATAACTCGAGACCACTCAACCCCCCCCCCCCCCCCCACCCCCTCCCCCCACCTAAAATGTGGCAATGTGGTTTGTGAAGAAAATGTAAAGAATACCATGGACAGTCAGAACAACCAACGACTAAATCTTACAAGAAACAAATGAAAACCGTACACAGTAATAATTAAACAAACACACACAAGTATTATAATGTAAGATTCCGCTCAGTGAGTATTGCAGTCTCGGAAGATACCATTTATAAAATAAACGATGGTGGTAATAGTATGGCGATGTTCCGTGTTGTGTAAATGGGAGGCACATCTGGCGAGATATTATCCTTCGGCACTGAATTAGTTAACTATGTGAGAGATCACCGGGGCCTAATGGACAAGAGCACTAGCTCTAAAACTTTCGATACGCTGATGCCGAGGTAGCGAGTTCAACCTCCTACACTGTTCAGTTGGACTAAAATGTTGACTTCTCGTCCTTGACTTGGGGACGTAGATTACAAGCACCTCAGGAGTCGGAGTGGATACGCCTAATGGCGAGGGACACTAGTAACAGAGAAAGCTAATCCACACGCCAAAATCAGTCCAGTTCACTAGAAGTATAAAAGTTATATTTTTAATGACTGTGGGGTTTTTGAAAATATTGATTATTGCCGTTCCAAGTTTTGTATTTATCTTTTATGTTGCATGAGTGCAGTGCATGGGAGGAGTGGCTGGCCGAGTGGCTAGAACGCCGGATTCTCCTTTGGGAGACCCGGGTTCTAATCCTCGGTAAGATGTGCGATTTTTTTTTTCTGTCGGGGGCAAAAAGAAATTCCTAACCTGCACAGTTCGCGGCGACTGCACTAGCCAGGCGGCCTTAATTCCTCAGCCTCAAAGACCCCTCTGCCATACACCGCAAGGTAGTAACTATATTGGCAGTAAATCACAGTTTTGACAATTCGCAGAAGGGAATACAAAACTTGGAACAGCAATATTTTCAAGAAACCCCACAGTTGTTAAAAATACACAATGCAGCACTTGTGTGGACAACGCGAACGAAACAAAAACAATTTAATTATGAAAGCCGCGGTGGCACAATGTTCTGCAGACCTGCTGGTCACGTGTACACATTTCCCACCGTGACGGAGACTTTTTAAGAACCTGACTTGAGATACGAAGTCAAACCAGCCTAACATGGTTACCCGGAGATATTCTGGAAAGCAAAAATGGCTGCCCTGATGTCGACAACAAAAGTGGCGGCCCTGATGTCGACACCATCAGTTATCGAGCTCGATTGATATATACAAATATGGGCGTGGCACCGTACAGCCACAACAGTCTCCGTGGCGAATTGGTCAAGGCTTCTGCCTCGCGCTCCGAAGGTTGTGGGTTCGATTCCGAGCTGTCTTTCGGTTCATGGGTGTATTTTCTTGGAGACTCCTGGGGGTCGTCGCTGGATTTTAGAGTTCGTGCTTTGTGCGAGGAATTCTAAAGGTCGTCTTGCGGAAAGAGACCGAGCCATATGGGATAAAATGAAGTCGTTCCTCTCGACTTTTACAACTTTGTGGTGTGTGTGAAAGGGTCCTTAACTGATTTAAATGCTATGGGATGATTAATTGTCTCAAACGACTTCCCGTATTGGGGCTTATATACCGTAGTTTTCCTATGAAATTCCTTTAATTTGATATATAATGCAACATGTCCTCTACATTAACTACTTTTAATCATATTACTTGTGACACATTTCTACTTTCCATTTTCAGCCTTTTATTTTTCGTAGGTTCTAGCCTACATTTGGTTTGGCACAGAATCTGTAAAAAAAAAAGAAAAGAAACTAAACACCCAAATACACCTTGTGAAATTGACAAAGTCCTTTACTTTTTAATTTATTTATTAACTGTATGACCTCAAAGGGAAACAAAACTCGCTTACACTCAAGAAATGAATGACTGTAGACCACGAGGTAGACCAAGAAGACGGTGGAGAGATAATATATATATACAGACCTAGAAGCACTTGGAATCAGCGACTGGCAAGAGAAGGTCAACCAGAGAGATGAATGGAGACGGATTGTATCTGCGGCAAAGAACCTCAATGGCTCGGAACGCTGCAGAAGAAGAAGAAGAAGAAGAAGAAGAAGAAGAAGAAGAAGAAGAAGAAGAAGAAGAAGAAGAAGACGAAGAAGAAGAAGAAGAAGAAGAAGAAGAAGATGATGATGATGACCTCAAAAGATATCAACAAATACCTCATACCCTATGCTATTTATCAGTGGTGTTGATATTTATCTGTCAAGGGTATGTAAGCAATCTTGTTTAGATGTCTTTCCACTCTGGGTTTTCATCTATAAATGTTGCATGTCTTTTTCAGGACTGCGATCAACCCTAATGCAAGGTTGAAATTTCATCGCATTGTTAAAATTACGCCCATTTTTTTTTCTACTTTGTCATCATCATCATTATCTTCTACTTTTGCCGGCAAGCGACTTGGGGAGGTATAACTGGCGCAACAGCGCCCAATGGGTGCCAGGAGATATTGTTTTATTGTCATTCCGTGTGATTGTACAATATCTTTGATATCGTTAATCCATTTTCTTCGCTGGCGCTCTCTTTCTCTCGTGGAAAATCTTCTTTGGTCAGTGCTTGTAGTTGATGGTGTTGCATTCAAAATAAAATAACAGAAACTAATGCAGCTAGCCTTCATAAGCAAACAAATACATGCACGAAACACAACATATAACCACGCATTCTAACGGGAAGGTCAACCCATTTGATCTTCTACCTTTCAATATGAGACACAAAGTGTCTATCCCACTATCTGTCTGATAACAGCATTCCTTATTCGGTCTAGGATAGTATGTATTCTTCTTTGTAATGTCTTTTTTTTTTTTTTAAACGCACATTTCTCCGTCCCAGATTAGCTATTTCTAGTTCTCTTATATCTGGACCTACGATAATCTAGCTAATCTAGTGTCCCCTTCTTGTATCAAGCCTCATTATTTCCATTATACCATTAACCACACCCCGTTCAACCTCAGAAGAGAAGTTATATTAGGGCCCATCGCCTGGCTCAGATTAATCACCCTGTGACCGAGTCAGCCACAAATAGGATATTAATTTGAGGTGATTGCCAAAGCCTCGTCATTTGTGACCTGGTGTCTGTTTATCTGGGTCGGCCGCTGCAAAGATGACACCGTTCGCTAAATATTTGTAATTGGAAAAAGAAACGGAGCGAAATAACTGGTGGGCGGTGTCTAATGCAAGTTATGAACTGTTGTGTGTTATGGCTGTCAAATGCTTATTGATTTCAGAGGTTATGCACGTGATTTTCACTCACAAGTTTAAGTAGACACGGAAGTAAGTAGAATACGTTCTGTTGTCTGCATAAAACACAGACAGAGGTTGTGAGTATGCTAGTTATTATCTAACTAAGTTGATTATTTACTTCTGTCTTCGCTAAGTCTTGTCTTCTAGTCTACTTTCTAACTTTTATTTTTTGTATTACTAGTATTAATGCATACCGTATCTCCGTGTATTTTATGAAAATGCACGAGCAAACAATATTAGCCCACATGTCAACTATGTAAGTATGATTATTCTTCGGTAAATGATTCATATGTGATCTGGGTGGTTCGCAGGGCATGTCATGTGACATGATGTGTGGGTCATGTGTTCGAATTCCCTTCAGGGTAGTGACTTATTTTTAAAATACTGTTATCTCTTTTAGTATTATTAGTATTGTACTGTAAATATGGTATTTTCACGAGGTATACAGTGCAAGTAATGATTTACATGTGAAATTCCAATATTTATATTGATATTACACTTTCTCAGTACTGTCTTCAGTATTGTTTGAGTTATAAACCATGTATTAAAATGCTTGTTTTATAGTCATGTAAATTTGTAATAATAATATTGTTACCAACACTGCTGTTAATATGTCATCATCAAGTGCCTCCTCCTGGAACATCAAGCATTCTTTTCCCACAATGTCAAAGAACATTTCGAGCCAAAATAGGCCTTATCAGCCATCTTAGAATTCACGGCTCCATACCTTCAACCCCACTGGATGAAATGAATGGTCATCATCATTCTTGATGGACAAACAACAACAACATCAAGTGCCTTGCCAATTGGTGTGTGCAATCGTCTCATAATCTCAGACAAGAAGTTTGTCTTTTTTTCTGACTTGTTTTCCATAAATCTTTCAAGTTGTTGTTTCATTTGTTTTCTGTTCATAATTGCTTATTGCTTATTATTAACATGCAGTAGTTCTTTCATTTGTTTGAATTAAATTGTCTATATTTGCAATGTGTTCTCTTTATAAATATAATAGTCTTTTTTAAAGTCCATTTAGTGGTCTGTAAAGTGTTTGCTTCCACTGTTGTTTCTCTAGGCCAAAAGGTTTGTCTTGATATTTTGTATTCAGGGCAGTACTGGAGTATGTGGTCTGCATGCAGTCTGGGATACCAATCCACATGTGCACATGGCTTATTTGCCAATCTTAAATGTGTATACCTGTGGCAATGTAGTTGGTTGTCTCTTGTTCTGAGGCACAGAATAATGATTTGTTCTGGTCTGTCCATAAAATGGTAATAGTCTTGTGCTGGTGTTTGTGTCTTTTTTGATTGATTTGGTGATTCTTCTCTTTTGGTGGTAAGCGACTAGTGTATCTTTCTGCACTCTTTCAGTCCTAGAATATATTACAACAGATGTCCTAACAGGAGAAAAGTCGCAATAAAAAATGTTGAGTGCATTACTGCCAAAGAGGCAACACTGTATGTAAATGCATAATGTGTTGTATGCAAAATTAAAAAAAAACAGATTTTTTCAGCATGCTCAAGCCAGATAATAATTGATTTAGTAACACATTATGTGCTCCTGATCACAGATAGTGTGTTGTGTGAGACACAAAGAGTTAAGTTGGAAGAAATAATTAATTTGGTCAAAATGAGATAGATAGTTATGTCAGGTCTTAGTCAGATATAACTGATACTGTATAACAGTAAACAGCACTACCTGCTTTCTGTTTGCACCTAATGTTGGGCAGCGCTCACCAAACCCAACACCCCACATTGTGCCAACGGCTTCGGGTGGAGGAGCACAATTGGGAGGGTACAAGCCTTATACTAGTGTGAGGAAATGCAGCCTAAAGACTAAATGTCATGGCAGGGCAGGCTAGGCCATAACACTTGGTCTGCAACTAATCTAGGATTGAAGCTCCAACATGCGGACAGTTAGAGCATTGCTTTCCTGATCCGGCAGCTTCTGCAACTTGTCTTGTTCCAGATGTATTGGTATTACCTTTCCTCTCGAGTAAACTAGATAGGCTGAGAGAGGGATCATGCTGCATAGGCACCTCATGGTCTGTGCAATTCAGCCCCGGCTTTACGCTATGAAGAGATATGACTCCATCCCTAGTCTTACCCCCATGGGTTGTAGTTATTATGCCTTGTTTGAATCACAATGTAACAAACTACCGTCTGTCAAGACAGCCAGGTGCCAGTGAGTGATTCTTTGTCACTTGGAGCCATTTTCTACATGGGAGTCTCCGTGGTGAAGTGGTCAAGCTGTATGCCTTGTGCTCCGAAGGTCGTGGGTTCTTTTTTTGTGTGTGCCCTTGCTCGCTTTGAACTCAAGCGTAGTCCATAAACACTATTTGCTGTAGTAATGGGTTTAGCATGTGGATTAGCTTTCCATATTAACATTGTCCCTCGCCTTCAGGCGAACCCACTCTGACTTCAGAGGTACTTGTAATTTACGTCCCCAAGTCAAGGACGACAGGTCAACATTTTAGTCCAGCTGTCCAGTGTAGGGGTTGAACCGCTAACCTCAGCATCAACACACCGGATGTTTAAGAACACGCGTTCTTACCCATTCGGCCTTGCGGACCTGTGGTTGTGGGTTCGATTCCGGATTGCGTCTTTCGGTTCACGAGTGCATTTTTCTTTGAAACACCTGGGGGTCATCGCTGGAGTTTGTGCTTTGTGCGACGCTTTCGGCAGGTCACCCTGTGGAATGAGACCAAGCCACATGGGATAAAACCTGGTGCAATGAAGTCGACCGTCTCGACTTTTAAGACTTTAAGACTTTTCTACACCGTGAGGTATACTTGGCAAGTAAGCAAACTAAAGGACCTTTAACCCACCTTGAAGCATATTGGGTATATGGTGCTAGTCTCATATTTGTAAAGATAGATCAGCACTAGAGGGAGGATACGATCAATATCATGCCAGTCGCCTTTATTTCCCAAGTCATTTTCTGGTACTCATGTTAGGGTAGATCAACCCGGGGGTTATGTTAATTATAACAATCTGCCTTGGTGTGAATTTGAACTCATGATCACCGGTCCAGGAGGCCAGCATGCTGCTACTACTACTCCCTTCATTGCATAGAAATATACCTCAATATGTGCTGCAATCTTCAACTTTAGATCACACAGGGAGAATCTCAGCAAAGCACACAAACTCCATATCACCGCCGTGGGTTCAGTTGTGAGTATTCCAGAAGCATCCATCCATCATGTGCCATGCGGTCATGTTTTGCCATCTCACTCGATCACCAGAGTCGTGGATCAGCTCCGTGTTCCTGTCTCGATCCAGAAGCATACTTGATATAAATATTAATATTGGAGAACACAATGGTGGAATGGATAAGAGCACTCGCTCTTAAACTGCCGGTGCGCTGATGCCGAGGTAGTGGGTTCAACCCCAACACCGGTCATTTGTACTAAAATGTAGACTTCTCATCCTTGACATGGAGACATAAATTACAAGTACCTCAGTAGTCAGTGCGGATTCGCCTGATGGTGAGGGATACTGATAACAGGAAACGCTACTCCACGCGCCAAACTACTGAACATAAACTTGCCAAGAGATCACAACAGTACAAAATGCTGATGTTGACAGCAATGTTCTGTAAAGGATGTGCAACTAACTTTTTTTTTAAATCCACAAGTAAAGATCAGTCCTGCGCACTAGAAGTAGCGGCACAAAGCAAGCGAACACCAACAAAACAAAATATATTAATGTTCTTTGGTTGGGTTTTCTCATTTGAAATTTAGCCTCAGTCGTGGCCTTATTAACCTGCATTTTTAGTTTCATTTTACCAAGAGGTTTTTAACCTGTATAACTTATACAGTCGACACAGCCTAAAATGGCTACCAAGGAATGTCTTTGAAAGTGAAGACTGCTTTTACATCTGTCCACGGTTGTTTGTAGTGTGAACTGCATGTTCAGGATTATGGCGGCCGGCCTGACGCTGAACTAACTGGGTTCCCTTATACAGTAATGTGTGGCTGCTGGTCTTCTAGTGCCTGCTGCTTCCATCGATAATAAACTGTATTTTCTGTGGAGGACTTTTGTGTTGGCATTCTAGCAGTGGCTTTATGCATAGTATACCTGTGTGGGCTGTTGGTTTGTCGAGACTCCTGTCTGTTCCAATTTTCACATGGGGCAGTGAGGAACATTTTGTGGGTTTGATTGATTGATTGATTTAGGAATCGACATCACAGCATTCGGGGCATTCCCATAAGTGCTCCGTCCCCATCCTCAGCAGCCAGCGAAGAGTTTGTGGGTTATTCACTTGCACAGAAACGGAGCATAATGGGGTTGACCCTTTGCCGTGAAGCTGAAACAGTGACTAATGACTAATGAGACTGCTGATGTGATACTGACCACAGCATCACCCACTGAGAGCCGATTGGTCGATTCAAATATGGGTCTAGCACCATATGCCTAAAGCATCTTAAGATGTGAAAAAGAGTCCTTGACCTACTTTTACTCTTTTTGCAATTTGTAGAACGGTCCTTCAAGTTTTTCACCCTTATCTGAGAAGGATAGACATCTGATCTACTACCCCAGGATCAGGAGTGAAGTATATACTATCATTTTCTTATTTTGCAATAATCCATATGGTCAACACTGTGAATTGTACCAGGTCTGCTCTTGTCAAAGATGGACATCCTACGCCCTACATTTTATTCAACATGTTATTACATCTCCTTATGTACTGGAGTCTCAGTGATGAAGTGGTTACACTGCCAGCCTTGCACACCACAGGTTGTGGGTTCGAGTCCAGCGTAATGTTGTTCAGTTCAGAGTGCAACTTTCTCTGAGACTCCTGGGGGGTAATCAATGGAGTTTTTGTTTTGTACACCATTCTCGGCAAGCTGCTCTGCGAAAGAGACAGAGCCATATCGGATCAAACCGGGTACAATGAAGTCAATCCTCTTGCCTGTTAAACCTTTTAAACCTACTTCAAAGCCACTTTGGCCAGGTTTATTTCCATACAATTGTAAAGGCCAATATTCTTCCTCACCATTTATGGTAGTTTACTTTTATTTCAGGTGATTCAAGGAACTCATTTCTCAAGAAGCAGCGCAGTTTGACTGACGCTCAAAGTATCTGTGTGGGGAAATGATTTTCCAGATCGCATTTGGTTCTCTCATCTTACACTGCTGCCTACTATCAGTGGGAAGTTTTTTGTTTGATGTCAAGTTCAATGCCTCTGACGTTCGAGGCAAAGTCGACCACTTCTGGAGGAGTACAGGATATTGGTAATAAGTTGTGTGATATTTAGTCGTAAATGGGCATTTCAGTGATTGGAAATTTCAGTGTTGTAATTTTAGTGATTAGAAATTTCAGGGATTTAAATTTTGAAATTTTCGGTGATCAGAAATATCAGTGATTTTCTGATTAAGTGCCGTGGGATGATTAATCGTCTCAAGTGACTTCTCGTATTTGCTGTGGTCGTATATGCAGTAGTTTTCCTTATTCAACCCCCTTTAATTTGATATATAATTCTACGTGTCTGCTATCATATTAACAACTATTAAGTCATAACTGTGACATACTCCTACTTCCCATTTCCCACCATCCATGTTTGTTTGGTCCAAACCGACATTTTGTTTGGCACTGAATCAGTTAAATTGGTTACTCTAATCAAGAATTATATTTACAGAATAACTATATTGATAAATAAGTAATAATATTTTTGTTATTAATTATCTAAATCACAGTAAAGAAACATAATGACTTAGAAAAGATTAATAGTTATAATAACAACAATAATAGTAATAATAAAATAATAATAATATCTTTGTTATTCTTAGAAGAGGGTAAAAAGAAAATCCACAGCTGTTTATATTTTGGTAAAAAAATATACACAAAACAATGTATTCCCTTAGTGAATTTAATCATTAAAGCCACAAACAATATAGTGTGATTTATTGCTTGGCATATTTTGCTGCATCTTGCCAGGTGCATACTGCGGAGCTATATATTATATGAAGTGGGGGGGGGGGGGGGGGGGGAGTAATAATACTTTAGCTGAAACAATTAAAACGCATAGTCACAAGTATTGTTCGAATGTAGAGCACCTGTTATCCCCACAGTAATTTCACCTTTGGTGATAGCAGACGCTGAACTATATATACATTTTAGGTTTAGGTTTGAAGATCTTCTATATGGTTTTCACTAAATATACAACCATGGAAGCTGTGGTAACACAGTGGCTAGCAGGCTTGCATGCCAACCTGTTGGTTATGTGTTTATATCCCTCCTTAAGACAGGGATTTAAAACAAATTGGCCTGAGCTACTAGATTGATATGAATCATCATTAGAGGACGTAACATCAATAACATTAGATATGCGGATGATACAGTATTGATTGTAGACAATGATCAGGGTCTGTAACATTTAGTAGATGTGGTTGTTACACACAGTGAACAACTCATTCATTCATTCATTCATTCATTCAGTAGCATGTCCTTTGCAGAACCTCGCTCCCATAACAACCTTCCGGAAAACCTCTCGATCACAAGCAAGATGTCCCGCGTCTGATACACCCATCTGGAGATCATCCACCACATCCTGCACCCATCTTCTCTTTGGCCTTCCTCTTCCTCTCTTCCCAGGCATATACCCTTCCATTATTGTTCTCTCCAAACTTTCGTGACGTTTCAAGTGACCGAAATATTTCAATTTTCTTTGTTTTATCGTCTTTAATAGCCAACCTTCTTCAATGTTCAACTCTTGAAGTATGGATGCATTTGTTCTTTTCTTTACCCAAGATATTCTTAGAACTCGTCTATAACTAGGGTTAGAATTAAATTGTAAGAAGAGATAGATTATGGTCGTCACTAGGATGAAGGAAATACCACGTACAAGTAAATGGGAATGTTCTTAAACAAGTGAATCGGTACAATTATCTCAAAACAGTTATAACATCTGATGGGAGTTGCCTTGAGGAGATTAGAACAAGAATTGCAATGGCGAAGAAAGCCTTTTGCAGGATGGAAAACATACTGACCAATAAAAAGATGTCAATTGAAACGAGAAAAAGCATGTTGAGATTCTACATAGAACCTGTGCTTTTGTACGGATATGAAGCGTTGACAATGAGCAAACGGGCTGAAAAACATTTGATGGCTGTGAAAATGTAGTTTCTGAGGAAAATGCAATGAATACCATGAACAGACAGAAAAACCAATGACCAAGTCCTACAAGAAACAAATGAAAATTGTAAACTGATTAGAGAAATTAGATGTAGACAGTCACAATTTTTGGACACATTATGAGAACAAATTAACTGGAGAACTTGGTAATAACTGGCAAAATTAGTGGGAAAAGAACAAGGGGAAGGCAGAGAAGTAAATACCTGGATCTCTGGCCACGTGGTATGGTCGAGACAAGGACACAGAGCTGATCCACGACTCTGGTGATCAAGTGAGATGGTCAAACATAACGGCCCAAGCTTATCAGCATGGCACATGATGATAACTAGATTGACCCAGCCTATAACGGATACCAGGAAATGATCGAGGAAATAAAGACAGCCAATGTGATTTTGACTACAACATCCATCAAGTGACAATTGGTTAACAATATTTAATTGGCACCATTGACCTGATATGCCTGATGGCATGAAAAAATAGCCTTTGCTTTTTGCATGCAACAGTTCCCATTGGCCAGATAAAGTTAGTTTGGCATCTCGCAGGGGTTTCCTTTATGTTTCCATTATTATACCATCTCCCCTACCCTGTTCAACCTCAGAAGAGAAGTTATATTAGGGTCCATCGCCTGGCTCAGATTAATAATCCTGCGACTGAGTCAGCCAGAAATAGGATATTAATTTGAAGGTGATTGTTGTCCCAGGAGGGTAATGGTGCACATTTGTTGGGAATGGAAGAAGTAAGTTAGTAGTAAAATGTATGAAAGTTGTAAAATCTAGGAAAATAGTAAACTCTAGGAAAATAGTAAAATCTATGAATGTAGTAACATGTATGAAAGTATAAAAATGTCTGAAAATAGTAACATTACACAAATAGTTCTTACATCAAACAGTCGTATAGCATAGAAGACTGGTAGAAGGAAAAAAATGGCTGTATTATGTTCCAGTGAAAAAGGGAGTGTTAATGTGCTAAATAGTGCCTTTGTTATTGTGCATGTGTGGAACACGGACAATAAGCAGACACGCTGAGAAACATCTAATGGCAGTAGAAATGTTGTTTCTTAGGAAAAAGCAAAAGAATAGCATTCATAGACACAAACACAAATGAGACAGTCCTTCAAGAAAGAAATGAACTATAATTTGATTTCAGAAATTACACGTAGACAGTCCAGATTGTTTGGACACATTTGGCAACATGGCATAATTGGGGCAAGAACCAGACCTTATCCAAAACTGGTGATTGTGTGAGATGGCAGAACATTGTGTGAGATGGTAGAACATTGTGTGAGATGGCAGAACATTGTGTGAGATGGCACAACATTGTGTGAGATGGCACAACATTGTGTAATAAGATGGCAGAACATTGTGTGAGATGGCAGAACATTGTGTGAAATGGCAGAACATTGTGTGAGATGGCAGAACATTGTGTGAGATGGCAGAACATGTATGGTAATATGCAATGTCTAAGGGCTTGGTACATAATTGTGATGATGATTATGTTCATTTTGTTTTAAATATACAATTTTAAGTGGGTCAGATATCACTATTAAAATTTATTTGCATATCCTTTACAGGATGTCACAGTCAACCCCAGCATTTTTTTTGGGCTGTTTGTGATCTCTTGGCAAATGTATGTTCAGTAGTTTGCTATAGCTTTCTGAATGATAACACTATAAAAGATAACTGTAACCCCCCCCCCCCCCCCCCCCCCCCACACACAACAAAAAATAACTACATATAAGTTTCTGATTATAAAACAAATGAAATAAAGATCCAGTATTTGTTTTCTTACTGTCAGTTAATATTTTTAAATTCTATCTGCAGTCCTCCATTTCCTCACTCCAAAGCTGGAGAGTTCAACTTGAGCCCAGATATGGAGCAGAATTTGGCTTACGTTGGTGCCATTCCAAACGATGGCATTACGCAGGTCAGAGTTCACTGGCTCTTTGAACTTGTTAATGTCACTGGGTAAGTTTTTCAATCAGAAAATGTGACATCTGCATGCCTCCTTACATGCTCTCTCTCTCTCTCTCTCTCTCTCTGTGTGCGTGTGTGCGGCGTGCGTGCACGCTTGCTTGCTTGTGCTTGCTTGCTGTTCTGTTTCTCACTCAGTCTGTCTCTTTTTCTCTTGATCTTTTCCTCCTTCTTTTCTCCCTTTATAATTTTCACTGTCTGTCTCTTTCTCTCTGTCTCTTTCAGTGCTTCTCTTAATCTTTACCCCTTCCATTCTCCCTTTAAAATTTTTTGCTGCCTGTCTCTTTTTCTCTGTCTCTTTCTCTCTGTCTCTTTTGGTGCTTCTCTTGATCTTTCCCCCCTTCCATTCTCCCTTTATAATTTTCTGCTGCCTGTCTCTTTCTCTCTGTCTCTTTCTGTGCTTCTCTTGATCTTTTCCGCCTTGTTATAATTTTATAATTGTCATGGTATCTCTCCATGTGTATGATTGTCACTTCTCATTAAAATACTGTTGTTGGAATATGTACACAAACGTCACTTCCATGATGTGCTGTGTGTACAGAAATATAGCATGTCTATGGCAGGAGGTTATGATAAACCTCAGGATGATTTTCTAGGTAAATTTATAATCTGTAGTTTGCCATAACTTTCTGAAGAAGAATTAAACGTTTAAGTCCAAACTGACCAGTGTGTGGAATAAACATTCTAGCTCGCGGTCAGCACACAGGAATGTAAATTCTGGGTGATAAACCTCTCGGTCACAATCTTGTTTATAGGGCCACTTCAATAACACTCAGATAACTTAAGTGCTCCAATCTCCTCTCATAGATCACACATGAGGGATCTTAAAGCAGTGCGCAAACTCTATAATACAGGTAAGGGTATGAATATGGGTATATGAGAACCGTAGATTTTATATTCTTTTGTGAATCTGTTGTCTAACTGTGAAATTCAGTCTTACAGAAGCCTATATGGCCTTGCCCTTTGTTATTGGCAACTGTCGAGAGGTGCTTAAGTGCACTATATATTCTGTGACACAACACGATCAAACAAATGAACATCAAGTTGTCAACATACTTCTTTCCTGTGGCAACATTCATGTGATAGTTATGGACTATTTCACAACCACTAAAGAAGAAAAATGGGGTTAGTAGACTTCTCATAAATCATAACGTTTTAGTAACATGTATAATGTTGTTCTCATAGCTGTATAAATGGAAAGCTACAGTAAGACTTCTCACAAATCAGAACTTGTTAGTAACACATTATATTGTTGTCACAGCTTTATAAATGGAAAGCCACCGTATGACTTCTCATAAATAAGAACCTTTTAGTATCATTTATTATATTGTTCTCCAGCTTTATAAATGGAAAGCCACAGTGTGACTTCTCATAAATCAGAACTTGTTAGTACCACATTATATTGTTGTCACAGCTTTATAAATGGAAAATTACAGTATGACTTCTCATCAATCACATTTTTTTTTTATTAACACATATTATATTGTTCTCGCCGGCTTCCTGGCCTAGAGGTTAGGGACTTTTCTCCATAATCTCGTATACTCTCGTAAGTAATGTGACGACGGTGAGAATCAGCAGTGGTTCGAATCGCGTCGGTAACTTACGGGGTAGGTGAGCCAGTTGCTCAGAAAGCAATGGCAAACTACTGAGCGTAATCTTGCCAAGAAATCAACAATCAGCTGAAAGATGCTGACGTTGACAGCAATGTCCTGTAAAGGATGTGCAAACATTTATTTATGTTATATTGTTCTCACAGCTTTATAAATGTACAGCTACAGTATGATGTCTCATAAATCAGAACTTTTTAGTAACACATATTATATTGTTTTCACAGATTTGTAAATGGAAAGCCACAGTATGACTTCTAATAAATCATAACTTTTTAGTCACATATTATATTGTTTTCACAGATTTTTAAATGGAAAGCCACGATATGACTTCTCCCAGCTGGATGCGTTTGTGGCTTTAGTCCATGTAAATGAGCTTCACATGGGATTTGAGCTCATGGGAAATCCATCAAATATCTACACCGACTTTGAGAACAACACTCAACTTCATTGGTGGAAAGACCTGGTAACTCAGACTGCACAGAGATACATTGGTAGGTACAGAAAAGGCAGCTTCCACATGACACACATGTCAATACACATTTATATTGAACTCTTAAAGGATGTTGGGTTTTCCCGTGTTTGGTGATGTATTTCCAAGTTTTCCCCTGTTTGTTGATGTATTTCCAAGTCTCCCCCTATTTGGTGATGTATTTCCAAGTTTTCCCCTGTTTGGTGATGTATTTCCAAGTTTTCCCCTGTTTGGTGATGTATTTCCAAGTGTTCCCCTGTTTGGTGATGTATTTCCAAGTTTTCCCCTGTTTGGTGATGTATTTCCAAGTTTTCCCCTGTTTGGTAATGTATTTCCAAGTTTTCCCCTGTCTGATGACGTATTTCCAAGTTGTCCCCTGTTTGGTGATGTATTTCCAAGTTTTCCCCTGTTTGGTGATGTATTTCCAAGTGTTCCCCTGTTTGGTGATGTATTTCCAAGTTGTCCCCTGTTTGGTGATGTATTTCCAAGGTTTTGACAACAGTATTGAAGGTGCATAATTGAGACAATTAAAAAGTATACTGGGAATTAAATGGGACAATTAAAAATTATAACAAGAAAGAATGGGACAAAACTCAGACTGCATAAAGATACATTGGTAGGAACAGAATGTCACACATTTCTATACACATTTATATGTAATTCTTTAAGGATACTTGGTGAAAAAAGAGGGGTTAAAAAGCGTGAGGGTCGACTTTAATGCAGCAAGTTTTACCACATCTCTCCACAGAGTGGATAAGTGCCTGCTGCAAGTGTTACACAGGGTATGATCTCCACATCTCTGGTAATAACCCCCAAGGTTCTCCACTAAAATTACACTTACAAACCGAATGATAATGTCTAAAAACAACCCACTACCTTCTGAGTACAACTCAGATGGCCTGACAACTTCACCACAGACACCATTGTTTGGTGAATGAGTCTTCTATATTTTGAGTTTTCAAATCCTGTTAACTGATTTACTACAAAACATAAAGTAGTTTTGAACCAAACATTGTACACAATAAAATTAACAAGCATTATAATGTAAATTTCTGTTCACTGAGCATTGAAATTGGGGAAAATACTGCTAAACAAAACAAATAAGACAATGACCCTAGTATGGCGATATATTGTCCTTCTGCCCAAATAGAGGGTCATATTTGGCGATATATTATTATATTATCCTTTGGCACTGAATCAGTTAGGTATTTTGGTGATGTATTTCCAAGTTTTGTTTTTGACAGCTGTATTGAAGGAGACAATTAAAATGTATACTCAAAATAATATGGGACAATTAAAAATTTTACCAAGAAAGAATGGGACAGAATGCTTGTAAACTTTACTAGCCATAAACACCACATTACAGACACTTAGAATTCAAATCCAGTTAAGATTTTTTTAATGGTGTATTACCTAAAGAAGACAATTAAAAAGTAAACTACAGATGAGCATGGCTAAATAGATAAGAAGGTTAATTCTTAAACATCCGGTGTGCTGATGCCCAGGTTGCAGGTTCAACCCGTACACTGGTCAGTTGGACCAAAATGTTTACTTCTAATTCTTGACTTGGGGACATAAATTACAAGTACCTCTTAAGTAGGAGTGGGTTCATCTGATTGGCAAGGGACACTGGTAATAGGGAAAGCTAATCTACATGCACACATCAGTCCATTGCATTAGAAGTAGTAGCGCGTGTAAGGACTACGCTTCAGTTCAAAGCGAGTGAGCACATACAGAAAACTTCTTCTTCTTCAGCATTACGAGCTATTGTAATGTACAAGAGATACAGCATGCAGGGCGATGCGCTACCTTCTTGATTTTCCAACCATTGAAGAGAGAATACAAGTTTGCAGGGCACGCGCCTACCTCAGAATTAACGCAAACACACAACATCCACTGCATAGTGAAATTAGGAAGGTGAAGGGCAGCAGGTTAAAAAGAGGACGGTCGTGGATGGGTCAAGCCGAAGACATTCTTCAACAGGTGTGTTCACTTGAGGACTTAGAACCTGGCGAGGAGTGGGTGCAAGTGCCAACAGACTTCTGCACATCCTTTTCAGTTTGCATCCAACTAGATAGAAAATGCAGACAAGAAAATCCGGCTGCTGTTGAGGCTGAAGTACGAGCGTTGATTTTCGAGAATTCGCTAGACGGTGACGCGGTCATCTACACAGATGGGTCGGTCGTCCGATATGTGAGAAGCTCATGGGCCTTTACAGCTCGGGCCGGAGGGAGAATTGTGAAGGAGGACTCTGGTGCTTTCACAAGTAGCCTGACCATGGAAGTCATGGCAGTAAGTAAAGCAATAACATGGCTCGAGACACAGACATTCACTAGGGCTTGTTTCCTTAGAGACTCAATGAACATGATCAAGAGGATAGAGGAGGGGTCGATCCGAAGAGAATGGTTGCTGCCTCTGAAGCGGTCTCGGCTGGCAAAGATTAGTTTCATCATCGTGCTAGGGCATGCTGGAGTACAAGGAAATGAGCGGGCTGACAAGCTCGCAGGTGAGGCTACTGTGGAGGGCGGACGTGCCATGGACCAGGCTGACATTCTGAATGCTCTACGAGAAGTGAGACTTTTGCGAGAACCAAGTGATGACTGTGAATCTACAACAATGGCCAGACTGTGAGAGCAGCAAATTAAAAGAGGGGTGGCCAAACAAGAACACTACGCAGGAAGCCAAAGAAGATTGATAAACCAACACAGAACTGGTGTCGTTAGTCGCTACATGCTGCGGGATTTGCTGAGGAGGGGATCCGAGCACTTATGGACTGAATGGTTCGATGTGCAACGAGGATGATCTGTCGACTAACTAACTAACTAACTATTATGAGCTATTGAGGTTCTTTGCTGCAGATACAAGCCGTCTCCATTTGTCTCTCTGGTTGACCTTCTCTTGCCAGTTGCTGATTCCAAGTGCTTGTAGGTCTGTATGTATATTATCTCTCCACCGTCTTCTTGGTCTACCTCGGGGTCTACTGTCATTTATTTCCTGAGTGTAAGCGAGTTTTGTTTCCCTATTATCTTCCATTCTTTCTGTATGAAAAGAATGCTGAAAATTCCTTGGACAGCCAAAATGAGCAATCTGGACATTGTGAGGGAGGTTAAGACACAAAGACAACTTATCACGAACATCAGAAAGAGGCAGTCATTATTCTTTGACCACCTTTTGAGAAGACACAAACTAAAACATTTGATGGCAACTGGAAAGATTTGTGGAAAAGAGATAAAGGAAGTTAGAAAGAAAAAAAGTATTGACAGTGTTAAGTCATGACATGGAAGTGTGTCAGCACAAATTTATACTTGCCGTTGGAGATCGTAAGATGAGGAGAAGCATGGTTGCTGACTTCAGGTGACAAGGCACTTGATGATGATGGTGATGGCATTGAATATATGACAGTATAAATGTTGTATTACAGAGTCGTATGACATTGATTATGTGACAGTATAAATGTTGTATTACAGAGTCGTATGACATTGATTATGTGACAGTATAATTGTTGTATTACAGAGTCGTATGACATTGATTATGTGACAGTATAATTGTTGTATTACAGAGTCGTATGACATTGATTATATGACAGTATAATTGTTGTATTACAGAGTCGTATGACATTGATTATGTGACAGTACAATAGGTGCATTATAGAAGTGCGGGTTTGATTATGTGACAGTATAAATGTTGTATTACAGAGTTGTATGACATTGATTATGTAACAGTACAATAGGAGCATTTATAGAAGTGCGGGATTGATTATGTGACAGTACAATTGTTGCATTTCAGCCAAGTACAGCATTGGCTATACGACGGTATAATTATTGCTTTTCAGCCAAGTACAGCATTGATTATGCAACAGTATAATTTTTTTGCATTTCTGAGAAGGACAGCATTGACTATGTACAGTATAATTGTTGCATTTCAGTCAAGTACGGCATTGACTATGTGAGAAAGTGGAACTTTGAAACATGGAACGAGCCAGACTGCCATGACTTTGACAATCTTACAATGACTGTTCAAGGTAAGAACAATGTCTGCAGTATTTTGAAAAAAATAAATGACCCTTTTACAACAGCAACCATATTTAAGTGCAATTTGTGGGAACATGTATCTTTCCTGTGGCAATAAACTTATGTGAGTTATGGATTATTTTGCTATCATTGAGTTGTACAGGGTGTATTTTTAATGACTCTGCAGTTTTTGAAAATATTGCCGTTCCAAGTTTTGTATTTACCTATTATGTTGCATTGTGTTGCATGAACTCCACAGCAGGTAAATACAAAACTTGGACCGGCACTATTTTCAAAAACTGCACAGTCATTAAAAATACACTCTATATTATTTACATGGCACTAGCCAAATATATTTTTATAGATCAATCGTTATTGATGAATGATGTAGTTAGCATCTCGCCAGCTGATTTTACTTCACAAAACAATTCCTGATATCAATTTTAGGCTGGGTTGACATGGCAGTTCAGGTCCATGAAAAAAATCTGCCACAGAAAGGATTTTATTACATGACCAACCGGCCAGCAAACAAGTGTGCTAGCCATTGCGTAACCATGGCTTCCATTAGCTGTATTTATTCTCTTTTGTCATCTTTGGATTATAGTGATAATAATCACAGATGCTATAAATACAATATGCAATATATTTTGCTTGACATTTTTGGCTGCATCTCATCGGTTGCATTCTGCAGAGTTATATATCATGTTATGTGAAAAACATTAATGATACTTTGACTGAAATATGACTTACACGCAATGATGTAATGTATACGTATGATGATATTAGTTTGAGTAAAGGAGTGGGTTCAGTTAACATTTGGTGATAGATGCTTAATGGGCCACGTGGTTTGGCACCATAGATAAGTTCAAAAGGAGAGAAACCTGTACTAGCATGTGGCACCTCGCGATAAGCAAAGAGAATAGCAGGTAAATAGACGTCCCAGTTATTGGGGTGCTCTTGCGTGACTTTAGCAAGCATATGCTTTAAATCACCATTAAATTTTTCTATAATTCCGCTCGAGTGAGGATGGTACGGGGAATTGAAACATTGCTTCACTCCTAACATTTTGGTGAAAGCTTGCGTAGATGCGGCGATGAACTGACTTCCCCTATCTGATTGGATAGTGTCTGGAAATCCTATCCGTGAAAATATATGGAAGAAAACTTCCATTATGTCATTGGCAGTTATGTTCTTTAGCGGAATCGCTTCAGGCCAGCGGCTACATTGATCAATAACAGTTAATATATATTTATTCCCTCTGGTTGTTATCTGATTAAGAGGGCCCACTATGTCGACAGATATTTTCTCAAAAGGTCGACTGGCTAAGTCAGTAATTTGTAACTTTGCCTGTGGGTTTTTTCCTTTCTTTACAAGTTTTTGGCAGATGTCACAACTCCTGCAATATTGCTTAATGTCATTGCAGAATTTGGGCCAATAAAACTGTAATAATAATCTTGATCTGGTCTTAGCGTATGCCATATGCCCTGCAAGAGGTATATCATGGGCAAGATGTAAGGCTTGCTTACAATACTCAATTGGCAAAACAGTTTGCTCTGTTGTGGTGTCACCTCTGGTATAATACCTGGTGAGGATACAATTTTTCAAAGCAAAATGCCATCTTGCATTTTTGGTTAACTTTGGCTTTTTGTCGATCAGATTAAAATATTTTGACAATGAAGGATCAGCCTTTTGGGCTGTTACAAAAGTCTCCTTCATGGTTTTAGGAGGTAGTAATACTGGGCTAAGCATTTCTATAGCCTCAGTTTGATTAATTTCATCTTGCATTCTAGCAGTAGATCTAGTTACTGCGTTCACACATTCAATGATATCAGATGGTGATGAAATAGTGTTATCAATGATGTCATGAGATCCTAGTGCTACGTTAGCTACCATACATTCTTTAGATGGTACAACATTATCAATGATGACATTTGATGGTGATGTTGTGATCTCATTGATGCAAAGAGATGTTATGTCATGAGGCATATCATTCACCTCTGGTAAATTCCCAATTATAATATCACACACCGGGTTTGTTAATGCTGCGCATTTTACTTTCCCAGTGAGGAAAGGTGTTTGAATATATGCCCATGCTAGTGGGTACTTTTCAATATTGCCAGAGAATGTTCTGCATGTTACGTGCCTGCCTGTATAGTCTGTAGGCATTATGAACGTTCTCTTCAGCCCAATCAGTGAACTTCCCGTGTCCTGAAGGACTGTAGCAGGCTTGCCATTCACATATCCTTGATGGATGTTTATTCTGTCTTTGGAATCTACTACCAAATTAGCTTCTTCATTGGCAATAGGGATGGAGTGGCCGCATGTTAAAATACCATCTTCATAGAAAGTATTACAAACAGTACATTTATTTGCGTTAAACATATCAAAAGCCTGTGCTGAGTTCACAGGGTGTTTCTCTGATTCTTCTTCATCTGATGATGAACTATCAAATAAGGCGGCATTTGCTTTATTGGTCATTTGCCTACCTTTACAATCATGGCGATAATGTCCATACGCCTTAGAGAGAAAACATTTACGCAAATTTCTAAAGGATTTACGCTCCTTATCTTGTCTGTTTACGATGTTCTGTAAATATGTAAGATATGCGGGGTTCTTGTCGCACATCTCGCCTTGATGATGTGAAATTTTACAATATTTACAATGGTTGTACTTCTCAAATGTAGGCTTATAAGGTTTTTGCCTACTATAGAGTTTGTCATAATTAGCCGATGCTACAAAGTTGGTTTCAGTAGCTTCACTGGCAAAACAATGTTTGTTGGCTGTGTAATAAGCCGAACCACGTCTCTCAATCTGCTCTACACTCGTACATTCATTCTCTTGCAAAAACTTTGAAAATGCTGATGGAATGGATGAAATGACTTTATCTCTGATGATAAGATCTTCTAACTTTTGATAGTTCTTATCAATTTTAGCTGCTGACGTCCATTTGGTAAATATATCTCGGACTAAGCAGAGGTAGTCAGAGAACGTTTGAGTCGGTTTGGGGCTCAACTTGCTGAATTGTTCTCTGTAACCTGCCTCATCTAATATAAAATGTGCCATAATCTTTGATTTTAGATAATGGTAATCTTTTCTGAGGTCTTTGGGGATAGTCTCTATGACTTTCAGAGGCTCCCCTGATAAACTTCTCATATAAATTATATTCCATTCAGACAATGGGACCTGGTAATGGTCCATTAACGTCTCAAAATTTTGGGTGAAGGCTGCAATGCAGTCACCCGAGGTATAATTTCTTACGATACCTTGATATTTCTTGTACTGGTTTTCTTTCTCCAGTCTCTCAGATTTCTTGGACTCTTTGTTTATGGCAGTCTCAGTATCAAGTTGTTTGATTTTTTATTGCACTTCCAGCTCTTCCCGTTTACTTTGCGCTGCTATCTCAGCTTTCTTCAGTTCAATATCTAACTCAGCTTGTTTTAAGGCTGTCTCTGCTTGCTTGGCAGCTCTTTCAGCCGCTCTTTCCTCGCGTTCATTAGCTTTCTAACGAAGGTGTTCAGAGTATTTAGTTTCACTCCACTTTGTCAACTCGTCACCTGTTAACTTTAATTTTAAACCCATATCGATGAAATCATTTAATGAAGACATGATGGAAAATTTCAATGCAAATGAAATATCAGATACACAATTTGTTACAAGTTGTTAGTAAAGTGAACAATTTACAATTGTGTTCTATTTACAATATGTGCCTAAATTTGCATCCGAAAGTATATAGAAAGAAAAATATACTCAAGTGTCCTGGATGCGGTGAAGAACGGTTGAAATTCGGACTAGGAACTGTAGGGTCGCTACTTCAAAACAGAAATGACCTCTACGGGCAAGGGTTTCAGATGGCACAGAAAACCTGCTTTGTTTTTGGAGGAAATAAATTAGCGTCTATTTGATGTGGTGTGTATGCTTGTCACTAAGTTTTGATTAGGTTTGTATGGCGTTGAGTGTAATTGTAGGTCGTAATGTTGTCCGTCAACAATTTTTTTTTTTTTTCCAAAACCACAAGTCACTTTCTTTCCAAAACTTTCTGCTTTCTACAACTCACTTTTCAAAGACAATCTAACTATATCTCAACACTCTACAACATTGATGACACATCACTTACATCAAGATGACATTCAGTAAGGACATAGACATCAAGTTTACAAGATGGCGACAAGGTCACAATGGCGACAACTTCACAATGTCGACAAGGTCAAACCGATGACACCCCTCTGCTGTGTGTCCACCGTGACGAGGTAGAGGGGCTTGTGCGTCCCAATGACCCCAAGAGCTATGCCGACAGTAGCACAGCTACTGGTAGGGCCACCCATGTCGGACAGGTCAAGGGAGAGGGACCAGACGAAGAGACACACAAACCTGCTGCCTTGTAGGTAGACTGGGGACAGTCAAAGGCTAGGGAAAGCATCCCGAATAAATGCTTGTCGAAATCGGATGTACTGAGCCACAGGCTTGACAAAGCAGTGCAACGTAAAACCTGCTGCCTTGTAGGTAGACTGGGGACAGTCAAAGGCTAGGGAAAGCATCCCGAATAAATGCTTGTCGAAATCGGATGTACTGAGCCACAGGCTTGACAAAGCAGTGCAACGTAAAACCTGCTGCCTTGTAGGTAGACTGTGGACAGTCAAAGGCTAGGGAAAGCATCCCGAATAAATGCTTGTCGAAATCGGATGTACTGAGCCACAGGCTTGACAAAGCAGTGCAACGTAACTTAATTCATGATGTCACAAATCAAAATTAATCGTTATGGTGCTAATCCCGTGAAGTCCCATCAGGCGGCGATAGTGCCGGGCCCCCTGCCTCGAGGGGGTCCACCCATGACTACTGGTGGTCACCTTCCCCTGTGCTGTGGAGTCAAGGCACAGAGGAGTAGGTTAAGAGCTATTGACCAAATACCCCGGACACTCAACATACTACAGTGGAATGCCGAAGGAGTTTACAAGAAGAAAGACTCCCTAACACAGCGTCTTCATAAAGATAGAATAGATGTGGCATGCATTCAAGAGACACACCTCAACGCCAATCACAAATTCTCAGTCAGAGGATATCAGGCCACACGTTTCGACCGTGAAGGACACAAAGGAGGAGTTCTAATACTTACACGAAATACAATACCTTGCAGCGAAGTATCTGTGATCTCTGACAACCAAACGGAAATTATAGGTGTTGATATAATGATAAAGGACGTGAAAATAAGAATCTACAATCTGTATAGCCCAGCAGATAAGGACCTTACACTCTCAAACATGAAAATAACTGACACAAACTGCATTATTGTCGGAGACTTTAATAGCCGTTCAGAAAGATGGGGATATCCAGATACTGACAAAAGAGGAGAAGAATTGGAGGACTGGGAAATAGACTCAAATCTCCATCTACTCAACAAAGCGGATGACACACCGAGCTTCTACTCCAGAAGATGGCTTACCACTTCTACTCCAGACTTAGCTTTCTGCACAGGAGACATCCTCCACAAAATTGATCGCCATGTGCTGGACCAATTAGCAGGTAGTGACCACAGACCAATCAAGCTTGTAATGAATATGGAGTATGTTCCACAGGAGCAAAAGCCCTTGCCCCGCTGGAATTACAAACGAGCAGATTGGGACAGATTTGCCATACTAACAGACAAATATTGTGAAAACATAAATACACGATATGGCAACATAAAGCAAATGGTGGAAAGTCTAAACAGAGCGATAATACAGGCAGCCACGGAGTCCATTCCAAGAGGAGCGAGGAAAAATTACAAACCATACTGGACTGAAGAACTACAAAGTTTGGAGGACAAAGTTGAAGATGCCAGGAAGACAGCAGAGAGAGAACAAACAATTGAAGCGAACATCTCTCTCAAAGCCATCTCAGCAAAATATAAAAGAACAGTAAATCAAACAACAAGAGATTGTTGGAGGGAAAAAACAGAAAACCTGAATTTTGACAGGGATGGAAACAAACTATGGAAACTAGTGAAAGCCATGAACAATGAAGGACCTAGCAACAAACAAATAACAATTAAACAAGGAAATGCCTTGCTTACAGGAAAAAAGGCTGCAAATGCACTAATGGAACACTATGCAAATGCAAACCACATTGATATTACAACCGAACAGAAGAAAGCAATCAAAGATAAACAGATACATCATACAAATACAGAGACAGCAGCAGAATATATGATGGCAAATCTAACAATGGAAGAAATGGAACAGGCAATGAATACCCTAAAAAAGAAGAAATCACCAGGAAAGGATGGAATCACAAATGAAATGCTAATAGGACTAGGCACTAAGGCAAAAAAGAAACTACTAGCAGTCCTAAATTACAGCTGGAAGAGGGGAATAGTCCCACAGGCATGGAAAGAAGCTATACTAATACCAATCCCAAAGAAAGGAAAAGACCTGGAAGAACCAAATGGCTATCGACCTATCAGTCTACTTAGCTGTGTAGGAAAATTAATGGAACGCATTATCAATGGCAGGCTAACATGGCACCTGGAAGAAAACAAACTCTTAACACCACACCAAGCAGGATTCAGAAAGTACAGATCCACTGAAGATCAAATAACCTATATAGCTCAGGAAATAGAGGATGCCTTCCAAGAGAAAAAGCACACACTAGCAGTCTGGATAGATTTAGAAAAAGCATTTGATAAAGTATGGAAGGAAGGACTGAAAGTAAAACTGCAAAACATGCATGTTTGTGGAAAAATGTATAAATGGATCAGCCACTACCTTGAGAACAGAACTGCCAGGACAAAAGTACAAGGACAAACCAGCAAAATGATGCTGTTGGAGCAAGGTGTCCCCCAAGGAGGAGTTCTTTCACCAACATTATTCCTAGCATATATAAACGACATCACAGAAAATTTTCCAGCCAGAGTACACACATCATCCTTTGCAGATGACCTAGCCATATGGACATCTGAAGAATATATTAGTACAGCTAACAGCAGAATACAGCAAGCCTTATTAGCACTAGAGGACTGGTCAAAATCATGGCTAGTGAAGATAAGTGAGGAGAAAACAACATGCACAGTGTTCTCCCTCTCAAATAAAACTCAACAACCTAAGCTGGTATTGAATGGAAAAATATTGCGCCATGAAGAAAATCCAAACTATCTCGGAGTCACCTTTGATCGTCGCCTGACATGGAAAACACAGGTTGAGAAAAATCGAACAAGAGCAAGGCAAAGAATGGCAATCATGAAAAAGCTTGCTGGTACAACGTGGGGAGCAGATGAGAAAGTTCTCAAGAAGTTATATACTGGACGGGTGAGGCCAGTACTGGAATATGGCATTGCAGCTTGGGCAACAGCAGCTAAGTCAAACTTTAACAAAATAAGTAGAGTCCAAAATCAAGGAATGCGAATCATAACTGGAAGCCTGAAGACAACGCCTATTAATGAACTTGAAAAGATCACTTGTTTACAACCAATGCAGGATAGAAGAGATAGCAGAGCCCAGCAACAAGCAGAAAAATTTAGAAGATTGACAGACCACCCTATGTATAAAAGGTTTAGTGGTTTTGGAAAGGGACGACTGAAGCGTAGCAACTTTGTAGAAACTGCAAAACGAAAAATTAGGGCAGATCCCATACTTAACATATCAACAGTCAAACCTATTTACAATGCAGACAAGTTCCCAGCTTGGAGACAGCAGCAACTGCCTGAGATGATAGAAAACATTCCTGGTATTGAGAAAAAGAACACTCAGCATGAAACTGAAAGAAGAGAAATAACCCTAAACTACATAAAAGAACATTACCCAAGCAGCAATTGGACCCATGCATATACAGATGGATCAGCCAAAAATTCAATAGAGAATGGAGGAGGAGGAATTCTCCTAAATTTAAAAAATGGAGTGAAAAAAACACATTCAGTGGCAACTGGAAAGTTTTCAAGTAACTTCAAAGCGGAGGTAGAGGCTCTGAAAACTGCAGCAGAAATGCTCTTGATGGAGGAAAATAAAGAGAAGCAAATAGCTATCTTCACAGATGCAAAGTCAGCTGTCTCAATACTGAAGAGCAATAACAGCACAGAAATAGCTGACCTAAGAGCAGCACTCCATGGTCTATGCCAGAAATCCAAAAAAGTTGTAATACAGTGGATCCCATCACATTGCAGTATACCTGGAAATGAAGAGGCTGACAGACTGGCAAAAGAGGGCGGACGACTACCACAGCCTGACACAGACATAACCTATAACGAGGCAAAGAGGTTGATAAAAAGCACCTATAGAACCAAATGGGAATCAGAGCATCCAGGCCACCAGAAGGATGATGCATATTACAAACTCGACAGAAGAGAACAAGTAGCAATCTTCAGACTCCGCACAGGACATAACAGGCTGAAATACCACTTGTTCAATAAACTAAAGATAGGAGATACCGATGAATGTAATTGTCGAACTGGAAAAATGACAGCAAAACATTTGCTTCAGGATTGCCCAATATATGCAGAACAGAGAAAGATATTTTGGCCCACACCTGCTTCATTTGAGGACAAGCTCTATGGAGATATCAACAAGCTCAAGTTGACCGTAGCTTACTTTAACTACATACAGGTTGACATTTAAAGGTGTATGAAGAAGTATTCAGACTGCCACACTTCATACCACAGGTATGTCGGTTACAAAAGCCTCCCAGAGGCATGAAATGGAATATTGCTGGATAGGAGATCCATTACGTGGAAAGTCCGAACCAAAAGCTCACTGTGTGGGCTTTCAAAAAAGGTGGAAAAAGTGTCCTAGTGGCACGAAATGGAATATTGCTTGGATAGCAAATCCATTATGTGGAAAGTCTGAATCAAAAGCTCACTGTGTGGGCTTTCAAAAAAGGTGGAAAAGTGTCCTAGTGGCACGAAATGGAATATTGCTCGGATAGCAAATCCATTGTGCGGAAAGTCCAAATCGAAAGCTCACTGTGTGGATGTCATCTGCACACTGCATTCTTCTGGTTTCCGGTAGAACAGCCTATGGTGAACGGAAGGCCCAATATACGGAAGTGAGGCTAAGCAGCCATGTGCAGGACGTGACGATTCCTTGGGTGAGCCCAGTACCAGAGCGCTGTGTGTTGGCTCTGCAGGTATGGAAGCCTCCTTGGATGGCGGGGAATGCCCATGGTCTGCCCCTGCCTTCCCTTGAGGGCTGACCAGGATGTCTTTGGCTGTTCTATATGGGCCAGCTAGGATGGGGGATAACACCACAACAGTGAGAGTCAAGCGTCCTAAGAAACCCCCGGGAAGGTTAACCCGGTCAACAAATGCCCGCAGAAGTCGGATGTGTCGGCCTAACGGCGCAAGAACGCAGCTCTGCTGTAAACAGGCACAACGCAATCACATCCGAAAAAAAACTCCGGATGAACGAAGAAGAAGAAGAAACCGGTGACAAGTTCCACAATCACAAATGTTTTACACGTTTACAAGATCAAACGATATGTACGTACTTTATGTTCACATTTAGTCTCCATGTTTAAACAATGTAATAATATATATCAAAATGAGCCTTCACAATCACATTTAAATGTACTCTAAAGTTGGACAAAAATTTCTAAGTTCACAAATCTAGGTTTTAAATGTTAATTACTTAAACACCGTTCATTTTAAAGCCGGACGAATGCCACCACGTCCACACATGTCAGGGTCTTAGACCTGGCTCGTTAACCTAACACATGTGAGACAGTACAAATACAACGTGATTTGACTTGAGACTCAACGACACTAAGTTTCGATGGATTTATTTACAGATCACGATCTAGAGATGATCATCACAATACATAAGTTATAACAATACACTTACAGGCAACCCACAGCTTACAATCAGTCTCTCAAGATGTACAAGCACTCGACTTTCGGGCCACAGAACTACACAAGCCTTTCTCCCATCATACGTCCAGTCGAGTCCGAGTCCCAGAGCTGTCTGGCTATTTCTCGCAACGCGCCTGCCCACCTGAAGTGGCTTCACGAGGCCTGCGTGCGTCCTGCTTTGTCCTTGCCTGACCGCTGGCTGTCTCGTCAGCCGGCAACCTCGCAGGCAGGTAACTAATACTCGCCTGGCGGGCGTAACGATGTTACAGCATCCCCGCTAGGGACTATTCGCCTGGCGGGCGTAGCGATGTCCCTGCATCTCTGCTGGCAATACTTTAGACTCTGACAGGTGGGTGGGGGCATGTATGTCTACCTGGGTCTGTGTGAGTGGGTGGAGGTATGTGTGGGTGGGTAGGGGAGGTGTGGTGGATGGGGGATGTGTGGGTGGCTGGGGGAATGTGTCTCATAACATTGTAATATGCATTGTTTATGTTTACAGCTTTCATTTGAGAATAAAGTTTGTTCATTCGTTCTTTTGTTCATTCGTTCGTTCACTTGTGGCTTCTTCTAAATTACTTGTGGCTTCTTCTAAACCAATTGTGGCTTCTTCCAAATCACTTGTGGTTTCTTTTAAATCACCCGTAGCTCCTTCGCATTTTCCTCAGAGACCACATTTTTTCCATGGCCACATTTGCAAGTACAAGAGGAAACAAATTAGATTGGATGAGATGGTGATGATGATTATGATGATGATGATGATTAGATGTGATGATGAGATGAGGATGAGATGATGATGAGAGGAGATGATGAGATGAAATAAGATGATGAGGTGATATAATGATGAGATGATGATAATGAGATAATGTTGAGATGATAATGAGATGAAGATATGATGAGATGATCATGAGATGATGGTGAGGTGAGGAGATGACCATGAGATGATAATGAGATTAGATAATGATGATAAGATAATGATGAGATGATTATAATATGATGAAATGAGATGTGGTGATGATGAGTTAAGATGAGATAAGATAATGAGATGAGATGGTGATGAGATGAGATGATGATGAGATGAGATGATGATGAGATGGTGATGAGATGAGATGAGATATTTGTATCTGCTGATGACGTTAAATTAGGTATGTTGGGATTGTGAAACTGCAATCACTAACCCCTAAGCCACAGATGCTGGCATCTAAAAACATCCCTTAAATGCAGACACTGCAGCAGAGATGCTGTCTTAACTAGATGCCAGCAACTAAAAACATCCCATAAATGTGGACACTACAGCAGGGATGCTGTCTCAACTAGATGCCAGCATCTAAAAACATCCAATAAATGTGGACACTACAGCAGGGATGCTGTCTTAACTAGATGTTGGCATCATGTTGTCTGTTTGACTTCAGCTCATTCTTTTAAATATTCATGCAGCTGAATATAGAATCTTAAGCCCAAAGGATGGTTGCTTAGTTGGTTTGTTGTTTTAATTCTTAACCGATTCTGTGCTGAAGGATAATATACCGCCAAATTTGATCTCTGATTTGGACACAAGAACGATATATCACCATACTAGGGTCAACGTGTTATTTATTTTGTTCCGTGGTACCTTTCACAATTTAAATGCTCAGTGAGCAGAAATTTACATGATAATGCTTGTTTATTTGATTGTGTACCAGGTTTGGTCCAAACCTGCTTTCTTATTTGGCACTGAGTCATTTAAGAGTTACAACTGATGCTTCCAGAGGGTTGACTGACCATCACCAACAAGTGAGATGTGTTGTGGTGTAGAGGGATAAGCCCTACACTGGTCAGTTGGACTAAAATGTTGACTTCTCGCCCTTGGCTTAGGGATGTGAATTACAAGTACCTCTGAAGTGGGTTCGCCTGATGGCAAGGGACACTGGTAATAAAGCTAATCCACATGTAAAAATTAGTCCAGTGCACTAGAAGTATGTGTATGGACAACGCGTGATTTCAAAGAGCACAAGCGCAAAAATAAACAAAAATTACCAGATTAAAATGACACAAACAGTAGGTATTTTGAATATCCACGAAAACCACTTGACATCATGAATCAGTGCAGGTGTTTTTTTTTTTGGGGGGGGGGGGGGGGGGGGGGGGTTAAAATGCTGGCCTACCGTCTGGTAAACTTAAGGAAGTATCTATTGCAATTATGAAATGACAGTTTTGTATTGGACACTTGTTTGACATCCTAGAAATGTCAACTGTTATCATTTCAAAATAAGTACATTTTTTCCATCTTCAGGTTTTCTCAATTATTATGATGCTTGCTCAGAAGGTTTGCTTTCAGCGGATCCGACATTGGTACTAGGAGGTCCTGGCGACGCCTGCTTTCAGAAAGAGGTAGTTATAATTTTTGGCCACATTATGAGAAAAGAAAAACTGGAACAAGTTGTGTCAACTGGAAAGATTTATGGAAAGAGGAATAGAGGAAGGCAATGAGAGAAGGTTCTGGACTACCTCTTGTCATGGCACTGAAAGGTGTCAACACACGAACTGATACATGCTGTTAGAGATAGCAAAATGTAGAGAAGTATAGTCAAGTCACCCATGCCAGTTGGCAAGGCACGTCGTAATGGTGATAATGATCATATATGAATATCTAGTTAGTTGCATATCCTTTAAGGATGTCGCAGTCAAAGCAAAATGTAGAGAGGTATAGTCAGTCACCCATGCCAGTTGGCAAGGCACGTCATAATGGTGATAATGATCATATATGAATATCTAGTTAGTTGCATATCCTTTAAGGATGTCGCAATCAACACCAGCATGTTTTGCTGTTGTGATATCTTGGAAAGTTTATGTTCAGTAGTTTGCCATTGCTTTCTGAACGACCGGCACCCATACCATTTTGTAAAAAAAAAAACAATGCAAGGCAGTCTGCTGCCAAATCGCCCGCAGCTGTGTTTCGGATGTGGGTATGCGAGATTATGAACTGTGTCTATAACCTCATGGCCATGGAGCGGAATATCTAGATATCTCATCTAACCGTCGTTATTGATGATGAGATGTATGTTTTGTACTGAGAGGGAGTCCCCGTCACGAAGTGGCTACACCGCCTGCTTCAAGCCACGAAGGTTGTGGATTCAATTCCAGGTGACATCATTTGGTTCACAAGTGCAATTTTCTTGAAAAATCCTGTAGGTCGTCGTTGGAGCCACAGAGTTTGTGATTTGTGTGATGTTTTGTGTGATGTGATGCTGCCGTGTATAAAGAGATTGAGCATATAGGATCAAACTTGGTGCAATGAAGTCGATCCTCTTAATGTTAAAATCCTTGTGTTTAGTACTGAGATTTTAGTGACCATCAGATAGATTATGAATTTAAAGATTATTTAAATGCCTGAGGAAAGATGATAAAAGATTGAGGATTTTTCATGTCTGCCATTACAACATAATACAGACATCATTTTTGGCCAAGACTATTTGTAAAATCTTTGGGAAAGGTGAGCTCTGCCATGAAAATAGTATTTTGGTACTAGGTCGGTAGGAAAGCATGTGCATTGGTATACCAGTTAGGACATCACATTGACAAGGGCGTGAGTATGGTTAGACAAGGGCATGATATCAATTGCTATGGAAGGGACAGACTACAACTTATGCCTTCATGTAAATAAAGGCTTAAAATTTAAAAGGGTCAACTTCATTGCACAAGGGTTTATCCCATATGGCTTAATCTCTTTCCACACCATGGTCTGCTGAAAGTTTCTCACAAAGCACAAACTCCGTAGCTCCAGCGATGACCCCAAAGAGTCTCTGAGAAAAATGCACTTGTAATCAAAAGACGTAGCCCGGAATCAAACCCACAATCTTCAGAGTGAGAGGCAGACGACTTGACCACTTTGCCATGGAGATCAGTCATGAGCATGGATAGACAGGGGCTTGATATCAATCGCTATGGGAGTGAAAGACTGACCACTGATTCCTTTGTGTACTCAGACCCACAAAATTGTCCTACCACTTGATATACTCATGTGAATGGAAATGGACATTATTCTACTTGTTCATTTGATTGTGTTCCATGTTTGGTACAAACCTGTCTCTTGTTTGGCACTGAATCAGTTAATAGTAAAAACTCAATCTTTTGGAGGATTTACTAATCAACTAATCTGAGTTATTACTTTAACTCCAAACAGGGATTAAAAACATGATGATCCGCTTCATCTATGGTGTTTGTAAAGTCTCACTACACTTTGTATGTAGAAAAACATTTGAAAAATGAAGTACATGATGTCATCAAAGAATGTGCTCCATAGTCCATCGTGAAGCAATATGCAGCAAATGGCTGTTGTCTGCTGGAGTAATTCTTTGCACTCCAAACAGAATGGTGTTATCAATGGAAGAAATAACAACAGACACGTTGCAGAAGGTATTTGATAATATGAAGAGATGTTTACAGTTATGTCTTGAAGCCCGTGGTGGGCATTTCCAACACTTGTTATAATGAATACTTCATTGGTACTTCACAGCTTCCCCAAAACAGCATTAGACCATAGCAGTGACTATTGTAACTAATTTAAGGAATTGCTTAGCACATTTGTTAATGACATCAGATACTTCATTTTTTATTCTTCAAATTTGTTCTACATACAAAATGTAGTGATACTTTACAAACACCTGGTAGTAGAGTGACAAAATTAAAGATCAATTCAACACCAGTCTTTGGACTGACTAACCAGTAACCTTATGATAATAATAATGGTAATTATGTATAAACAAAGTAATTTTCACATACACAATTTCAGCAATTTTTATGAAAGCTCTCTGTATGTAAATAGGGCACACCACGTTCGAAATATGCAGACGCATTTCTAAACCACACAGCGCATGGCACCAACTACTTCACAGGAGAGACCGGAGTCAGAGTTGATTTTCTTTCATTTCATTTTAAGGTGAGTATGAATCCCCGCAGCAGTGTTCAGTTTTTGTTCAGTCTTTGGGAACTGTTATTATCTTTCTGTCGGATGTAGCAGGTCCCTTGCAGATCGTCACTCTCATCATGATGTGCCAATAAAACACTCTTCTTCTTCTTCTTCTGCGTTCATCCGGAGTTTTTTTTTTTTGGGCGTGATTGCGTTGTGCCTGTTTACAGCAGAGCTGCGTTCTTGCACCGTTAGGCCGACACATCCGACTTCTGTGGGCATTTGTTGACCGGGTTAACCTTCCCGGGATAAAACACTCTATCACTGGCCAGTTCTCCCGCCTTATGCACCCTCATGCCCCAGCTGTCTGCTGTGTTCTGTATCCATCTTCAGACTGGTAACAGCTGGCTCTTCGTCCAGGCTGTAACCCCATGGCCATGGAGCGAGAATATCTAGATGTCTCAACTAACAGCCGTTATTGATGATGAGATGTATGTTTCCACGTATGAACCATGCCTTCCGTCGCTGTTCTCTCCAAGACACTGAGATGTTTAATATGTCCAGTGAATGTTAGTTTCCAAGATGTTACACTGTGAGATACAGAGATAGTTTTCTTAGATGATTGAGTCTTGTAAAATGTTATTATTTTTATCTTCTTAGTCCACAATATTCTAGGAATGTTCCTTAACATTTGAGCTCAGAAGTCCCAATTTTATTCTTTAGAGATAGTGAAATGGTCCATGACTCACATCCAGATGTTGTCACTGGGGAATAAGTATATTCTCAACAATTTTACTTTACCTTGCTTGCTGGTGTTGTGTCATAGGCTCTTACTGTTTAATGTCTGCGTTCCTATGGCCAGCTTGGATCTAACATTTTTTTTACAGTCCCCATAATTATTGATTTTGGCACCAAGATTTTCAAAGTTTGCGACATTTTCAAATTCTTCATTTTTAATCTTTGGTTGGTGTGTAGGTTTGTCCATGGACATTACTTTTGTTTTGTTTCAGTTTAGAAAAACATTTTGATTTTTACAGTGTCTCTTGACAGACAGGATCAGCTCTTTAATACTTTAGGACTATTTGAGAAGAGGACTGTGTCGTGTGCATATCTAAGGTCTCAAACTGGATTTCCACCAATAACGAATGAATCAGAATTGTCTGTGGTTTCGTCACTGTCGACTATTCCTCATTACATGCATATTTGTTTAATATGTATGGGTAGATAATGCAGCCCTGTCTTACTCGCTTTTGTCAAACCATTTTTATATTTCACCAACTACTCTGACAACTGCTTGTTGATCATGATATAAAGATTCAATGAAGTGAATCAAATGTGCTTAAAACCCCCCTATCACTCATGACCTTCCAAAATATCTGGTGTTGAACAAAGTCAAAGACCTTACTGTAGTCAATGAAGCAAGTATAAAGATCCACATTGTACTCTGCATTTCAAAGGTTCTATATTGAAGATATGGCCCCTGGTTCCTCTTCCCTGTCTGAAAACTGCCTGTAATTCCTGTAGTTCATATTCTAATTTACTTTCGATAATTTTCATGATTCACATGATTTTATTGGCGTGACTTAGTGCAATGGTTCGATAATTGGTGCAGTTTTAAATGTCCTTTCTTTGATAGGGGGATGTGGATTGTTCTCTTCCAAGCTTTGGGCCAAATAGCACTACTTTAGATCTTGACACACAGTATGTGATAGAACATATGCTGGCTTCTCCACCTGCTTGGATTAACTCCGCTGGTATGTCATCACAACCTGGTGACTTCCCTTCCCTCAGACTTTGTATTTCTTGTTGTACTTCCTCTAATAAAGGATTATGGTTCTTTCCCTGCACTTTCATGTAGTTTATAACTTTTATCCACTTTGCTTTAATTGTCAATCCTACTGAAATAATCTTCAGTTTTTGTGAAATACAAAAAAAAAACAAGATAAAATATTTTAATCTTTTCAACCTTAATTAAGTTATAATTGAAGTAGTTAGTTATATGTTGTGTTTGTTAATTTTTTTAAACAAAAATGTTTAATCTATCTTTGGCCTTTTTTCATGTCCTTCTAAAACACTTTTAATCTGTTTTTAAAATTTTTTATATCCCATTTTTTATAGTGTTTTTCCAAACTTAATTCTACTTATTCTTAGTCTAATATACTATTCTTTCCTAATTTTTCTGATTTATTCCTCAGATATTGTTTCTCTATACATGTCTGTTACTAAATTAATATAAGTTTTCTAATTGTATTATTACTTGTTATAAATGTTATTTATTTTTATTTACTAGCTAAAATATATTCCTATGTTAGATTATCATTAGAGCTCTATTTATGTATTATGTAGCAAACCTTTGTGTCTTTTTTACTTTTTTTATGAGGACTTTTACTCTTCCTGTGAACTTTTATGGAAATAGAAATGTTCAATTTGTGTGGCCTTTTATTATATCACCTCTAAATGTCATGCAAGCATAAATATTCAATTTATGTGAACTTTTATTCTGTCACTCTTAACTGTAACACAAGCAGAAATATACAGTTTATGTGGGCTTTATTCTGTCACCCCTAAATGTCACGCAAGCAGAAATGTTAAGTTTATGTGAACTTTTATTCTGTCATCTCTAAATGTCACCCAAGCATAAATGTTCAATTTATGGGGACTTTTATTCTGTCACTCTTAACTTTCACACTAGCACAGAAATGTTCAGTTTATGTAGACTTTTATACCATTACTCCTAACTTTTGCACATGCAGACTGTTCAGTTTATATGAACTTTATTCCACCACCACAACCACACACACACACCCCTACCCCACCACCACCACCACCATGTGACCTGTCAACTGACCTAGATACATTAATGCATATTCACAGATTTCATTCTGCATTAACACATGTAAACAATTTGTAGCAAATGTATATGTAATTAGAAGATTAGAAGAAGAATCTGACATTCCATGGATTTTTATTTCACTTTACAAGAACCACTTGATTTCATGGATGTTGTGTTTATATTCATTGCTGCATTGTTTTAAATTGTTAATCTCCACACCAGGGAGAAGGAAAGGGATTACTCATTTTAGAAAAAGAGTTACAGAACGCGCAGTATATACAGACAACTTACCCAGCACTGGCAGACAAGCCATATATGAATGAGTGAGTTGCTTTCATGTGTTTATTTCTGTACTTGTCAGTATTAGTGTTTTTATTTATTAATTGTTATTGAACAAATGCCTATTTTACGTGATATTTCCGATCACTTTGTGAACCAGAATTCATCAAGCATTGGATTGTTTACATAAATAGATTGCACGACCTACTAAATGAATGCACTGCAGAGAGCATATGGCAAGGCAGGATACAGGATATCTGTTGTGCCAGCTACTGTATCCTTACTTCTATTGCAGCTGTTTTTATCTTATCTTCCTGTTGGAGCAAATGGAATCAGGACAAAAGAGTGTGACTATGCTCTCATGGAAATCCAAGTCCTACATAAGGCATGTCGCCATCCCATCCGAGTTCACAATGGTCTATTGACTATGCTGCTCAACATTAAGTATCATTTAATCTCATCTCATATCATCTCATCATATTCCTCTTGTAGCTTGCGGTGTTGAGGTGAAACATAAAGAACGGGAGAATGTCCGTTTGTGGGCTTCATGTATCAATAAGCATCATGTTTAGGAAACTGAAATACTCTGGCCATGTTAATTGATTCAGTGCTGAAGGATAATATAACCTCCCATTTGGACAGAAAATGATATTTTGCCATACAAGGGTCATACTGTTATTTGTTTTGTTATTTGGTATGTTCCACAATTTCCATGCTCAATGAATGGAAATTCCATTTTAATGCTTGTGAAGTTGATTGTCTACCACGTTTGGTCCACACCTACCTTTTATTTGGCGCTGAATCAGTTAAACATCACAGTAATGTGAAAAAGTGGCGGTGGAAGGTATGATTCCTGGAAGTTGATGCAGGGGGTCAACCCTCGCAGAGATGGGCACCGAACATTGCAGGCTTGAGCATGAGCTGGGCAACTGCCATGGGATTGAGAGCTTTTTCAATGGGTCATGATTTTTATTTACATCGCTCACTTTAAACTCAAGCATAGTCTAACAAATGTCTATACACTGGAATGATTTTTATGTGTCGATTAGCTTTTCCTATTTACCA
>OY992897.1:18679937-18812437 GCA_963921405.1 Cepaea hortensis
ACATCAACCAACCAATCATGTTCTGAGAAGAAATAAATTGGAGAACTTGGTGATAACTGGCAAGATCAAAGGGAAGAGAACAAGGGGAGGGCAGAGAAGTAAATACATGGTTGGCTTGACCACATTGTATGGTCAAGACAAGAACAATGAGCTGATCCACGACTCTGGTGATTGAGTGAGATGGCAGAACATGGACGCCCATGTTTACCGGCACATGATGATGATGATGATGATGATGATGATGATTTGGATAACTTCCAAATTTGACACTTCTAGCATAAGAAAGTTAGTTGCATATTCTTTACAGGACATAGCAGTCAACTCCAGCATTTGTTGGTTGTTTGTGATTCTTGCATAAGTTTTACGTTCAGTAATTTGCCTTTGCTTTCTGAAAGACCAGCACTCATACCATTGTATGGAAACCAATGCAAGGTGGTCTGTGTAGCACAGGGTTGGTGTGAATATGCTATTTATTAAAAGAAAAAATATGATGGAGCCAAATTCAGAGAATAGAGTGGGTTGTATATGTACATCATATTTTTTTAAAGAATCCACCTGAATGTGGGATTTGAACGCATGACCATGGGGTCAGCGGGCAAGTATGCTGCCCCTGTGCTACTACAGCTCCTAGTCAGTGTTCTAAACGAATATTGTCCACACCTGGCTGAAATGTTTCCGTGTTCATTCAACTAGGACCCCATTTTATACTATGTATGATGTCCCAGTGAAAACAGGCTTGATACCAATTCCTCCAAATTTTGAGCTCCTGGATCCTCACATCGTGGTCATGCATCTGTGTGCCGAGCCAGACAGTCCTCCGGAGCAGGTCGGTTTAGTTGTATAGCTTTTATTCCATTGTGAGACAAATCTTCTCCTGTCTTTTTGTTGTTGTTGTTTGTTGTGTATATTGTTGTTGTTGGTTGTTGCTCTTATTGTTGTTGTTTGTGTTGGTGTGTTGGTTTTATTGTTGTGGTTGTTGTTAATTTTTATTGCAGTTGTTGGTTGTTGTTTTTATTGTGGTTGTCAGTTGTTGTCTTTATTGCTGTTGGTTGTTGTTGTTTTCATTGTTGTTGTTCTTGTGTGTATAGTTGTTGTGTTTGGTGTTTTTGTTAGTTATTTTATTGTTGCTGTTGTTTTTATTGTTGTTGTTGCTTTTATTGCTGCTGTTTTTTTCCTTGTTTTTCTTGTTATTTTTTGTTGTTGTTATTGTTGTTTTCAATGGTGTTATTGTTTGTTGTTGTTTTCAATGTTGTTATTGTTTGTTGTTTTTAGTGTTTTCTTAATTATGTTATTGTTGTTGTTGGTTGCTGTTGTTTTTATTGTTGTTGTTTGGTGTTGTTATTTATTGTTGTTGTTGCTTTGTTGTTGTTGTTGTTTTTATTGTTCTTGTTTGTTGTTATTGTTGTTGGTTGTTGTTTTTATTATTGTTGATATTGTTGTTGGTTTTTTTCCTCTTCTGCTGCGTTCATCCTGAGTTTTTTTGGGGGGACATGATTGCATTGTGCCTGTTTACAGCAGAGCTGAGTTCTTACGCCGTTAGGCCGACACATCCGACTTCTGCGGGCATTTGTTGACCAAGTTAACTTTCCCGGGGGGTTGTTGTTTTTATTATTGTTGTTGTTGTTATTGTTGTTGTTGCAACCTCATGCGTCTGATTGTTCACTCTTGTATTACATGGAATCTGTCTAGTGGAAGCAAACTGTACACAAAAAGCATGCCAAAGTTGGACACACTGACCTTTGAGACACATAACCTGGTGTGACACACTACACTCAAAAGAGGAATGTAGAAGAAGAGGAAGATGATGTATGACTTGAAGAACTGGAGCTTATGATAACTTGGGACATTCAACAAGATCTGAACATCCAAGGAAACTGCCTCTTAAACAGCCGTTATGTCTCGGAAACATACATCTTGTGGTCATATTAAACATCACAGTCGCTTGGAGAGGACAGCGGTGGAGGACACAGGACAGCGGTGGAGGACACAGGACACTGTAGACATGTTGGACATGAGGGGACATGAGACAGGAGAACTAGCCAGGGATGGAGAGACTTTCCAGCAGGTCCTGATGAGAGCGATGTTCTATGAAGAACCTGCTAACTAATGGTGATAACTTGGTTGACAGACTGGTTGGCAAGCAACACATTCATTTTTAGTGTACTCATGAACTAACTACCTGGTGTGTGCAGGATATGCGTGTGTTTTTGCTACCATCACCATGGCAGAATCACCACAGTTTCAATTTTACAGTGTATACATAACAACTCATCTTTAGATTGAGTTGAGTTGAGCTAAGAACCAACATAACTGCTCTCAGGACATTCCCATATGTGCTCCGTCCTCATCTTCAAGTCTAGTGAGATCCCCCAATGCTAATCACACCAGTTGCAATCTGATTATGTGTCCGGCTGGCCTGTCCTCTGAGTACTAAGTATCAACCAGATCTCCTGGTCACTCCCTGCCACACAATTCTCTCCAGGCAATGATGGTGTATCTGTTTCTCCACACTTTATACATAATCCCTTAGGTTCCTGGTCATGTCTATCTTATTGAGCACCAATACACCACCCTGCGGTGCAGTCCCAGCCAATCTGTCTACCTGCTTGTTTCCCACCACACCAGCATGTCCTGGGGATAAGATCTAATGGATGCTCCCCATGTCTTTTCGATCAATCCATATTAAACAACTCATCTTTAGCACAGTCTATACTAAACAACTCATCTTTAGCTCAGTCTGTACTAAACAGTTCAGACCTGTCTCAGTTTATACTAAACGACTCATATTTAGTCCAGTCTATACTAAATAACTCACATTTAATCCCAGTATAATCTACACTTAGACAGTCTTAATATTTTGGTCACGGTATGAGAAGAAATAGATTGGAGAACTTTGTGACAACTGGCAAGATTGAGGGGAAGAGAACAAGGGGAAGGCAGAGAAGTAAATACCTATATGGCTTGGCTGCGTTGTATGGTTGAAACAAGAACACTGAGCTGATCCACGACTCTGGTGATCGAGTTAGATGATGAAACATGGCCGCCCACACTTATCGGCATGGCACATGATGATGATGATATACTAAACAACTCATATTTATCCTAGTCTGTACTGAGAAACCCATATTTACCTCACTCTACCCTAAACAACTCACCTTACGCTCAATCTCTACTAAAAAACTCATGACTTGTAGAGATGCTCACTTGTTATCTCCAAGTAGTAAGATCGCATACCTAATCTTCTCGGATAAGATCAAAAAGCATAAAACTCCATGTCTCACAACAGGCCATAAGACAGCTCCCCTGGCAAAAATGTTAGAGGAGAGAATAACCTATGCATTAGTAGATTCTGCTCATTACCTTTGCAAGGGTATGTCCAGAGTATGTACAAGTCTGTATGCAGTCCCATTGAGGATATTGCCTTTAATGCATTAAGTGTTAGGCTTTTGGGTATTCTAAGCCACTTCATATGAGGCATTTCTGGGAAGGTTAACCCGGTCAACAAATGCCCGCAGAAGTCGGATGTGTCGGCCTAACGGCGCAAGAACGCAGCTCTGCTGTAAACAGGCACAACGCAGTCACGTCCGAAAAAAAGAAACTCCGGATGAACGCAGAAGAAGAAGAAGAAGATATGAGGCGTTGTGAACAGTTCACTTCCTCATAGAAGTAACCTTACAAACATGCATGGCACTGTTGGATACAGTGAGTTAGAGAGATGCATAACTAAGTGTGAAGCACTCCCCCACGAAAGAAGAATGAGGAAGGGAAGGACAAGCCTCAGCTTTATGTAGCAAGTCATTTGCAGAATGTTGCATTCATCCAGCACATCAAAAAGATTCTGGATCCCATGCCAGCTCTCCTGCCTCATGTACCCTCATGCCCAAGGTGACTGCCATGACCTATGTCCTTCTTCATTCTAGTCGACCCCTGTCTACTCATCCATGAACCATGCCTTCCATCACTGTTCTTTCCAAACACTGCAAATTTAATATGCTAATCTATTTCACCAAAATGTGACATAGAAATAGAAGGGAAAATTCTTAACCAAGTGGATAATTTTAAATACCTAGGGGCATTTATAACATCAGATGGAAGATGTCAGATGAAGAATCAACAGAGATTAAGAGCAAAATAGGGACGCAAAAGCCGCATTTCAGAAAATGAAGAGTATCTTATGGAATAAGTCACTATCCCTGAATGTAAGAGAGTGCTGAAATGCTATGTAGAATCAGTTTTACTGTATAGCAGCGAATCTTGGAATGTAAATGAACAAATTAAGAAGAAATTAGAAGCAACAGAGATGTGGTTCCTGAAACGAATGTTGCGAATTCATTGGACTACCAGAGTAACTAATAACGACTGCCTAAAACAGGCTAATGAAACCAGAACATCATATACAACAATAAGAAAGAGACAAACATCTTTCTTCGGTCATGTGATGAGAAGAGAACATCGTGACAACTGGAAAGATCGAGGGGAAGAGAGGCAGAGGTAGACCAAGAGAAATTATGCTGGATGGTTTGAGACGGTGGCATGGAGGAATACCATCAGCAGAATTGATCCAGAACACCAAAGACTGAGATCTGTGGAGAGACATGAAAGCCTACGCCAGCTGACAGGGCACTTGATGATGATGATGATGAAAGTATTTCAGTTCCTGAGACCTGATGCTGTTGATAAGCCACTTGTATTTGATGTTCAGATCTGGTAGATGTAGAATGTCAGAATGTTTCTTCTTTTCTTCTACTTGGTCACAATATTCTAGCAACTTTTTTTGTGGGTCACTCACTTTGAGTTCAAGCATAGTCCATACACAGGCTACTACTAAGGAGTACACTGGACTGATTTTTGCGTGTGGATTAGCTTTCCCTAGTACCAGTTTCCCTCGCCATCAGGCGAACCCACACCCACTTTAGAGATACTGTAATTTACATCCCTAATCAAGGATGGAGCCGGCTTCGTGGCTTAGAGGTTATGACTTTTCTCCGTAATCTCGTATACTCTCGTAGGTAACGTGATGACGGTGAGAATCAGCAGTGGTTCGAATCGCATCGGTAACTTACGGGGTATGTGAGCTGGCCGCTCAGAAAGCAATGGCAAACTACTGAGCGTTATCTTGCCAAGAAATCAACATACAGCTGAAAGATGCTGGTGTTGACAGCGATGTCCTGTAAAGGATATGCCCCAAAAAAAAAATCAAGGATGGCCGGTCTCTCTGGCCGAGGGGTTACACCACTTTCTCCGTAATCCCGTTTATCACGCAGAGTCTTGTAGCGGGCTAAAACTGGGAGCGGTTCGTCCCCCGCTGGTGACTTGCGGGATAACTGAGCCGGCCGCTCAGAAAGCAATGGCAAACTATTGAGCGTAATCTTGCCAAGAAATCAACAGACAGCTGAAAGATGCTGCTGTTGACAGTGATGTCCTGTAAAAGGATATCCGAATTAAAAAGAAAAAGAAAAAAAATCAAGGATGAGAAATCAACATTATAGTCCAACTGACCGGTGTAGGGATTGAACCCACTACCTCCACATCAGCACACCGGAAGTTTAAGGATAAGTGCTCTTATTCATTTGGCCATGCCAACCTCCCTTTTAAGAACTTGTATGTAACACTAAAGTTCAAAAACCGATATTTTCTTCTTTAATGCAATTCTGTTGTGCTCAATAAGTAACCAGTCCATGCTTCCCACCAATCTTATGCATCTTGACAATTGGAATATTTGACAATATACTACAGGTATTATAAATAGTTTAACTGGCATGTCATATGAAATTATAAATAATTTCATGTGTTACAGGTTACTGGGCTGAGGTTCATCAATGTGACGGCTGGCCAGGTCCTTATTGTCTGGAGTGACAGCAATATTCACACCAAGTAATTTTCCCATTGCACATTTCTTTTTAAGGCTACTTCAGACCTACTGTTGCTGTTATGTTTAAAATAGTGAGATAAAAATTGATTCAGAGCTAAACAGAAAGTAGGTTTGGATCAAACCTGGTACTTCTTCTTCTGCTGTGCTCGTCTGGAATGTTGTTTTAGATATAATTGCATTGTGCCTGTTTACAGCGGAGCTGCGATATTTGAACCTTTCGGCCGACACATCCCAGCGTATTCAGGCATTTGTTGGCCGGGTTACCTTCTCGGGTGTTTTGCAGGATGTTTGACTCTCACTGTTGTGGTGTTATCCCCATCCCAGCTGGCCCATTTAGAACAGCTGAAGACATCCCAGTCAGCCCTCAAGGGAAGGCAGGGGCAGACCATGGGCATTCCCCGCCATCCAAGGAGGCTTCCATAATTGCAGAGCCGACACATAGCGCTCTGATACTGGGCTCACCCAAGGAATCGTCACGTCCTGCACATGGCTGCTTAGCCTCACTTCCGTATATTGGGCCTCCCGTTCACCACAGGCTGTTCCTCCGGAAACCAGAAGAATGCAGTCAGCAGATAACATCCACACAGTGAGCTTTCAATTCAGACTTCCCATGTAATGGATTTGCTATCCAAGCAATATTCCATTTCATGCCACTGGGGCGCTTTTTCTGCCTTTGATGAAGCCCACACAATGAGCTTTTGATTCAGACTTTCCATGTAATGGATCTGCTATCCAAGCAATATTCCATTTTGTGCCACTGGGACGCTTTTTCCACCTTTGATGACGCCCACACAATGAGCTTTTGATTCTGACTTTCCATGTAATGGATTTGCTAGCCAAGCACTATTCCATTTTGTGCCGCTGGAACGCTTTTGTTACCGACATACCTGTGCCATGAATTGTAACAGGCTAAGAACTTCTTCATGCACCTTTATATGTCAACCTGAATAAAGCTGTGGTCAACTTGAGCTTGTTGATATCTCCATAGAGCTTGTCCTCAAATGAAGCAGGTGTGGGCCAAAATATCTTTCTGTGTTCTGCATATATTGGGCACTCCTGCGGCAAATGTTTAGCTGTCATTTTACCAGTTTCCTCTGAAGCCGGAGAGTATCTGCCTGCATGGCGAGGAACCACCAGTCTGCACACCAATAAGCCAGACATGGGACAACGGATACTCACGCAAACCTCAGGTCCAGTATGACATCACATTGATGTTGGACAACAGGATGTATTCATCCGACATACAGGACTTCACGCTGGAGTTCACAGCCAGCGAACACAAGCAAGCAAGTGTTTTACCATTCCACAATTATATTCATCAGTATCTCCTATCTTTAGTTTATTGAACAAGTGATATTTCAGCCTGTTATGTCCTATGCTGATTCTGAAGATTGCTACTTGTTCTCTTTGGTCGAGTTTGTAATATGCATCATCCTTCTGGTGACCTGGATGCTCTGATTCCCATTTGGTTCTTCTTCTTCTTCTTCTTTGCGTTCATCCGGAGTGTTTTTTCAGATGTGATTGCGGTGTGTCTAAGTTATGTGCCCTTGGGCCGAAACCAGTAGGCCAACACATCCCACTTTAGCGTGCATTTTTGACCAGGTTGCATTCCTGGGAGACACTCACTTTTGTGGTGCCGTCCACATCATAGCTTGTCAAGTTGGAATGGTCGAATGCTTTATGATCAGCCCTCAAGGGAATTCAGGGACAGTCCATGGCATTTTCCGCCATCCAGGGTGGCTTCCATAGTTGCAGAGCTGACACATAGCGTCCTGGTGCTGGCCTCACCGAGGGAATCATCAAGTCCTGCTCATGGCTGCTTTAATTCCTCACTTCGATATATTGGGCATATCGTTCACCACGAGCCTTTCCCGCACTGACCAGACCGGTCTGCAGTCGGTATCCACTCACCGAGTTTTCGATTCAGACATGTGCTTGTCGATGTGCCCGTCAGAGCTGTTCTGGGCACAACGAACATTTGGAAACTAGCTAGTCAGAGCTTTTCCGGACACAAGCTATTCGGAAAACTAGTTAGTCAGAGCTGTTCCTAGCACGAAAGACATTTCACTCGGACGTTTTTTGCGTTGTACCTGATTTATTTGCACCCATAGGCCAGCATATCCGACTTCAGCAGGCATTATTATGAGTTTGCCTTCCCAGGGTTTCGAGAGACGTTAGATTGTTAGTGCTGTGGTGTCACCCACATCTCAGCTGGTCAAAAACATCACGGTCAACCCTCAAGGGAAGGCAGGGGCAGACCATGAGCATTCCACCACTATCCAAGGAGGCTTCCATAATTGCAGAGCCGGCACATATTGCTCTGAGACTGGGCTCACCCGAGGAGTTGCCACGCCATGCTCATGGCTGCTTTAATTCCTCACTTCTATGTGTTGGGTATTTTGATTGCCACTGGTCGCTCAAGCACAAACCAGGAATGGTCAGTATGCGGGCGACATCCACTAGGTAAGCTTTCGCTTTGGACTTCAGAGCACGCAATGGATTCGCTAGCCGTGCGTTCCATTTCGTGTTATTGAGTCGTTTTTCCACCTTTGTCTAGACTCTCTATGAGTTAGATACAGTTTTCGCAACCATTCCATTCGACTGGGGCACTTCTTTTACCTTTTTGTACTCGCTCACGAGGTAGGCTACATGTGCTGCTGGCTCAGCACCTTACCTCCATGCAGAAGTGAGCGAGGAACGGCCAGGCCCTCTCATCCGGGGATCCCTCAAATCCCCCAGCTGAGAGCCATTGTACAAGTATCTGAACTGGGCATGTAGCATGCTCAGAATCTCACCTCCATTTTTCGGTAGGTGGGTATTGGCCTGGCTCTCACATCCGAGGGTTTATGGCTTAGAGGCGTTCAGCCACAACCCTTGACAGAGAACCTTAGAGTATGTATCCGGACCAAGAACTTCTGCCTTTGTGCGCCTGATTTAAACTTTTGACTGCTATCCTCAGCCTACCTGCAGAGCAGCAGGTTGTGTCTCGCTTAGTCTGGCCCCTATCCCATAAGCTGTGATTATGTAGTTTTCATCCATCGACATAGCACATGGGGTCAATGGGACACGCAAGCTCCCCCACCATGGCAAGGTGGAGACACATCGGGGGAGAATTGGTTCTATAGGTGCTTTTCACAAACCTCTTTGCCTCATTATAGGTTATCTTTATGTCAGGCTGAGGTAGTCATCCGCCCTCTTTTGCTAGTCTGTCAACCTCTTCATTTCTAGGTATACTGCAATGTGATGGGATCCACTGCATTAACATTTTTTTGGATTTCTGGCATAGACCATGGAGTGCTGCTCTTAGGTCTACTAGTTCTGTGCTGTTTTTGCTCTTCAGTATTGAGACAGCTGACTTTGCATCTGTGAAGACAGCTATTTACTCCTCTTTATTTTCCTCCATCAAGAGCATTTCTGCTGCAGTTTTCAAAGCCTCTACCTCTGCTTTGAAGTTACTTGAGAATTTTCCAGTTGCCACTGCTACTGAAAAATTAGAAAGATCTTGGAAACATATGTTTTGAAAAATATAGATAGTAAATAACAATTATTAATTTTTTTTTCGTAGGTGCATACAGACTTATGATGTGGAACTCTCGACAACAGGTGCCTCTGGACCTTACAAAAAAATTAACCCTCGCAATTCTATTATCACCATGTTCTTGTTTGAGACAGGTAAGTTTATACATAATGAAACACTAAGATATGTTAGATCCTGGGGGAAATGACAACACAAACATGTCTAACTGTGACATCAGGTCAGGAGAGTAGAGGTGATATTGGGAAAATGATTGAAAATAAAATAGACATATATATAATATAATAATGACCAAGATAAGTAATAATATATAAATACATGAAAACATGCCACAATTGTCCATCGTATCGTATATGTTTTTTAGATTTTATCAAGGACCCCGCCGTCAAACTAATAATAAAATTATTGATTTATTTGGTTATTTTGGGATTTGAGGTTTGAAGGTTGAGCACAACCCACTACTGGTGAAGCTGATCATATTCCTTTACGAACCTTGGGCCTTGTATACATCAGATTGGAACCACTAGCCTCGAGTTTTGCTCTCGTTTGAGCTCGTCTGTTATGCCTGACTGGACCTGGAATTGAACTCTGAATCACTGGCATGTAAGGCGGTTGTTCAACCACCGAAGTTGACAGAGATATGCTGGCTGGATTAGCAAAGTAGCATGGAATATAATAAGTGCTGATATTACAACAACAACAAAACTGAGGAGCTATCTGGCCAGAGAGGATCACAAATGAAAGTGCAGCTCAGCCTATGTTAAAACTGATACACGCTTGCACATGTTGTATTCTACTGCTTATGGAATGTTTTATTCTGTCTTGAGATTCAGAACAAAAAGTCCAAGGATATTACCGCGTACGAGCTGTTGACTACTGGCAGAGAGGGGGAGCCTACTCTTATAATATTTTGTATGCAGCTTAAATCTGTTAAAGGGAACACAGCCTATTTAATTACTAAATGACTGTATACAAAACGGGGTCATTTTTCAAGTTTCAGGTGTGTTTATTTGAATAATCTGTGATTCTTTTGATACTTTCACTTTACGTCAGAATATACTCTTCCAGTAATGGTATTTTTATGAATTTGTATACCTTTTTTTTAAAATAGCATTTGATTAATAAAACTGTATATAATGAAAGTTGTTGCCTTGTGTATGATTTACATAATATATAACATAAATACTCTATCTGTCTGTTTCTCTTTCTCTTCTCTCTCTCTCTCTCTCTCTCTCTCTCTCTCTCTCTATATATATATATATATATATATATATATATATATATATATATATATATATATATATATATATATATATATATATAGTTGCTACCCAACAAAACATGACAGTTGCTACATGACAAAGTGATGTTGTGATGTAGTTGCTGCATGAGAAAGCATGACAAGGTTGTTACCCAGCAAAACATGTTATAATTCATCATCATCAATCAGGTACCATCTCCACAATGAAGGTTGGCTGCAATGGATCTCCAACACTGTCTGCCTCTTGCCCTGACTGTACATTCTGTCAGGCTGATGCTCGTCCATCTCTTGATGTTATCCTCCCACTTGTATTGTTGTCTACCTCTCGCTTGCTTGCCCTCAACCTTGTCTTCCAATATGGTTTTTAAAAGAGTATCATGTCCTTTAACATGGCCTAAATATTTCACTTGCCTCCTCTTTATTTCTTTCATCAACTCTCTCTTCATTCCCAGTTTTTCTAGAACCTCTGCATTTGATTGTTTTTGTTTCCAAGAAATATGACCTATTCGTCTGTATATCCACATCTCCAGTGCTTCTATGCGACTTTCAATGTCCAGGATTCCGCGCCATACAGTAGCATTGAATATACGTAGACTTCCGGTCGCCAGCATGGCAGTTAGGCATTGAACCGTTAAGGCCTGTGGCGTGTTAATGCTTGTGGCTATGGTTTGCAATCGCATTTTCCTCATGTTGGACTGGTAGTACATGGTTCTGTCGCCCTGCTACTGAGTGAGTGCGTGGGCGACACGGTGAGCTGTGAAATTCGCGTGGAATGCTTTTACATTTGTCCTGTACAGTAAACTGCATGTTTGGAACAATGGCTACCGGCAGTTGCTAAATTGACTGTTTTGCCCTTTCGGTTCACGAGTGCATTTTTCGGGAGACTCCTGGGAGTTGGAGCTAAAGCTGCGGAGTTCTTGCTTTGTGCGATACTTTCAGTGGGTCGCCCTGCGAAGAGACCGAGCCATGTGAGGAAACCCGGGTCAATGAGGTCTTTCTGGTGACTGCCAAGTCCATCGACGATGAACTGTGGTATTCGTGGGTGAATTTTGTGTTGGCATTCTGACGGCAGCATTATGCACAGTGTACCTGCGCTGGCTGTTGGATTGCCGAGACTCCTGTCTATTCCACTTTTCACATTGGACAGTGAGGAGCATTTTGTGTGATATTCACTGGCACAGGAGCAGAGCATAATGGGGACGACCCATTGCCGTGAAGTTGGAACCTCGACTAATTAACTGAATATACATAGCATTTGACAATTCTCATTTTAATGCGTTATCAATCTCTCTAGATGTTAATACAGATTTCATGCTGTTGAAAGCATTTTTGGCCATTCCTATTCTTTTTTTTTAATTTCTATTTCACTTCTGCCATCATCTGTTACTATATGACCAAGATAGGAGAAACTTGTTACTTGTTCTAGTGTCTGCCCATTTACTGTGATGTTCATTGATGACCTTTAATTATCATAGTTTTTGTTTTTTTGAATGTTAATATCTAAGACACATTCTGCACTGTGCCTGTTTACTTGTTCCACTAGGTCATGTAACTCTTGCTCACTTTCTGCTAGTAGTATGGTATCGTCAGCATACCTAAGATTGTTTATGATTCTTCAAATTGTAGTCGATGGTAAAAGCCAAAGGGAGACAATCATAAAGACTGATGCTTCCTTCACTACGGTGCTAAGAGGTAAAGAGTAGTTCTCACTTCGTTACAGCCAAAGAAGAAAAATAGTGAAAAGAGAGAACCGCCTCAACCAACAAAAAAAAAGATGATAGTAATTAGATAAGAAGATATACGAGATCTCGGACAGAGGCAGAAACTATTTTATAGATGTTCACACAGGAAACACCATGTTTGAGCCCAAGCGATGAATTAAGGTGTTAGATTGTGGTAGAAATAGTGGTTGTAAACGCTAAAAGAGACTAAACAAACAAATCAAGAACAGTACAAAATTAGCTCTTTATTTATCTCCTGCTACAAATTTTTGTGACAATTTGTGCTCGAACACATTGAACAAAGCATTCAATAAGGGATGTTCAATTACAGATACAACAGACAACTGTATATCTCAAACAACAACAGTGGGTAACCCCCAACTAATAAACAGCACTTAAGACAACAGGGTACACCAAGTACCACAACACAGGTGCTCCAAGCAATAGCTGGTTAGACTGACACAATAAAAAACCTTGACACAACACTGCACAGACAATAAGGCACTACAAAAACATAGGTTACACAACATAAACCCCAAGACACGACATAAACAAAGAGTTGTGACACAATTTACTATCCCACCAAGAACCCAGGCCTGCTGACACTAACTAGTCAGCAGCTCGGCTTTCTCTTCTGACATATATTGTTCACTGATGAACAGATGGGAAACCCCACATATCTCGTCTCAAGGCGGGCTGGCCACAAAACTATTAACACAGAGCCCAAGCGCCTTCCTTCACATGGTCTAGCTGGCTGCTACAAGGGAAAATGGCCTCAGGTCTTTGTTTCGGAGTCGCGTTTCCGGCGTTGCCAGATATTTTCTTGAGGCAGACCAAACCAAAATAAATCGTTGGTTTGGCGCTAGTAGTATGGTATCGTCAGCATACCTAAGATTGTTTATGATTCTTCAAATAGGTGCCACTTGTTCCCAGTACAAGTTACTAATAAGTCTGATGATAATTAGTCGTTCATGTTGTACTCTATCCAAAGCTTTCTTGTAGTCTATAAAATACACATATATACTTTTTTGAACTTCTATATATTTTTCAATTAACATCCTCAAACAGATAATTGCTTCTCTGGTGCCGCTGTCTTTGTGGAACCCAAATTGTTCTTCAGCTACTTCCTCATCTATTTTATGTTGAATTCTTTCTTGCATAACCTTGAGTAGTATCTTAGTTATTTGGCTCACAATCAACAGCTCTTGGCTTCTTTGGAAGTGTGATGAAAATAGATGTTTTCAAATCCTTACATATTCTGTGATAGTTTCAATGCCAAAGCTGGATAAGGATTTTATCATCTCTGTTGTCATCTTGTCAGGACCTGCAGCCTTTCCTTCTTTCATCTTTTTAATAGCCTTTTCTACTTCAGCCTTTAATATGTTTGGTCCATCTTTAGTATTATACAATGTTGGTCTATTGCCCCTGTTGTCCCAGAATAAATCTTCTGTGTACTCTGTGCATCTTTTTATTATGTCAGTGTTATCTTATATATAAAAAAGGATGTGCGTATCTCTGTCCGTATGTCCTTTATACGCTCGCGAACGGCCCATCCGATTGAGATGAAATTTTCTACACGCCTTCCTTTCATTCCAGAGATGCCAACTGTCGTAGTTTTTTTTTCTTCTTCCTCCTCCTCCCTCCTCCCTCCTCCCCCTCCCAAAATACGTACGTCCAGGAAATGGTCTTCTACATAGACACTTCTCTCTGAGGTCCGCGATAACATCGGGAACGAGAACTTATATGACTACTTATATAAATTAAATGAGATGCTTCACACCAGGAGCTGGGCGATGTCGGGCCGGGTCAGACAGACAGACAGACAGACAGACAGACAGATAGTCGGTAACGGGAACGGGAACTTATATGACTACTTATATGAATTAAATGAGATGCTCCCCACCAGGGTCTGGGCGAAGCCGGGCAGGGTCAGCTAGTCTTATATATAAATTAGGATGTGCGTATCTCTGTATGTATGTATGTATGTATGTCCTTTATACGCTCGCGAACGGCCCATCCGATTGAGATGAAAATTTCTACACGCCTTCCTTTCATTCCAGAGATGCCAACTGTCGTAGTTTTTTTTTCTTCTTCCTCCTCCTCCCTCCTCCCTCCTCCCCCTCCCAAAATACGTACGTCCAGGAAATGGTCTTCTACATAGACACTTCTCTCTGAGGTCCGCGATAACATATTAACCTGTTGGGATGGCAATCAATCATCCTACTACCTCCTCCCTCCTCCTCCCTTCTCCCTCTTCCTCCTCCCTCTTCCTCCCTCCGCCTCCTCCCTCCTCCCACTCTCTACTCCTCCTTCCTCCTCCCTCCTCCTTCTCCTCCCTCCTTCTCCCTCTTCCTCCTCCCTCTTCCTCCCTCTTCCTGCTCCCTCCGCCTCCTCCCTCCGCCTACTCTCTCCTCCTCCTCCCTCCTCCTCCCTCTCCCTCCTCCTACTCCCTTCTCCTCCTCCTCCTCCTCCTCCTCTCTCCTCCTCCCTCCTTCTCCCTCTTCCTCCTCCCTCCTCCTCCTCCACCCTACTCCTCCCTCCTCTTCCTAATCCCTCCTCCTCCCTCCTATTCCTCCTGTCTCCTCCTCCCTCCTTCTCCCTCCTCCTTCTACCTCTTCCTCCCTCCTCCTTCTCCCTCCACCTCCTCCCTCCTCCTCTCTCCTCCTCCTCCCTCCTCCTCCCTCTCCCTCCTCCCTTCTCATCCTCCCCCACCTACGTTCTCCTCCTCCCTCCTCCCTCCTCCTCCTTCTCCCTCCTCCTCCCCCTCCCTCCTCCCCCTCCTCCTCCTCCTTCACCCTCCTCCCTCCTCCTCCTCCTCCTTCACCATCCTCCCTCCTCCTCCTCCCTCCTCCTCATCCTCCCTCCTCCCTCCTCCTCCCTCCTCATCCCTCTTCCTCCTCCTCCCTCCTCCCTCCTCCTTCTCCCCTTTCCCCCCTCTTTCTCTTAATCCCTCCTCCCCCCTTCTCCTCCCTCCTATTCATCCCTACTCCTCCTCCTCCCTCCTCCTCCTCTCTCCGCCTATCTCTTCCTCCCTCCTCCTCCCTCCTCTCTCTTCCTCCTCCCTCCTCTCTCTTCCTCCTCCCTCCTCCTCCCTCTTCCTCCTCCTCCTCCCTCCTCCTTCCTCCTGCTCCCTCCTCCTCCTCCCTTCTCCTCCCTTCTCCTCCTCCCCCTCCTACCCCTCCCTCCTCCCCCTCATCCGTCTTCCTCCCTCCTCCTTCTTCCTCCCTCCTCCTCCCCCTCCTCCCCCTCCTCCTCCCTCTCCTCATCATCCCTCCTCCTCCATTCTCCTCCTCCCTCCTCCTCCTCTCTCTACCTCCTCCCTCCTCCTCCCTTCACATTCCTCCTCCTCCCTCTTCCTCCTCATCCCTCCTCCTCCTCTATCCTCCTCCCTCCTCCTCCTCCTCCCTCTACCTCCTCCCTCCTCCTCCCTTCACATTCCTCCTCCTCCCTCTTCCTCCTCCTCCCTCTCATCCTCTTCCCTCCTTCTCCTCCCTCCTCCTTCTCCCTCTTCCTCCTCCCTCTTCCTCCCTCCGCCTCCTCCCTCCTCCCACTCTCTACTCCTCCCTCCTCCTTCTCCTCCCTCCTCCTCCTCCCTCTTCCTCCCTCTTCCTGCTCCCTCCGCCTCCTCCCTCCGCCTACTCTCTCCTCCTCCTCCCTCCTCCTCCCTCTCCCTCCTCCTCCTGCCTCTCCTCCTCCTCCTCCTCCTGCGATCTCCTCCTCCCTCCTTCTCCCTCTTCCTCTTCCCTCCTCCTCCCCCTCCTCCTCCACCCTACTCCTCCCTCCTCTTCCTAATCCCTCCTCCTCCCTCCTATTCCTCCTGTCTCCTCCTCCCTCCTCCTCCCTCCTCTTCCCTCTTCCACCTCCCTCTTCCTCCTCCCTCCTCCATTTACCCAAGACAGACAGACATACAGATAGTCGGGAACGGGATCTTATATGACTACTTATATGATTTAAATGAGATGCTCTCCACCATGGGCTGGGCCGGGTCAGACAGACAGACAGACAGACAGACAGATAGATAGACAGACAGAAAGACAGACAGTCGGGAACGGGAGCTTATATGACTACTTATATGAATTAAATGAGATGCTCCCCACCAGAGTCTGGGCGAAGCCGGGCCGTGTCAGCTAGTTAATTATAATTTCTCCACTTTCTGATACAACCATTTCCTGTATATTATTTTTCTTCTTTGTAAATCTTTTTATCTTATATCTGTTTATGTAATTCTTTCGAGTTGTGTTTTATTTCCAGATCCTCTATTTTTTGCATTGTTTCTGCAACCACTCTTCTTTGGCAACTCTGCACATATGACGTATGTCTCTGTCTATTAATATATACTCTGAAGTGTTCTTTGCTTTCTTTCTTTGAGTCATTTTACTCAAGATTTCATTGGTTATCCATAATTGCTTTTTTCTTATTTATCTTCACTCGCAAGGTGGTATTTGCAATCTGTATACTGGTTTTTACATTTTCCCATTGTGTATTAACTTTATCCTCGGGATTTTCACGTCGATATTGTTTCATAATTTCAATGATTAGCCCATCATATCTATTTTTTTAATTCAACCAGGTATAGTTGAATTATTTCTGATTGTTTCAATGCCGATATATCTACTTGAGGTGTCTTCGATGTCCTTATTCCTAGGTTTTTAAGTTTTATTTGTAACTTTAAGACTACAGGATTGTGGTCAGAGTTGATATCAGCACCAGGGTATGTTTTGGCATTTTTAACATTTTAAAAAATAATCTATTTCTAATCATAATGTAGTCAATTTGGTTTCTCCTATCTCCAGGGCTTTTCCATGGATACAGTTTCCTTGGGTTATGTTGGAAAAATGTGTTGCAAACAAACTGTATCAGCCAGTCTCCTCTGCCGTTTCTATTTCCAATACCATATTGCCCTACTATCTGCTTATATTTATTTTTTCCAACCTTTGCGTTTATGTCTTCATGACAATTAGGCCTCTGATTATTTTACAACTTTCAGTGTTTGTTGTAGGTCTTCTAGTCTTCATAATATTCTTCTAGCTGTTCATCACTATAATCAGTTGTCTGGCGAATTACTATGTTGAACGGTCATGCCTTAATTTTGAGAAGTATCATCCTATCTTTATGAGTCAAGAATCCACTAATATTTTTCTCTAAATCTCGTTTTACTAAAATTCCTACTCCTCTCTCGTGATGATCTCCTGAATTAATGAATACGTAATCTTCTCTCCTTGTATAATTTGTATCTGTCCATCTTGTTTCAGATACGCCTAAGATATCTAAATTCATAAAGTTATCAAAAATGACAAACAAGAATATGCTAAGATAAATAAAGAAATAAAAGATAAATGTGGGAAGGCTAAAGAAAGTTGGTTAAACGAGCAATGCAAAAAAAATTGAATTAAATTCCATTAATGATACAAAAAATATGTACAGACAAATCAGTGAGCTTGCAGGAAGAAAAATAAAAATAAATACAGGGTGTTTGAAATCAAAAACAGGAAAGATATTATTAGAGGAAGGTGCTATAATGAAGAGGTGGAATGAGTATATAAGAGAATTATATGATGGAGAAAGGGAAGAATTAACAGAAGAAAGTAACTTAGAAGGTACACCTATTCTGAAAAAAGAAGTCACTGACGCTATAAAACGTATGAAGAAAGGAAAAACAGCTGGGCCAGATGAAATCACAATAGAAGAATTAGAAGTGTTGGGAGAATTTGGAGTAGATATATTAACCAAAATGTTGAATGATATTTACAGTAGTGGATATTTACCCAGTGATATGCTGAGATCTGTATTTATAGCTATACCAAAAAGACCAGGAGCAATTGATTGTGAAGATTTTCGTACAGTTAACCTTATAAACCATATCACTAAGCTTCTACTCAGAATCATAATGAGAAAAACCAAAAAGAAAATAAAAATGGAAATTAGTGAAGAACAGTATGGATTTGTGAAAGGAAAGGGCACAAACAATGCAATTTATACATTACGGACACTAATAGAAAGGTCAATAGAGAAACAGAGAGACATATATTTGTGCTTCATAGATTATACTAAGGCATTTGATAAAGTAAAACATGATGAACTGATTAAAATGTTGGAAGATATCAACATTGATGGAAAAGATTTAAAAATAATAAAGAATGTTTACTGGAACCAAGTAGCAGCAATTAAAATTGGAAATAAAGAGGGTAGTTACGAACAGATAAAGCTAGGAGTACGACAGGGGTGTGTCTTGTCACCAGATCTTTTCTCCCTGTATAGCGAAGTAATAATAATAATGAGAGAGATTAAAGAGATGCCAGGAATACTAGTTGGGGGTTATAATATAAATAATATGCTATGCAGATGACACAGTATTGGTGGCGGATAATTCAACAGACCTACAACAATTATTAGACGTTGTAATATTATAACAAAGAGTGCAAGGAAAGGAATCTCCTTGAATATCAAGAAAACAGTAACAATGGTAATATCAAAGAAAATGTGACACCAAAATGTGACACAGAAATAGAAGGAAAAATCCTTAACCAAGTGGATAATTTTAGAAACCAAGGGACATTTATAACATCAGATGGAAGATGTACAACAGAGATTAGGAGTAGAATAGGGCAGGCAAAAGCCACATTTCAGAAAATGAAGAGTATCTTGTGCAATAAGTCACTATCACTGAATGTAAGAAAGAGAGTGCTGAAATGCTATGTAGAACCAGTTTTGCTGTACCGCAGTGAATCTTGGAATGTAAATGAACAAATTAAGAAGAAATTAGAAGCAACAGAGATGTGGTTCCTGAGACGAATGTTGCGAATTCCTTGGACTGCCAGAGTAACTAACGACGACTGCCTGAAACAGGCTAATGAAATTAGAACATTATATACAACAATAAGACAGAGACAAACATCTTTCTTCGGTCACGAGATGAGAAGAGAGGCATTGGGGAACATTGTAACAACTGGAAAGATCGAGGGGAAGAGAGGCAGAGGCAGACGAAGAGAAATGATGCTGGATGGATTGAGACGATGGCATGGAGGAATATCAGCAGCAGAGTTGATCCAGAAAACCAAAGACCGAGATCTGTGGAGAGTTATGAACGCCAACGCTAGCCGGCACGGCACTTGATGATTGATGATGACCCTTAAGAACCAGGCCAGCTGTCTCTATGCTGCTTTAAGACACCCGACAGGAACCTTGGCAATTCTTATACTGTGAGGTTCATTAGAATAAGGGTCGAGTCTCAAGTGGTGACATCTAAGAAGCCTACGATGAAGATAAGATGGTGTAACACCGGGAAGGTTAACCCGGTCAACAAATGCCCGCAGAAGTCGGATGTGACGGCCTAACGGCGCAAGAACGCAGCTGTAAACAGGCACAACGCAATCACATCCGGAAAAAAAACTCCGGATGAACGAAGAAGAAGAAGATGGTGTAACAGAGCTAACGACAGAAGCCAGTAATAATACCTAGTCCCCGGTGGTGGAACAGCTCACTGGACTTCGGAGTGTGAAGTCTCCTTCGGCTCAATCCACCCAGGTTTGAACTCCACTCCAACGAAACACCATCTATATACCCACATTGGTAAGCCTTGTATAGTGACTGTATTTAAGGTGGCTCATAAACTGCAGGGCCATACCATGACGAAGGTAATAATGACATTGTGGATAAAGAACCGAGCGGCCATGCTCCAGCGAGAACGCTTCGTCCTTGTCTGGAGGATTGTGAGTGACACCTAGGCCCAGTGACGATTCCATAGATTGACTTGGTACACTGCGAGGGCTGACATTTTCAGGGGTTCATATGGTCTTCTGTGATCGTGAACATTCAGTTTTTCTGGGAACAGGACAGTCAGTTAGTCATCAGTTAAGAGCCTGTGAGTCAGCTCTGGCCACTGTTGAGATCCGAATCGTTGCCTAAGTGCGGGCACCTATTTACCTCAAGCTGACAAGGCTGTACTATCGGACAGAGGATCCACAGGGCCGGTGAGATACCCGTCATAAACCTACATAGGGACATGAACTTTATAGACACCCTGTGATGAAGTCACATACACCCAGTTGTTAATACTTTCTATCTGTCTAAATCAGTGGTTCTCAACATTTTTTGGCACGTGCCCCCTTCACCATATTTTTAGAACGTCAGTTCCCCCTCCCTTTCCTATCAAAAATGTGTCCCGTGCCCCCCTTCACCGTAGTTTCAGAACGTCATTCCCGCCTTTCATATTTCCTATCTAAAAATCCCCCACCCCTACACAGTATACGTAAAAATGGAAGGTAAATTTAATAGCATATACTAGAACAAGTCTAGACATCCACATAAAACATGATTTGTGGGTCTACTTACTTTATAAAATGAATTTTAGAAGGATGAGACGTACATAACTGAAAAGTATGAAGGGAAAAACAGTATCAGGTAATCGGTTCTTGTATTAACGCGATCTTGAAATGGTCTTCATCCCCCCCCCCCCCTCTCCCTGGAAACCCTAGAATTCCCCCGTGGGGGGGGGGGAGAAATTCCCCACCGGTTGAGAACCACTGGTCTAAATGATATTCGTCGATCTTTATATCTATGATAATCTTTCATTCAATCTAGAACTGCTCTCTAAGTCACTATTGTAGTTAATAAAATGTACCATTATAATTCGATGAAGCCAGAATTGGGTCATATTGTCAGAACTGAGCCCTAGTTGTTGGCTCCTCTAGGTTGAAAGATTGTGAGAAGACAGGGTTCGGGAAACTAGAGTGGGGTCGGTAGACAGATTACATACATCCCAATACCCAGAACTTATCTCAGGAAACATAGTGAAGTAATAGCTCTACCCACCCCCACAGACATTATGACATAAACTGTGCTACGTATCCAGGCGAACCTTCTGGCCTAGAGAGACAACAGTGGAAGATAAACTCTATGGACCGCTGAGTGGACTAAAAAAAGACTGTAAGATTCAGACAAGAGACAACATTGCAGTTATAAACATATTTCAGGAGAACGAAAGAAAAGAAGAAGAAGAAGGAAGAAGAAGAAGAAGAAGAAGAAGAAGAAGAAGAAGAAGAAGAAGAAGAAGAAGAAGAAGAAGAAGAAGAAGAAGAAGAAGAAGAAGAAGAATTGCAACGTCCTGCAAAGGACATGCATGATTTCTATTGTCTATGGTTTCTGTGAGTTGGAATAAAACTGAATTAATTGCTCAAAGCATTTTTCAAGCGATAGAAAAGCGGTATTCTCTTGAAACTTTAACCCTTTTAAGAAAGGGACAGAAGCCAACAGAGTTTATATTGATCAAGGGAGGCAATAAAATAAGGAAACTACTAAACATAATTAGTTCTCTGTCTATTTGATTTTAGCAAATAACAAGCCAATTCAGCATGTTTTTTATTAAGTGATGTTAGTAATTTAAGACAATTTATAAATTATTTATATTTTTTCATAAATTAATTTCTCATAAGAATACAATCAAAACTAGAATTCTCTAGAGATTCAACAATACAAAATGTAGATATTTGGAAACCAAATTGTCCTTTGTTGAACTAAAGAAAAATGTCTCTCTTTAGTCTGAAATTTATTTGGGCGGCAATGTTGCCGTGATATAATAGGAAGAACTGTTGTACGTTTTTCATCATCGGTACACAACCTGTTTTTTTTTTTTTTAACCGCGTTTCCATCCTGTTTCAGGATATTGCGGTCAACACCAGCATCTTTCAGCTGTATGTTGATTCCTAGGCTAGATTACGCTCATCAGCACGCCACGACTTTCTGAGCGACCGGCTCCATACTCTCATAAGTCACTTTTGCGATTCGAACCACTGCTAATTCTCGTCGCGACACGTGACGAGAGTATTCGGGGTTAGCGGAGAAAGCTGCTAACTCCTCGGCCACGGAGCTGGTGTAGTGATATTGACAGAAGCAAAATCGGTAATCATCATCATCAAGTGCCGTGCCGGCTGGCGTAGGCGTTCATGGCTCTCCACAGATCTCGGTCTTTGGTGTTCTGGATCAACTCTGCTGATGATATTCCTCCATGCCACCGTCTCAGTCCGTCCAGCATCATTTCTCTTGGTCTGCCTCTGCCTCTCTTCCCCTCGATCTTTCCAGCCGTCACGATGTTCTCCAATGCCTCTCTTCTCACCACATGACCAAAGAAAGATGTTGTCTCTTTCTTATTGTTGTATATAGTGTTCTAGTTTCATTAGCCTCTTTCAGGCAATCGTTGTTAGTTACTCTGGCAGTCCAAGGAATTCGCAACATTCGTCTTAAAAACCACATCTCTGTTGCTTCTAAGTTCTTCCTAATTTGTTCATTTACATTCCAAGATTCGCTGCCATACAGCAAAACTGGTTCTATATAGCATTTTAGTACTCTCTTTCTTACGTTCATTGATAGCGACTTATTGCATAAGATACTCTTCATTTTCTGAAATGCTGTCTTTGCCTGCCCTATTCTGCTCTCTTTTGTACATCTTCCATCTGATGTTATAAGTGCCCCTAGGTATTTAAAATGATCCACTTGGTTGAGAATTTCCCCTTCTATTTCTATGTCACATTTTGGCGTCCCCATTTTCTTTGATATCACCATTGTTACTGTTTTCTTGATATTCAAGGACAGTCCTTTCTGTGCACTCTCTGTTACTACACTGTCCAACAATTGTTGTAGGTCTGTTGCATTATCCGCTACCAATACTGTGTCATCTGCATAGCGTATATTGTTTATATTATATCCTCCGATTAGTATTCCTGGCTTTTCTTTGATCTCTCTCATTATTACTTCGCTATACAGGGAGAAGAGATCGGGTGACAAGACACACCCCTGTCGTACTCCTAGCTTTATCTGTTCGTAACTACCCTCTTTATTTCTCATTTTAATTGCTGCTACTTGGTTCCAGTATATATTCTTTATTATTCTTAAATCTTTCCCATCAATGTTGATATCTTCCAACATTTTAATCAGCTCATCATGTTTTTCTTTATCAAATGCCTTAGTATAATCTATGAAGCATAAATATATGTCTCTTTGTTTCTCTATTGATCTTTCTATTAGTGTTCGTAATATATATATTGCATTGTTTGTACCCTTTCCTTCCATAAAACCATACTGTTCTTCACTAATTTCCATTTTTATTTTCTTTCTTGTTCTTCTCATTATAATTCTGAGTAGAAGCTTAGTGACATGGTTTATGAGGTTAATTGTACGAAAATCTTCACAATCAATTGCTCCTGGTCTTTTTGGTATAGCTATAAATACAGATTTCAGCATATCACTGGGTAAATATCCACTACTGTAAATATCATTCAACATTTTGGTTAATATATCTACTCCAAATTCTCCCAACACTTCTAATTCTTCTATTGTGATTTCATCTGGCCCAGCTGTTTTTCCTTTCTTCACATGTTTCATAGCATTAGCGACTTCTTCTTTTAGAATAGGTGGGCCTTCTAAGTTACTTTCTTCTGTTAATTCTTCCCTTTCTCCATTATATAATTCTCTTATATACTCATTCCACCTCTTCATTATAGCACCTTCCTCCAATAAAGTCTGTCCTGTTTTTGATTTCAAACACCCTGTATTTATTCTTATTTTTCTTCCTGTGAGCTCGCTGATTTGTCTGTATATACTTTTTTGATCTTTAATGGAATTTAATTCAATTTTTCTGCATTGCTCATTTAACCAACTTTCTTTTGCCTTCACACATTTATCTCTTATTTCTTTATTTATCTTAGCATACTCTTGTTTGTCATTTTTATTCTGTTTCCTTTTGTCCATCAACCTTAAGATTTCTTCATTCATCCATTTTTTCTTAGCTTTTTGGCTTCTCTCCGGTAATATTTCTTTGCTAGTTTGATGAATGGAGTCCCTTAACATTTCCCATTGTTCATCTATACTCTGTATTTTAGCTATTGCATTGTACCTATTTTTCACAGTCACTCTGTATTGTTCTTGAATTTCTTTATCTACTTTCAGAACCTCTTTATTAAGTCTCAAGTTTTTAACCATTTTTCCCCTCTCTTTAATCTTACTTTTATTTGTCCACATAGTGGTACATGATCACTGTTACCGTCAGCACCAGGCATTGTCTTTACATTAATTAATGCATTTCTAAATCTTTTATTAATAAGTATGTAGTCAATTTGGTTGTGTATTTTCATATCAAGGCTTTTCCATGTGTATAGTCGTCTTTTATGGTGTTTAAACCATGTGTTTCCAATTATCATATCATTAATATTTGCCCATTCTATTAGTTTCTCTCCTCTTTCATTTCTTGTACCTAAACCGTAATTCCCCACTATATCCTCTATTTTTCCCTTTCCTACTTTTGCATTAAAATCCCCCAGTATTATTTTTATTTCTTGTGATCCAATTTGGGCTATTGCCATTTCAACTTCATCGTAAAAGTTTTGTATATCTTCATCACTATTTTTTGTTGTTGGTGCATATACTTGTATAATATTTATATCTATTGGTTTGCCTTTGATTTTGACCATTATAACTCTATCTGAAATGCACCAGTATCCAGTCATAGATTAGGCTGTATTTTCATCAAATATTATTCCTACACCTTTTTCATGTGTGTTCCCTCCAGAATAAATTATTGTGTGTCTGTCGGTTATAATTTTGCCAGATCCCTTCCATCTCATCTCACTTATGCCTAGTATATTCATTTTCATGTTTTCCATTTCTCTTAGAACATTGTTTAACTTTCCTAGCTCATTTAATGTCCTAACATTCCACGTTCCTATTCTAAATTTATTTAGTTTAGTTATTGTTTTAGTTTTGCCATCAGTAGCTGGATGACGGTCTGGTGTCACCTGTCGCTCATGACTGTCCCTACCGGACGAGGATGTCCTAAGACAGCCATTAACGTCGTTCACTATTTCTGAAATGTGTGTCGCCATGAAATCTTGGGAAGATAATGTGGTGGTTTCCCCTTGCCTTCCACATTCACACGGTGGTCTTTTAACTCTGCCTTTGACAGTCATTTCCGACTGTCAGGACAAGTGAGTGCCCTGCTCTGCTCAGCTGCAGAGTTGTCCACTTATTCCGGTGGATACTCGGACCCCAGAGCTGTGTTAGCCACACCGTGGTGTGTTTCCATCCTCTACCGCGGGGAGGTGCAGTTGGGATTTTCCCTTCCTAAAGTTATGGTCTATGACCAAAACTCTCCAGTACTTTTTAGTTCGGTAATAGCCTCTGGGAAATTGCCAGTTCTAAGAACACTTTCAGAAATCCCCCCACCCCTACACAGTATACGTAAAAATGGAAGGTAAATTTAATAGCATATACTAAAACAAGTCTAGACATCCACATAAAACATGATTTGTGGGTCTAATTACTTTATAAAATGAATTTTAGAAGGATGAGACGTACATAACTGTAAAGTATGAAGGGAAAAACAGTATCAAGTAATCGTATTAAGGCGATCTTGAAATGGTCTTCACCCCCCCCCCTCCCCCTGGAAAACCTAGAATTCCCCGGGGGGGGGGGGGAATTCCCCACCGGTTGAGAACCACTGGTCTAAATGATATTCATCGATCTTTATATCTATGATACTCTCTCATTCAATCTAGAACTGCCCTCTAAGTCACTATTGTAGCTAATAAAATGTTCCATTATGAATTCGATGAAGCCAGTATTGGGTCATATTGTCAGAACTGAGCCCTAGTTGTTGGCTCCTCTAGGTTGAAAGATTGTGAGAAGACAGGGTCCAGGAAATTAGAGGGGGGTCGGTAGACAAATTACACCCATACCAATACCCAGAACTTATCTCAGGAAACATAGTGAAGTAATAGCTCTACCCACCCCCACAGACATTACGACATAAACTGTGCAACATATCCAGGCGAACCTTCTGGCCTAGAGAGACAACAGTGGAAGATAAACTCTATGGACCGCTCAGTGAACTAAAAAAGACTGTTCGGTTCATACAGGAGACAACATTGCAGTTATAAACATATTTCAGGCGAACGAAAGAAGAAGAAGAAGAAGAAGAAGAAGAAGAAGAAGAAGAAGAAGAAGAAGAAGAAGAAGAAGAAGAAGAAGAAGAAGAAGAAGAAGAAGAAGAAGAATTGCAACGTCCTGCAAAGGACATACATGATTTCTATTTTCTATGGTTTCTGTGAGTTGGAATAAAACTGAATTAATTGCTAAAAGCATTTTTCAAGCGATAGAAAAGCGGTAATCTCTTGAAACTTTAACACTTTTAGGAAAGGGAAAGAAGCCAACAGATTTTATGTCGCTCAAGGGAAGCAACAAAATAAGGAAACTACTAAACATAATTAGTTCTCTGTCTATTTTATTTTAGCAAATAACAAGCAAACTCAGCAGGATGTTTATCAAGTGATGTTAGTAATTTAATAAAATTTATAAATTATTTATATTCTTTCAGAAATTAATTTCTCATTAGAATACAATCAAAAATAGAATGCTCTAGAGATTCAACAATACAAAATGTAGATACATGGAAACCATAATGTCGATAGTTGAACTAAAGAAAAATGTCTCTCTTTAGTCTGAAATTTATTTGGGCGGTAATGTTGCCGTGATATAATAGAAAGAACTGTTGTATGTATTTCATCATCGTTACACAACCTGTGGTGATATTGACAGATGCAAAATTCGTAATAGAGGCGCTCCTGTCTGGGAAATTGCCAGTTCTAAGAACACAACATTCTGAACTTATTCAGCATAAGGTCACCATACAGTGGACACCATCCCACTGTGGAGTACCCGGAAACGACAGAGCTGATCGATTAGCTAAAGAAGGAGCAAAACAATAACAACCTGATGTGCCCATTACATACCACCAAAAGAAAAGAATGATCAAATCAGTCAGAAGACCACCAAACCCTACTCAAGACGACTACCACGTTATGGACAGACCAGAACAGGTCATTATTCTGCCCCTCAGAACAGGACACAATAGATTACGCAACCACATGTATACAAAATTCAAGATTGGCGAATCAGCCATGTGCACATGTGGTTTGGCGTCGCAGAAAGCAGAGCACGTATAGTGTTGCCATTTTAGTTCTTTTCGCACTACATTTAGTGCTTTTTCAACTCATTTAGTGCGAAAAATTTTGCTTTTAACGCGACCGCGTAAATTTAGTGCTTCACAAAATTTTTTGGGTGCTTTTTTGTGTTTTTCTTGGGGTGGGTAAAAATTACTTTAAAAATCAGTTTGGGAACACTAAAAAGCCGAATTTGAACTGAAGCGAGGGAGTAAAACAGTCTTAGTACTTTACCGCGCAATATTCAACTAATTTAACTCCCTTTAATACGATTTCATAAGAAGACGCCGTTGGAACTACATCGGCCATGTACTCAGAATGGACAAGTCAAGACTCCCCTATCAAGCCCTCATATGGTCACCAGTAGGGAAAAGAAAACGGGGAAGACCAAGAGAGACCCTGCGTAGAACCATCATTAGAGAAGGCTCATTCAATGGCCAGGTAAATATCCAAGATCTACAACAGGTAGCAGCGAACCGCCGAGCATGGAGAGACAGGACTTCTGCCCTATGCGCCGCCTTGGGCTCAAGAGGAAAGACTAACTAATACGATTTAGCTGAAAGCGAACGCCATCTTGCAGACAAGTCCAAACGACAATACATTAGCTTGTAATCGAGTTCATAATTTTGTGGTGTCTACATTATCCTTTCATTTAAGCTTATTTGTGTTTCACCATGAGCAAGAAATATTGTCAACATTTCAGAGAACAGTGGCTCAGTGACACGAGATTTCAAAAATGGTTGTTAAAAATAGATGGGGATAATACTAAGTGTTTTTGCAAATGTTCAATTGCAGCCAGGTTAAATGATATTGAGAGGCACAAGAATACAACGAAACATCAGAAAGCCGAACAACCATTCAGTACACAAAGGCAAACAACAATTGCATTTGATAAACAGAAAGGTGATGTCAAAGAAACAGAAGGATGCATGAGTTTGTTCATAGCTGGCCATTGTTCGCTTCGCGTTGTTGACCATTTAAGTGAACTCTGCAAGGTACACTTTGGTGACAGCAAAGGTTTCAAGAACTTTAAGCTTAGGAGAACTAAGTGCAGTGAAGTTATTTCAAATGTACTTGCACCATATTTCACAACAGACTTGACAGCTGATATTGGCAAAATTAAATACAGCTTATTGATTGATGAGAGCAATGACATTTCTGAAACTAAGCCACTTGGAGTAGCTATTAGGTACTATTCAGAGACAAGAAAGTAGTTTGTGGTTACTTACTTAGATTTAGTTGAACTGAGTGACTGCAACGCACAGGCAATATGCAAATGAGTAAAAAAAAATTGTTTAACCAAGAATGGACTTGAGTTGCAAAGACTAGTTGCACTCAGCACTGACAATGCATCTGTCATGACAGGTGTAAACAATGGAGTATATACAAAATCCGAAGTTCCTCATCTGGTACTAATTGCGCCCTAGTCTCTTATATTGACATTCAGCTCGTAATCCATGTCTCGCTTTAATTTCTCTCATTATTGGTCAATGGCAAGCTACTGGACTAAAATTGCCAAGACAAGCAATCTGGAGTTGATTCCAACGGCCTGCAAAGAACATGCAACATTTTAAGAAATCAAGTGATGTATTTTCCACATATGAGACTATATATATATATCCACGACTCTGGTGATCGAGTGAAATGGCGAATCATGACCGCCCACGCTTTCCGGCATGGCACATGATTGATATATATATATATATATATATATATATATATATATATATATATATATATATATATATATATATATATATATATATATATATATATATATATATATAGTTATTCATTCATTCATTCAGTTGCATGTCCTTTTCAGAACCTCGCTCCCATTACAACCTTCCGGAAAACTTCTCGATCACAAACAAGATTTCCCGCGTCCGATACACCCGTCTGGAGATCATTCGTCACATCCTGCACCCATCTTCTCTTTGGCCTTCCTCTTTATCTCTTCCCAGGCATATACCCCTCCATTATTGTTCTCTCCGAACTTTCGTGATGTTTCAAGTGACCAAAATATATCAATTTTCTTTGTTTTATCGTCTTTAAAAGCCAACCCTCTTCAATATTCAGCACATGGAGTATGGATGCATTTGTTGTTTTCTTGGTTCATTTCCCCCATGTATCACACTGTACATTTTCCACACATATCACACTGTAATTTTCCACATATGTCACACTGTATATTTTTCACACATATATCACACTCTACATTTCCCACACATTCACACAGTACAGTTTACACACATATCACACTGTATAATTTCCACACACATCACACTGTACATTTTCCACACATATCACACTGTACATTTTCCACACATATCACATTGTATATTTTCCACACATATCACATTGTACATTTTCAACACACATATCTCACTGTACATTTTCCACACATATCACACTGTATAATTTCCACACACATATCACACTGTAAATTTTCCACACGTATATCACACTGTACATTTTCCACACATATCACATTGTACATTTTCCACACATAACACACTGTAAATTTTCCACACATATCACACTGTATATTTTCCACACATATCACATTGTACATTTTCAACACACATATCTCACTGTACATTTTCCACACATATCACACTGTATAATTTCCACACACATATCACACTGTAAATTTTCCACACATATATCACACTGTACATTTTCCACACATATCACATTGTACATTTTCCACACATAACACACTGTAAATTTTCCACACATATCACACTGTATATTTTACCACACATATATCACACTGTGTATTTTCCACATATATAACATTATTTATTTTCCACATCTGTCGAACTGTATTTTTTTTTCACATTTATCAAATAATGCATTGCAGGTCCGCATGGCCGAATGGATGAGAACACGTGTTCTTAAACATCCGGTGTGCTGATGCCGAGGTAAGGGGTTCAACCACTAGACCGGACTAAAATGTTGACATGTCGTCCTTGACTTGGGGACGTAAATTACATGTACCCCTGAAGTCGGAATGGGTTCGCCTGAAGTCGCGGGACACTGTTAATAGGGAAAGCAAACCCACACGTAAAATTTAGTACATCACTACTATAAATAGTGTGTATGGACTACGCTTGAGTTCAAAGCGAGCGAGCGAAAAAAAAAAATTATGCATAGTCCGTATATTTCAGACTCTATCGACACATAAAAAAAAAAAAAATAAAAAACAGCCTGGCTGACAGATTGGCAAACGCAGGTGGAAGACTACCTCAGTGTGATATATACATAACTTATTATGAGACTAAGAAATTTATAAGAAGCAATTATAAAACGCCGGTCTCTCTGGCAGAGGGGTTACAACACTTTCTCCGTAATCCCGTTTATCACGCAGAGTCTCGTAGCAGGGCGAGAGCTGGGAGCGGTTCGACCCCCGCTAGTGACTTGCGGGATAACTGAGCCGGCCGCTCAGAAAGCAATGGCAAACTACTGAGCGTAATCTTGCCAAGAAATCAACATACAGCTGAAAGATCCTGATGTTGACAACGATGTCCTGTAAAGGATATGCAAAACATGTATTTTAATTATAAAACTAAGGTGGAAGTAGAGCATACATGCAAATACTGTAAATATCTTACAGAAGGGACATAATATTTAAACTTTTTTTTTTGCTAAGGGACATAATGCAAAAGACACATATATCTAAGAGTAATTCAAATATTCTATTTAGATTTAATTATTTAGTAAAATAGTTATTAAAATTATTACTATTTATAAATTTTATATGTAAAATATTAGGTAATTTTAAAAATTCTTAAAGGCTTAATAAATTAAATGTATATATTTAAATATAATATAATTTTATAATGCAGCAATTTTCCTTAAGATCAAAATACATACATTTTAACGACACAAGTGTTTTCGCTACGGAGTTCGCTGCTTATGCAGGAACTTAAATTTTCTTTGCAGGCCGTTAGAGGGCTAATTATTATAAATGTAAATTACTATCTTCTTTCTGTCCGTATCATAACCCCCCCCCCCCCCCCCCCCCTATCTTCTCGGCCTTAGGTTAAGTGTATTAGCTGGTTCCTCAGTAGTACATTTGGTCTGGTCGGAGGGCGGGATGATCCTTCTCGGTCATTTGGCTAGGATCAGATGCATTTGCTGCTCCCCCCCCCCCCCCCCAGTAGTACACTTGGTCTGGTCCGGGGCCGGGATGATCAAATAAAAACTCATCACATAGCTTCACCTTAGATGTGGGCAATAGCTCACAGTGAGACTAAGGGTCCACACAAAAAAGGGGGAGGCGGGGGAACCAGCTTGCCTGGGGTCACCGCCAACAAACAAACAAACAAATAAATAGATCAGTGGTTCTCAACTTTTTTTGGCCCATGCCCCCCTTCACCATATTTTCAGAATGTCATACTCCCTCCCCTCCCCTTTTTCGGATTTCCTACCTACCCGTGCCCCTCTTCACCATATTTTCAGAACGTCATTCCCTGCTTTCGTATTTCCTACCTAAAAATCCCGCCCCCGCCCCTACACAGTACACGTAATAATGGAAGCTAAATTTAATAGCACATACTAAGACAAGTCTAGACGTCCACATAAAACGTGATTTGTGGGTCTACTTACTTTATAAATTGAATTTTAGAAGGGTGAGACTACAGAACCGTACGGTATGAAGGGAAAAACAATATCAAGTAATCGGTTCTTGTATTAACGCGATCTTGAAATAATCTTAATCCCCCCCTCCCCTCCTGGAAACCCTAAAATTCCCCCCTGTGGGATTAGGGGTGGGGGGAATTCCCCACCGGTTGAGAACCACTGTTCTAGATCGTTACATGTACACATGCAGAGGTGGTCATCCGAATGACACACAGGGACGTGGGGCAACGATGAGGCGGCTCTGGCCCTATTTGGTACCGCAAGACCTTAAAACAAAAACCATTCTTAATAGACAGCACTTTTGATTGTTTCACGGCATCTTGATCTCCCCCACCCCCTCCCTCCCCTCCCTCTCTCTCTCTCTCTCTCTCTCTCTCTCTCTCTCTCTCTCTCTCTCTCTCTCTCTCTCTCTCTCTTGCAGAAGATACAAAGATATACATATCTGTTTCAATCTAATATTTAAAATGGGACGCTTCTCGCCACTCGTATGTATCATCATTGAGTGATAGTGTGAATTGTTTACATTGGAACAATTCTAATTTTAGAGAAGATGTTTTATCATCCTTCACTTTAACTATAAATTAACATTAAAGTTTATATATATTCTAGGTGGGGAAAAAAAAATAATGGCATGTTACAAGTTACATTATCATCATAATCATCATCATCATCATTCAGTGCCTTGCCGGCTGATGTAGGCGATCATCCATCCATCATTTGCCATGCCGATAAGCGTGGGCAGTCATGTTTTGCCATCTCACTCGACCACCAGTGTCGGGGATCAGCTCCGTGTTCCTGTTTCGACCATGCCACATTGCCAACCATCCAGGTATTTACTTCTAGGTCTTTCCCCTTTGTCTCTTCCCTACAATCTTGCCAGTCGTCACCAAGTTAGTTCTTCTCATAACATGCCCAAAATATTGTGACTGTCTACGTCTAATGTCTCTAATCAGTTTACGATCTTCATTTCTTTCTTGTAGGACTTGTTCATTGGTTTTTCTGTATGTCCGTTGTATTCTTTGCATTTTCCTCAAAAACCACATTTCCACAGCCATCAGATGTTTTTTCGGCTTGACTGCTCATTGTCCACGCTTCACATCCATACAAAAGTATAGGTTCTATGTAGCACTTCAACACTCTTTTTCTCGTTTCAATTGATATCTTTTTATTGGTCAGTATGTTTTTCACCTTGCAAAAGGCTAACTACGCAATGGCAATTCTTGTTCTAATCTCCTCAAGGCGTCTCCCATCAGATGTTATGACTATTCCGAGATAACAGTATCCATTAACTTGCTTAAGAATATGCCCATTTACTCGTATATCAATCACATTGTGGTATTTCCTTCTTCCCAGTGACGACCACAATCTGTGTCTTCTTACTATTCAGTTTTACCTCTAGTTGTTCACTGTGTGCAACAACCGCATCTACTAAATGTCGCAGGTCCTGTTTATTGTCTGTAATCAAGACTGTATCATATGCATATATAATGTTATTGATGTATCGCCCCCCCCCCCCCCCCCAATGTTGATTCCTCCCATGTCATCTATTTTTCTGAAAATATTTTCACTGTACAGAGAAAAAAAAGATCTTGATACATTATACATCCCTGTCTCACACCTCTTTTAATAGGTCGATATTGACCTACATCATTATCAATTTTGATGGCAGCTTGTTGTTTCCAATATATGTTTTTTACAAGTCTAAGGTCTTTTCCATTCAGTTGTAGATCTTCAAGCATCCTTATCACGTCGACATGTCTCTCCACAAATTACGATTTCTGACGTCATGGATCAGTTCGTGTGTTGATTCCCTTCCGTGCCATGACAACAGACTGTCAAGAATCTTTTCACGCTGTGTTCCTCTATCTCTCTTTCCACAAATCTTTCCGATTGTCACAACATGTTCCAGCTTTTGTCTCCTCATAACGTGGCCAAAAAACGACGACTGCCTCTTTCTGATGTGTGTGATAAGTTGTCTTTGCGTCTCAGCTTCCCCTAAAACATCCTGCTTGCTCTTTTTGGCTGTCCAAACTAATTTTCAGCATTCTTCGATAACACCACATCGCCAAGGCTTCCAGGGATGTTTTCGCATGTTTACTAATTGTCTAGGACTCGCAGCCGTATTTTAAAACTGGTTCTACGCAACATGCAATAACTCCTTTTCTAACTTTTAAGGACGGTGTCTTGTTGCACAAAATGGTCAAATGTCACAATAATAATGTAATTTTCGTTCTGTTTCAAAACAACATATTACTTTTGTGAATTTATACACAAAAGCCGTAAATAAAATGTTGCAAGATTAAAAAAAAAAAAAAAAATTATTTGATTGACCTGTTAAAGGTCAAAGGTCAAATTTATCATCTCGTTTTTCGTGCACTGGCTCATACAAACAATGGCCACCTCTGAAACTGTTGATTACAGGCACAGAATCACGAAACAGTTTTCTCTTCTCTACTGGAATATAAAAGGGCCTTTGTGTTATACCTGAATGTGTGTGTTTTACCTGTGTTTTGTTTTTTACATAAACGCGTCTGTGTTTCACACGAAAGTGTCTACATTTTACCTGTGTGTTTTACCTGATGGTGTTCGTGTTTAACCTGTGTGTTTTACCTGACGGTGTTCGTGTTTAACCTGTGTATTTTACCTGATGGTGTTCGTGTTTAACCTGTGTGTTTTACCTGACGGTGTTCGTGTTTAACCTGTGTATTTTACCTGATGGTGTTCGTGTTTAACCTGTGTGTTTTACCTCAAGGTGTTTGTGTTTTATCTCAAGGTGTTTGTATGTGTGTTTGTTTAATTTATTTTCTAAATTTCGTCACATACAAGCATGTGAGAAACTACGGCCTTGGTGATGCGTCAACAGAGATCGAACTCCAGACTTTCAGTTCTACCGCTTGGAATTCTATACAAGAAGCAAGCCTTGCACACAATCTTGTTTACACAACGCTTAGTGTCACTAAGATGACACAGGCGACGTGCTGATAATACATACAAAACCACATACATACATTGTTGCCGAAACACACAGACTGTTCATGAAACACACAGACTGTTCATGAAACACATTCCAAAAAGACCAACATCCACAATTAAAATCAAAGTAAGACGGACCAAGAAGAATCTACCGCGAGTCCATTGGTTAGTGTCGCCTGACTGCTGCCCTGATAATGTCAAACTCCACTTGCCTGACTTCAGCAGAGAGCACTCCAATTCCAATTTTCGAAGAAAATAAAATTCCAAATTCGGTCTCGTCCAACCTGCCTCCTCAGCGTCGGTTGTTGTTGAGATCCTTGGTTGTGTGGACTGTTAGTCCTAGTTCCTACTGGTTTTATTGGTTCCGCTCTGTTCGTCGGATATATTTTTTGTGTGCTATCTGGTTGTTTTCTTTGTCTTGTGTTGGTCCTGATAAAGACCGGTCCTTGGTCGGGCATAATGGGGCCCGCATTCTTTCGTTTGTTGGCTTCTTTTCTCTATTAGCACTGTTACGTGCTTGTCGCTTCGTGTGTTATTCACATCGGGGCTGGTCCCGGTCATGTCCAGTCCACATAAGGACACGATGTAGGCAAAGGCGACAGCACTCACGTGGTGCCTCTCTTTTAAAGGTATCCGCCGTGCTCGACCCACATCTGGTGTGCGATCTCATGTGGTCTGCTGTACTCCATCTTGCCCTGAGTGATGACGCACTGGTCAATGTTGCTACCAGTGCCAAGGTCATTGAAGGTGCCTGCAGCAATGGCGTCCCTGACCCGTTTCATAGCCTCCTCTCTATACATATCTAGTTTGAAACCATCTTCAAAGAATGCCATGCCCGCCAAAGAACCAGAACCCATTGTCGCATACGGTAGTTTACTTGTAGAGCCATGAGGGTATATGCTGTAGAGACTAGGCCCCGTGCAATTCACACCTCACAGGGCTGCACCAATGTAGCCTTGGTACTTAAATTTGATTGAGAAGGCGTTTGGCTGTGTCAACACCGGGGTTCGTCCTGTGTTCAACCCGCGCCGCTCTAGCTCCGCAGAAATCAACTGTGTCGCAGAAGCAAATGAGAACCGTAAACTAATGAGAGAAATTAGACGTAGACAGTCAAAGCTTTTTGGACACATTATAAGAAGAAATTAATTGGCGTACTTGGTGACAACTGGCAAGGTTGACGGGAAAAGAACAAAAAGAAGGTAGATAAGTAAATATCTGGATGGCTTGGCCACGTGGCATGGTCGAGACAAGAACACAGAGCTGATCCACGACTGGTGATTGTGTGAGATTGCGACACATGACCGCGCTCGCTTGTCGGCATGGCATATAACAGTGGTTCTCAACCTTTTTTGGCCCATCCACCCCTTCACCATAAGTTCAGAATGTCATCACCCCCCCCCCCCCCCACAGTATACATACAAATGGAAGCTAAATTTAATAAAACATACTAGAACAAGTCTTGACGTCTACATATAACATGATTTGCGGGTCTTCTTACGTTATAAACCGAATTTCAGAAGGGCGAGAAGAACAGAGCCGTAAAGTATGGAGAGAAAAACAATAACAAGTAATCAGTATTTGTATTAAAGCGATCTTGAAATAATCATCATTCTCCCCCCCCCCCCCCCCCCACATACCCGCGAAACTCTAAAATAATTCCCCACCGGTTGAAAACCACTGGCATATAATGATGATGAAGCGAAAATGAAAGACAGTATGAGAATACATAATCACAGAATGAATAACATGAATATTGATCTGTCTTTTTCAACTCAGGGCGAAAGAAAACAATTCTTTGAGGATTGATTGATTGATTTAGGAATCGACATCACAGCATTCGGGGCATTCCCATAAGTGCTCCGTCCCCATCCTCAGCAGCCAGCGAAGAGTTCCAACACTAATAGTACCAGTAGCAATCTGATTATAAGTCCGTCTCGCCTTTCCTCTGAGCGTTGAGCATCGGCCAGATCCATTCGTCACTCCTCGTTGTCTCATTCTTGCCAGACCATGGTAATCCATTTGCTCCTCCGAGGTGTGCACGTGCTCCCACAAGGCCGCAACCACGTCTGCCTTGTCATGTATCAATACTCCACCAAGTTTTGCCGAGCCAGCCAATCTGTCCGCCTGTTCATTTCCCAGCACACTGGCATGCCCCGGAGAAAAGATCCAGGGGACTTTGAGGACACACAATTCAACCCTCACAAAATATGGATAACTAAACCACACGCAAAAATCAATCCAACGCAGTATTTTTGTTGTTGTTGTTGTTGCTGTATAGACGTAGTCCGTGGCGAAGGTGTTACGGACGCGATTCATAATCCCATATACCCGGGTTCGAAACACAGCGGTGCTGTTTTTTTTTTTTTTTTTTTACGAAAAAAGGTATAGGTGCCGGTCGTTCAGAAAGCAATGGCAAACTAATGAACGTAAAACTTGTCCAGGAATCACGAACAGCCAAAATGCTGCGTCCTGTGAAAGACATGCAACTACATTTTTTAGAGCAAGTTGATGGACTACACTTGAGTTCAAAACGAGCGAATGTTAAATAAAGTAAGTTTAAAAAAATATTCACAGACTTGTTCAATAAGTAAATTAAAACAAAAATTTTCACAGACTTGTTCAATAAGTAAGAAAGGTGGATAACCCTTTTACGTATCTTAACATATTCAACGCCCGCTCCGTGGCGATCGTAATCCTGCATATCCGCGTTCGAAACACAGCTGCGGGCGATTTGGCAGCAGCCGTCTTGCGTTGGTTTTTAACAAAATGGTATGGATGCCGATCGCTCATAAACCAATGGCAAACTACTGAACGTAAACTTGCCCAGGAATAACGTAGTAGGCCTCTTTCAGTCCTGTAGGACTATAGAGTTGTACCGCTGGGAAGGCACCTGACAGAACCGCTGGTGGCTGTATAGTCCAATGACAATCTCTGTCACCGTTTCCGCATCTGTAAGACGAGTCAGGTCCCGCAGTAAGTGACTGCATTTATGCTTGTGCCTCCCATCCTCAGTTTGTTGGATCAGATTGCGCTCAAACAGCGCCAGTCTCTTTCGTACATCTCTTCTCCAGGTACATCTGTTTGTTGCAACTTTTCCCCAAGTGTCTGGATCTATGCCGAGGGGTTTCATATCTTGTTTACATACATCCTTATATCGCATTTGGGGGTCTTCCGGGTGGCCTCTTCCCTGTGGCTAGTTCTCCGTAGAGGAGATCTTGGGAATAAGGTCATCCTTCCTTCGAGATACGTGGCCCAACCACCGGAGGCGTCTCTGATTGAGGAGGGAGAGCACTGTGGTAATACCCGCTCTTTCATGCACGTGTTTGTTATATGGTCTTTCCACAATAGGAATAACGAACAGCCAACAAATGCTGGGGTTGACTAATTTTAACCAGAACCTCCACGCCCCCACCCTTTTTTTTTTTTATTCGTCCTACACCGCAAGGTACTATCTATATACTGTATGTGACATTTTTTTTTTTTTTTTAACATTAACTAGTTCCCACTAAGCTACCGCGATTCCCATAGAAATATTCAGCTGTTTGTATAAACCTCTTTTTCGTATCAACAAACCTATTGTATAAAGCTGTTTTCTTTCTGTGAATGATTTTCGATTAAGACGAATGTTGCGAATTCCTTGGACTGCCAGAGTAACTAACGACGACTGCCTGAAAGATGCCAATGAAACTAGAACATTATATACAACAATAAGAAAGAGACAAACAGCTTTCTTTGGTCATGTGATGAGAAGAGAGGCATTGGAGAACATCGTGACAACTGGAAAGATCGAGGGGAAGAGAAGCAGAGGCAGATCAAGAGAAATGATGCTGGACGGTTTGAGACAGTGACATGGAAGAATATCATCAGCAGAGTTGATCCAGAACGCCAAAGACCGAGATCTGTGGAGAGCCATGAACGCCTACGCCAGCCGGCAGGGCACTTGATGATGATGAATGATTTTCCTACACACTTTCATCAAGCAGCTACGATGGTCACAATCAAAAGTCAGAGACCATGTGTTAGTTCTCAAACAATTTACTTTCTCAACCCATTATCCCAATCTGACTGTGTCAGCTTAGTCAACTCTCACTGTGTCAGCTTAGTCAACTCTCACTGTGTCAGCTTAGTCAACTCTCACTGTGTCAGCTTAGTCAACTCTCACTGTGTCAGCTTAGTCAACTCTCACTGTGTCAGCTTAGTCAACTCTCACTGTGTCAGCTTAGTCAACTCTCACTGTGTCAGCTTAGTCAACTCTCACTGTGTCAGCTTAGTCAACTCTCACTGTGTCAGCTTAGTCAACTCTCACTGTGTCAGCTTAGTCAACTCTCACTGTGTCAGCTTAGTCAACTCTCACTGTGTCAGCTTAGTCAACTCTCACTGTGTCAGCTTAGTCAACTCTCACTGTGTCAGCTTAGTCAACTCTCACTGTGTCAGCTTAGTCAACTCTCACTGTGTCAGCTTAGTCAACTCTCACTGTGTCAGCTTAGTTTTCACCTATTCATTACTTTCAGTAAGTGTGTAATGAAGTCTTTTCAGCCACGTCAATTTCTTAGGATAGAAAAAGTATAAATAGTAATGGCTTGACATGACGAAAATTTCATTTCTAAAGCGAAAACATTTCTCTATTTGTTTGCTTATACCCCAACCCTCCCATTTCTTTTTGTGGTTTCTTACACTCCTAATCTGGCCACGTGTTTACCCCGCGCGACATTTCTGCCTGTCACAGTGTAAACTACGGGAGTAAAAAGAGTTGGGGGGAGAGGTCTTTCTGAAAGGTCAAGCTTGGAGTACTAACGCAACGTTGGCCGACGATTGTTGTGAAGCAGCGGTACTGAACACTGTATTCTTCACGCAGCCAGCGTGTGTGTAGTAGAGTCTGTTCTATTCATCATTTCAGGGAAACGCCACAACTTAGCGTAGGCAATTCTAACGGCTGACATTACTACTAGGGCGTACATGTCGTTATGAGTTTCCTGGTGTCTCGCATGTTTCCGGTGTAAGAGGATGTACAGTTGAAACAGATCGCCTGATGCGTCTTCGTTGTTTTGTTGTCATGTTTCATTTTCATACTGGAAGTAATTCGTGCCTAGAGGGTAAGTACTGATAATTTGCGATGATTTGTTGTTATTATTATTATTATTATTATTATTATTATTATTATTATTATTATTATTATTATTATTACAATCTTCAAATGCACGAGAAAGATTCCAAGCATTTAAACTAAACTATCAGTCAGCATTAAAATTAATCGTATCATTGTCACAGTGTGTGCCGTGTTGAGGGTGTGGGTGTGGGGGTTCGCCGCCTCACACAACTTGGATTAGGCCTATTTTCTTGCCCCGACTAAGTAAAGTGGCCAACCCTTCCAGGTGTAGTTTGTCTCTATCTTGCTCTTTTCTCATCTAATTTGCCAGTTGTCACCAAGTTTCAAGTTCACTTCTCCTCATAGTTAAGTTAGTTGCATATTCTTTTACTTTACAAGACGACGCAATCAAACTATCATCTTTTTGTGACTGTTTCACATCATTTGGCAGGTTTACATTCAGTAGTTTGCCACTGGTTTCTGAACGTCCGGCACTCGTATCTTTGTAAATTGTATGGAGACCAAAGCAAGGCGCTGGTTTGCTCCAAAATCGTCCGCAGCAGAATGAGGGATTACGAATTGCATTAGATTATCTGCTTATTGCCTATGTTTGACGTACATACAACAGTATAGGTTGTATGTAGCACCTTAGCACAATTCGTTTTCACGACAATTGACCATTTTTATTTGTATGTTTTCAATCTTGCAAAAGACTGCTTTTGCTACGGCGATTATCTCTGCAGGCACCTACTTTCGCGTGACTGCCGCCTGGCATGTTTAATGTAACTTGTACCGATTCACCTGCTTATGAATTCTTCCTTTTAACAGTTTTAGTTTCCAGTGTTTTGGATTTGACAAGCGGTTAGTTTAGAAAGTACTGATTTGTGTTTTCGTTCGTCCCCCCCCCCCACCCCCTCCTCTCTCTCTCTCTCTCTCTCTCTCTCTCTATATATATATATATATATATATATCTTATATATAAAAAAGGATCTCCGTCTGTCCGTCTGTCCGTATGTCTGTCCTTTATGCGCTCGCGAACGGCCCATCCGATTGAGATGAAATTTTCTACACGCCTTCCTTTCATTCCAGTGCAGCCCACTGTCATAGTTTTTTTTTCTTCTTCCTCCTCCTCCCTCCTCCCCCTCCCAAAATACGTACGTCCAGGAAATGGTCTTCTACATAGACAGTTCTCTCTGAGGTCCGCGATAACATATTAACCTGTTGGGATGGCAATCAATCATCCTACTACCTCCTCCCTCCTCATCATTCCTCCTCCTCCTCCTCCCCCTCCTTCTCCTCCCTCCTCCTTCTACCCCTTCCTCCCTCCTCCTTCTCCCTCCACCTCCTCCCTCCTCCTCTCTCCTCCTCCCTCTCCCTCCTCCCTTCTCATCCTCCCCACCTACGTTCTCCTCCTCCCTCCTCCTCCCCCTCCCTCCTCCCCCTCCTCCTCCTCCTTCACCCTCCTCCCTCCTCCTCCTCCTCCTTCATCATCCTCCCTCCTCCTCCTCCCTCCTCCTCCTCCTCCCTCCTCCTCCCTCCTCATCCCTCTTCCTCCTCCCTCCTCCTTCTCCCCTTTCCCCCCTCTTTCTCTTAATCCCTCCTCCTCCCTTCTCCTCCCTCCTATTCATCCCTACTCCTCCTCCTCCCTCCTCCTCCCTCCTCTCTCTTCCTCCTCCCTCCTCTATCTTCCTCCTCCCTCCTCTCTCTTCCTCCTCCCTCCTCCTCCTCCTTCCCCCTGCTCCCTCCTCCTCCTCCCTTCTCCTCCTCCCCCTCCTACCCCTCCCTCCTCCCCCTCATCCGTCTTCCTCCCTCCTCCTTCTTCCTCCCTCCTCCTCCCCCTCCTCCTCCCTCTCTTCCTCATCCCTCCTCCTCCATTCTCCTCCTCCCTCCGCCTCCTCTCTCTACCTCCTCCCTCCTCCTCCCTTCACATTCCTCCTCCTCCCTCTTCCTCCTCATCCCTCCTCCTCTATCCTCCTCCCTCCTCCTCCTCCTCCCTCTACCTCCTCCCTCCTCATTCCTCCTCCTCCCTCTTCCTCCTCCTCCCTCTCATCCTCTTCCCTCCTTCTCCTCCCTCCTCCTTCTCCCTCTTCCTCCTCCCTCTTCCTCCCTCCGCCTCCTCCCTCCTCCCACTCTCTACTCCTCCCTCCTCCTTCTCCTCCCTCCTCCTCCTCCCTCTTCCTGCTCCCTCCGCCTACTCTCTCCTCCTCCTCCCTCCTCCTCCCTCTCCCTCCTCCTCCTCCTCCTGCGATCTCCTCCTCCCTCCTTCTCCCTCTTCCTCCTCCCTCCTCCTCCCCCTCCTCCTCCACCCTACTCCTCCCTCCTCTTCCTAATCCCTCCTCCTCCCTCCTCCTCCCTCCTCTTCCCTCCTCCACCTCCCTCTTCCTCCTCCCTCCTCCATTTACCCAAGACAGACAGACATACAGATAGTCGGGAACGGGATCTTATATGACTACTTATATGATTTAAATGAGATGCTCTCCACCATGGGCTGGGCCGGGTCAGACAGACAGACAGATAGATAGACAGACAGACAGACAGACAGTCGGGAACGGGAGCTTATATGACTACTTATATGAATTAAATGAGATGCTCCCCACCAGAGTCTGGGCGAAGCCGGGCCGTGTCAGCTAGTATATATATATATATATGTGTGTGTGTGTGTGAAAGTGTCTATTCGTAGGGCCCTGTGAATAAACAAAGCGTCTTATTCGCAGGGCACGGCTGTAGGGCCCTGTGAATAAACAAAGCGTCTATTCGCAGGGCACGGCTGGTCACGTGATTTAACGTAAGTTTGCGGCTATATTATACATTTTCGTTGATTATATTTTCGTATATATATATAAGCTTGGGCGGTCATGTTTCACTATATTACACGGTGGTCAGAGTCATGGATCAGCTCTGTGTTCTGTCTCCACTGCCCATGCCATATGGTCAAGCCGTCCAGATATTTACTTCTCTGCCTTTCACTTATTCTTTTCTCCTCAGTTTTGCCAGTTGTCACCAAGTTCTACAGTTAATGTCATTCCAAACTTGCCCCAAAACTTGTAACTTGCTTCCTCTAATTTCTCTAATCTGTTTACACTTTTCATTTGCTTCTTGTAATACTTGCTCCTTGGTTTTTCTGTCTTTCCATGATAAGAAATAAAATTATATGTACACAGTGAATATTTGTAGACTTGTTAAGAGGATAAATCAACTTGAAAACATAGTGATAGTTTGAATAATGAAGACACAAATAATAGATTGCATGATTTATTGCCTGGCATATTTAGCTGCATCTTATTAGTGATAGCTGGTAAATGTGATGAGGAAAAGAGTAAAGGGAACCAAAGAAGTATATTTTAAAAAATTGCTTAAAAATTGACAGTGTCGACTTCATTGCACCGGGTTTTTATCCCATATGGCTCAGTTTGTTTCTGCAGCCAACGGCCAGAAGCATCTCACAAAGCACACATTCCTTAGCTCCAGCGACGATCCTCAGTAGTCTAAAAAAAAATGCACTTGTGAACAGGACGTGGCCCGGAATCAAACCCACAACCTTCGGAGCCCGAGTCAGACGGCTTGACCACTTCACCATGGAGACTCACAAAGAAGTATGTTACTACTACTTAGTGGCATCTTGCTGTATCTACAGATGATAGTTTGCTACAGTGTGCTTCAAACAAGGCATAAAAGCTGCAACTCATAGTGGGGACCAAGGATGGAGCTATCTTTCTATAGCACAAAGCCTGGGCTGAATTGTAGAGACCATGTGTTGCCCATACAGCATGATCCCTCTCTCGGGCTGCCTAGTTCACTCTAGAGGAAAGGTAACACCTCTACATCTGGAACAAGACAAGCTGCAGAAGTTGCTATTACTGTCCGCCTGTCGGAACTTCAATCCTAGACTATTTGTTGACCAAGGCTTGAGCCCTGGTCTACTCTGCTAATGACATTTAGTCTTTAGGTTGCATTTCTTCACACTAGGATAAGGCTTGAACCCCCCTGATGGTGCTCCTCCATGCGAAGCCGTTGGAACAACGTGGGGGTGTTGGGTCTGGTGAGCGTCGCTCCGACATTCGGCGCTAACCGAAAGCCTACATAGCTTGAGCACATTAGGAAATTACCCCAGATTTGACCTGGGAATGTGGTGGTCGTGTGAGATAGTGGACCATGCAGCATGGCTCATGAGAATGGTTTTGTTTTGTAAAAATAATTGACATGTGGTTGAATTACACAACATGTTTTATTTAACTTCCTTGATATGCCTAAAGCATTGTCAGCCATCTGTCACCAGTTATTTCTGCTTTATGTCTAGTTTTAAATCTTAGCCAGATATCCACCAGTCGCTGGCTACATGTATCTGTTTTATGTCTAGTTTTATATCTTAGCAGATATCCATCACACGCTAGATACATGTAGCTGTTTTATATCTAGTTTTATATCTTAGCTGTTACCCACCAGTCGCTGGTTACATGTAGCTGTTTTATGTCTATTTTTATATCTTAGCTGTTAGCCACCAGTTGCTGGATACATGTAGCTGTTTTATATCTTAGCTGTTAGCCACCAGTTGCTGGCTATATGTAGCTGTTTTATGTCTGGCCTTATATCTCAACAATTAGCCATCGACAACCAGCTATATGTAGCTGTTTCATGCCTAGTTTGATATCTTAGCAGACAGCCATCAGTTTACTGCTCTATGTAGCTGTTTTATGTTTAGTTCTATATCTTAGCATGAGTTAGCCATCAGTCACCAGTTACGTGTGACTGTTTTTTTTTTTTTTTTTTTTGGGGGGGGGGGGGTCTAGTTTTATTTATTAGCAGATACCCACCAGTCGCTGGATATAGCAGATATATACATAGCAATTATCCACCAGTCGCTGCCTACATGTAGCTGTTTTATGTCTAGTTTTATATCTTAGCTGTTATCCACCACTCGCTAGATACATGAAGCTGTTTTATGTCTAGTTTTTCGTCTCCTGTGGACTGGACGTGGCCGAAAGCATAAGAGCACTCTAACCCTTAAACTTCCGTTACCTTGATGGTGGGGGAAGCGGGATTAACCCTTACACCGGTCAGTAGGACTTAAGCATAGATGTCTCGTTATGAAGGCAATAGCAAACTGCTGAACGTAAAATTACCTAGAAAATTAAGCAGGTGTTGGGGTTGACCACAACGTCCTGCAAAGGATCCGCAACATTATTTTAATCGACTAGAATACAAACACACAGAAGTCAACTGATTCAATGGCAAAGGATAATAGTTCGGCAAATATGACCTCCCATTTGGACAGAGGAAGATATTTCGCTATACCAGGGTAATCGTGTTATGTGTTTTGTTTCGTGGTATCTTCCGCAATTTCAATGTTCAGTGAATGGAAATTGACATTATAATACTTGTTCATTTGATTGTGTGCCATGTTTGGTCTAACCATACTCCTTGTTTGGCACGGTATCAGTTCAGTAAAGGATCCTGCTTCACTTCGTTGCGCTTGTTGAATATTTGCTGCTGCCCTATATATACACACACACACACCAATCGGAACTCGATGGGCGATATTGTCAGTATCACCCAACCGCCTTTATTTCCCATATTATTTAAGAGTAAATGCTAGTTAGTCTGGGTCCAACCTGGATCCCAAGTCAACATAAAAAAAAATAAAAGAAAATGTCTGTCTCGATGGGGATTTGAACACATGACTACCAGGTCGTCAGGCCAGCGCCCTGATTACTACGCCACCGGAGCTACCATAATGCACTGTTTCTTATGTTTAGGGATGGGTAGGTGGCTGAGAGGTTATGCTGTCCGTTTCTGACTCAAAAGGCACATGGTTTGAATCCCAGGGTAGGGCTGGGAATGTCCCCAAGATTACACCATTTTCTTGGGTAGTGTGACCGGGAACTAGCCTTTTCGAATAAGGGCGGACAACAAGTGATCAAGTTGAAAATCCCACGACAGTTGTAAATAGCAAAGAGCAGGTCGTGAGGCCACTACTCTGGCGACAGTGTTAGGAAAGAAAACCTACCTACGGGTAGATAGTAAAATAGGAATAAAATTAGTGGAACTGCGGTAAAGCTGTGGAAATATAAACAATATAACTTAACACGAAGTAATGCAGCTTTTTTTGTGTGCATGTGCTATATACAAGACATCGCTGTCAACACCAGCACTGCTGTTGATGTCTTCGCAAGTTTACGCTCAGTAGTTGCCATTGCTTTCTGAACGACCGGATCCCATACCATCACGTTAAAACCTACGCGACACGGTCTGCTGCCAAATCGGTAGCAGCTGTGTTTCGAACGCAGGTAAGCGGAATTGCGAAACGCGTCCGTAACAGCCTTGCCACGGAGAACGGCAATGCAGCTTTACAGAACAGAATTGCGAAATATAAAGTTTCATAATTCTGTTCATAATATAACGTTACATAATGTTTCGTAATTAATAATTATGTTCTGTAAAGCTGCATTACTGTGTGTTATTTTATATTGTCTACCGGCAGAATAACCAGTTATCGTGGATGGAGTCACGCAAACCTTAAACAAATGTGTGCTGAAGTCGGACACGCCAACCTGTGCGGTAGTGTGACCCAGCCCCCTTGTAAAAGTAAAATAAAAGAAAACAACAACCCAGTCATTAAAACTACACCCTATAGTTTAGACCACGGCTATAACTATATACCTGAGTTGTAATCCCGTTATAAATCACGCGGTTAACGGATGGGAAATATATTCCTGGCCTGCACACTGTGTCATGACCTCTGGGATAATTGTCAGTCAATCAAGCCTCGGGCACACATCAGCGGTGTATACACGCTCGTAATGACAGGGCTGTGTATGGAGGACAGCGTCTTTAGTGATGATGACTACTACTACTACTACTACTACTACTACTACTACTACTACTACTACTACTACTACTCCCTTTCCTCCTGGATGGTAAGATAAACGATGGAACCCCGAAGCAGCTCATTTAGGCTAACGGTGTCTTGGAAACACCAACCACCTATAAATAATTACTTTTCTGTTTGGTAGATAAAGCCAACTTATCGTGGGCGGAATCGGTCTAGACTCTAGAGGAAGCAAAGCCTACACACATGAATGCCGAAGATGGACACACTGATCTTAGAGCTACATAACTCGGTGTGACACCCCCTCCCCTTCCTCATTTGAAAGAACGAGACAGAAATTCCCTGCTCCTCCACCCTCACCTTTGAAAGAGGAACGAAAAATAACCCCCCCCCCCCCCGCCCCCTTTCCTGTTTTCTTTCTCCTTTGAAAGAGGAACGTAGGTCAGCATGGCCGAATGGATAAGAAGGCATGTTCTTAAGCCGAAAGATAAATCCCAATCCACCTTCTACCTCCCTCGAGGTATGGTGTCCGCCTCGAGTGATAGAGGTCCTGGGTTCAAGCCCCGGTGATGACCGGGATTTTTTCTCGTGGACTTCTAGTAATAAAATTTCCCCAGGTCTCTGGGTAGTGAGATCGGACGCCCGTGTGTATTGTTGCGGACGCAAAAAAATCCCTTGGCAGTTGGAAATCGAAAAAGAGTAGGCTAACGGCGCTGCCCGGGCAAAAATTTCGAGTTAAAAATCTACCCAAAGATTCCAGGATCCTCGCCGGTGCTACGGAGTTCGTGCACTGAGCTGAGTTTCTCCAGACTCAGGTTTGAGTTAGGAGGAGAACTGAGCACTTATGGATTGCACCAGTGTGCCGTGATTTTGATCCATCGACTAAACTAAACTGAACTGAATAAGTAAAAGACTTGCGCGTCCTAAGGAGGACTGTTCAACATGTGTTGCTGGCCTCACGTGTTCATAGATCAATCGGCTTTTTGTATAGTGGTGAGTTCAATATCCCGCCCGCCTTCTTTACTCCCCGGTACATTTCCTGTTGATTTATTTGGTTGTTTCGGGATTTGAGATTTCAAGATTGAGCACAACCCACACCTGGCAACGCTGATCGTATTCCGGTACAAACCTAAGGCCTTGTCCACGTCAATTTGGAAGCACTATACTCGAGTTTTGCTCTCGTTTGAGCTCGTCAGTAGTGCATATCCTTGACCGTATGCGGAAACAAACCCCGTATCACTGGAACGTGACGCGGGTGTGTAACCATGTTCATAATTTTAGACCGAGTCTCATCATCATCATCAAGTGCCGTGCGTAGGCGTTCATGGCTCTCCATAGATCTCGGTCTTTGGTTTTCTGGATCAACTCTGCTGCTGATATTCCTCCATGCCACCGTCTCAATCCATCCAGCATCACTTCTCTTGGTCTACCTCTGCCTCTCTTCCCCTCGATCTTTCCAGTTGTTACGATGTTCTCCAATGCCTCTCTTCTCATCACATGACCGAGGAAAGCTGTTTGTCTCTGTCTTATTGTTGTATATAATGTTCTAGTTTCATTAGCCTGTTTCAGGCAGTCGTTGTTAGTTACTCTGGTAGATCAAGGAATTCGCAACATTCGTCTCAGGAACCACATCTCTGTTGCTTCTAATTTCTTCTTAATTTGTTCATTTACATTCCAAGATTCACTGCCATACAGCAAAACTGGTTCTACATAGCATTTCAGCACTCTCTTTCTTACATTCAGTGATAGTGACTTATTGCATAAGATACTCTTCATTTTCTGAAATGCGGCTTTTGCCTGCCCTATTCTGCTCCTAATCTCTATTGTACATCTTCCATCTGATGTTATAAATGCCCCTAGGTATCTAAAATTATCAACTTGGTTAAGGATTTTCCCTTCTATTTCTATGTCACATTTTGGTGTCACCATTTTCTTTGATATTACCATTGTTACTGTTTTCTTGTAGACCGAGTCTACGAACACATATCTGACCCCAAGGTGGGCGGGAAGAGATAGCCATCGACCGAGCTACCGCAGCCCCCGACCAATGAGATATTAGTTGTAATGTTGTTTGTTCATAAAAAATGATGATGACCATTCATTTCATCCAGTGGGGTTGAGAGTATGGAGCCGTGAGTTCTAAGATGGCTGATTAATAAGGCCTATTTTGGCTCGAAATGTTCTTTGACATTGTGGACAAAGAATGCTTGACGTTTCTGGCGGAGGATTTTCTGCAGTGGGTTTTCTGTTCTGTCTTTTCTTCACAGCTCTTGCAGTCCTGGTTGCCTTACAAGTGACTGCACCCTTACGTAATGATGCACGCCACGAATTTCGGTCTCTGGCTGCAGTCTCCCAGGTGTCATGAAGAATTCCAAAAGCATTCAGTGAGATTTTCAGTGTCTTTAAAGCGTTTCTTCTTGCCGCCTTGGGAGCTTTTACCACAACGCAACTCGCTGTAAAAAAAAAAACAAACTCGTTTAGAGAGCCTGTGATCTGGCATGCGAGTCAAGTGACCAGCCCAGCAAAACTGATTCTTCATTAGTAGAGTGTGGATACTGGGCATGGACGCTCTTTCTAGGACTTCAGTGTCTGGAATCTTGCCTTATCATTTAATCTTCAGTAACTTCCTAAAGCAGACTGTGTGGAAGTGGTTTAATTTCCTAGCGTGTCGCTGATAAACAGTCCAGGTTTCACAAAGCATATAGCAGTGTGGATAATACAATTGTTTTGTAGACTTTCAGCTTTGTTTGCAGGCTTATTCGACACTGTAATATTACCACACTGTCAACAACACACCCAGGAGAATGTCCAAAACAACCGAAACCACCATGAATAATGCGCGTCTGACTCACGCATGCCTCGTACCGATAAGCCTCGTTATCTGCCACATACCGGTCCACGTCTTTCTATTTACTTTTTATCCCCAATTTGAGGCTTAGGCTATCAGTAAACACACCCCAAAACCGCCGTATCTTTGGTCCTGGTTGGTTGGACTTTGCACGTAGTTTACCTTTTTTATTTTTTAGTTAGTTACATATCCTTTACAGATGTAGCAGTCGACCCCAGCATTGTTTTTTCACTGTTAGTGATTCCTGGGCAAGTTTCGCGTTCAGTAGTTTGCCATTGAAGAAGATATAAATGGAATCACTAATCAGCATTGGAGGACGAAACATCAATAACATTAGATATGCAGATGATACAGTATTGATTGCAGACAATGCGCAGGATCTGCAACAATTAGTAGATGCGGTTGTTACACACAGTGAGCAACTGGGGTTAGAATTAAATTGTAAAAAGACACAGGTTATGGTCGTCACTAGGAAGAACGAAATAACACAATGTAATATACAAGTAAATGGGAATATTCTTAACCAAGTGAATCGGTACAATTATCTCGGAACAGTCATAACTTCTGATGGGAGATGCCTTGAAGAGATTAGAACAAGAATCGCCATGGCGATTTAGCCTTTAGCAAGATGAAAAACATACTGACCAATAAAAAGATGTAAATTGAAACGCGAAAAAGACTGTTGAGGTGCTACATAGAACCTGTTCTTTTGTATGTATCTGAAACTTGGACAATGAGCAGTCATGCTGAAAAAAACATCTGATGGCTGCAGAAATGTGGTTTCTGAGGAGAATGCAAAGAATACCATGGACAGACAGAAAAACCAATGACCAAGTACTACAGGAGACAAATGAAAATCGTAAATTGATTAGAGAATTGGAGAACTTGGTGACAACTGGCAAGATTGAAGGGGAAGACCGAGAAGTAAATACCTGGATGGCTTGGCGACATGGCATGGTCAAGACAGGAACACTGAGCTGATCCATGACTCTGGTGATCGAGTGAAATGGCAAGTCATGACCACCCACGCTTTCCGACATGGCACATGATTGATTGAGTTTGCCATTGATTTATGAACGACGGCATCCATATACCATTTCATAAAAAACCAACGCAGCTGTGTTTCGAACACGGTATGCAGGATTACAAACTGCGTCCATAATCCCTTCGATTGGAAACACTTCTTTGTCGTCTCTTATGACACGGATTGCAGTTACAATGTGATACTATTCGTTCCTTCTCTTGAGGCTGCCTGTAACATGCCGGTGGAAAACTGCTTAGGACAAGTATGGTAGGTGACAAGTGTTATTTTCTTTGCTTCTGAAGAGTCCTGATAACATGTTCAGAAAAATGGCGGCCGGTTGGTTAACTGGGTTTGTTTATGCAAAAATGTGAGGCTGCTGGTTTTCTGGTGACTGCCGTTTCCATCGACGATGAACTGTATTATTTTTCGTGGCGGACTTTTGTGTTGGCATTCTGGCAGCGGCTTTATGCATGTACACCTGTGCGGGGTTTGTCGAGACTCCTGTCTGTTCCACTGTTCACATGGGGCGGTGAGGAGCAGTCTGTCTAACTAACTAACTAACTAACTACCTACCTACCTACCTAGCCAGCCAACCAACCATCTAACTAACTAACTACCAAGGAACGAATGAACTAACTGACTGACTGACGACTGACTAACTAGAGTCTCGAATACACCGGACGGAGACTCCCCTAGTCGCCTCCTAGGACACGTATGGCAGGTGACATGTGTTATTATTTGCTTCTCTTTAGGTCATAATTACACATGGACGGTCGGCTCTCTGACGCAGGAGTTACGAATGCAGATGGTAATTCCACATTCTTTCATTCGTCGTGTGCCATGCCGGTAAACGTGGGCTGTCTTGTTTCGTCATCTTACAGAGTCGTGCTCTTGTCTCGATCATACCATGTGGTCCATCCATCCAGACACTTACCTCTCTGCTTTCTCCTGGTTCTTTTCTCCCCAATCTTGCCAGTTGTCACCAAGTTCTCCAGCTTTTCATCACATAACGTGCGCCCCCCCCCCCTTTCAAAAAAAAATAAATAAATATAGGTCTATGTCTAATTTCTCTAGGCGGCTTTCATTTGCCCCTTGTAGGTCTTGCTCGTTAATTATCCCCGCATACCACGTTCGAAACACAGCTGTGGGCTATTTGGAAGAAGATCGCCATGCGTTGGTTTCCATTCCACTGATATGCGTGCCTGTTCAGAAAGCAATGGGAAAATACTGAACGTAAACTTGCTCATGAATCACAATGATACCTCTTTGTAGTATCTTGCCTATGGATAAGGGGGAGGTGGTCGTGCGCTTGTGGGAACCAGGTGGAGAAGGCGAAGGAACAGATTGAGAACCTATATGTGGAAAGAATGAGATTGCGGGGGATCGGCAGGGGGTTCTGGAAGAATTTCAAAACTGCGAGGGAAGAACAGGAGAACTTATAATCAGATAGCGGTGCGAACGATTAGTAGTATGACTTTTTGCTGGCTGTTGAACGAGTAACTGATCACGTATGGGAATGTCCTGAGTGCAGTGATGTCAGTTCTTAACTCAACTCAACTCAACAACTCACAAACAGCCAAATAATTCTCGAGTTGACTGCTACATCCTGTAAAGGATATGCTACTAACTTTTTACACACGGACGTAAATCTTCATTGTCACCTTATACGATATGTAGGGTAGTTTACAATGTTAATATTCTGTACTTCCTTTTAGGATCTCGGTAACCTGCTGGAGGAACCGCCGTAGTCGCGTCTAATGGCATGTAGGGCAAGTAGGTGATTTGTGTGTCTTTATCGCTAGCTTTTAACTCAAGCTTAGTCCAAACACGCTACAGAATTCTAGTAGCATTTGATTGCATTTTGCATGTGGATTAGCTTCCCTATTTCCAGTGTTCCTCGCCCTCATACTAATCACTCCGACTATAGAGGTACTTGTAATTTACGTCCCCAAGTCAATGACGAGAAGTCAACATTTTAGTTAGACTGACCGGTGTAGGGGTTGAACACGTTACCTCTGCATCAGCATATCGAGTGTTTAAGAACGAGACTTCTTATCCACTCGGCAACGTTGACCCCATGTAGGTTACTTTGATACTGCTCTTTATTTTTGCTTGGGATCCCGCTAAACATTAGGAATATGTTTCTTTCTTTTGTTTAGGACAGTTTCTGTCTTGATATCTGGGAGATATTTTGTCGATTATTGCGTTTAACACAATTCCACCTCATGCATACCCACAGATTACCAGAAGTGACTGGAAGAAATACTTGAATGCAAGCTTGTATTGACGCTATTCTTTATGTCTGCTTGGGATCCCGCTAACATACGAGGAAAATACGAGTCAGCTAAGTATGTTTCGAGCTCATTCCGTCCCAGTAAGTTAGTACTTAAACTACCGCTGTCAACCAGTAGGTCCAGTAATTTCTTTTGTTTTAATTATTTTTACAGTGTCCATCCTATAAAGTTGTGACTTTATTCCGTGTTGATATCTGGGAGATATTTTGTCAATTAATGACTATAGCACAGTTTACTTGTTGATAACTAGAAGGCATTTTATTGATTAATGACTGTAGCACCCTTTCCGTGTTGATATTAATGGCTTCTTAAGACAGTTTATGACTTGATATCTGGGGAGATATTTTGTCGATTATTGCGTTTAACACAATTATACCTCATGTCAACACACAGGTTACCAGAAGTGACTGGAAGAAATACTTGAAGGTAACATGACCTACATATTTTACTTAATCTTGACTTGTAGTCTCAGCTATTGATGATTGGTAAATAATGATGATCGTTATGTAATGATGATTGTTATAAAAAAAAAACGTCTTAAAAGTCGAGATGATCGAATTCATTGCACCGGGTTTTATCTCATATGGCTCGATCTCTTCCCGCAGGGCGGCCTGCCGAAAGGGTCGCACAAAGCACGAACTCCGTAGCTCCAGCGATGACCCCAGGATTCTGCGGGGAAAAGTGCGCTCGTGAACCGAAAGATGTAGCCTGGAATCGAACCCACAACCTTCAGAGCGCGAGGCAAAAGGCTTGACCACTTCGCCACGGTGACCTCCTGATGATTGTTATTTAACAGTACAAACATTTTCCTCGAAGCAGGGACCTTTAGTGGTTCTGTGATGTGATAGGACCTTCACATTTGTCCAGGTATGAATGCACGGGACAGATGTGGCCAGTCTGTCCCTCACTTAGCCAGACGACAAACGCAGGCGTCGACCGCGCTCATGACGCTATCAGCGATGCTTCTTTGTTAACCATGCTAATACACCCGCTATTGATTGCTATTATATCATTACCTATTTACGAAACCTTACAAGTGCTATATAAATTGCAATAACCAGGGCCATTGTCTTTTAATGTTGTTGCGGATGTCAAGAGTGTAAAGCACGAGAAATCACGGTGGAGACGAACACCGTGACGTCATAAGGACGGTTTAAAAATGGCCGCCCCAATTTTAACATGCACCAAAGTGGGGCAGTTCCATTATCCGTTTTGTTGTTGTTGTTGTTGTTGTTGTTGTTGTTGTTGTTGTTGTTGTTGTTGTTGTTGTTGTTGTTGTTGTTGTTGTTGTTGTTGTTGTTGTTGTTGTTGTTGTTGTTGTTGTTGTTGAAATCAGTGAAAGGGTGACATCTATAAAAATTCATCGGCAAAAGAAGGTCCAGTATGGCGAAAAATGCCTATCAGTGCAGCAAGTGTATGGGTGGAGTAGGAAGTTTCAAGACGGCGTCGTGACTTCTGTGACAGACTGTTCTCGGCGGGTCAGGAACACAGAGTAGTGACCCTAGAGTGGTTACACACGCCACCAAGAGAATGTTTTTCTACAGGAATCCAAGCACTTTATCCGCGCTGAAGGACTTGCATTGAACATAGTGGTGACTACTTTGATAAATGAAACATTTGTTCCTTACTATTTCAGAATATATTTACCAGTTAAGGTTTTCATCCCCGTATAACTTAAGCATCATTCACTCTTTCAGATTTTACGCAAGGTAAAACTATCCTAGAATTCAGGGTGTCAGTGTTAACGTGTATTGTTATCATTAAATGTGCATTCTGAATTGATTTTATTATCGATTGGAAGTTTCTGTCAACTTGTTACAAAGACGTTCTTGTATTACATGTTTCATCGAGTTGTACAGTGTTTTCACGTTATAATACAGCGTTTTGGATCTCTCTCCAGCTAAGGAATTCTTGCCCGGTGCTGAGAATCTGTCATCTACTATCATCTACTGTCATCTGTTTAGTTAATTAATTAGTTAGTTAATTAGTTAGTTAGTTAATTAGTTAGTTAGTTAGTTAGTTAGTTAGTCGCGGTTCCAACTTCACGGCAACGGGTCGTCCCCATTATGCTCCGTTCCTGTGCCAGTGAATATCACACAAAATGCTCCTCGCTGCCCAATGTAAAAAGTGTCATCTACTATCATCTACTGTCATCTAGTGTAATCCACTGTCATATACTATCATCTACTGTCATCCACTATCATCTACTGTAATCCACTATCTACTGTAATCCACTGTCATCTACTATCGTCTACTGTCATCCACTATCATCTACTGTTATCCACTATCATCTACTGTTATCCACCATCATCTACTGTGATCTGCTATCATCTACTGTCATCCACCATCATCTACCGTAATCTGCTATCATATACTACCACCTACTATCATCTACTTAATCTACTGCCATCTACTACCACCTACTGTCATCTACCATCATCTACTGTCATCTAATGTCTTATATTATCATCTACTGTCATCTGCTATCATCTACTGTAATCTACTATCATCTACTGTAATCTACTATCATCTACTGTAATCTACCATCATCTACTGTCATCTAATGTCTTATATTATCATCTACTGTCATCTGCTATCATATACTGTAATCTACTATCATCTACTGTAATCTACTATCATCTACTGTAATCTACTATCATTTACTGTAATCTACTATGATTTACTGTAATCTAATGTCTTATATTACCATCTACTGTCATCTGCTATCATATACTGCAATCTATTATCATCTACTGTCATCTACTATCATATTCTGTCATCTGCTATCATCTACTGTCATCTAACGTGTTATATTATCTTCTAATGTCATCTGCTATCATATACTGTAATCGACTGTCATCCACTATCATCTACTCTTGCTATCAACTACTGTCATCTTCTATCATTTACTACCATCTGTCATCTGCTGTGATCTACTGTCACCTACTACCATCTAGTGTCATCTACTATAATCTACTGTCATCTACTATCATCTGCTATCATCTACTGCTTGTAGTGCCTTGCGGTGTAGGACAGGGGGGTCTTCAACCTCGCGGAATTTAAACCGCCTGGCTATTGCAGTCGCTGCGAACTGTGCACACCCCCCCCCCCCCCCCCCACGCACCCAACCCGACAGAAAAAAAATCCACACCTTACCGAGGATTCGAACCCGAGTATCCAGAAAGAGAAGCCGGCGTTCTAGCCACATGGCCTCCGATATTCTGTTTGCGTGATTATTGGTGATGGCTGGTGCACATCCTTAGATATCCTTGTGCCTGGCAAGTAGTCCGTAACTATAGTCTGTTTACTTGTGTCTGTCCCAACATAAAATTCCATATCTCAGTAGCCAACTAAGGAAAAATGATGAGATTTAGCATATAAACCTTATCATTATGTCCACCCAACAAAAAATTTTTGGTTTTGGAGATTGTACAGCAGATTTCAAAGTTTGTTTATATGCGAAAAAAAATTGGGCTGTGACCAAACAAAAATTTATGGCAGAAAATTGGAAGTAGAGATGTGTTACAATAATGATTTTAAAATGGTTAAAATGGTAGCAGATCTATTGTATTACATATCAAATTAAAAAGGATTGCACAAGGAACATGACAGTGTTAATAATTAATTGATAGGTTACAAATATTATGACAATAATGAGAGGTTTATTAATAACAACTGAAATTAAAGAGGTAAAAATTATTTTAAAACCTGCACTTATAAGGTGTTTTCTACACTCCTATACTGCTAATCATGTTTAATTTACTGAATAATCAAACAAACACCACTTGTCTTCAAGAATATAAACAGTATTGCTCATTAAAATCACCCAAAAGGAAGTTTTGGTGCATATTCTGAACCATGTCTTTTTCACACAAAAAAAAAAATGGAAACAAATAATGACAGAAAACTGTTAGTTGGGGTATGTCACAATAATGTTATGAAAATAGTTAAAATTGTAGCAGCAATGTTGTATTATATATCAAAATAAAGGGGATTGCACAAGGAATATGTTGGTAATGGATTTATTGCTTTAGGTTGTTTAAGTGATTGTGACACCCTGACATTCATTGTCAGGTGGACATTGATTGTCAGACACCTCAGCTGAAGACGAAGTTCCACTAGTAGTAGTATCTTTATCACCACGTGCTAAAACTTTATATTCACATATACAACTGCTGTCTGAATCACTAATATCGGAATCACTATTGTTTAAAACAGTTATAATCAATTAATCTAGCTTGATCTCAAGTCATACTATGTGGACGCAAACTGGTGGGCGTTTCCATTGTGAAAAACCAAAATAAACAACTTTAAAACTGAAAATACACAAAAATCCAATGATAACGAATGTTTGACGACACAATCATGACGTAGCTATCTTTCTGCTGTGCGACTTTTCAGTTTACTGTAACTTAAAATTCCGAAATGGAGCAGAAATGAATCAAATAAACCACTGATCATTTTGTGGCAATAAAAGTACCAATTGCCACCACAGAGGATCCAATGTGGCACCAGATGGGCCCTTGGTAGCGAAAGAGTTAAGGGTCAGAGATGAAGTGCACATTATTAAATGTATTACGTCTTCACACGGAAACATTAGCCATGAATAGTTAATTTTCTCGTGGGACATGGAATTGGCCTTATGACAAAAGCCTCGCATAGTGGACCGAGGTATTATTCTAAAACAAGTTTGTTAGTGAGAAATCACTAGTATTTCACCGACATATCAAAGAAATGTCGCCGCTTTCCATGATTTAAGTTGCTTTTGGACCTATCAAAGACATATTCCTTGGGTGGGGGTAAATATAATACAGCAGGAAAAGTTTCATAACGATGCAACAGACAGTTTTCAAAATAATTGATCGTGAATGAAGGTATTCATTTCTGGATAGACTATAGAAAATACAGCGAATGGATCTGTGCGTTCTGTATTTGATTATTGTATTTGATCATCTTAAGCGACTTTCCATATCTGCCAATGGATTATATACAGTAGGGGTCAGGCTTGAGTAGAACGCCATACGGGAAGCCAAAGAAATAAGTCAGCCAACACATAACTGGCGTCATCAGTTGCTAAAAGCCGAGGGAGGTACTGAGGAGATTATCTGAGTAATTATGGACTAATAGTTCAATGTGCAATGAGGGTGATCTCATTCGTCATCCCTATACATATAATCGCAAATTATGCGAACACTATCTCAGTACGGATTACCTTCCCCCTTAGTAATAGAAATAATAATAACAAAACCCTAGTATAACAGCCAGTCCCCTTTAGTAGACCAATATATTCCACATAGCTAATAACAAGTGTCACATTATTATCTAATATTACTGAGTCGTGTAGTATTGATGTTCGCATTTTGCCCATGCCTTTACAATGCATGCCATTTATATTGTTGCTGTTCTCTGTTAGCCTTGAAAGATGTATGAATGAAATAATGTATGAAAGTGAGTGATAGAAGGGCAGAATGTAAGACGGGCCTGCGTGCCCAATTCTTAACCCTTTTAAAATAAAGTTCGTTCGTTCGTTCGTTCATTGGCACCTTGCCGTCTTGACAGACGATACTTTGTTACATTGTGCTTCAAAAAGTCATAATAACTACAACCCGTGGCGGTAGCGAATGTGACTGACCAGACTAATTCGCGCTGTGGATGTTTGTCCTCACTGGATGCATGTGAATACATAGTCATTTTCACCATCACGCACCATCTTACGTCTCACGCGCTCAGTGTGTGACCTATCTGTACTCAATTTCTCCTTTGTCATTATTCCATTAATCCTCAGTGAATAGACATTTATATTATAATACAGGGCCTCTGATGAAAAGATTAAACGTGTGTTAGAAATTACAATTGTCATATGTCATATGACAGGCAGACAGAGAGAAACTGATGGGCAAGCACATCAGAGAATATAAATAGAACATTGGCAAAGATAAGCGCAATGTAGCACGATCAATAGATAGGTGCTACGTCAAAATGTTGCGTTGATTAACAACGTAACCGCGGGCTGAAGGACACTTCACAACCAGCCGTCATGCAGGATAGACGCTTACTCGCCTCACATCTACAATATTGCACTTGCTCCAGTAGAACGCGTACTCCTACACAGTGACAGCTAGTCTTGTCTTGGAGCTCCATGCACCGCGCTCGCATGCCTTAGCGGCTGCTTCACGCAACACTGCCACCAGTGCTAATATCTGTGAGCAGGTGGCGGGAACATGAGTGTGTGTCGAGAGCCTGAAGGCTGGAGATGAGAGAGTGTTCGTGACCGTTGCATCGTGTCTTGCTGGTGGTAATTAAACGACGCCATTTATTCGGCTGCTGGGTTGTTGGTGCTTGCTGATGTTCGTGCTCGTCTTGCTGTGAGCTGTCGGATGTCCAGGGGCCGGCTCATCGGACTTGTCGCAATATCAGGCCAATCTTGTGGTCATAATAATACCCTAGAGCCGCAACCAAGGCGGGAGTGGAGTCGAATCAGATACACCAACCCCAACTGTAGTTGCCCTGTGACAACAATAACCATGACATTGTCTTGTAATGTCATTATTGTTGTTAAGGATTTCAAGAGGGTTAAGCACGTGATGTCACGGTGTAGACGAACACGGGGACGTCATAAGGATAGTTTAAAGATGGCCTCCCCACTTTTGACATTCACAAAAGGAGCAGCGTTCTGTTATCCATTGTTTGGTCAGTGAAGGGGTGAAGCCCATAGTAATTCATCGGCGAATGAAGGTCCAGTATGGCGATGCATGCCAATCAGTCCAGCAAGCGTATTCGTGGAGTAGGAAGTTTCAAAACGGCTCGACTTCTGTCAGGCACACCGAGTAGTGACCCCAGAGTGGTTACACACACAACTACGATTTATTTTTCCTACAGGAATCCAAGCACTTTATTGACGCTCGGGACCAATAAACATGACACTATATCCTTTCTGTCAGCTGCCAGACATCAATAATCATGACTCTATAACCTCTCTGTCATCTGCCAGACATCAATAATGACTCTTATGTCCTCTCTGTCATATACCAGACATCAATAATCAGGACTCTGTATCCTCTGTCATCTACCAGACATCAATAATCATGACTCTATAACCTCTCTGTCATCTATCATACATCAATAATCATGACTCTATAACCTCTCTGTCATCTATCATACATCAATAATCATGACTCTATATCCTCTCTGTCATCTACCAAACATCAATAATCATGACTATATAACCTCTCTCTCATCTACCAGATATCAATAATCATGACTCTATAACATCTCTGTCATCTAACATACATCAATAATCATGACACTATATCCTCTCTGTCATCTACCAGACATCAATAATCATGACTCTCTATCCTCTCTGTCATCTACCAGACGTCAATAATCGGGACTCTGCATCCTCTGTCATCTACCAGACATCAGTAATCATGACTCTATATCCTCTCTGTCATCTACCAGACATCAGTAATCATGACTCTATATCCTCTCTTGTCATCTACCAGACATCAGTAATCATGACTCTATATCCTCTCTTGTCATCTACCAGACGTCGTCGAGCATAACCTTCCGCGCCTATATGTCATCTGATATCTTTGTGAAGTTGATGCTGCTTAACTGTTGCTGAGATTTGTTCCCACACGCCTTTCTTTGTCTCCATCTGGCTTTCTCTGTCTCCATCTGGCTTTCTATGTCTTCATCTGGCTTTCTCTGTCTCCATCCGCCTTTCTCTATCTTCGTCTGCCTTTCTCTGTCCTCATCTGCCTTTCTCGTCAAGTATTTCCCCACACTCATGGTTCAAAACTATGAAATCAGTACTAACATCTAGAGAGATCAGTTAGCTGCATATATTTTACAGGACGTCGCAGTCAACCCCAGCATTGTCTGACTTTACGGTCAGTCGTTTGTCACTGCATTCTGAACGACCGATGCTTGTATGAAAATTAAATAATTCGGCCTGCTTACAAATCGCCCTCGGCTGTATTTCGAACGTGGTATACGGAATTACAAATCGCAATCGCAAACCTTCGCCACAGCAAGAAATTAACAACGCATTAAAATAAATTTGTTATATGTTATGTATATTCAACACTATTATATGGAGTAGAAGTCTGGACAATAAACTTGCAATTAGAAAGTCGAATAGAGACCCAGTAGATGTGGATAAACAGAAGAATATGTCGTATTTCGTGGAAACGGAAACAATCACATTCAGAGATTCTAGAAAAGCTGGGAATGAAAAGGGAGTTGATGACAGAAATAAAAAAGAGAAATATTTAGACCACGTTAAAAGACATTACAGTCAATCAATCAATCAATCAATCATGTGACATGCCGGAAAACGTGGGCGGTTATGACTCGCCATTTCACTCGATCACCAGTGTCGTGGATCAGCTCAGCGTTCCTGTCTCGTCCATGCCATTATCAATCCTTATTGCAGCTTGATGTTTCCAATATATGTTTTTTATAAGTCTAATGTCTTTCCCATCAATTTGTAGATCTGCAAGCATATCCACCATGTTGACACGTCTAACTCTATCAAAAGCCTTTGTATAGTCAATAAAGCAAAGATATATATCCTTGTTTACTTCTACAGCACGTTCAATAACTGTTCGCAGCATATACACAGTATTTACTGTACCCTTTCCTTCTACAAACCCACATTGTTCTTCCCCTATTTCAGGTTGTATCTTCTTCCTCTCTTTGCATGATAATTCTTAGCAAAATCTTTGTGATGTGACTCATTATACTAATTGTTCTATGTTGATCACATTCCAAGGTTCCTGATTTCTTTGGGATTGCAATAAATACAGAGTTACATAATTCAGGAGGTATATCTCCAGTATCATATAATGTGTTCAGCAGTCTGGTGACTTGCTCTAGTCCAAATTCTTCTAAAACTTTAATCATTTCTGTTGTGATGTTATCTGCACCGGGGGCCTTGCCAGCTTTCATATGCTTAAGAACATTTCGAACCTCCATCTCCAAAATTGGCGGTCCTTCATTATTAAATCTAATATCATACTGTTCGTCTCTATTATCATCATAAAGGTGTTTCACATAATCTGTCCATACATGTAGAATCTGGTCTTTTTCTATTATGATTTTGCCATCTTTAGTTTTTAGACACCCTGTTGATGTACTTGTTCTTTCATTAGTTGTTCTTTTATTAGACACTAGCTGACCCGGCCCGGCTTCGCCCAGTCCTTGGTGGGGAGCATCTCATTTAATTCATATAATTAGTCATATAAGCTCCCGTTCCCGTTACCGACTATCTGTCTGTCTGTCTGTCTGTCTGTCTGTCTGTCTGTCTGTCTGACCCGGCATCGCCCAGTCCTTGGTGGGGAGCATCTCATTTAATTCATATAAGTAGTCATATAAGTTCCCGTTCCCGTTACCGACTATCTGTCTGTCTGTCTGTCTGTCTGTCTGTCCGTCCCTCCCTCTCTGTCTGTCTGTCTGCCTGTCTGTCTAATCATTTATTGGTTGCAGTTAGAACAACCTTAGATAAACGAAGACCAACTTACAAAAAGCATTTGAAAGAGCACTTGAAAGATCTTTACATCTTCTCCCAACAATTAACTTGGGTAAATGGAGCGGCGGCAGCAGCATCAGCAGAAGAAGGAAAAGGAGGAGTAGACAACTGCAGCGAAAAGGTGGGTCTGTCTATCTATCTGACCCGGCGTGACTTCGCCCAGCTCCTGGAGTGTAGGGTCTCATTAAATTCATACAACAAAAAAAGTAACTTAAAAAAATGCCCTTCTACACACCATCCATTATTTTTAATGAAAACGCTTTCTAATCACCTGCATGACTACAGTAACTTCTTAAGCAAAAAAAGATGAGTTACAATGTTATGCATTGTGCATCATTTTTATGAAAACTTTGAAAATGCCTTACAGATTGTATCATTATTTATTATAACTCATATGGCGGTACATAACTATGGACAAAGAGTTTATAAATCTTTGAAAACGATGCCACAATATGACTATAAGTTATACAGAAAAGTTATGCCCCTTGAAATAACTTTTACAGAGTTAGGTCCCCTGAGATATATGAAATTATGATGAAAAATGAAATAATACTGAGTAAGCAGGCGATTTCACACTAACAAAATATCACAGTTGACAGCTCTGGAATGAAAGGAAGGCGTGTAGAAAATTTCATCTCAATCGGATGGGCCGTTCGCGAACAAATAAAGGCCATACATACATACAGACAGAGATACATACAGACAGAGATACGCACATCCTAATTTATATATAAGACTAGCTGACCCTGCCCGGCTTCGCCCAGTCCCTGGTGGGAAGCATCTCATTTAATTCATATAAGTAGTCATATAAGTTCCCGTTCCCGTTACCGACTATCTGTCTGTCTGTCTGTCTGTCTGTCTGTCTGACCCGGCCCGACATCGCCCAGCTCCTGGTGTGAAGCATCTCATTTAATTTATATAAGTAGTCATATAAGTTCCTGTTCCCGACTGTCTATCTGTCTGTCTGTCTGTCTATCTGTCTGCCTGACCCTGTCCGGCTTCATTAAATTCATACAACAAAAAAAAATGCAACTTAAAAGAACGTTCTACCACACACCATCCATTATTTTTAATGAAAACTCTTTCTAATCACCTGCATGACTACAGTAACTTCTTAAGCAAAAAAAGATGAGTTACAATGTTATGCATTGTGCATCATTTTTATGAAAACTTTGAAAATGCCTTACAGATTGTATCATTATTTATTATAACTCATATGCCGGTACATAACTATGGACAAAGAGTTTATAAATCTTTGAAAACGATGCCACAATATGACTATAAGTTATACAGAAAAGTTATGCCCCTTGAAATAACTTTTACAGAGTTAGGTCCCCTGAGATATATGAAATTATGATGAAAAATGAAAAATGAAATAATACTGAGTAAGCAGGCGATTTCACACTAACAAAATATCACAGTTGTCAGCGCTGGATTGAAAGGAAGGCGTGTAGAAAATTTCATCTCAATCGGATGGGCCGTTCGCGAACAAATAAAGGCCATACATACAGACAGACATACAGACAGAGATACGCACATCCTAATTTATATATAAGATTACACTCCTATAAAAATCATACTGGAGTGTAAGGTTGAAGGTGGGCGAGCAAGAGGTAGACAACGATACAAGTGGGAAGATAACATCAAGAGATGGACGAACAGCAGTCTGATAGAATGTACAATCAAGTCGAGAGGCAGGCAGTGTTGGAGATCCATTGCAGCCAACCTTCATTGTGGAGAAGGCACCTGGTTGATTTCCCACTTCTGATGCTTTTGGTGAATGTTCTTGTCACACCCGTGTCTCAAAACTCCAGAGATTTTTATATTCTCCGTCCACGATATTCTCAACATTCTTCTCTGTCCACGAAGTTCTCAACATTCTTTTCAGTCTAGGACAGGGGTCACCAAACTACGGCCCTCGACGTCATTTCATTCGGCCCGCCGACGGTGCTCGAACTTGCTTGGTATGACGTATGGAAAACGAGAGGTTGTGATACAATTTACATGTAAATATTATGTTTAGAATAATAGGAAATCTTCACACGCGCAGAGACCTCCTGGCGGCTATGTGTCTTAAGTTTACTATTTTCAATTATAAATTATTGTATCTAGATTTTATTGTTTATTGTAATGTTTGCATATTTCGCGCCATCCTAAGTTCTTCCCTGGTTTGTGGTAGCGCCACTTACGCTATGACGTTACTATGGTTTCCATGGCAACGCACACACACGCGCGCGCGCGCATCTTTCTCTTCCCCAGATGCGACCGGCTGTCAACAGAGGTCCGATGCTCCAGAAATATTTACTTTTATTTTTGCCAGTCATCCATTTTATGGGTACGTAACAAGGATTTATTTGTTTGACAGTGATAGGTAAGTGAACTACATGTGTGAATAGATGCAATAAAGTAGCAAACATAGCATAAAATGCCATAGAAGCCTCGTGTTATTACGAAAATATTATCCCCATCTCAGAAGAATTCCCCGGTCAAGGCGTTAATCGAGCTGGTCTCTAGGCCAGTGTTTTTCAACCTTTCTGCCGGAGCAGATCCTTGCGCAAATGTTTACGTTTCTCAAGGAACTCTGTGCGATAATCCAAGTGTCTGTACTACTTTACGTAATAAACCAGATGGGCAGATCTGTTGCATTTAATCAATTTTGGTCTGTTTCGGCGGAACCCCTGGCTGTCACTCGCGGAACCCCGCTTTTTCATGTTCAGATCCCGTGTACTTCACCCTTCATTATGGTTACTAAGAAAAGAAGAGTGGACGTCGAGCGTCGCGTTTTCTATTAAGAATGGGGAGTAAAGTACTTCTTTGTGGAAACAAAAGACCAGAAAAGCAATTGCGTCATATGCAGCGAAAGTGTTGCAGTTTTGAAAGAGTACAATCTTCGGCGTCACTGTGAAACAAAACATCTATCACCATATTCACAGTTTTCTGGAGAGCTACGCTGTGAGAAATATGAGTCCATGAAACGTGGTTTAGAAACACAAAGAGATCTCTTCACAAGAAAGTTTGCTGAAAATGAATCTGTCACTCGTACAAGTTAAAAAATAGTGCAAAAAAGATGGCAGAACGAGGAAACCCGTTTACTGATGGCAACTTCATCAAAGAGTACATGATGAAAGCAGCAAATGACTTGTGTCTTGAGAAAGCCGATTTGTTTGGAACTACCAGCCTTTCGGCAAGTTCATTTGTGCGAAGAACAGTTGAACTTGGAAAGAACATAGTGCTACAGATACGCGAGAAAAAACTAGGAACTTTTTGAGGTATTCTTTGGGGCTGGAGGAGTCTACTGATTTTTCGAGTATGTCACAACTTCTCGTGTTCACTAGTGATATCAATGTGGACTTTAAGATAACGGAAGAGTTGGCATCCGTTTGCAGCATGCACGGAACAACAACTGGAAAAGACATTGTCATGGAAATGCAAAAAGGTTTTGCAAGACTATAACCTTCAGTGGAATCAGCTTCGAGGTGTTACAGTTGAATGAGGAACATATATGGCTGGAGTGAGGAAAGGTCGGATGGGGAAGATCGGGACTCAGCTGGAAGATTTGAAACTTCTGGGCGCTCTGTTCATACACTGCATCATACATCAACAAGCAATCTGTGGGAAAGACTTAGATACTTCTTGTGTACTGAAACCAGTCGTTTCTGCTGTGAACTTCATTCGGTGATATGCATTCAATCACCGTCAGTTCCAGAATTTTCTTGAAGAAATTGATTCTGAATTCTGTGACTTGCCTTATTACACATCAGTGAGGTGGCTCAGCTGCGGTAAAGTCCTGTTTCGTTTTTATTAGCTCCGAAACGAAATAGATGTTTTCCTCATTGAAAAAGATAGAGCTGATCCCCAGCTGTCAGATCCTACCTTGCTGTCACAAAGTTGTCATGTCTGGTCGAAATCACATCCCACATGAATAAACTGAATTTGAAACTTCAGGGAAAGACAAACAACGTCTGTTATCTCAATAGAATCATCAAAGGATTTCGAAGAAAGCTGTCATTGTTTGAAGCACAACTGGAAGGACAAAACTTTTCTCATTTTCACAGTTTCAAAGAGTTTTGCGCTACAATCGCCGAAGATGTCAACCTCGATTTTCCGAGAAAAAAAATTATTCATGACTAGAAAAAGCATTTTTGGGAGAGATTTTCAGATCTTGACAGAACTGAGAGTGACATTCTTCTGTTCTAGAATCCGCTCGATTGTAACCTTGATGATGTGCCAGTTGAACTACACTTGGAGCTCACTGATTTGCAAGCAAATTACTTGTTGAAAGAGAAGCACAGAGAAGGAACGCTTGTTGAATTTTACCGCTGCTTATCTGATGTTGAGTTTCCGAAACTGAAGAAATTTGCCGCTGGCATGGCACCAGTGATTGGAACAACTTATGTCTGTGAGCAAACATTTTGAAAAATGAAGTATGTTAAGTCAACACGTCGAACTAGATTGATTGATGAACATTTGAAAGCAATTCTCTTGATTGGATGCAGTTAACCCAGACCAAGCATTAATGATATCTTGAAAGCCAAATTGTCACCGCCTCACTTGCACATTTAGTAAAGGGCTGCAATTCCAGCCCAAGGGAAACCATTGAGTCGAGCAGGACCTGAGTAATCTAGAACCTTCTCAAAAGAGATGGTCACCAAGTCCATGATTCCGTGGACACTGATGTGGCCCGCCTAATGCGGGGTCCACGAGGAACTCGGACAGAGTTACCGCCCGTGTCGAGTTAGGACACGCGGAGACCGGCAGAGGACAGACGGACTTGAGAGAGGCAACAGGGCCTGCCTTTGAGGGACTCTATAGATATCAATAGATATATAGACATAGGCTAGATAGTTTGCTAGACTGTTAAATGATACTTATGTGTTTGAGGTTCACTATGTGGGAGATGTAATATAGCGCGGGTCTGTTTACCCACTGCGCCAACGCATACTGTATATGTAAATACAATAAATATTCGATCTCATAACGAACAGATTTATTGTTGCCTGTATGAACCCAAGTTTAGTTACCTAGATACGAGCAAGACTATGACGGGCCCCCAAAAAGCCTGTCATAGTCTTGCTCGTATCTAGGTAACTAAACTTGGGTTCATACAGGCAACAATAAATCTGTTCGTTATGAGATCGAATATTTATTGTATTTACATATACAGTATGCGTTGGCGCAGTGGGTAAACAGACCCGCGCTATATTACATCTCCCACATAGTGAACCTCAAACACATAAGTATCATTTATCAGTCTAGCAAACTATCTAGCCTATGTCTATATATCTATTGATATCTATAGAGTCCCTCAAAGGCAGGCCCTGTTGCCTCTCTCAAGTCCGTCTGTCCTCTGCCGGTCTCCGCGTGTCCTAACTCGACACGGGCGGTAACTCTGTCCGAGTTCCTCGTGGACCCCGCATTAGGCGGGCCACATCAGTGTCCACGGAATCATGGACTTGGTGACCATCTCGTTGAGAAGGTTCTAGATTACTCGGGTCCTGCTCGACTCAATGGTTTCCCTTGGGCTGGAATTGCAGCCCTTTACTAAATGTGCAAGTGAGGCGGTGACACAAATATCAGTTTCACAAATCTCACTAACCGTTTTTTGCTGCTTAGTTTGTTGTCACACGTTTTCTTGATGATAATATCACGAAGTTCTTACGATGATATGCTCATGACATTATTGTGTGATGGTCGTTGTCTAGGTAACGATACTCATGGTGTGTCAATGGAGATATCTGTCTTGCAATGTAACTCACCCCCGCAGTGCATATTCACCAGTCATGAAACAAGATTCAGTTGGCGCACATAATCCTTTATTACAGAAATAATACAGACTCACGGAACATATGTATATATCCAGAAACAATGTAATCCATAGATTATCAATATCCTCCTCACAATTTAACCAGCACACATCAATGCCGTCTCACGGCCTGCTTCTTATCAACTCCACAAGACAGGTAATCCAGCTACTATCCACGGCTGGATCTCCCACAATACAACCCACACATTGGGTTGGAGCCACTGCTCAACTATGCAACCCACTCTGGGTTTAGGCCTACACTCGCTATAGAACCCACTCTGGTTCAGGCCTGTCTTCACAACTCGGAGAACAACACAACACGGAGTTCTCTAACTCCGCTTCACTTTAGACTACCGAACAGTTCGGCATCTACACATCAACTGTCCTGAAGTCCCTTGACTTCACACAAAACTAAACTGTCCTTCCCCCATCCCCTGGGGTCCACGCTCACCCTTCCCATTATTTTACTTCTCAGGACTGGCTGTTTTCTCATAGCCAGGTCAGTCGCTTTACTGTCTCCCACTCTCATCTCCATTCTTCCTCATGCCCGGTCACTCAACTCAATGTCAATGACCCAGGCTTATGTCATCACCCCCTCTTAAAAGAAAACTTCGTTTTCAAATATTGGGAGACTACAACTTACTAAACATGTGACCCAGACATATAGCCTGGGTAGCCCTAAGTATGGCTGCACCTTACTCTAGCTACCACCCTAAATAATACACCAAATGCTCATAGTACACTCCCATATTCCCCACACATAAATACAAACAACTTTCTATCTTGTGTACCAATGCATGAACTAATACATCACATAATAATAATACATCATAGGAAAGCATTATACTCATGTACCCACAGGTCTCTTACGACCACACAATACTATTTGTGTACCGACCCTATATCAGGTGGTTCTGTTCTTGCATTAACCCTCCTCTGATTCCTGTCGACGCTGTGTCTACCTTTCATGTACCCATGACTCATGGTACCTCTACAATTACAACATCTGTTTGCTATCACTAGCCCTGGGTCAGTAATGTCGCGAACACTCCTTTGACCTGACTCAGCTTTCCTATCTGCATATTGCACCGTTACACTTGAGTCTCTGTTTAGTCTGAACTCATTATTCAATCTTGGCCCATATATCTGGCACCTTGCTTTCTGATGCATACGCCTTATGCCTATGTGCCCTGCCCATGCACTATCCTGAGCTGTTCTACTATATCGGTCTCTATGTGATAAAGGTACTGCTCCTTGCCCACGTGCAGTTCCACTATCTGACATGCGGCGAGTGAGAACATTGTTCTTCCTCTCGAAGCACCATCTACCTTTCTATGACTGCCTATTTTCTACTCTCCTACACCCTTGGGAACATTTGTTCAGAGTAGTATCTTGTCTCTGGGATTCACTAGCACAATATTTGGGATCCATTCTCATCTGCTCAGCTGTACTATCCTTGTCCTGAGTTCCTGTGTCTACTTCAAGTGCCTCTTCTACCTCAGCTATACTCTCTAATTTAGGTTCTCTTGTGGTAACTACCTCATTACTGTTTACACTATATTTTTGGTCCCAATAAGCTACTTCCTCTTCTGTACAATCTTTAACTCCTATAACATTTCCTATGATCAAATCAGCCACTGGTGAGTCCAAAACACACGCTGTCACTCTTCCAGTGATATATGGTGTTTTTACTGTTATTATGGCTACTGGGTAGAACTCTACTGTGCCGTTGAATGTTATGCATCTAATATTTTTCCCTGTATAATCCGAGGGATCTATTAAACTTCTCCTCACTCCGATAGATGTACATCCGGAATCCCTAATTGTTAACGCTGGTCTATCATTGACAAATCCCTGATGCAGCTTCAAACTTCCCCCTTCATGGACTGCTGATCCTGCTTTCACTGTATGACCACATATTAGGACTGGCTGACTGTCTTTTTCAAAAAGAGGTTTGCACCCACTACAATCTTCATTGTTCAGCGTCTCAATTACTTGCGCTGCATTTGAGTGCTCTGTTTCTCTCATCCTACATTGATGGATGACATGCCCCTTCTTTCCACATTTGAAACAGATAATCTCCCTTTTACTGCTGTTCGTTGGTCCATCTGATGGTTGTGCATCACACTCTGCTGCCTTGTGTCTCCAGCTCCCACAATTCCAACATCCGGCATAATTTGGACGTCTCTGGAAGTTCCCTCTTCTATATGGGTACCGTCCTACTCTACCAAGATTGTTTCCTCGGAAACCATTATCTTGAAGTTCTTGCTGCTCACCTTTCTGTGCTGAATCCACACTTTTCGCCCTTGGTCTGATGACTGGATTCTGGTCCTGTTTAGTGTACGCTGCACAGACTATTTCCTCACTCATTAGTTTCCCAATCGATACGTTAGGATGTGCAGTCATGTAGTTTTGCCCTAACTGAGACATTGTGTCTATGTCCTTTGGCTTCCGTTCCTCAAAGAACGCCACTAAATTAGAATTGCATGCAGATACTACCTTGTCTCTTAACATTAGATCTACTAATTTATTAAAATCTTTCCCTACTTCTGCAAGCTCCATCCATTTGTTAAATGTATTCTTTACAGTGTTAACAAAATCTGTGAAATCTTGATTTGTCTCTGGCCCTAACTGTCTAAACTTTGTCCTATATCCATGCTCAGTTAGTTGGAACTTTGTCAGCAAACGTTGACGTAAGATAGTGTAGTTGTTCCTTTCTTCTACAGGTAAATTGAACATGGTGTCTAGTGCCTTGCCCGTAAGAAATTCGCCAAGTCGCATCGCATACTCTGCCTCTGGAATGCCTAATGTTTTTACAGACGATTCGAATCTCCCAAGATAGGATTCAAGGCAATCCCGGTCCGTAAAATATGGCAGTTTTAATCTCTGTGACGACTGCGACGGTTTTCTACTTTCCTCACTTTGACCCTTCGATGCAAATTCTAACTTTTTAATAGCAATTTCCGCTTCCATCTTAATCTTCTCTTTCTCAATTTCCATTCTCATGTGTGTCTCTCTCTCTTCCTGTAGACGCTTGGCTTCCATTTCAGCCTGTCTTTGTTCTCTCTCAGCTAACTTTTCTTCCTGTAGATGCTTGGCTTCCATTTCAGCCTGTCTTTGTTCTCTCTCAGCTAACTTTTCTTCCTGTAGACGCTTGGCTTCCATTTCAGCCTGTCTTTGTTCTCTCTCAGCTAACTTTTCTTCCTGTAGACGTTTATTTTCCATTTCAGCTAGTTTTACTTGTGTCTCTTTCTCTTCCTGTAGACGCTTGTTTTCCATTTCAGCTAACTTTACTTCCTGTAGGCGGTTGGCCTCGAGTTCTGCCTGTCTCTGTTCTCTTTCGGCTTGTCTCTGGTCTCTTTCAATCTGTTGTTGTTCTTTTGCTTCGGCATACTCTTGTAACTCTTTACCCTTCAGACCTATTCGTTCACCTGCTTCAATATATTCCATTAAAGTAGGCATCTTGTACTTGTGGACACGTTGCTGTCTGTCAGCCAACTATAAATGTGAAGACTCTGCTGTTAGTCTTTGTGTCACTTCCCTACGTACACCAGCACTCCCTGTGTACGTAAATTCGTAGTGCTAAAATATCACTCTGTACTCACCCAGTCACTCTATAAGCACTAGGTAGTGAGGGGGGAAGTATCACCTATACTCCCTTATATCTATATATCTATGACCACAGGTTCATGAAGTCCCTGGAAATATTGTTAAACATACATATAAATACATATACAAAACGAATGAATGATAACACTAAATGTTGTCTATAAAAACGTTAGACTCACAAGCCACGTACACGGAGACGGTGATCACAAAGAAATAAACCACAGTAACAACCACAAGCTTGTGTAGGGACACCCACAGTGCGCGTAATATATAAACTGACAAAGACCACTAGACAGCAGAAATTACGAAAGATCACAATAATAACATATATCCAACCACAACAAATATCATATGTAAATATAACGAAAAGAAGAAAGAGAAAAAAAAAAAATTATAGCATAAAATTATACAGAAATCTGACGTCAAACAAACTGGCACGTTATATAATTCAGGACCGTTCCTGCAGAACCAAATAAACCGACCTTTCGATTTTCTTCCCAGACATTATATATGGTGCACCTCAGAAAGTAACTTTTCGCCCTGTCTCCCGGCCTTCGAGAAACAACACAAAAATCCCCTACTCTTGACAAACACTGGACCACATACAAATAATTGCGTAACACCCGACAACAATAAATATGACGATGGGAGCAAAAAAAAAATAATGTATAACTGGTTGGCCGACAAATATGTGCCTATTAATCCGTCGCCAAAAGTTCTTATTTTGCTGTTAATAGTTTTTCACAATATGCTGGAAATGTCTGTGTTAAATTCTCCGAAATGTTTACGACGCTAGATTTCAAAGCGACTTCAGTGGTTACTTCATTTCGCGTTGTGATCACGAGTTCCAACTGTCGGAAACGTTGACGGTAATAATAATTATCCAAAGTGTTCTTTCGATTGTCATACGAATTGACGATGATGGTAATTATCCCAAAATGTTCTGGATTGCCGATGAAAGACAAAGTTCAAAGGAAAGATTGGCCGCAAATGCCCAGTGCTATAACCCTGTACCGTCAGTTCTTTTTGGCAACTGTATGCACCCTTTGTGTGCGGTGATGACACGTTAAAATTGTTCGCTCATAACAGAATAATGATGACAGTAGTAGAACAGTTCAACAAAGACGACACATAAAGTCTGGTTTTCGTTCATAAACACGTTGTTTATACAGATCTCCTGTGGAAAATCCCAGTAACTTTCCACTGTCCGCAACCTTGACCTTGCCGGACACCTCAAGTCAGTACCTCAGTCTTCTTTGTCACAATAATCCACACTGACTGTCTGTAAAATGACCGGACACTTTCCCGTCATACAAGAAACACTTTCCACCCAACCTCTCAGCCCCGACACGGCTGCTCTTTTTTAACTTCGTGGAAAATCACCCTTTCCACTATTAACCCGCCCCAACTCTGGCGGTAGGGGCACTGTTACTATCCCCTTTTCACCTGTCCTCATAAACAGCGCTGACCCGATTTGTCCGTGGAAACTCACAATTTCCACCGTCCTCCCCCGTTGTGTTACCTGTGGTGAAGTTCGTCACTTGTCGACCCGCGACCAACACAGTGCGTTGCCTCCAGCACACACACACCAAATATCCCACCACACACAGGATGTTGAGACGAAATTGCTCGCTGTCTTCAATCTTTGGTTCAATCCTGTCAAACACACACACACACTAGGACTGACCGCACTTGTTGCAAACACCATTATGTCCCTGCGACATTTCCTCTGTGCTGTCCGTGACCAAAGACCCCTGCTACTGCAATCGACTCTCCCGGTTAGTCTGTATGGCGTGTCTTTATCACCCACAGCGGTAATGTCCTACACACACACACGCTGCCCTCGCCACTCTGGATTCAACACTGGTCTTTCATCGCCGCGTCTGCTAGTTTCAGCACTCCTGCCTGGTATCAAATTTACCTGTCAACGTAATGGACTCTCCCGGTCAATTTGTACCGCGTTAATTTTCCTGGCGCCCTGTCTCGTCTGTTTACGTGTGCTGACCGTCGTTAAATTACCTGTAGTGAACCTGACGTGAACTGACTGCTCGCCTGTGACCTCCGCCGCGCATTTTCCCCGCGCGCTGACAGTTTTTCTTCGATGTGGCGTCTTACACACACACAAAAGAGTTGCTGTTAATCTCTTGGCGCAGTACTGTATAAATTGATGGAACGAAGTCACAGATAATAACTCCTCTCTTTCAGCGAAGAGCCCACAGATATCTCAGAATGACAACAATGTTTATAATGCTCTTGACCGTACGTAGCCTTCCAGATACTCCTTACTAAGCGACGAGCGCCCAGATTGTCACACGTTTTCTTGATGATAATATCACGAAGTTCTTACGATGATATGCTCATGACATTATTGTGTGATGGTCGTTGTCTAGGTAACGATACTCATGGTGTGTCAATGGAGATATCTGTCTTGCAATGTAACTCACCCCCGCAGTGCATATTCACCAGTCATGAAACAAGATTCAGTTGGCGCACATAATCCTTTATTACAGAAATAATACAGACTCACGGAACATATGTATATATCCAGAAACAATGTAATCCATAGATTATCAATATCCTCCTCACAATTTAACCAGCACACATCAATGCCGTCTCACGGCCTGCTTCTTATCAACTCCACAAGACAGGTAATCCAGCTACTATCCACGGCTGGATCTCCCACAATACAACCCACACATTGGGTTGGAGCCACTGCTCAACTATGCAACCCACTCTGGGTTTAGGCTAGGGCTGTACCGGATTCAAATTTTTGAAATCCGGCCGGAGCCGGATTTGGCCGGATTTATGAAATGAGATCCGGCCGGAACCGGAGCCGGAGCCGGATTTACAAATAAAAAAATAAAAATAAAATAACTTACTACATCACTTGACTTAGGTGAGTGGAGTCACTCGACTGTTCATTACTGCAGTTCATTACTATAGACATGACAATGATGACATATACTCATATTAAATCATTTAAATGTAAAATAATTACATTCACAGTAGAATAAGTAATTAAGTAATATTAAGTTCCATAAGTTCAAGATGAAACATAATACATAAGCACATAATGCTAATTTAGTAATTTTAATTGTTAGTTTTCAGTTTCAGTTTTTAGTTTTCACATTGTTTTCAGTTGGCAAATTATCAGCTCAGTTACAACTCACAACAACAGTACACTGAACAGATTGAATTTATTGAAATACATTCATTTAGTAATTTCACTATTTCAGTCAGTCTTCATTATGGCTGTGAAGTTGAACTCTCAGAGTCAAGAAGAGACGAGTTGTATTTCAGGAAAATCAACGTCTCCGCATTTTCTGGTAAAAGGCTACTACGGTGGTCAGTGATAATGTCTCCTGCAGTACTGAACAGCCTTTCCGATGGCACACTTGTAGGTGGTGGTGCAAGAAATACCTGCGCCAGTCTAGCCATGCTTGGAAATCTTTGCTTATTGGCATGCCACCATGAAACTGGATCTGACTGTCGAGTTTGAAATGGCTCTGACAGGTACTGTGTCACCTCAGTGTTAATGCTGTTGCCTTCGGCACTTGCAGAACGATCTGCGGTGGGATTTTCCTCGACAATTGTGTCAAAACAGCTCCATAGGCTGGACTCGTACTGTGTGGCAGTGCTCACAGAAGTCAAAACACTAGTACTACTACTACTAATAGTAGCTGATGGATCCTGTGGACTGACTGTGTTTGCTGAATCAATAATGGAGTTAGCTGCTAACAGCAGATGGGCTCGTGCATCACTTCTACCACGTTCGGAGAAGAAGCACAGCTTGAATCGAGGATCCAGTAGTGTGGCACAGGTGTAAATACTGTTGGATTCAATGTCCGCAAATCTGCTGCTAACAGCTTCAAGCAGGGCTGCTTTCATAGTTTTGATCCCAGCATCACTACCTTCTTTCTGGAGGAAAGCCATGAGTGTTTTCACTAATGGGATCACAACTGATATTGATGCCTGAGCTGCACTTATTTCACGTGTGATTTCTTCAAATGGTGCCAAAGTAGCTACCACATTCTCCGTGACTGCCCACTGTTGTGCCGTTAGCCCAGTTACCGAATCAATTTCAAAATGTTCAACACAGTACAGGCTGATGCTGCGCCGTTGTTCTAACAGACGTCGTAACATATAGAACGTTGAGTTCCATCGTGTTGTCACGTCCTGGATAAGCTGATGTTGTGGTAGGTTTAATTCATTTTGAAGTTCATGCAAACGACTGGTTGCTGAAGAAGAGTGTTTGAAATGTCCTACCAATTTTCTTCCAGTACTGATGATGCCAGCAACATACTTTTGACTCAAAAGACCATCACGCACACACAGCTGCAGTGTGTGTGCAAAACATCCAACACTTGAATAGCTGCCATCACGAAAGCATTTGGCAATGTTGAATGCATTGTCTCTCACAACAACATGGCACTTCTCACGTGTAATTGACCACTCATCCAGCATCATTTCAAAATGTGCAAGCAAGTTTGTGGCCGTGTGATGTTCATCACATGCAGTACAATGGAAGACTACACTGCGGAGAACGAAGGAGTCTGTTAACCAATGGCCAGTGAGGCCCATAAATGACTGAGTGGTGTGTTCAGCTGTCCACGTATCTGTTGTGAATGATATGTAATCAGTGTCAGATATCATTGCTGCAATTTTTACCTTCAGACGTTTACACATGTCAGGAATGATATGTTCAGCAAAGTACTTTCTTGGAGGCAATTCATACCTTTTTTCCATTGTATGCATCAACTCTCTGAAACCTGGTCGTTCCACTACTTGAAAAGGCTCCATATCTATGGCTATCATTAGGGCTACGGCAGCATGAATGCGTTTAGCATTGGGACTGTTGATGTCCCAAATTTTGGCCCGGTCCCATGCCTGCACAATTGACTGCTGGGTACTGCTGCTTGCTTTGTGCAAACACGGTCCCAGATTCATCATAGATGTGGTCGCCAATACACTGGCCTTCAGTGATGCTTTCTTTTCCATCATTTCGTCATAGCTTTTCTTGTGCATCGATCGCAAATGGGTCTGCATTGATGATGTTGAGAAGTCTTTGGGGCGATCTGATCGTCCACGCGATAACTGTTTGTCACACAACTTACATATTACCTTCGCTGAATCATCGTCTTTAACCTTGAAGTAATCCCAAACGGCGCTGTATGACTTAGATTTTGATGCCATTTTATTTTATGGGCAAGACCAAAGAAATTTACGAAAATAAATATTCAAGTCCCACAAACTCATGAAGTAATGCACCATTAAAATTAAAAATGAGTGTTTTTTTTCTTAAAATTCTTATTTACATCAGCGAGAAATAGTAAACCGGAAGTGCTACTGTGCTATTGCCTAAAATTCGACGTGGCCTCATGAAACATGTACAGAAAATTCACGTGACTAGGCAACACAAATCCGGCCTAAATCCGGCAAAACTGGACCGGAGCCGGAGCCGAAGCCGGATTTGTAAAAATGGCCGGATTCCGGATTTGCCGGAGCCGGAGCCGAAATCCGGTACACCCCTAGTTTAGGCCTACACTCGCTATAGAACCCACTCTGGTTCAGGCCTGTCTTCACAACTCGGAGAACAACACAACACGGAGTTCTCTAACTCCGCTTCACTTTAGACTACCGAACAGTTCGGCATCTACACATCAACTGTCCTGAAGTCCCTTGACTTCACACAAAACTAAACTGTCCTTCCCCCATCCCCTGGGGTCCACGCTCACCCTTCCCATTATTTTACTTCTCAGGACTGGCTGTTTTCTCATAGCCAGGTCAGTCGCTTTACTGTCTCCCACTCTCATCTCCATTCTTCCTCATGCCCGGTCACTCAACTCAATGTCAATGACCCAGGCTTATGTCATTTGTGAGATTCTGATATATACACTCCATGTCTGATGTAACTATCTTTTTGCTAACGTCGCCTTCTTTGATAACTTTTTTAAAGTAAATAAGTATGTTGGTTGTCTTTGGTTTTTGTGCATTGCATGTCACTCACCCATGATTAACTTAGGTTTTCGTCATTTTTACCAGAGCTTTCGTTCTGGCTTGCAAGTATTGTTAAAGTTAGTTGCATATCCTTTACAGGACGTTTGCAGTCAACACCAGCATTTTTTGCTGTTGTTGATGTCTTGGCAAGTTTACGTTCAGTAGCTTGCCATTGCTTTATGAACGACCGGCACCCATACCATAGATTAAAAAATCAGCGCAATGCAGTCAACTGCCAAATCGCGCTTAGCTGTGTTTCGAACGCGGGTATACGGGATTACGAACCGTGTCGGTAAGACCTTTGTCACGGAGACCGGCGCAAGTATTGTACTGAATGAGTATTTGACCCGCGCTCGTCATTTTGTCAGTTATCCGGCCCGCCGTGAAAAAAGTTTGGTGACCCCTGGTCTAGGATGTTCTCAACATTCTTCTCAGTCCACAATATTCTCTACATTCTTCTCAGTCCACAATATTCTCAACATTCTTCTCAGTCCACAATATTCTCAACATTCTTCTCAGTCCACAATATTCTCAACATTCTTCTCTGTCCACGATATTCTCAACATTCTTCTCTGTCTACATATTCTTCTCTATTCACGATATTCTCAACATTATTCTCTGTCTACAATAGTCTCGACACACACTCACACTCTCGATACTCACACACACTCACTCACACAATTCACCTTTACTTACACTTTCACACAATCAAACTCACATAGGCACATTCACAATAAAAAAAAACACAGTAACACACATTTTCCAATACATACATAAATTATCGGCATGGCGGATGATGATGATACTAATGATGATAATACTAATGATAATAATGATTTACTTGACGACCGAAACACACAACTCTGGATGTTATGATTTTGTCTTAATTGCAGGAACATGTCATCTGGATGCACAAACCTGGTAAAATCCACATGGATCAAGCTTCTCCTGGCTGCTGTCTTTGTACTGGCCAATGTGGCATTGTACATACAGTCTAAAGACAGCATTCTTGAGATCATCCTTCCCCTGATTGGCACAAACAGATTTTCCCTTTTAGATCCAGCCAACGCCACCAGTAGCAATTCTGGAGACCAGATAACACAAATCCACGAAGATGTTGCAACGACAATTGAGAGACCCTTCTTGCGCGAACAAGTGGTTAATCCTCATGATTTTAAGTACGTGGTTACACCCAACGTGAATTGCTCCAAGGAAGATGTTGTTCTGATGATCTGCGTTCCTATCAGCTACAGCAATTATGCGGGTAGAGAAGTGATCCGGCAAACGTGGGGCAGTTATGCCTACATCACGTCAAACAAAGCTCGTCTAGTGTTTTTCATCGGTATAATCCCACTGGAGTCTGAACAATTTGCAGCTTTTACTCAAAGAAATATATTCGAAGAATCTTCCCAATATGGGGATATACTGCAAGAAGATTTTATCGATACTTACGCAAATCTTAGTTTAAAATCGGTGTCTATACTAAAATGGGTCAGTTTGTTTTGTTCTTTTGCCAGATTTGTTTTAAAAGCGGACGATGATATGTATGTCAACATTCCAGTTTTGATGAAAACATTACATAAATACGCATCGGACAAGCCCAGCTCGGAAGCTTTCATTATTGGATCTGTGTACAAGAACGCACAACCAATTAGAAATCCGAGGTCAAAATGGTATACTCCATTGTCTATGTTCTCCGGTCGTTCATACCCGGACTATGTATCGGGTACTGCGTACGCAATGACCGGCGTTGCTGCTTCTTTATTATACCAAGCTTCTCTTCGAGTTCCAAGCTTTTGGTTAGAAGACGTTTATATTACGGGATTGTGTGCCAAAAAGGCTTCCATACAAGTGTATGACAGTAGTTATTTTTCGCATGGAAAGCCAGCAGTGTCAGGTTGTACATTTAGGAATCATATTTCTGGTCACCGGTATACACATCAGGAGATATTGCAAATACACGAAGAGCTGTATGATCCGAACTTGAGATGCTAGAGGTTGAATGCATGATGACAAAACACACTGGATTTACTTTACGTGTATGTGAGCTTGAATTAGCTTTAACGTTGTGATGACAAAACACACTGGGTTTACTTTACGTGTATATGAGCTTGAAGGAGCTTTAACATTGTACTAAGTAATATTGATGAAAGAGTATATGTGTGAAAACAATAGTGATGAAAGAGATTCATGAACAAAATATTGATAAAAGAAGAAGCGTGAAAACGCTATCGATAGACTAGAGGAAGCGTGAAAACAATATTAATTGAATACGGGAAATGTGAAAATTAAATTGATGGAATAGTCTGGTTGTGAAAAGAATATTGTATTGTTAGTGTAGAGAGTATTGTTATAATTACATGTGCCTTCTGAATCGATTTTATTATCGATTGGAAGTTTGTGTCAACTTGTTACAAAGACGTTCTTGTATTTCACGTTTCATCTCTTCGTGTGGTGTTTTCACGTTATAATACAGCGTTTTGGATCTCGCTCCATCTAAGGAATTCTTGCCCGGTGCTGAGAATCTGTCATCTACTATCATCTGTTTAGTTAGTTGGTTGGTTGGTTGGTTAGTTAGTTTAGTTAGTTAGTCAGTCAGTCAGTCAGTCGCGGTTCCAACTTCACTGCAACGGGTCGTCCCCATTATGCTCCGTCCTTGTGCCAGTGAATTTCACACAAAATGCTCCTCACTGCCCAATGTGAAAAGTGTCATCTACTGTCATCTACTATCTACTGTAATGTACTATCATCTGCTACCATCTAGTGTAATCCACTGACATCTACTGTCATCTACTATCTACTGTAATGTACTGTCATCTGCTACCATCTAGTGTAATCCACTGACATCTACTGTCATCTACTATCTACTGTAATGTACTGTCATCTGCTACCATCTAGTGTAATCCACTGACATCTACTGTCATCTACTATCTACTGTAATGTACTGTCATCTGCTACCATCTAGTGTAATCCACTGACATCTACTGTCATCTACTATCTACTGTAATGTACTGTCATCTGCTACCATCTAGTGTAATCCACTGACATCTACTGTCATCTACTATCTACTGTAATGTACTGTCATCTGCTACCATCTAGTGTAATCCACTGACATCTACTGTCATCTACTATCTACTGTAATGTACTGTCATCTGCTACCATCTAGTGTAATCCACTGACATCTACTGTCATCTACTATCTACTGTAATGTACTGTCATCTGCTACCATCTAGTGTAATCCACTGTCATATACTATCATCTAGTATTATCTGCTGTCGTCTATTAGAATCTACTACCATCTACTGTCATCTACTGTCCATAGTGCCTTACGGTGTAGGATAGGCAGGTCCTGAACCTCGCGGAATTTAAACCGCCTGGCTAGTGCAGTCGCCGCGAACTGTGTCCCCACCCCACCCCTCCCCCTCCACCCCACCCGACAGAAAAGAATCCACACCGTACCGATGATTCAAATCCGAGTATTCAGAAAGAGAAGCCGGTGTTCTAGCCACAGGGCCTCCGAGATTCCGCTTGCGTGATTATAGATGGCTGGTGCACATCCTTAGATATCCGTGTGCCTGGCAAATAATTCGTAAGTAGAAAATACAGCGAATGGACCTGTGCGTTCTGTATTTGTTTGTAGTGCTATGAGATGATTGATCATCCTAAGCGACTTTCCATATCTGCCAATGGACTATAAACAGTAGGGGTCAAGCTTGACTAGAACGCCATACGGGAAGCCAAAGAAAATGTCAACCAACACATAACTGGCATCGTAAGTTGATAAAAGCCGAGGGGGGGGGGGGTACTGAAGAGATGATCTAAGTAATTATGGACTGATAGTTCGATGTGCAATGAGGGTGATTTCATTTTTCATCATTGGCACCTTGCCGTCTTGACAGACGATACTTTGTTACATTGTGCTTCAAAAAGTCATAATAACTACAACCCATGGCGGTAGCGAATGTGACTGACCAGACGCGCTGTGGGTGTTTGTCCACACTGGATGCATGTGAATACATGGTCATTTTCACCATCACGTACCATCTTACGTCTCACGCGCTCAGTGTGTGACCTATCTGTACTAAATTTCTCCTTTGTCTTTATTCCATTTATATTTGCTCTCCATGCAACACGTTCAGCGGCTACTTGCTCCCAATGTGCATTATAAATGCTTGTATCAATCAACCCCCGCTTACACACATCTTTGTATCGTAGTAGAGGCTGACCCCGAGATCTCTTACCCATCTGCAGTTCACCAAAAAGATATCCTTTGGTACTCTACCATCATCACTCCTCCTAACGTGCCCTATCCACCTAAGTCTACGAATATTGAGCATGGAACAAACTTCACACAACCTGATCTTTCCAATATTTCTGTATTTGTGATTTTGTTTTGCCACTTAATACCAAGTATTCTTCGCAGACACCACATATGGAAGCTGTTTAAACGTTTCTCTTGGCGTAAGTTGACCAGGCTTCACTGTCATAAAGAAGAGTACTAAGAACACAGGCTTGACAGAGGCCAGGGTGCCAGGATGCGACTGTATGCTTGCTAGAGTGCGACTGACCGTTTGCTAGTGTGTGACTATATGTTTTATTGCCAGCGAATAAGGTGTAGTCAGCTCTATTGCGCCCGCATTCATAGGTGTATGTCTTATAACTTCATCTTCCTCCAGTCGGCACCGTGGTCGTTTCTCAGCACTTAACTTTGCTGATGGTTAGACTAATATTCTATACATCGTTACACCAACTCAATACGAACACCACTCAACACAACTGTAATATGTATAACTCGAACGCCGGATGTAGTTTTGTTCGTATATTGTTCTATACAGGCCAAGACAGACACCGTCAATGTACAACCATAAATCTACACCACGTATATTCACACATCGACTACATTAAAAGAGTGGCACAATTCTGGCCGCAACTCTCTTCTGAACATGGTCCTTACTCGACGAAACCACCGTCTCGAATCCCTTTATTCGGATACTGATTCCTGTTGACTGCGAAGCGAGTCCCAGCATTTTCACGCTGTGTGAAAAGTATTCACTTTTCACAATCCAGGTGTCCAGGTACTGAACATTGCTATAACCTCTAACCTCGTCTACTTTAGGTTACGGCATAATTGATCCATGTCCTCATCTGGCCCATGGCACAGAGATGGAGTTATCATAACACAAAGCCTGGGCTGATATTTAGCGACCGCGTGTTGCCCATACAGCATGATCCCTCTCTCAGACTGCCTAGTTCACTCTAGAGGAAAGGTAACACCAATACATGTAGAGCAAGACAAGCCGCAGAAGCTGTCGGATCAGCAAAACAATGCTCTAACTGTCCGCCTGTCGGAGCTTCGATTCTAGACCAGCTGCCAACCAAGGCTTGGGGCATGGTCTGCCCTGCCATGACATTTTGTCTTTAGGTTGCATTTCCTGGCACCAGGATAAAGCTTGTAACTTTATAATTGTGCTACTAATCTAATGACTAACTATCTGGGCTTACACAGCACACAAGATGATAACAATCAAAGAGGATAGCGGTGCGTTCAAGACAAGATCAAGCTTTACTACAGAGATCACTGCTGCCCTCAGAACACAGGCGTGGACAACAGAACAGGAAGTCACACACCTGGTAACCATTTCAGACTCCATGAACACGTTATAGAAAATTGCAACCGACAGTCTCCGCTCCGAATGGACAGACATCATTCAGAAGTCGCGCTTCACATCATTCCCCAGGGTATTTCGGAGTTAAAGATAATGCGCTGGCAAATAATGCACCATTACAAACGGGTAGAATTATGGACAGTGCTGATATAATCAGTGAAGTGCGGACTCGTTTGGCGGATGTTGACGAGAGTAGTTGTTGTAGTAGTAACAGCAGCAGTAGCAATAGTAGTAGTAGTAGCAGTAGTAGTAATAATAATAACACTGACATTGTTCCTTCCACTTGACTCTTTTTTTTACCATTCTCTCCCCCCCCCCCCCCCCAACCTTTTGCTTTCATGAAATGCAACCTATTCTTCTTTGCATTCGCGTAGAGTTTCAATACTGTGTTCTAATGGCTTATTCATTGTTCACGTCTAAGCGTCTTATAGTATTACAATTGAGTATGTGTCATTGACCTGGGACTGTTGTGAAGCTATCGTTTCTCTTTAGATCAATGGCTCTCAACCGGTGGGGAATTCCACCAGTGGGAATTTTAGGGTTTTCAAAGAAGGGGGGGGGGGGGGGGGAGAATTAAGAAAAGTACAAATGTATAATTTTTCGATGTAGCCACCAATGCGTTCTATAGAAGTCTTGCAGCGCCGATAAAATGCTGGATTCCTGTAGAAAAACTAATTCTCTTGGTGGCATACACCACCTGCTGTACCTCTTCATCGGACCGAAAAGTCTTTCCTCCCAATGACTCTTTGAGTTGTCCAAATAGGTGGAAATCACTTGGGGCTAGGTCTGGCGAGTACGGAGGCTGGGGTACGCATTGAAAGTGGAGGTCTTCGACGGTTTCAACTGTTGCATGGGCAGTATGGGGTCGAGCATTGTCGTGTTGCAACAGGACACCTTTTACTCAGAAGCCCACGTTGTTTGGATTTGATTACGGGTCGAAAATGATTCCTGAGAAGTTCTGTATACGTGTCACTGGTGACAGTTTTCCCTCTAGGCATGCTGTACTCTAAGATAACGCCTCGTTCATCTCAAAATAGAGTCAGGTTAACCTTCCCTGCAGATGGCTGCGTATGAAACTTCTTTGGTTTTGGTGAGGGGAGATGGCGCCATTTCTTGCTCGCTTTCTTCATTTCTGACTCATGGTAGTGAACCTAGGTTTCTTTCTTTTTTCTTTCTTTTTTTTTTTTTTTTTAGGAAACAGTCACTTTCTGCTTCAAAGCACTGCAAAAGCTCTTGACAAGCATAAAAAAGCTGCACTACTTTGTGTTATTTTATATTGTTGACAAGCATCAATGCGTCGTTGTTTCAATTCTGGAGTAAGCTGCCGTGGCACCCAGCTTGCAGGCACTGTGTGGTACTGTAGCAAGTCGTGCTGATGTGGTGTGCTGAACCTTGACTGATGTCAAGATGTGTGACAATGTCACTCACTGAACCTTGACTGATGTCAAGATGTGTGACAATGTCACTCACAGCCAGTAGACAGTTTTCTTGTACGAGGCCTTCAATGGCTACAATCGACTTTGGGGTCACTCCTCGGTGGTCGTGAACAATCTGTCACAGAAGTGACGCCGTTTTGAAACTTCCTACTCCACTCATAAACATGCTGGACTGACAGGCATGCATCCCTTACGTCCCCATTCGTCGATGAATTTCTATAGGTTTTACCCCTTCACTGATTTTTAAAAAAATGGATAACAAATCGCTGCTCTTCTTTGGTGCATGTCAAAAGTTGGGCGGCCTTCTTTAAACCGTCTTTATGACGTCACCGTGTTCGTCTGCACCGCAATGTCACGTGATTACCACTCTTGACATCCTTAACAACAATATTCACAGGCTACAAGACAATGACGTGGCTATTGCAATTCTATCACGCCGTTAATGTTGTAATTTTAATACTCCTCGAGTTAGATACAAAGAGGACGAGGCGGATAAAAGAGACAATTTAGGTGGCTTAAAATAACGACAGAAGGAGAAGCAACGAATCGAAGTATCACAGACCTGTACAGCCAACTAGAAACTTTAATCAACTAAACGAAATTATCAAACATAGTAACTGAACAGTTCTTAAGAACATTCAAGATGTAATGAGTAGCCGAGGAGAATACTGTAAAGAAAAGTTAGCTGCATATCCTTTACATAATTGACAGTCAACCCCATCGTTTGTTGACTGTTAGTGATTTCTTGGCAAGTACATTCAGTAGTTTGCCATTGTTTTCTGAACGATCGGCACTCGACCTTTGTATGGGTAACCAGCGCAAGGCAGTTAGCTCCCAAATCGCCCAAGCTTTGTTTCGAACGAGGTATGTGGTCGCGACTATATTAATCGACTTTGTCTTTTTTTGAAGGACAGCCACATTATATTTTTATATCCATCCATGTTATTCTGACCGGGCTCTGTGGCTAAGTGTTGCGAACGCGGTTTGTGAGCCCGTATACCCGGGTTCGAAACATGGCGGTGCTGGTTTTTTCGAAAAGGTATAGGGGCCGGTCGTTCAGAAAGCAATGGCAAACTACTGAACGTAACACTTGCCTAGTACATCAACAGCAGCTGAAAATGAAATAAGGGATACGCATCACACACAAAAATGTTATTCTGTACGTGTTCCTCTGACACAAGACAATGCTAGGGTTGACTGCGAAGTCTTATAAAGGACATGCAACCATACGAGTAGAAGTTGTATTGTAAAACTTAGCGGCAACCGAGAAACTTGATGGGGAAATAGCCAGAAGATGAAAAAGAGATGAATACGTAGAATGCTTGGTCACGTGGCTTAATTGGGTCAAGGACAGAACCACGATCATTCACGCTTACGGACATGGCGCACAATGATGAGAATGGTAATTGTATCCAACAGATTGCATTTGCGGGAATGTTAAGTCGCCAACAAAACATAGATAAGCAATGAAAAGCCACAGAAATGGATACCAGGGGGTGTGACAGTTTATGACTTGTGTCGAAACATAAATAATATGGGTTGAAACAAGGGAGGATAATGTAGCGTGACAGGTCATGAGCTATCTTGTTACATCATTGGTGCTACGTTTGTTTTGCGATGATTCAAAGAAGAGTGTCCTGAACCTACGGGTTATCAACGAGCAATATACTAAAAATGGATGGTTGGCGCAGATAAAAACAGAAACAGAAATGCTTTCAACGACAATGGGAACCATGAACGCATAAAATTAACCTTTCTTTAACCGTACACGGTGGTTACAGTGAAGGAATTATCGTCGCCAGGGCATGGCCTCCCCAAATATTATTTCGAACATACACAGAGGATAACTCATACTTCCCAACCCTGCCTTGATCTAAATCTACCTCAATACAAACCGCTCTACGTTCGCACAACGGTCGATCAGCATTCTAATGTGCTTATGCAAACACACTAGATAATTTACGCACACATACATCACACGATCTAAAACACAATCAACGGCTAACCCCTGTAGCCGCTATCTAATCGTTTAAAACCATAAGCTATCGCTAACCCTTGACCTTACTATATATCAGCGGCCATCCGTCTCCTAGCTGTCTTCGTCGAAACCCTTTGTTCCGTTCTTTACTCTACACTAGTGGTGCGCCTGTCCGTGTGCAAAACAAGCAGGTAGTGTTCTGCGTGGTTCTGTCCTACCTGTCATGGACTGTCGTGGTTGTATACCACCGCCTTTATCCCTGAAGTATGTTTAATCTTTTGTCTCCTTCTGTCTTCTATGAAATATTGTCAAGATATGAATACACAGCTGTGACAAAGAGCAAAGAAAGATATTATCTGCGGTTTGAGAAATGCGCCAAGCTAGTCAAATACTCTGCCCTTGTTTTTCTTTTTCTCGTCGTTTGTGTATTATTTTCGTCTTGTATCATTTATAGGGTCGTTGGTTAGCTGATGGGTGGGGTGTCTATGGATTTGATTCTCAAGTCGGATGCATGGATATTCAGTTCATTAGCAGTCATGCGTGTGCAACTGCTGGGTTTCTAGTGACTGCTGTTTCCATCTTCGATGAACTGTAATTTTAATGACGTACTGTCGTGTTAGCCATCTGGCTGTGGCCTTATGCATGTTTACCTGTGTGTGCTGTTGGTTTGTCGGAACCGCTGTCTGTTCCATTTTTCACAGGGGCAGTAAGGAGCATTTTGTGTGATATTCACTGGCACAGGAACGGAGCATAATGGGGCGACCCTTTAATGTGAAGTTGGAACCGTGACTAACGACTAGTGTCAAAGATACTTTTAAAACACACGTCAGTGTGAAAGATACTTTTAAACTACCTATTAGTGTCAAAGATACTTTTAAACTACCTGCTAGTGTAAAAGATACTTTTAAACTGTCTATGTGTGTCCAGAAACTGCTAGTGTAAAAGATACTGTTAAACTGTTAGTGTCTAAAATACTTTTAAACTACCTGCTAGTGTAAACAATACTGTTAAACTATCTGCTCGTGCAAAAGATACTTTTAAACTATCTGTTAGTGTCTAAGATACTTGTAAACTACATGTTACTGTAAAAGATACTGTTAAACTATCTGCTAGTGTGAAAGATACTTTTAAACTGTTAGTGTCTAAGATACTTTTAAACTGTTAGTGTCTAAGATACTTTTAAACTGTTAGTGTCTAAGATACTTTTAAACTGTTAGTGTCTAAGATACTTTTAAACTGTTAGTGTCTAAGATACTTTTAAACTGTTAGTGTCTAAGATACTTTTAAACTACCTGCTACTGTAAAAACTACCTGCGGGTTCAACCCCTACAGGGTTAGTTGGATTGACATGTTGAATTCTCATTCTAGACTTGGGGACGTAAATTACAAGCACCTCTGAAGTCAGAATGGGTTCGTTCGCCTGTTGGCGAGGGATTCTTATAATAGTGGATAGCTCACCAATTTCTTCTTACAGATGCGTTCAATATAGTGGGCGCGGCACACATGACATACACTTTATTTCACGATAAGACTCACTCAACACCCATACTTCAAGAGCTGAATATTGAAGAAGTTTGGATATTTAAGACGATAAAACAAAGAAAATTGAAATATTTTGGTCACTTTGAACGTCACGAAATTTGGAGTGAACAATAATGGAGGGGTATGTGCCTGGGAAGAGAGGAAGAGGAAGGCCAAAGAGCAGATGGATGCAGGAAGTAGCGGATGTTCTCCATATGGGTGTATCGGACGAGGGACATCTTGCTTATGATCGAGAGGTTTTCCGTAAGGTTGTTATGGGAGCGAGGTTCTGCAAAGGACATGCTAGTGAATGAATGAATGAATCAATCAATGAATCAATGAATGAATAAATGAATGAATGAATGAATGAATGAAAGAAAGAATGCAACAACGAACTTCTACAGCTATCTGAATCACTCTCACACTTATGTTCTGACGCTCGTTTATGTCCACTAAAGACAATACGCTTGGCAGCCATCTCTCTCTCTCTCCGATACAGTCACTGTAACGCATGTGATATCGTCGATTAACACAATCTCACTTTCTATTTCTCGTAAACCTTTGCGATCTGTACCTAGCTGTAACGGTGTGGTGAAAATTAGTTGTCGGGTAAATTTACTTCAAATCTTGGTGTTGAAAACTCCTTGTGTAATGGGGACGAGTTGTAATGTGTCTAGTTACAGTTAAAAGTCGAGAGAATCGACTTCATTGCACTGGGTTTCGTCCTATTTGGCTCGGTCTATTTCTTCAAGGCTACTTGCCGAAAGCGTCGCACAAAGCACGAACTCCGTAGCTCCAGCGACGACACCCAGGAGTCTCCGGAAAAAAATTCACTCGTGAACCGAAAGTCGTAGCCCGGAATCGAACCCACAACCTTCTGAACGTGAGACGGCTTGACTACTTCACCACAGAGACTCCCGATGTGTAATGTGTCTAGTCAAATGAAGCTGTGTGTGGTCTCTATATAGCTAGTTCCCCGTCAGGTAGTCGCTTGTTTCCACTGCGTTTCCCGTGTAATACCGAGCTCACTGATATAACTAACTCTCTTTCTTCACCCCATATGGACAACCACCACCTCCAGATTAATAGGACTGTGAGGGTAAAACCGTGGGAAGCTGCTTTGGTGGCTGACTATTCACAGGACTATCATTTTGAGCCAGTGATGGACCCTACTATAACTTCTCTTTGATGTTGAACAAGGTAGGGGTAATGGTGAAAACGAATGAATTCTACTATTTCCCCAACTAGCACTACTTGATTATGTCTGTCTTATGATTACTAGTCTTAGTTAACTCATTCTGTGCTTGACCCACTCCTCTCTCTTCTCTCTCTCTCTCTCTCTCTCTCTCTCTCTCTCTCTCTCTCTCTCTCTCTCTCTCTCTTTCCCCGCAGCTATATAACCCACTAGTATAACATGATAGCGTATCTTTAACAGAGCGTTGCCATTATCCCTAGCATTACTTTTACCGTTAGTGATTTTTTGGCAAGTTTGCGTTCGGTGGTTTGTCATTGCTTTCTGAGCGACCGGTACTCATGCTATCCTATGCTAACCAACACAGGGCGTACTACATTCCAAGTGCCCGCAAACTGGGTATGCGGAATCGCAAACTAAAACCTTCGCCACAGAGCAGGCTTTAGTTCACTGCTAATTCGCCCTTCACCGTTCGCCCACATAGGTATTCTTCCCCCCCCCACCCGCCCGCCCATCGGGTGTCTCAGCCAATCCCTGTTACCCATCGACCCGTTTCAAACCTCACATCCGGCCGTCTCCACACTCATCAAACGGCTAGCGCTTTAGACACATTCAACCAAGACAGGATTCAGCTAAGTAACCTCTGTATTTTCTATGTAGATATTATTTTATTAGTTTTGTGTCTGTTTGTGTTGTTTTGTTCTGTGCTGACGAAGGTTTTGGCCGCAACGTCCATTTTGTTTCTTGTAATCGTGTTCTAGTAAAGCTCACAATCTACTTATCGTTGCTAGGTAATTCATTCGTTTGACACACTTCAAGACTCTTTTTCTGGTTGCAATTGACATCTTTTTATTGGCCAGTATGTTTTCCATCTTGTAAAAGGTTTCCTCTGTCATTGCGATTTTTGTTCTTATCTCTTCAAGGCACTTCCCAATCTATTCATGTTTCGTGTGATAGAGAATCTCTGGTTCGCACAATTGTTTTTTTTTTTTTTTTTTTAAAGAATAAAGAAAACATCTATTTGTTCACTCATGTTACTTAATGACTTTCTTTTGTAGAGTTATGTATTTTCCACTGTGATTTCTATACGCCTGACTTCGGACATTGCAAGGTGTGTACATTTGTTTGCGCTTGTTGTTTCTACCGAGGATCTCTGTGCGCATTTTGCTTTCATTTTACTCTAGATATATAGCATACCCGCGTTCGTAACAACTGTGGGCAATTTGACCAGCAGACCGCGATGTTTTACGAAATTATATGAGTACCGGCCGTTCAGAAAGCAATGACAAACTACTGAACGTAACTATATAGCTGACAATGTGTAATGTTATAACACCCCCATGATTCCTTCCTGGTTCAGATCTACATTGATACGATTAACACATTTACTGGTGGTGAATTACTAATGAATCGGTACAGATATCTCGGGACACTCATTACATCTGATGGGATATGCCTTGAAGAGATTAGAACAAGAATTGCCATTGCGAAGGTAGCCTTTTGAAAGATGAAAAACATACTGACCAAAATACAAAGGTATCAACTGAAACGAGAAAAAGAGTGTTGAAGTGCTACATAGAACCTGTACTTTTGTATGGTTGTGAAGAGTGGACAATGAGCAGACAAGCTGAACAATATCTGATGGCTGTGGAAATTAGGTTTCTTGGGAAAACGCAAAGAATACCATGGACAGACAGAAAAACCAATGAACAAGTCCTTCAAGAAACAAATGAAGATCGTAAACTGATTAGAGACATTAGACGTAGACAGTCAAAATTTTTTGGGCATGTTATGAGAAGAAATGAATTGGAGAACTTGGTGACGACTGGCAAGACGAAGGGAAGAGACCCAGGGGAAGACCGAGAAGTAAATAATTGGATGGCTTGGCCACGTGGCATGGTCGAGACAGAAACACGGAGCTGTTGCACGAGTCTGGTGATTGAGTGAGATGACAAAACATGACCGCCCACGCTTATCGGCATGTCACATGATGGATGGATGGATGGAATTACTAATAAACTACAAACATACACTTGGCGGTGCCTATTCAGAATAGTGAGAATAAAATGGAAGGACAGAATCACCAATGTAGAGCTAATTTAGAGAACAAAACAAATCCCCGGGAACCAAGAGGTGATGGAAAAGACACTTACCCTGGATAGGACACTTACCCTGGATAGGACACTTACCCTGGATAGGACACTTACCCTGGATAGGACACTTACCCTGGATAGGACACTTACCCTGGATAGGACACTTACCCTGGATAGGACACTTACCCTGGATAGGACACTTACCCTGGATAGGACACTTACCCTGGATAGGACACTTACCCTGGATAGGACACTTACCCTGGATAGGACACTTACCCTGGATAGGACACTTACCCTGGATAGGACACTTACCCTGGATAGGACACTTACCCTGGATAGGACACTTACCCTGGATAGGACACTTACCCTGGATAGGACACACACAGAGAAAACGTTTAGACCAGTGGTTCTCAACCGGTGGGGAATTCCCCCCTGCGAATTTTATTGTTTCGGGGTGGAAAGGGGGGGGGGGATACAGATTATTTCAAGATCGCGTTAATACAAGAACCGATTATTTTATATTGTTTTTCCCTTCATACTTTACGGTTCTGTACGTCTCACCCTTCTAAAATTCATTTTATAAAGTAAGTAGACCCACAAATCACGTTTTATGTGGGCGTCTAAACTTGTTTTAGTATGTGCTGATAAATTTAGCTTCCATTATTACGTATACTGTGTAAAAATGGGGGGTATTTAGGTAGGAAATACGAAGTACGAAGGGGGGGGGGAATGACGTTCTGAAAATATGGTGAAGTGGGGCACGGGCCAAAAAGGGTTGAGAACCACTGGTTTACACAATATAAGTAGGCAATCGATAGTAGGAAACCCACAAGGCAAACGAAGTAGCGGTAGACTTATAAACACACGAAGAGAAATACACATTGAGGTAAATAGTACCTTATTGGGAGGACATAGAGGGAGCCACAAGAAATAGCAAAATATAGGACGACCTGGCGTGGGTTGCTTGAGGGGCTGTTCTCCATTGGGGGTTAAAGGACAGAAGCAGAAGCTGTCTGTCTCACGCACCCGCGCACGCGCACACATACATGCACGCACACACCCACACACACGCACTCACACGCGTACGCACATAACACCATACAGACAGCGTTCTCACACCCACACTCCTAACACACACATACACATCTACACACTCTACACATATATATCCACAACTCCCCAACAACACACGCCCACCGCACGAGCACATCTATACACACAGACATCCTATACTCCTAACCCATACACACCCAACGCACGAGTGCATGCACGCAAATCCCCACACACACATCCACACACTCAGAGGCTACTGATAACATCTCCATGGAATGGCAGTTGCCTTAGTGTCTAAGATAGTAATTCCGCCATGTTACAGCGTTATCTGTATGCAATTGGAGGCCTGCTCGCGACAGCACATACACATCTGACACATTGTTTCTGCATATATGATCACGTGCTATGCATATCGTAATGTCTTATACAGTACAGAATCATAGTTGTGAATATCAACAAGCAGTAAGAAGATCTCATTACCTCTGTTAACTGATAGTGTGTCGAAGGATAATATATCGCTACATGTGATCTCCCATTTGACAGAAGGACGATATATCGCCATACTAGGGCCATCGTGTTATTTGTTTTGGTTCATGGTATCTTCCGAAATTTTAATCCAAAGTGAATGGACATTTAAATTATAATACGAGGGGCTTCAGAAGAAAAGATTAAACGTATGTTAGAAATTACATTAACCATGCCATTGTCTTGTAATGTGTAAGTATTGTTGTTATAGTATTTCCAGAAATGAATGCCGTCATTCACGATCAATTATTTTGAAAACTGTCTGTTGCATCGTTATAAAATTTTTCCTGCCGTCTTATGTTTACCCCCACCAAAGGAATATGTCTTTGATAGGTCCAAAAGCAACTTAAATCATCGAAAGCGGCGACATTTCTTTGATGTTTTGGGGACAATGTAGTGAATTCACGCTAACAAACTAGTCTTACAGTAAAAAACGTTATTTCTGGTAAGGACACAAGTACAAGGCGTAGCCAGATTCGTATGGGAGTGGGTGCAATTTAAAAAAAAAAGTAGCTTAAATGTCGACCGTTTGGTTATTTCGTGGTGGTTTAATTCCAGATTCTTGCACCCATCGACGAAATGACGGTCAAACCCAATGCATGCACTGTTCTTTTTTTTCGGAATTTGTAATCGTATAAAACATTTTCCTGCGATCAGCTTCTTGACAAAAATATGTGTTCAACTTCATAGCGATGCTTTGAAGTGTACACAATTTCGCATTCAATCCCATTGAAAAATATTCACACATTTCAATGTTAGTGATAAGTGGTAAGATTAAAAAAAAAATAAACACCCACTTTCTCTCTCTCTTTCTCTTTCTTTCTCTCTTTCTTTCTCTCTCTCTCTCTCTCTCTCTCTCTCTCTCTCTCTCTCTCTCTCTCTCTCTCTCTCTCTCTCTCTCTCTCTCTCTCTCTCTCTCTCTCTCGCTCCCACACGCACACACATATATAGTGAACAATTATAGTTAAACAATTATAATGAACAATTATACTGAACAATTATACTGAACAATTATACCAGTAAATGAATTATGGTGGCATATAGTCGGTATGGATTAAGTATTGAAAGAGTTTTTGGTTAAATGTGTAGGGACTCATTGGAGTTTTCAGATCTGGAGGCAGATCATTCCATAAGTGAGCACCAGAATAGGCGAAACATGTTTTGTATAGGTTCAATCTAGGCTTTGAGACATGTAACAAATTTAGGCGCTTGCTGTTCATTGCATTAGATTGAATCAGCGGCAGAAGATACTCTGGGGTATTTTGAGATATAACTTTATTCACTAATTTGGCTTTGTTGAAAAGGAAGCGCTTTTGTAGTGGTAGAAGTCTTAGATGACTGTACAAATTATTACTTTCAACGTGCTTTATGCCAGAAATCAGACGAATAGCGCGGTTTTGTAGAGAACATAGTCGTTTTAAATTAGATTTAGGGCAACCATCCCAAACTGTGGAACAGTAATCGAGATGTGATTGGATATAGCATGTGTAGAATATTTTTCGTGTGCTTTCGTCCAGGAAGTGCTGAATTTTAGCAAGTTGGTAAACTTTTTGTGCTATTTTCTTGGTAAGAGCGTGAACATGAGAGCTCCAGTTCAAATGGCTGTCTATTAAAAGCCCTAGTGCTTTATGTTCAGTCACATTAACTATAGGCAACGTGCCCATGCAGAGTTCGAGCGGTGATCCAGTTATGGCTAGTGTCTGTAGTTTTTGTCTGGTCGTTATTAGCATGGATTTGGTTTTGTCGATGTTAATTTGCATGCGGTTTTCATTGCTCCATCTAGTAAGATTATCAAGTTCCTTTTGTAAAGAATTCTCTAATTCACTACGGTTTTCTTGACTAGTATATATAGTACAGTCGTCTGCAAATAGATCACAAGTTGTATTGATATATAAAGGAAGATCATTAATATAAACTGCAAAAAGCAGCGGACCTAGTATTGAGCCCTGAGGCACACCAATATTAAGCTGTGTGGGTCTTGATAGACAGTTGTTGAAGGACACGACTTGTTGCCTGTCGGATAGAAATGACGTAATTATGTTCACCATGTTGGTGCTTGTCTTCATTTGCTTTAGTTTTCTAATTAAAATATCGTGATCTACCATATCAAAAGCTTTTTTAAAGTCTACAAACACCGCTCCACAAATTCTACCGTTGTTGATGTTTAAGTGCCAGTTATCGGTCATTTTTGTTAGAGCACTATGGCAAGAATATTTAGGTCGAAACCCAGATTGACTGTTAATTATTAGATCATTGTTAATTAAATGGTGTAACGTTATTTTATGAATGTGTTTTTCTAGTAGTTTTGATAGCGACGATAGTAAGGAAATAGGTCTATAATTACCCAAAACGCTGTTATCGATTGAGCCATTTTTAATTAGCGGAAACACTTTAGCAATTTTATATGCAGATGGAAAGTAGTTTTTGGCCAGGCACTGGTTATATATGAACGTTAAGGACTCGCTAATGACTGGTGCAGCACAACGAAGAATTCTATTACTGATACCATCTAGGCCGTGTGAGTTTGTTGATTTGAGGTTCAAGAGATATTTATAAACGTCTGCAACAGACATTAAAGGAATCTCAGCGGGAATATTTCTGGTGCACTTCTCCTCACAGAATGATGCCAGTGAACTTAAATTACACTATGAGTCTGGTATTGAAGACTTTAGATTCTCTATTTCTGATTGAAAGAACCAACTGAATTCATCGCATGTTATAGAATTTGGTATTGCTGATTCTGTAGGGCGTTTCTTATTGGTTAGCAAGTTAATAGCCTTCCATATATTTGTACTGTTTGAATTATCTACAATCAAATTTTTAAAATGATCTTTTTTTATCCTACGAATTTCATATTTAACTTTATTCCTTAGTCTGCGGTAATTGATGAAGTCTTTATTTTTGTGTGCTGTATCTCGCTCTCTCATGATTTCCAGCACTTCTCTAGTGACCCATGGGGATTTATGTTGATTTTTGACTCGAACTTCTTTGATTGGCACGTGTTTATCGAACACATTGTAGACTGTCTTCGTCCAGAAAGCTAATGCATCGTCCGGGTCAGGAAGTTGGTAAACGTGATCAAGGGCTGCTTTTCTTAAGTCTTGCAAAAATAAATCTTGGTTGAATGCTTTAAAATTCCTAAATTTGATACTTACATGTTTATGTTTAAGAGGTTTGAACCCAATTCTTGACCATGTACAACATACCGGGTAGTGGTCACTAACTGTACAAACAGGAACAGAACATTCAATAATATTATCTGGACAAGTAACATATATATGATCAATTATAGTTGAGGATGTGTCAGTAACCCTTGTGGGACGGTTTATTAGTTGTTTGAAATTGTAAGAAAGAATGATATCGTCCCATGTCTGGTTGGATTTACTAATATCTATGTTGAAGTCACCTAGTATCATAACTTCTCTACCTGCTGTAAACACTCTATCCATCATTGTAGTGAAGCAGTCATACCAACTGTACCCAGCACAAGGATTCCTATATAGGTATCCAATGAGAAACGGTTGTTGGCTGGCTGGCTTCACCTCTAACCAAACACATTCTATCTCTACTGTCTCGAGATCACTTCTACGGGACCAGTTGAGAGAATTGGAAATGTATACAGCAATACCTGTCTCTAATTTTTGATTTGCATCTTTCCGAATTACTTTAAATCCCTTAAGTGAGATTTCGGAGTCGGTTATTTTGTCGTTAAGACGACTTTCTGTGATTCCAAACACATGGAACTGTTTGGACAGAATTACCGAGAGCTCAGGTAATTTGTTGAGCAGATGAAAGATGTTGAGATGGCCTATATATAGACCATTTTTATTGAGCCACTGATCGTGATTAGCGAACATTACAAACTAAAAGGAAGATGTCGCTTGTGGTATACAAATTGCAGGGATTTTGAAACTTTATTTAGAAATAGTTAAGGCTGTTAGAGGGGGCAGGAAAATGTCTTTGCTGGAGTGATATCATGAATGCTTGGTGCAGGGCTGCAGGATTGTATCGCATTAGCTGCTGAAGTTGACGGTTCCACTCATAGGGTTGTAGATTACCGTCCAGCGAGGGATTGCTATGAGTGTCACTGGAAGTGCCTACATTGGAAGCAGGCATCGACGGTACAGCACCATTGTTTAAAGGTGTCCCCTTTGACATCATAGAGGGAGACTGTTTTACGGGCAAAGTAGGAAACAAAGTATCATATTTAGCAACATTTGGATTGGAGTTTGGGTTGCTATTCACAACATTGTGCTCCTGGGGTACACGCAAGGGTGGTGTGGGAAGAGAAGGAGTGTTTTCTGAACACAGTGAGATGGCTGTTGCCGGAGGTGAAGTTCGGTTTACTCCTGTAACTGGTGCTGGTTGTTGTGCACGTTCGGGATATTTTATGTTCTTCGCTAGGAAGCTACTTCCTAGCTTGGAACAATGTATTTAATCCCTGTATAGTTTTTTCTTTGGAGCTCCGGACGGTGACGTAAAGTAAGGGGTGTTATTTATGAAATTCATGCTATTATTTTTACAGAATTTATATAACGTTAGATTAGCAGCATCGGCAGTACGACGCTGGAACCCGTAACATGGTGGAATGATAGATGAAATAAACAAAGATGATTTCGGAAATCTATTGCGCAACAGCACCTCCAATGTAGCTAGTTGTGAGGTGCTGATGATTTTATTATCCATTATGTCATTAACACCAATATGGACTGTTGCTCTCCTAATTCAGTCGTTCACTTGGAATCGTCGCAGTGTAGCGGTCAGCCTGTCAATGTCAGCGCCTGGTACAGGGTAGATTGAAGTTGATTCGCTGTCAGAAGATGACATGCGATCACTATAGATTCCCTTCAGCAAGGAGTCTCCAATGACGACATGTGTTGCACTATGATCTATGGTTATTTCACGCTGCTGGCGTGTCCGCTTGGACTGTTGTTGCCACTGGTCACTGTCGTCTTTCTTTTGTTCTTGTTTATTGTAGCTTGCTTGCGTTGGTTGTTGGTATCCAGTAGTGGTAACGACTGAGCTCTGTGATTCCAAGTCTGCAGCTGGAGAGTCTACACTTAAGGCCTGGAACCTGTTGCTGACATGCACATCGATGGGATGACTATAACCTCTCTGTCATCTACCAGACATCAATAATCATGACTCTATAACCTCTCTGTCATCTACCAGACATCAATAATCATGACTATAACCTCTCTGTCATCTAGCAGACATCAATAATCATGACTCTATGTCCTCTCTTTCATCTACCAGACATCAATAATCATGACTCTATAACCTCTCTGTCATCTACCAGACATCAATAATCATGGCTCTATAACCTCTCTGTCATCTACCATACATCAATAATCATGACTCTATAACCTCTCTGTCATCTACCAGACATCAATAATCATGACTCTATAACCTCTCTGTCATCTAGCAGACATCAATAATCATGACTATAACCTCTCTGTCATCTACCAGACATCAATAATCATGACTCTATAACCTCTCTGTCATCTAGCAGACATCAATAATCATGACTATAACCTCTCTGTCATCTACCAGACATCAATAATCATGACACTATAACCTCTCTGTCATCTACCAGACATCAATAATCATGACTCTATAACCTCTCTGTCATCTAGCAGACATCAATAATCATGACTATAACCTCTCTGTCATCTAGCAGACATCAATAATCATGACTCTATAACCTCTCTGTCATCTACCAGACATCAATAATCATGACTATAACCTCTCTGTCATCTACCAGACATCAATAATCATGACTATAACCTCTCTTTCATCTACCAGACATCAATAATCATGACTATAACCTCTCTGTCATCTACCAGACATCAATAATCAGGGCTCTATATCCTCTCTGTCATCTACCAGACATCAATAATCATGACTATAACCTTTCTGTCATCTACCAGACATCAATAATCACGACTCTATGTCCTCTCTGTCATCTACCAGACATCAATAATCATGACTATAACCTCTCTTTCATCTACCAGACATCAATAATCATGACTATAACCTCTCTGTCATCTACCAGACATCAATAATCAGGGCTCTATATCCTCTCTGTCATCTGCCATACATCAATAATCATGACTATAACCTCTCTGTCATCTACCAGACATCAATAATCATGACTCTATAACCTCTCTGTCATCTACCAGACATCAATAATCATGACTCTATACCCTCTCTGTCATCTACCAGACATCAATAATCATGACTATAACCTCTCTGTCATCTACCAGACATCAATAATCATGACTCTATACCCTCTCTGTCATCTAGCAGACATCAATAATCATGACTCTATAACCTCTCTGTCATCTACCAGACATCAATAATCATGACACTATAACCTCTCTGTCATCTACCAGACATCAATAATCATGACTCTATCACTTCTCTTTCATCTACCAGACATCAATAATCATGACTATAACCTCACTGTCATCTACCAGACATCAATAATCATGACTCTATAACCTCTTTGTCATCTACCAGACATCAATAATCATGACTATAACCTCTCTGTCATCTAGCAGACATCAATAATCATGACTATAACCTCTCTGTCATCTAGCAGACATCAATAATCATGACTATAACCTCTCTGTCATCTACCAGACATCAATAATCATGACTCTATAACCTCTCTGTCATCTACCAGAAATCAATAATCATGACTCTATAACCTCTCTGTCATCTACCAGACATCAATAATCATGACTATAACCTCTCTGTCATCTACCAGACATCAATAATCATGACTATAACCTCTCTGTCATCTACCAGACATCAATAATCATGACTGTAACCTCTCTCTGTCATCTACCAGACATCAATAATCATGACTATAACCTCTCTGTCATCTACCAGATATCAAAAATCATGACTTTATAACCTCTCTGTCATCTACCAGACATCAATAATCATGACTATAACCTCTCTGTCATCTACCAGACATCAATAATCATGACTCTATAACCTCTCAGTCATCTACCAGACATCAATAATCATGACTCTATAACCTCTCTGTCATCTACCAGACATCAATAATCATGACTCTATACCCTCTCTGTCATCTACCAGACATAATTAATCATGACTCTATACCCTCTCTGTCATCTACCATTCATCAATAATCATGACTCTATAACCTCTCTGTCATCTACCATACATCAGTAATCATGACTATAACCTCTCTGTCATCTACCAGACATCAATAATCATGACTATAACCTCTCTGTCATCTGACATACATCAATAATCATGACTCTATAACCTTTCTGTCACCTACCAGACATCAATAATCATGACTCTATAACCTCTCTGTCATCTACCAGACATCAATAATCATGACTCTATAACCTTTCTGTCATCTGCCAAACATCAATAATCATGACTCTATAACCTCTCTGTCACCTACCATACATCAATAATCATGACTATAACCTCTCTGTCATCTACCAGACATCAATAATCATGACTCTATAACCTCTGTCATCTACCAGACATCAATAATCAGGGCTCTATAACCTCTCTTTCATCTACCAGACATCAATAATTATGACTCTATAACCTCTCTGTCATCTACCATACATCAATAATCATGACACTATAACCTCTCTGTCATCTGCCAGACATCAATAATCATGACTCTATAACCTCTCTGTCATCTACCAGACATCAATAATCATGACACTATAACCTCTCTGTCATCTGCCATACATCAATAATCATGACTCTATAACCTCTCTGTCATCTACCAGACATCAATAATCGTGACACTATAACCTCTCTGTCATCTACCAGACATCAATAATCATGACTCTATAACCTCTCTGTCATCTGACATACATCAATAATCATAACTCTATAACCTCTCTGTCACCTACCAGACATCAATAATCATGACTCTATAACCTCTCTGTCATGTACCAGACATCAATAATCATGACTCTATAACCTCTCTGTCATCTGACATACATCAATAATCATGACTATATAACCTCTCTGTCATCTACCAGACATCAATAATCATGACTCTATAAACTCTCATCTACCATACATCAATAATTATGACTATAACCTCTCTGTCATCTGACATACATCAATAATCATGACTCTATAACCTCTCTGTCACCTACCAGACATCAATAATCATGACTCTATAACCTCTCTGTCATCTGACATACATCAATAATCATGACTCTATAACCTCTCTGTCACCTACCAGACATCATAAATCATGACTCTATAACCTCTCTGTCATCTACCAGACATCAATAATCATGACTATAACCTCTCTGTCATCTAGCAGACATCAATAATCATGACTCTATGTCCTCTCTTTCATCTACCAGACATCAATAATCATGACTCTATAACCTCTCTGTCATCTACCAGACATCAATAATCATGACTCTATAACCTCTCTGTCATCTACCATACATCAATAATCATGACTCTATAACCTCTCTGTCATCTACCAGACATCAATAATCATGACTCTATAACCTCTCTGTCATCTAGCAGACATCAATAATCATGACTATAACCTCTCTGTCATCTACCAGACATCAATAATCATGACTCTATAACCTCTCTGTCATCTAACAGACATCAATAATCATGACTATAACCTCTCTGTCATCTACCATACATCAATAATCATGACACTATAACCTCTCTGTCATCTACCAGACATCAATAATCATGACTCTATAACCTCTCTGTCATCTACCAGACATCAATAATCATGACTCTATAACCTCTCTGTCATCTAGCAGACATCAATAATCATGACTATAACCTCTCTGTCCATCTAGCAGACATCAATAATCATGACTCTATAACCTCTCTGTCATCTACCAGACATCAATAATCATGACTATAACCTCTCTGTCATCTACCAGACATCAATAATCATGACTATAACCTCTCTTTCATCTACCAGACATCAATAATCATGACTATAACCTCTCTGTCATCTACTAGACATCAATAATCAGGGCTCTATATCCTCTCTGTCATCTACCAGACATCATTAATCATGACTATAACCTCTCTGTCATATACCAAACATCAATAATCACGACTCTATGTCCTCTCTGTCATCTACCAGACATCAATAATCATGACTATAACCTCTCTTTCATCTACCAGACATCAATAATCATGACTATAACCTCTCTGTCATCTACCAGACATCAATAATCAGGGCTCTATATCCTCTCTGTCATCTGCCATACATCAATAATCATGACTATAACCTCTCTGTCATCTAACAGACATCAATAATCATGACTCTATAACCTCTCTGTCATCTACCAGACATCAATAATCATGACTCTATACCCTCTCTGTCATCTACCAGACATCAATAATCATGACTATAACCTCTCTGTCATCTACCAGACATCAATAATCATGACTCTATACCCTCTCTGTCATCTAGCAGACATCAATAATCATGACTCTATAACCTCTCTGTCATCTACCAGACATCAATAATCATGACACTATAACCTCTCTGTCATCTACCAGACATCAATAATCATGACTCTATCACTTCTCTTTCATCTACCAGACATCAATAATCATGACTATAACCTCACTGTCATCTACCAGACATCAATAATCATGACTCTATAACCTCTTTGTCATCTACCAGACATCAATAATCATGACTCTATGTCCTCTCTGTCATCTACCAGACATCAATAATCATGACTCTATAACCTCTCTGTCATCTACCAGACATCAATAATCATGACTCTATAACCTCTCTGTCATCTACCAGACATCAATAATCATGACTATAACCTCTCTGTCATCTACCAGACATCAATAATCATGACTATAACCTCTCTGTCATCTACCAGACATCAATAATCATGACTATAACCTCTCTGTCATCTACCAGACATCAATAATCATGACTATAACCTCTCTGTCATCTAGCAGACATCAATAATCATGACTCTATGTCCTCTCTGTCATCTACCAGACATCAATAATCATGACTATAACCTCTCTGTCATCTACCAGACATCAATAATCATGACTCTATAACCTCTCTGTCATCTACCAGACATCAATAATCATGACTATAATCTCTCTGTCATCTACCAGTGTAACGGTGTGAAGTATAGAGGACTAACAAGTCTTGGGCGAATACATATTATCTTTATTGCACATAGATGACAGCTTGATCAATCTTCTTACAACATGGCGACTTCTCCGTTTCAGGCCCAGATGTTGACTGATTCCTAACAACAAACTACGTCACGACTTGAGCATCTTTCTTCCCATTCCATCCTGATGCTCAAGCGTGCTGTAGTTTTGCCCACCCAATATACCCATACTGCTACACCTTCCTATGTTTTCTAAAGACTTTTTCCCTTAAAAAGTCTTTACTCCCAATCCCCTTACTCTATTCCCCCTCTTTCCTTACCTCTCACAACCCCTCTAATCTTCCCCAAACCAACAATCTATTCGTAACTCTTTTCCCTGTCATATAGTAAACCACTATGAACTTCTTCTTCGTTTCTGACTCTTCATAACATAACACATATTAATTACATATCCTCAATAACATTTAAATCTCAACTTTGTACAATGCATCATAACACATATGGTTTGAAATAAACACTCCTTCTTCTCTTCATAAGCGATCCGCTTAAAATTCCAAACGCTGTACTCTTCTGATACCAACTCCCTATTGTCATCACCAACATTACTTACTAATTCTCTACTTTCAACCTGAGAACACTCGCACATGATAGAAAGACAAAGAATCGGTGCGCACCGTAGATTCAAAAAAGTAGAACTCTTTCTCTCTAAAAAACCACACTTAGCTAAATCACACACACACCTTCCCCCCCCCCCCCCCCTATGTCATTTGAGACTTTATGTAATAAAGTCTAAAACAATTATCTCTTCTACAGTACCACTTATTATGGTAACAGTTTATGCTGCTATCTACAGCATCAAGTACCAACCATCAAAAATTCACTCCCAAATGTCTATATATTACAGACAGTACACAATTAACAAGGTCCATCATCCCTCTAGACCTCTTCCAACTTTATACACATCACCTCATAACTAATCTTCTCGTATACCTCACTCAGAATTCTGTCTCTACCAGACATCAATAATCAGGACTCTAATTCCTCTCTGTCATCTGCCAGACATCAATAATCATGACTCTGTGTTCTCTCTGTCACCTACCATACATCAATAATCATGACTCTATACCCTCTCTGTCATCTACCAAACATCGGCGATCATAACCTTCCGCTCCTATATGTCATCTGATATCTTTGTGAAGTTGATGCTGCCTAACTGTTGCTGAGATTTGTCCCCACACGCCTTTCTCTGTCTTCATCTGGCTTTCTCTATCTTTATCTGGCTTTCCTTGTCTTCATCTGCCTTTCTATGTCTTCATCTGCCTTTCTCTGTCTTCATCCGCATTTCTGTCTTCACCCGCCTTGCTCTGTCCTCATCTGCCTTTCTCTGTCCTCATCTGCCATTCTCTGTCCTCATCTGCCTTTCTCTGTCCTCATCTGCTTTTCTCATCAAGTATTTCTCCACCCTCACGGCTCAAAAATATGAAATCGGTATTACATCTAGAGAGATCAGTTAGCTGCATATATTTTACAGGACGTCGCAGCCAACCCCGGCATTGTCTGACTTTACGGCAAGTTTACGGTCAGCAGTTTACCATTGCATTCTAAACGTCCGGCGCTTGCATGAAAATTAAGTAATTCGGTCTGCTTCCAAATCGTCCGCGGCTGTATTTTGAACGTGGCATGCGGAATTGCAAATCGCAATCGTAACACCTTCACCACAGCAAAAGATTAACAACGCATTAAAAATGAATTTGTTAGATGCTATGTATATGCAACACTATTACTTGGCGCAGAAGTCTGGACAATAAACTTGCAATTAGAAAGTCGAATAGAGACCCAGGAGTTGTGGATAAACAGAAGAATATGTCGTATTTCATGGAAACAGAAACAATCAAATTCAGAGGTTCTAGAAAAACTAGGAATGAAAAGAGAGTTGATGACAAAAATAAAAAGAGATATATTTCGACCACGTTAAAAGACATTACACTCCTATAAAAACCATACTGGAGTGTAAGGTTGAAGGTAAGCGAGCAAAAGGTAGACAACGATACAAGTGGGAAGATAACATCAAGAGATGGACGAACAGCAGTCTGATAGAATGTACAATTAAGTCGAGAAGCAGACAGTGTTGGAGATCCATTTGCAGCCAACCTTCATTGTGGAGACGGCACCTGGTTGATTTCCCACGTTAAGCTAATTTCTCTATCCCACATCTGTTAATATGCCTGATAAAATTCCTCTTTTCTTATACTTTTGGTGAATGTTCTTGTCACACCTGTGTCTCAATGTTCCAGAGTTTGTTATATTCTCTGCCCACGATATTCTCAACATTCTTCTCTGTCCACGAAGTTCTCAACATTCTTCTCAGTCCACGATATTCTCAACACTCTTCTCAGTCCACGATATTCTCAACATTCTTCTCTGTCCACGGTATTGTCAACATTCTTCTCAGTCCACGATATTCTCAACATTCTTCTCTGTCCACGGTATTCTCAACATTCTTCTCTGTCCACGGTATTGTCAACATTCTTCTCAGTCCACGATATTCTCAACATTCTTCTCTGTCCACGATATTCTCAACATTCTTCTCTGTCCACGATATTCTCAACATTCTTCTCTGTCCACGGTATTGTCAACATTCTTCTCTGTCCACGATATTCTCAACATTCTTCTCTGTCCACGGTATTGTCAACATTCCTCTCTGTCCACGATATTCTCAACATTCTTCTCTGTCCACAATATTCTCAACATTCTTCTCAGTCCACGATATTCTCAACATTCTTCTCTGTCCACGATATTCTCAACACTCTTCTCTGTCCACGATATTCTCAACATTCTTCGCTGTCCACGATATTCTCAACATTCTTCTCTGTCCACGATATTCTCAACTTTCTTCTCTGTCCACGATATTCTCAACATTCTTCTCTGTCCACGGTATTGTCAACATTCTTCTCTGTCCACGATATTCTCAACATTCTTCTCTGTCCACGATATTCTCTACATTCTTCTCTGACTATGATATTCTCAACATTCTTCTCTGTCCACGATATTCTCTACATTATTCTCTGTCCACGATATTCTCAACATTCTTCTCTGTCCACGGTATTGTCAACATTCTTCTCTGTCCACGATATTCTCAACATTCTTCTCTGTCCACGGTATTGTCAACATTCTTCTCTGTCCACGATATTCTCAACATTCTTCTCTGTCCACGATATTCTCAACATTCTTCTCTGTCTACGGTATTGTCAACATTCTTCTCTGTCCACGATATTCTCAACATTCTTCTCTGTCCACGATATTCTCTACATTCTTCTCTGACTATGATATTCTCAACATTCTTCTCTGTCCACGGTATTGTCAACACTCTTCTCTGTCCACGATATTCTCAACATTCTTCTCTGTCCACGATATTCTCAACATTTTTCTCTGTCCACGGTATTGTCAACTTTCTTCTCTGTCCACGGTATTGTCAACATTCTTCTCTGTCCACGATATTCTCTGCATTTTTCTCTGTCCACGGTATTGTCAACATTCTTCTCTGTCCACGGTATTGTCAACGTTCTTCTCTGTCCACGATATTCTCAACATTCTTCTCTGTCCACGATATTCTCAACATTCTTCTGTGTCCATGATATTGTCAACATTCTTCTCTGTTCACGATATTCTCAACATTCTTCTCTGTCCACGATATTCTCAACATTCTTCTCTGTCCACGATATTCTCAACATTCTTCTCTGTCCACGATATTCTCAACATTCTTCTCTGTCCACGATATTCTCAACATTCTTCTCTGTCCACGGTATTCTCAACATTCTTCTCTGTCCACGATATTCTCAACATTCTTCTCTGTCCACGATATTCTTAACATTCTTCTGTCCACATATTTTCCTTTATTCACGATATTCTCAACATTATTCTCTGTCCACGATAGTATCGACACACACTCACACTCTCGATACTCACACATACTCACTCACACAATTCACCAATACTTACTCTTTCACACAATCAAAGACTCACACAGACACACTCACAATAAAAAAAAATACAGTAACACACATTCTCCAATATATATATATATATATATATATATATGGATTATCGGCATGGCGGATGATGATAATACTTATGATGATGATACTAATGATGATAATGATTTAATTTATGACCGAAACACGCAACTCTACATGTTATTATTTTGTCTTAATTACAGGAACATGTCATCTGCATGGACAAGCCTGGTAAAACCCACCTGGATCAAGCTTCTCCTGGCTGTTGTCTTTGTACTAGCCAATGTGGCATTGTACATACAGTCTAAAGACAGCATTCTTGAGATCATCCTTCCCCTGATTGGCACAAACAGATCTTCCCTTTTAGATCCAGCCAACGCCACCAGCAGCAATTCTGGTGCTACTGTCGGCTCTGGAGACCAGATAACACAAATCCACAAAGATGTTGTTGCAACGACAATTGAGAGACCCTTCTTGCGCGAACAAGTTGTTAATCCTCATGATTTTAAGTACGTGGTTACCCCCAACGTGAATTGCTCCAAGGAAGATGTTGTTCTGATGATCTGCGTTCCTATTAGCTACAGCAATTATGCGGGTAGAACAGTGATCAGGCAAACGTGGGGCAGTTATGCCTACAACACGTCAAACAAAGCTCGTCTAGTGTTTTTCATCGGTATAATCCCACCGGAGTCTGAACAATCTGCAGCTTTTACACAAAGAAATATAACCGAAGAATCTTCCCAATATGGAGATATACTGCAAGAGGATTTTGTCGATACTTACGCAAATCTTAGTTTAAAATCGGTGTCTATACTAAAATGGGTCAGTTTGTATTGTCCTTCTGCTAGATTTGTTTTAAAAGCGGACGATGATATGTATGTCAACATTCCAGTTTTGATGAAAACATTACATAAATACGCATCGAACAATCCCAGCTCGGAAGGTTTCATTATTGGATTTGTGCACAAGAACGCACAACCTATCAGAAATCCGAGGTCAAAATGGTATACTTCATTGTCTATGTTCTCCGGTCGTTCATACCCGGACTATGTATCGGGTACTGCCTACGCAATGACCGGCGTTGCTGCTTCTTTATTATACCAAGCTTCTCTTCGAGTCCCAAGCTTTTGGTTAGAAGACGTTTATATTACGGGATTGTGTGCCAAAAAGGCTTCCATACAAGTGTATGACAGTAGTTATTTTTCGCATGGAAAGCCAGCAGTGTCAGGTTGTACATTTAAGAATCATATTTCTGGTCACCGGTATACACATCAGGAGATATTGCAAATACACAAAGAGCTGTATGATCCGAACTTGAGGTGCTAGAGGTTGAATGCATGATGACAAAACACACTGGATTTACTTTACGTCTATGTGAGCTTGAAGGAGCTTTAACGTTGTACTAAGTAATATTGATGGAAGAGCAAATGTGTGAAGACAATAGTGATGAAAGAGATGATTCACGAACAAAATATTGATAAAAGAAGAGGCGTTAAAACACTACTGATAGACTAGAGCAGTGGTTCTCAACCTTTTTTGGCCCGTGCCACCTTCACCATATTTTTAGAACTTCATCCCCCCCCCCCCTTTCGTATTTCCTACCTAACAATTTGGCTCGTGCCCCCCTTCACCATATTCTCAGAACGTCATCCCCCCAGCCCCCCCCCCCACCCTTCGTATTTCCCTACCTAAAAATCCTCCCGCCCCTACACAGTATATGCACTAATGGAAGCACATATTAAAACAAGTCTAGACGTCCACATAAAATGTGATTTGTGGGTCTACTTACTTTATAAAATGAATTTTAGAAGGGTGAGACGTACAGAACCGTAAAGTATGAAGGGAAAGACAAATCAAGTAATCGGTTCTTGTATTAACGGGATCTTGAAATAATCTTCATTCCCCCCCCCCGCCCCCATGGAAACCCTAAAATTCCCCCCTGGAGGGAATTCCCCACCGGTTGAGAACCACTGGACTAGAGGAAGCGTGAAAACAATATTAATTGAATACGGGAGGTGTGCAAATAAAATTGATGACTCTGGTTGTGAAAAGACTATTGATGAAAGCGACGATGTGTGAAAACAATATTATGAAAGAGAAGGCACGCAAAAATGTTGATAACAGAGAGGATTTTTTAGAACAATTTTAAAGGGAGAGAGTTGGCTTGCAAAAATATTTATGAAAGCAAGGAAGCGTGATAACAATTTTGATGAAAGTTAAAGATGCGTGAAAACAACGATTGTAAGAATAAGCGCAAAAATTATAAAATTCATGGAAAAGATGAAGTTTAAAATCATATTAATGAAATAGAGCAAACACGCAAAAGATATTGATGAAAGATATGGTGCACGAAAACAATACTGATGAAAGAGATATTGTCTGGAAACAAATTTCATGAAAGAAACATTGCATGAAAATAATATTGATGAAAGAGATGTTACATGAAAACAATATTGATAACAGAGCAGAGACGTGAAACCATGTGAGGCCCTAACCCCTTACAAGATGTTGGTACCTCTATATTTGCATATTCTGTGGCCTTGGGTCAATGAACGTGGCTTCACAATCCTGACATATGAGGTTCAAAGTCCGTCACAGGCCATGAGGGAGAAGGTCGCTGTGGGTTGATTTTGAAAATGGTGTGAGCGACGGCTCTTCAAAAATCGACAGCAAACTTTTTCTTTTTCTAATTTTTGCTTTCTATTTGTTTTTGTTTTTCGTGTGTGTGTGTGTGTGTGTGTGTGTGTGTGTGTGTGTGTGTGTGTGTACACTAGCTGACCCGGCTCGGCTTCGCCCAGCCCCTGGCGGGGATCTATCTATCTGTCTGTCTGTCTGTCTGTCTGTCCCGACCCGGTTCGCCCAGCCCCTGGTGGGGAGCATCTCATTTAATTCATATAAGTAGTCATATAAGCTCCTGTTCCCGACTATCTGCCTGTCTGTCTGTCTGTCTATCTGACCCGGCCCGGCTTCGCCCAGCCCCTGGCGGGAAGCGTCTCATTAAATTCATATAACAAAAAAAAAAAAACAACCTTACTTAAGAATGTCCTTCCACACACCATGTGTTATCTTTCACACCGCACACTCGGCCAACTATTGTTGCACTAAAAACGTTAATTGTATACAAAAACAATGTCCTTTTAGTATTTTAACAGGCGTGCTGCGTGTATGGTATTTGTGTAGGTCTGTTTCACAGGGCGTTCAAATATCAAATCACATATTTACATAGCAAGGCTAGTAGTATGCATAAAGTAATTTTAAAAAAATGTCCTTCCACACACCATGTGTTATCTTTCACACCCACAACATTGAATGAAAAACCCGATGTTGACCGCACACGCGGCCAACCTTTTTTTTTTAAAACAAAAACAAAATAAAGCATATACACATATTATGCAAGTGTGAATTATATACTGACCTTCTACCGGCCAAGCGAACGGAAAAAAAAAAAAACAAATCCTTCGGTTAATTCAAAAGTTTCTCTCCCAAATTAGTACAGAAATAAAATTCTAACGTATCTAAAATAGATCCATTATTTTTAATGGAAACTGGTTTTAATCACCTACATGACTGTAGATAACTTCTTTAAACATTAAAAGATGAGTTAGAAAATTTTCACTATTTAAATAGATGCATTATTTTTATGAAAACTTTGAAAATGCCTTAAATATTTTATCATTATATATTATAACGCATATGCCTATAGATAACTGTAGAGAAAAGGTCCACATATTTGAGAAATATGCAACAATTATTTTAATTGTAATTATATAGCAATTTTAGCGTGAGCTGCATGTTCAGAACGATGAAAGCCGGTTGTTGCTGGATTGACTGGTTTGCCCTTTCAGTTCACGAGTGCTTTTTCAGGAGACTTCTGGGAGTCGTCGCTGCAGCTACGGAGTTCGTGCTTTGTGCGGCGCTTTCGGTGGGTCGCCCTGTGGAAAGAGACTGAGCCATATGGGATAAAACCCGGGTCAATGAAGTCTTCCTGGTGACTGCTGTTTCCATCGACGATGAACTGTGGTTTTCATGGAGGACTTTTGTGTTGGCATTCTGGCGGCGGCATTATGCACAGTGTACCTGTGCGGGCTGTTGGCTTGCCGACACTCCTGTCTATTCCATTGTTCACATAGGGCGTTTTGTGTGATATTCACTGGCACGGGAACGGAGCAATATGGGGACGACCCGTTGCCGTGAAGTTGGAACCGCGACTAACTAACTAACAAACTATATAGCAATGATATTAAAAGTTATGCCCCTTGAAATAACTTTTCTTAAGTCCCCTCGCTATATATAAATTATAATATAATAACGAAATTTAATTTTATTACGTTAATAGCTGTTTGTAAACTAACAAACTATGACAGTTGGTTGCACGGGAATGATAAGAACACGTGTAGACAATTTCATCTCAATCGGATGGACCGTTCGCGAACGGATAAATAACATATATACAGAGATACAGACAGACATACATTCTATTATATATATATATATATATATATATATATATATATATATATATATATATATATATATATATATATATATATATATATATATATTCACTGGTCGAGGCGTAAGCAGCTTTCTCCATAACCCCGAATACTCTCGTGGTTGACGTGAGCGCACGAGAACTGGAAGCGGTTCGAGTCGCGCCAGTGACTTATGAGAGTATGGAGCCGGTCGCTCAGAAAGTCGTGGCGTGCTGATGAGCGTAATCTAGCCTAGGAATCAACATACAGCTGAAAGATGCTGATGTTGACCGCAATATCCTGAAACAGAATGGAAACGCGGGGAATATATATATATATATATATATATATATATATATATATATATATATATATATATATATATATATATATATATCGGCATGGAACATGATGGATGGATATTTGCCATGCCGATATATATATATATCCATCCATCATGTGCCATGCCAGTAAGCGTGGGCTGTCATGTTCTGCCATCTCACTCGATCACCAGAGTCGTGGATCAGCTCCGTGTTCCTGTCTCGACCATGCCACGTGGCCAAGCCATCCAGGTATTTACTTCTAGGTCTTCCCCTTGGTCTCTTCCCTTCGATCTTGACAGTTATCACCAAGTTCTCCAATTCATTTCTTCTCATAACATGCCCACAAAATTTTGACTGTCTATGTCTAATGCCTCTAATCAGTTTACGATCTTCATTTGTTTCTTGAAGGACTTGTTCATTGGTTTTTCTGTCTGTCCATGGTATTCTTTGCATTTTCCCAAGAAACTTCATTTCCACAGCCATCAGATATTTTTCAGCTTCTCTGCTCATTGTCCACGCTTCATGTCCATACAAAAGTACAGGTTCTATATAGCGCTCCAACACTCTTTTTCTCGTTTCAATTGATATCTCCTTAGTAGTTTAGTCGTTGGATCAACATCACGGCACACGGTTTAAACCATAAGTGCTCCGTTTTCCTCCTAACTCAAACCTGAGTCTGTAGAAACTAAGCTCAATGTACGAACTCCGTTGCATCGGCGAGGATCCTGAAATACTTTGGGTAGATTTTTAACTCGAAATTTTGCCCGGGCAGCGCCGTTAGGCTACTCTTTTTCGATTTCCAACTGCCAAGGGATTTTTTACGTGCCCAACAATACACACGGGCGTCCGATTTCACTACCCAGAGACCAGGGTAAATTTTTATTACTAGAAGTCCAGATGGATTTTTTAAATAAATCCCGGTCCTCACCGGGGCCTGAACCCGGGACCTCCAGCACTCGAGGCGGACACCATAACCTCGAGTAGGATATCTTTTTATTGGTCAGTATGTTTTTCATCTTGCAAAAGGCTACCTTCGCCATGGCGATTCTTGTTCTAACCTCTTCAAGGCATCTCCCATAAGATGTTATGCCTGTTCCTAGATAACTGTACCGATTCACGTGTTTAAGAATATGCCCATTTACTTGTATATTGCATCACATCGTCCCAGTGACGACCATAATCTGTGTCTTCTTACAATTCAATTCTAACCGTAGTTGTTCACTGTGTGCAACAACCGCATCTACTAAATGTTGTAGGTCCTTGTATACCTTCAAGCCTGTCGACATGTCTCACTTTATCGAAAGCCTTTGTGTAGGCAATAAAGCACAGGTGTAGATTCGGGATACACATAAATTTAAAACCTTAGTGATATAGAGTTGAGGAGATTGTCTTGTGTGCTGAATGGGAGAAATCTGGGTCACTTATTAATGCATTCCTTTGCCAGGGAGATGACTTATCACAAACCAAAGCTAACACTGCTATAAAGCGAGAGTTTTTGTGGCCCAGTAGCCCACCGAGGCAGTGATTTTGTACACATTATATTGGCTTCTGGACCCAGCAAAAAGGCTAGGGAGCGTGGATGACAGGCGTGACCAGTCACAACACCCATCAAGTGGGTCTATACAATACTGGGGCTAAAACCATGTACCCTACACACCCCATGGCGTGGAAATGAGTCCTCCTATTGCACAGGCGGGCGCGTTCATGTAGCTGATAGGGGGCTTTGCTGGTAATGTCATGAGTCCGTACGGCTGCGCCCATCGTTCGCTATCAGAGAACAGGCCTGACCACCTATTTTTCCTGTGCATTCAAGGCTGCAAAATATGATGGCCCTATGACATCACAGACTCATATCAGATTGTTTCACAGCTCGCTGCGAATAATACTGAGCGTTATTCACAGCGCGCTGCGAATGGTAGGCCTGCTGAGCATTATACACAGCGCGCTGCTAATAATATTTGCCCTAGCCCTGCTAGTGACATGCAGCACACCACACTCGTCTTCGTGCTTTGTAAGAATAACATGAAACTCTTCGAAACTTGAAAAGAACGCTCCTTTTTCTGCCGCCATTTTGGAACATGAACGTCACGTGACGTGACCAGCCGCGTCTGTGAATAACACTGAGCGTTATTCACAATGCACTGGGCATAATCATTCTGTTTCGGGACATTTCCTCCCTCCCCCCTCCTGCCCCTTTTCCTCCCATTACACAGCTGGTGATAACAGTCTTGCAAGTAATATATTCAATGATTGTGTAACATAATTGTGCAGATATTTATCGTGAATGTTACATTTATTCATTGTATATCGAATTACATTATTTTGTTCTGAACTTGTTTGATGCGTATCAGACTGTCATATTGTTACAATAAGTCTTTCAGGAAATGTTGAATGATCACAGAAAGTGCATTTATTATGATCAGAGATTTGATTACATATTGTCATTTATAGATAGAATATGTGGCTTTTAATAGGGAGGAATAAAGAATAACATGGTTATCAAGGCATATTATTGACACAAGAGGGCATTAGGCAAGCCCAGACTAGAGGTGTGAAGACATGGCATCTGCTAGCTATTTCAGCATTCGGTTATGTTATTGTGAGCTGTGTACAAAAGTGAAAACGCGTTCCCATCGCTGCGGCATTTTATCAGGTGTTGGTGAGCTTGTATACTGGCACCTGGCTTAAATAAAGGCATAATAACTTCTCAATAGCACAAATCCTATGCTGAATTGTAGAGAACATGTGTTGCCCATGCAGCACGATCCCTCTCTCGGCCTGCCTAGTTTGCTCCAGAGGAAAGGTAACACCAGTACATCTAGAGCGAGACACGCTACATAAGCATCGGATCAGCAAACCAATGCTATAACCTTCCGCCTGTCGGAACTTTCTATCCTAGACCAGTTGCCGACTAAAGCTTTGAGCCTGGTCTACCTTGGCATGCTATTTAGTCTTTAGGCTGCAGTTCCTCGCACTAGGGTAAAGCGTGTACCCTCCCAGTTGCGCTCCTCCACCCGAAGCCGTTGGCACGATGTGGGGTGTCGGGTTTGGATAGCACCGCCTAACATTCCGTGCCAGCAGAAAGCAGGTAGTACCGTCTGCTGTCATACGGTAGCTCAGTCATATTTGACTAAGATGTCGTCGCAGACAGCAGAGCACATACTCCAAGACTGCCCAAAATATAACATATCTAGGCAAACCTACTCTATGGACCGTTGTGTGAACTGAAAAAGACAGTTAAATTCATACAAGAGACAGCATTGCAGTTATAGACATATTTCAAGCGAACGAAAGAAGAAGAAGACAAAGACGTGTGCTTGTGTAGCTGCGGTTGCAGATAGGTTTCTGTTATTCTAGACACTTGATTCTTTGCTTGAATAGTGTCTGTGTTTTCTATTCACGAGGAACAATGGTTTGTGTATAAGCCACATGTTGTAATAAGTAAAGCAGTGATCGTATGTGTCTGTTGTAGTGGCTGCTAGAATAGAACAGTATGCACCCGTGTCAGATCACAAAGGAGAGTCTATATTGAATCTTGCAAAACCAGCTTCCTTGTCTAAATACAGTTTTTTTTTTTTTTTTTTTTAAATGTTGCGTATCCCTTACAGAACGTTGCAGTCAACACCAGCAATTTGCAGCTGCCGTTCATGTACTAGGCAAGTTTTTACGTCCAGTAGTTTGCCATTGTTTTCTGAACGACCGGCTCGCATACCAACACGTTATAACGCGACACGATTTGCTGCACAAATCAGTCGCGGTTGCGTTTCGAACGCCTGGCAAGCGGCTCACGAACCGCGTTCGCAAGCCTTTGGCCACGGAGACCGGATCTAAAATACAGTACCATATGTGAAATATCCTCGTCTGCCAGGGACTGGTGACCACGCATTCATGTCGCATAAGCGTTAGATTACAAAAGGCAGCTGGGGAATGGTGGTAATTTAACATGAGAAAGGGCTGTCATACCTGATGGATAAGCCCTAGCCTCGCCACCTCGATAGACTGTACAGGGGCATTTATACTTGGATTGTACCAGGATATTTAAAGTTGGATTGTACCGTACATTTGTACTTGATTTTAAGAGTAGGCTGTTAGATCACACTTACATTTCTTATTACTAAAAGCTATTGACGATTAAACATGAAATGTTACAGCCCGCTGTAGTATTGTACTTCATCAGTGTCTCCTTTTAGTTCTTTAAAACACATCATCATGCGTCATGCCGATAAGCGTGGGCGGTCATGTTTCGCCGTCTCATACGATCACCACAGTCGTTGATCAGCTTCGTGTTCTTGTCTCGACCATACCACGTTGTCAAGCCATCCAGGTATTCACTTCTCTGCATTCCCTTTGTTATTTTTCTCCCCAGTCCTGCCAGTTGTCACCAAGTTCTCTAGTTTATTTCTTCTCATAACGTGTCCAAAATAATGTAACTGTCCACGTCTAATTTCTTGAATCGGTTTGCGGTTTTCATTTGCCTCTTGTATTACTTGCTCATTTGTTTTTCTGTCTGCCCATGGTAATGATTGCATTTTCCTCAGAAACCACATCCCCACTGCTATTAGATGTTTTTCTCAGCTTGTCGGCTCATTGGCAACGTCTCACATCCATACAAATGTAGAGGTTCTATGTAGCTCTGTACAAACAACACGATCCATTCAGCCAGCGTCACCCCAGGGAACGCCGTAACATTTCTGATGGACGACATATCAGTCGCTGGGAAACCTTACCCCACTGAAATAACACGAGAAATAATTCAGGAGGAATTGATCTGCACTAATTTAAGGCAAGAAAAACGTAGTCTCTGAAGCATCGAAGGCCCCGCATTGATTAATATATTTTTTTCCACATAAGGTAAACACAGTGAAATCAATGAGTATCGCTTCGGTAAACGTTATAGTATGTTAGACTCAGCACAACAGCTCAGTGTGTTTGATGTTTGACCATTGGCACCTTGCCGTCTTGACAGGCGATAGTTTGTTACATTGTGCTTCACAAAGGCTTAATAACTACAACCCATGGCGGTAGCGAATGTGACTGATCCGACCTATTCGAGCTGTACATGTTTCGTCCACATTGGATGCATGTGAACACACGGTCATTTCCACCATCACGCACCATCTTACGACTCACACGCTCAGAGTATCTTAGCACCCATGCATTTGACTGGGGTAAAAGGATGATACCAGAATAACTAACCAACCAACCAATCAACTAACTAAATAAATCGATTAATATACATTTCTGAGACCCATAGCGCTATTGTAGTTTGCCATTGCTTTCTGAACGACCGACAACTATACCTTTTTCGAAAAAAACAGCACCGCTGTGTTTCGAAGCCGGGTATACGGGATTACGAATCGCGTCCGTAAATTCTTCGCCATGCAGCGCGGTCCATAGCTATATAAAGTATATTTTCTATAGCTGGTTTAGAGTAACAAACGATTGTCTGATAGAGGCCAATGAAACTAGAACATTATATTCAACAAAAGGAATGAGACAAACAGCTTTCTTTGGTCATGTAAACGAACGAACAATCTTTATTTTCAAAGAGTCACAAATTGGGCATGCAGGCCTGTCTTACATTCCACCTTTCCAGCCACTCATCTTTCATACATCAATTAACTATTGTGCATGTTACATTCGCATAAGTAAAAAACATTGTCAAATGAAAGTTGTGACCATAAACAATACATAGTATTATGTTATGAGACAGGCAGGCAGCCAGATATACGTACATATGCACTTGCATAAACCGATACATACATTCTTACATCATTTACACAATCTCTCACAGTTATGCACTCACTTGATAACACACAAATACACACTCCTTCTCTTATACATATACTTACTTACAATCACAAAGTCACTAGCTCACTTGTAAGAGTTTACTTATACATACATAGCTACCTGCCTGTCGGCCTGCCTGTGACGCACCTTTCACGCGCGCGCGCGCGCACACACACACACACGTGCGCGTGAAAAGACATTTTAAGAACATTGTGACGACTGGAATGATCAAGGGGAAGAGAGGTAGAGGCAGACCAAGAGAAATGATGCTGGATGGATTGAGACGGTGACATGGAGGAATATCATCAGCAGAGTTGATCCAGAAAACCAAAGACTGAGATCTGTGGAGAGCCATGAATGCCTATGCCAGTCGGCAGGGCACTTGATGATGATGACTATGATGATAGCTGGTTTAGTTTGTTGATAGACCTAGCTAGTGATGGCACCTTCATTAGAATCTCCACCTGACCAGGTATTGAAGTCCCTTTATTCCTATAAGGAGACGTTGTCATCATTTGTAGGTGATACGGGTAAAGCTTGTTTTGCTTTCAATTTTCCTATAAACCAGGGTGTCCTCTGACCTTACTTATTTTCTTCCTTCTATCAGTGCCGATCAATATCCTCGAATTTACATCATTAACAAATTTAGTGTCAAACAAAAAAAGGTTTTAAGCTAACAAAACTGCGTGCCGGATGATGGGAAATAGGATCGTGTCGAAGTTATGATTTGAAAGGTGTTAATATCGTAGCAGAGAGGTTGTGTCAGTATTTATCAAATTAATGGGGTTTGCATCAGGAAAACAACTGTATATAAGCCCATGGCAGATAAGGAAGTCGCTTAAGATGGTTAATCATACCATGGCACTTATCACTTAAGTGGATTACGTTGAACTGTCACTGTTTTGTCATTGTTATGGCTGGGTACATCCATATTCGACAAGCATTTTTACTTTCCCGAGCCTGTGACTGTCCCGTGTACCTACGAGGCAGCAGGTTTGTGCCTCTCTTCGTCTGGTTTCTACCCCTTGACCTGTCCGACATGGGAAGCCCTACCAGTAGCTGTGCTACCGTCGGCATGGCTCTTGGGGTCTTTTGAATTCACAAGCCACCTCCCCTCCCAGCCCACTGCCTCTTCAAGGTGGAGACATATTATAGAGGATACCCGTGGATTTATTTCAAACGTTGAATTTGAACCTAAAGGCAATGAAGGCCGCGCTTAGTGGAATCAGAGAATGTGCTTTAGATAGAGCAATGTGTTAATGTTGGTAACATACAATTGTGTATGTATTGTAAAATGTAATGATTGTGCTTTAGTTGGAGCAATGTGTTAATGTGGTAACATACAATTGTGTATGCATTGTAAAATGTAATGATTGTGCTTTAGTTGGAGCAATGTGTTGATGTGGTAACATACAATTGTGTATGTATTGTAAAATGTAATGATTGTGCTTTAGTTGGAGCAATGTGTTGATGTGGTAACATACAATTGTGTATGTATTGTAAAATGTAATGATTGTGCTTTAGATAGAGCAATGTGTTGATATGGTAACATACAATTGTGTATGTATTGTAAAATATAATGGTTGTGTTATAGTTGGAGCTATGTGTTAATGTGGTAACATTCAAATGTATATGTATTGTAAAATGTAATGATTGTGCTTTAGTTGGAGCTGTGTGTTAATGTTGGTAACATTCAAATGTATATGTATTGTAAAATGTAATGATTGTGCTTTAGTTGGAGCTGTGTGTTAATGTGGTAACATTCAAATGTATATGTATTGTAAAATGTAATGATTGTGCTTTAGTTGGAGCTGTGTGTTGATGTGGTAACATACAATTGTGTATGTATCTTAAAATGTAATGATTGTGCTTTAGTTGGAGCTGTGTGTTAATGCGGTAACATTCAAATGTATATGTATTGTAAAATGTAATGATTGTACTTTAGTTGGAGCTGTATGTTGATGTGGTAACATACAATTGTGTATGTATTGTAAAATGTAATGATTGTGCTTTAGTTGGAGCTGTGTGTTAATGTTGGTAACATTCAAATGTATATGTATTGTAAAATGTAATGATTGTGCTATAATTGGAGCAATGTGCTAATGTTGATAACATTCAAATGTATATGTATTGTAAAATGTAATGATTGTGCTTTAGTTGGAGCTGTGTGTTGATGTTGGTAACATTCAAATGTATATGTATTGTAAAATGTAATGAAAGTGCTTTAGTTGGAGCAATGTGCTGAAGTCAATTACATACGAGGGGGCTTCGAGGGGGCTTCGAATGAAAACCTTAAAAGTGTGTCAATAATGACAATAACCATGCCATTGCCTTGTAACCTGTCAATATTGTTGTTAAGGGTGTCAAGAGTGTTAATCACCAGACATAAAGGTGCACACGAACACGGTGATGTCATAAGACTAGTTTAAAGATGGCCGTCTACTTTTGACATGTATCAAAGCGGAGCAGCGTTCTGTTATCAGTTTTTTTTTTTAAATCAGTGAAGGGGTGAGACGTATAGAAATTCATCGGCGAAAGAATGTCCAGTATGGTGGTGTATGCCTGTCACTCCAGCAAGTGTATGAGTGGAGTAGGAAGTTTCAAAATGGCGTGACTTCTGTGACAGACTGTTCACAACCGGGTCAGGCACACCGAGTGGTCACCCTAGAGTGGTTACACACGCCACCAAGAGAATTTTATTGTCTGCAGTAATCCAATCACCTTATCGGCGTTGGAGGATTTGCATTGAACGCAATGATGACTATATCCAAACAATGATACGTGTGTTCTTTACTTTTTTTTCATAATATATTCTCACGTACGCATGCGCATACAGACAGACAGACACACAGAGACACGCAGACACACACAGAGACACACACACAGGCACACAAAGAGAGAAAAAAAAACACACACACACCATTTATGGTTTTCATTTGAAGCCCTATCGTACAAATGGATATTTTTGTAAACTGAACTGAGAAACAAAATAAAGTACTATTTATCATTGAATTCAGATATTTTCGCTTTATTTCCGAACACAACCGCAAGGGACTGTTAACCCGGTCAACAAATGAAGCCGAAGGTGTCCGCAGAAAGACGCAAATAATGCAGCACTGCTGTCAGCAAACGCAGAACAGTTACGTCCAAAATAAACATTTTGCATTGTTTGTTATGCGTTCGCTCGCTTTTCATGCAGGCGTAGTTCAAACCCGTGCCTCCACTTCTAGTGCACTGGACTGATTTGTGCGTGTGGATTAGCTTTCCCTATTAACGGTGTCCACAACGACTTCTGAGGTACTTGTAATTTACGTCCCCAAGTTAAGGTGGTTTCTGATGAAAATGCAAAGAATTCTATGGACAGAGTGAAAAATCCATGACCAAGTTCTACAAGAAACAAACGAAAACCGTAAACTGATTAGAGAAATTAGACATAGACAGCCACCATTTTTTTGACACATTATGAGAAGAAATAAATTAGAGAGTTTGGTTTACAACTGGCCAGATTGAGGGGAAAAGAACAAGGGGGATGGAGAGAAGTAAATACCTGGATGGCTTTAGTCACGTGGTGTGGTCGAGACAAGAACATGGAGCTGATCCACGACTCTGGTGATCGTGTAAGATGGTGAGGCATGACCGCAAACTCTTATCCCCGTGGCACATGATGATGATGATGATGATGATGAAGTTAAGGACGAGAAGTGAGGATATGAAAGAACAGAATGAGATTAATTCTATTAATTATGTACTATGTACTCTTCAACCAGTATTATGCGTCTTCTTATTTGGCATTCTACTTCCATTTCCAGCTTCCTTATTTGGACAGTTGTTCACGGTTCATTGGCATTATCTGTGCTACAAACATGGCATCACGCCTGGACATGAAGATGTCGACAGACCAGCAAAGGAAATCGGAAGACTACCTCAGACTGATAAAGACATAACCTGTGATGAGGTCGAAAGATGTATATAAAGCAATTAATTATGCGAGTCGAACCAAGTGGAAACCAAAGTATACAGGTCACAAGAAAGATGATGCGTATTACCAACTAAACCGGGGCGCAGAGGTGTTTCCAAGACACCAGGGCCGGGTTATATACTGGCCAAGACCTGTTGACGCGTCCTCGCCGAGTGTCCTGGGCAACAGGTCCCTTTGGGGTCCTGGCTAAAGTCAGTAGAATCGTTGATTCCTCCGAAGTCGGAGAGTGTCTGCCTGCACGGCGAGGAACCACCAGTCTGCACAGCAATAAGCCAGACATGGGACAACGGATACCCACGCAAACCTCAGGTCCTGTATGACATCACACTGATGTTGGATAACAGGATGTCTTCATCCGACATACAGCACTTCGCACTGGAGATCACAGCCAGCGAACACAAGCTAGCAAACAACCAACTAAACCGGGGAGGGGGGAGGGGCTGAGAGTCTCGGGGTATGTTGCACGCCTCGAGTGCTGGAGATCCCGGGTTCAAGCCCCGGTGAGGGCCGGGATTTTTTCACGTGGACTTATAGTAAAAAAATTTCCCCTAGTCTCTGGATAGTGAGATCGGACGCCCGTGTGTATTGTTGCACACGTAAATTATCCTTTGGCAGCTGGAAATCGAAAAAAAAAAAAAAAAAGTAACCTAACGTCGCTGCCCGAAGAAAATTTCGAGTTAAAAATCTACCCAAAGTATTTCAGGAGCTTCGCCGGTGCTACGGAGTTCATGCACTGAGCTGAGTTTCTCCAGACCCAGGCTTGAGTTAGGAGTAGAATGGAGCATTTATGGGTTACACCCGTGTGCCGTGATGTTGATCCGTCGACTAAACTAAACTAAATAAACTAAACCAACTAAGCCGAAAAGAATAAGTCACAATCTTCGGACGTCGCACGGAACACAACAGACTAAAATTTCTCGTGTTTAATAATCTAAAGGTAGGAGATACTGGTGAATGTAACTGTGAAACTGATAAAATGACAGTCCAATATGAGTGTTCAACATATGCAGAATAGAGACAACTTTTTTTGGGCATACAACCGGTTGATTTGAGGATCAACTCTATGACATTTTGATCACGTTTTCCAAAGTGGGTAATTACACATGAAACCACAACAGATAGATAAGCCTTACAAAATAAAATCCAACGGTACCTCAATGATGTCTGTATGTCAATTCTATGCGGAGATATTAATATTTGAGAGCCGTGATATTGAACAAAGAAATACCAGAAATCCGGTCACTGAGCAGGTTTGCCTTGTGTCAAAGTCAAAGTGAGAGCTGAAATGATCAAAATTTGGCTTCTTATTACTAAATTATTAATAATACTTATTAATAAATCCAATTGTATTTATCAATTTACATGCGGTTGCGAGTCCACCTACATCGGCAGGACAGAGCGGCAGTTACACAGCAGGGTTGTTGAACACATTCCTAACTGGATTGACAAGATACTACACACTGGCGATGGTAACCAGGTAGGCCGACACACTGGAACATTCTCGCTTTATCGATCGCGAGGCACGTGCTGGACAGCGGCCATATGATTGAGAGAGACAGTGCCTTCCGTGTGTTGTTCAGCACACAAAGTAGTCGCTTGTTAAAGTTTGCAGAAGCCATAATGATTAACCTACATAAGCCGGCGTTGTGCAAGCAGAAAGACACGTTAGTCAGTTTAAAATTACCGTGGTAGACAATCGACATTACTGTGCAAACATGTGTATATTTCAGCTCGAAGGAGTTATCTAGTTATTTTACTTTATGTTGTGTGAATTCTGCAGTATGTACCTGACGAGATGCAGCGAAATATGCCACTCAGTAATTCGTGCAATCTATTGTTTGTGTCTTCGTTACTCAAATTCACTACGGGAAAACATTGTTTTGAACTTCTTATATATATATATATATATGTCCTTAAACGAACATCTTAGCAACCATACCTCATTGCAATCGAGATAGCGAAGCCTAAACGCCCATGTAATCAATTTCTATATATGATGCGTCTCGTATTTATTTTTAAAAAAATGTTTTGCATATCCTTTACAGGACATTGCTGTCAACGTCAGCATCTTTCAGCTGATTGTTGATTTCTTGGCAAGATTACGCTCAGTAGTTTGCTATTGCTTTCTGAGCGCCGGCTCACATACCCCGTAAGTTACCGACGCGATTCGAACCACTGCTGATTCTCACCGTCGTCACGTTACCTTCGAGAGTATACGAGATTACGGAGAAAAGTCGCTAACCTCTAGGCCAGGAAGCCGTACTTATTAGCAATTTAAAATGGCTGCGAATTAATTACTATTTCATTAAATACCCTGTGCATTATTAATGTTAGCTTAAAAAAACTGCAAGATGTATATTTTGTTTGCGGATTGATGCTAAGGACCCAGTGGTTACTTCCCTTTTTCGATAGGATGTGCAGTGACCTAATTAGCAATTAAACAACTGCCGCCAATTAATTCATCATCGTCATAAAGTGACATGCCGGCTAGCGTAGGCGTTCATGACTCTATATAGATCTCGGTCTTTGGTTTTCTTGATCAACTCTGCTAATACTCCTTCATGTCACCGTCACATTCCACCCAGCATTATTTCTCTTGGTCGTTGTTAGTTACATTGGCAGTCCACGGAATTCGCAAGATTCGTATTAGGAACCAATTAAGTATTATTCATTAATTACTAATTATAGTTGACATGAGCAGTCAGATCTGGCTACCCCGATCGCAATGATATATGGTTGCTAAGATGTCCGTTTAAAAACAAAAAAATTGATATTTATAGTCGCAAGAAGCTAAGTGAGCGGATTCCTGAGTATTTCTTTGTTCAAGATCACATTAAGTTGAAATTTGAATTATTTATGAAGATCGTAATGCAACATTAGTGTGCCAGCACTTGTTTGATCAGCAGTATAACACGCTTGGTGTTTACACAGCTTCTGAAGAGAATTGAGTTGAGGTGAGTTAAGAACCGACATCACTCCACTCAGGACATTCCCATACGAGCTCCGTCCCCTCATTCAACAGCCAGCGAAGAGTCATACTACTAATCGTTCCCACCGCTATCTGATTAAAAGTTCTCCTGGTCTTCCCTCTAAGTTTTAAGATTCTTCCAGAACCCCTGCCGATCTCCCGCAATCTCATTCTTTCCACATATGGGTTCTCAATCTGTTCCTCCGCCTTCTCCACCTGGTCCCACAAGCGTACGACCACCTCCCCCTTGTCCATAGGCAATCTGCCAACAAGAGGTGCATTCCCTGCTAGCCTATCAGTCTGTTCATTCCCCCGTACACTAGCATGGCCAGGGCAAAATATCCATACAATTCTCACGATCTGTGACCTCTGAAGCGACGAGAGCCATTCTACACGAAACATTCCTTTCTCCACCTTACTAAGCATACTCTTTGAATCCGCAATGAACACAACGTGTGTTGCAGTGGTCTCCTCTAGCCACCGGAATGCCGCTGTTACTGCCTCCACCTCCATTCTCATGCTGGAGGTTGTAGTCTCATATGCCAGACTCTCCTTTTTTAAGACTCGTTCATTAGCCTTTGCAATAAACCCCCAGCTACTACGTCTGTTTCTCACCACTGACCCATCGGTGTAGATGACTATGTCACCTTGATGTGTGTTGCTCTGGATCAGCTGTTGCACTTCAAACTCAGTGCGTCCCGCTGCCCATTCTCTGCACTCACATCTGAAGATAATTGCATCATTATCCACTCAGCGGGTTATCCCGTGCTGAACTATGTCCCTAGTATTTATACTAGTAACAGCTGTCGAAGGTTCTCTCTATCGCCAGCCATATGTCCGCCTGTGTCGCTGTTAAGTGTAAACATCAAGTGTAAAAGTCAAGTGTAAAAATCAAGTGTAACAGTCAAATCTAACAGTCAAGTATAACAATCAAGTGTGCCTCGTTCTTTTCTAAAGCCACACTGACTCTCGGGAAGAAGTCATTGGTCGAGATGGGCTGTAAGGCGATTGAGAAGAATTCTGGCGTGTATCTTCCCTGCAATTGAGAGCAATGAGATGCCTCGGTGGTTGTCACACAATTGCCGGTGCCCTGTACGTTTGTCAAGGTGAACTATTGACGCGTCCTTGAAATCTTGTGGCATGGTCTCGTTCACCCATATGATTGTAAAGACTTGGTGAAGCTGCTCTATTAGAACCGGTCCACCTGCTTTTTATATCTCTGCCGGGATTGAGTCAGGACCAGACGCCTTGCCGCATGAAATGTTTTGAATGGCTTTTTTAAAATTCCACTATGGTTGGCAGGCCAGCAAGAGTATCATTAGTGGAGATTTGAGGAAGGCAGTTGATGGCTTCATCATCAATGGAGGGGAGTATGCATTTAAGATGTTGCTAAAATAATGGAGGATAGGCAATGAACCGGTTGGGCCTCTGGAGTGTTTATGCTCGTGGCTACCGTTTGCATTCGCATTTTCCTCATGTTGGGATGGAAGTTTATGGTTACGTCGCCCTACTACTGAGTTGAGTGCGTGGCGCGACACTGTGAGCTGTGAATTTCGTGTGAAATGCTTTTACATCTGCCCATGGTTGTTTGGAGCATTAACTGCATATTAGGAGCAATGGCGGCTAGCTGTGTCGCAGAAATGACCGGTGTTCGCCTTATACAGAAATGTGTGGCTGCTAGTCTTCTGGTGACTGCCGCTTCCATCGACAATGACATGTATTTCTGTGGAGGATTTTTGTGTTGGTATTCTGGCGACGGCATTATGTACAGTGAAATGGTTTTACTATCTGTCCGCGGTTGTTTGTGGCTTGAACTGAGAACTGTATGTTCGGAAAAATGGCGAAGCTGGCTCAGGGTTGCCACTTTTCTTTGACTGAAAAAATCTAGAAACGGAACAAACAACACCCAGAAATATATAGACTGTGTATGTGAATATCTAGAAAAACATCCGGATTGGAAAATGACTGCCGTTTCCATCAAAGATGAACTGTATGTTTCTTGGAGGATTTGTGTGTTGACATTATGGCGGCTGCATTATGGTCATTATGCACAGGGAAATGCTTTTACTATCTGTCCGCGGTTGTTCGTGGCGTGAACTGCATGTTCGGGAGAAGTGGCTTAGCGGGCTAGTTTTGCCATATGCAGTAATGTGTGACTGCTGGTTTTCTAGGGACTGCAGTTTCCATCGAGGATGAACTGTGTGTTTCGTGGGGGACTTTTGTGTTGACATTTTGTGTACCTGTGCGGGCTGTTGGTTGTCGAGACTCCTGTCTTTTCCACTTTTCATATGGGGCAATGAGGAGCATTTTGTGTGATATTCACTGGCACAGGAACGGAGCATAATGGGGACGACCCGTTGCTATGAAGTTGGAACCGCGACTAACTAACTAGTAACAATCAAGTGTAACAGTCACGTGTAACAGTCAAGTGTAAAAGTCAAATATAACAGTCAAGTGTAACAATCAAGTGTAGCAGTCAGGTGTAACAGTCAAATGTAACAGTCAAGTGTAAAAGTCAAGGGTAAAAGTCAAATCTAACAGTAAAGTGTAACAGTCAATTGTAACCGTCAAATCTAGCAGTCAAGTGTAACAATCAAGTGCAACAGTCGTTAGTTAGTTAGTTAGTTAGTTAGTCGCAGTTCCAACTTCACAGCAACAGTCGTGTAACAGTTAAGTGTAACAGTCAAGTGTAACAATCAAGTGCAACAGTCGTGTAACAGTCAAGTGTAACAGTCAAGTGTAACAATCAAGTGCAACAGTCAAATCTAACAGTTAAGTGTAACAATCAAGTTTTTTTTTTTTTTTTTTGCGCTCGCTCGCTTTGGACTCAAACGTAGTCCATACACACTATTTTATAGTAGTGATGGGATGAAGTTTGTATGTGGGTTAGCTTTCCCTATTAACGGTGTTCCTCGCCATAGAGCGAACCCACTCCGACTTCAGAGGTACTTGTAATTTACGTCCCCTAAGTCATGGACGACAGGTCAACATTTTAGTCCAGCTGTCCGGTATAGGGGATGAACCGCTAGCCTCGGCATCAGCACCCTGAATGTTTAAGAGCACCGTTCTTATCCATTCGGCCTTGCGGACCAGCTAACAACAGTCAAGTGTAACAGTCAAGTGTAACAGTCGAGTGTAACAGTCAAATCTAACAATCAAGTGTAACAGTCTAATCTAACAGTCAAGTGTAACAGTCAAGTATAACAGTCAAGTGTAACAGTCATATGTATCAGCCAAGTGTAAAAGCCAAGTGTAACAGTCAAATCTAACAATCATGTGTAACAGTCAAGTGTAACAGTCATGTGTAACAGTCAAGTGTAACAGCTAAGTGTAACAATCAGGTGTAAAAGTCAAGTGTAACAGTCAATTGTAACCGTCAAATTTAACAGTCAAGTGTAACAGTCAATTGTAACAGTGATGTGTAACAGTCAAGTGTAAAAGTCAAGTGTAACAGTCATGTGTAACAGCCAAGTGGATAATTCAACTGTATCAGTCAAATCTAACAGTCCAGTGTAACAGTCAAGTGTAACAGTCTTAAATCCAATCCATCTATAGTTTGTGGATCACTGTGGTGAAGTAGTCAAGCCGTCTGCCTCGTACTCCGAAGGTTGTGGGTTCGATTCGGGGCTAGTCTTTCGTTTCACGGGTGCAATTTTCTTGCAGACCCCTCAGGGGGTGGGGGGGGGGGTCGTCGCTGGAGCTACAGAGTTCGTGCTTTGTGCGACGCTTTCGCAACCTTGCGGAAAGAGACCGAGCCATACGAGATCAAATCCAACACCATGGATAAATAGGCCAGATACCGAGCGTGTGAGACGTCAGATGGTGCGTGTTGGTGGGTGGGAATAACCATGTGTTCACGTGCATCCATTATGAACGAACATCTACCGCGCAAATTGGTATGATTAGTCACGTTCGTTATCGCTATGGGTTGCCGTTATTGTGCATTTTTTTGAAGCACAGTATAACAACCTATCGTCTGTCATGGCGGCCAGGTGCCAGTAATTTAGTACGTGCTTTAATAAACTAGTCTTCTTCAGTACCGTATTCCTAAAAACAGTCGCTTAAAAAAGTCGCTTAAAAGTCGACAGGGTCGACTTCATTGCACCGGGTGTTAACCCATATGGCTCGGTCTCTTTCCGCAGCGCGGAAAGCGTCGCACGAAGCATGAACTCCGTAGCTCTAGCGACGATCCACAGGAGTCTCCGAAAAAATTAACTCGTGAACCGAAGGACGCTGCCCGGAATCGAACCTACAATCTTCGGAGCCCGAGTTAAACGGCTTGTCCACTTCGCCACGAAGACATCCCCACGAAGACATTAAAAACAGTGTATTATCTTGGTGAATGTAAACACATAAGCCACATTAAAAACAGTGTATTATCTTGGTGAATGTAAACACATAAGCCACAAACAATAATGTTACACAATGTATTGCCTGGCATATTTGTCTGCATCTCGTCATGCACATACTGCATAAATCACACAATATAAAGTATCTAGATAAATCCTTCAAGCTGAAATATACACATATTCGCACAGTAATGTCTATTGTCTACCACAGTAATTTTAAGCTGACTATCATGTCTTTCTGTTTGCACAAAACTGGCCTATGCGGATTAATCATGATGGCTTCTGCGATCTTTAACAAGCGACTATTTTGTGTGTTAAACAACACGCGAAACGCATTGTCTCTATCAATCATGTGGCCGGTTTCCAAAATGGTCCGTCCAATCGGTGACGCAGAAGTTTGTGGAGTGTCCGTTCAGCCAGGTCCCCATCACATCATCTTTGTGTATTAACATGTCAATCCAATTGAGTATGTGTTCGACCACCATGTTGTTTAACTGTGTCTCTGTTCTGCCGATGTAAGTAAACTGGCATATAATATGAAGCGAATAAATGAATAATACTTAAGCTGAAATACGTAAAACACATAGTCACAGGTTTTGTTCGAATGCAGAACATCTGTTATTCCCACGGCAATTCAAGTTTACGGCGAACTCTCTCTGTTAGCACAAAACCGGATAGAACCGCCTTACCGTTAACGCCACAATATATTTGCGCAGTCGTTTATTGTTTGTCGAAAATAGTATACGAAATTCTTTTTCTTTGTTCACTCTATGACCGCATTTTATTAGTTGTTGGGGAATCGACAATAACGGTGTTTTATAGCCTTTCGACTGCACACGGATACGTGAAGATTGATTGACTCTCTTATGGTGCCACATGCCGCGAAATATGTCAGGCAATAAATTGTGCAACATACTGAATTATTTTTGGATATATTTGTTTGTTCTATTTTCCCTGCAGTGGGTTTTAAATACTCTTCTGTACCACGAATGTTCAAATGCGGTTATGGGATTTTCATCTGGGTTGTTCAATTTACAGGTTTCAAATCCGTACGTTTTCACACGAAATATGTATGCTTTTACTATACTGACTATTTCTGTTCTGTCTGATTTTGGCGTTCGCTCGCTTTGAAATCAAGCGTAGTGCATACATGTCATACACGGTGTATTTTTAATGACTGTGAGGTTTTTGAAAATAGTGCCGTTCCAAGTTTTGTAATTACCTTTTATGTTGCATGAACTCTACAGAGGGTGAATACAAAACTTGGAATAGCAATATTTTCAAAAACCCCACAGTCATTAAAAATACACCCTACACTTCTAGTGCACTAGACTGATTCTTGCGTGTGGATACGCTTTCCCTATTACCAGTGTCCCTCGCCATCTGGCGAACCCACTCCTACTTCTGAAGATCTTGTAATTTACTTCACTTCCCCAATTCAAGGACGAGAGGTAGGGGTTGAACCAGCTAACTCGGCATCGACACACCGGAAGTTTAAGAGCCAACGCTCTTATCCATTCGGCCATGCTGCCCTCCCTTTGTATCTGATAAAATCTATAACGGCTTTATTTGCTTTGTTTTCGTAGAACATTTTTGTTATTTTAACTGATGTCACCACATTCCCAGCGTCAGTCTGCCTGCGGTGAAGGTGGATACTCAAAACTGTCCGTTGTCTGTCATTTCTCACCTTGGATATATTGATTCAACGCCGAAGGATAATAATTTATATATTGCCACATGTGACCTCCCCTTTAGACAGAAGGCGACATATCGTATTACTATGGTCGTCGTGTAATTTGCTTTGTTTCGTGATATTTCCCGCAATTTTATTTTTCAGTGCATGGTGATTCACAACATAATCATCATCATCATGTGCCATTCCGGTAAGCGTGGGCGGTCATGTCTCGCCATTTCACTCGATCGCCGGAGTCGTGGATCAGCCCAATGTTCTTGTCTCGACCATGCCACGAAGTCAAGCCACCCAAGTATTTACTTCTCTCCCTTCCTCTTGTTCTCTTCCCCTCAATCTTGCAAGTTGTCACCAAGTTCTCCAATTTATTTCTTCTCATAATGATAATGTGACCAAAAAATGTTGACTGTCAACGTCTAATTTCTCTAATCAGTTTAGGATTTTCAATTGTTTCTTGTAGGACTTGGTCATCGAACAAGTAGAGAGACAGGTGAAGATATGTGTACGTAAAAGTGGAGATGCAGGAGACGATATGAGTTGTTAGAGTTAATGTACTGTTGATGCAGTAAAATTAGAGATGCAGGAGACGATATTAGTTGGTAGAGTTAATGTACTGTTGATGCAGTAAAAGTGGAGATGCAGGAGGCGATATGAGTTGGTAGAGTTAATGTACTGTTGATGCAGTAAAATTAGAGATACAGAAGGCGATATGAGTTGGTAGAGTTAATGTACTGTTGATGCAGTAAAAGTGGAGATGCAGGAGACGATATTAGTTAGTAGAGTTAATGTACTGTTGATGCAGTAAAAGCGGAGATGCAGAAGACGATCTGAGTAAGTAGAGTTAATGTACTGTTGATGCAGTAAAATTAGAGATGCAGAAGACGATCTGTGTAAGTAGAGTTAATGTACTGTTGATGCAGTAAAAGCGGAGATGCAGAAGACGATCTGAGTTGGTAGAGTTAATGTACTGTTGATGCAGTAAAATTAGAGATGCAGAAGACGATCTGAGTTGGTAGAGTTAATGTACTGTTGATGCAGTAAAATTAGAGATGCAGAAGACGATATTAGTTGGTAGAGTTAATGTACTGTTGATGCAGTAAAATTAGAGATGCAGAAGACGATCTGAGTTGGTAGAGTTAATGTACTGTTGATGCAGTAAAATTAGAGATGCAGAAGACGATATTAGTTGGTAGAGTTAATGTACTGTTGATGCAGTAAAATTAGAGATGCAGAAGACGATATTAGTTGGTAGAGTTAATGTACTGTTGATGCAGTAAAAT
>OY992897.1:18819937-18829937 GCA_963921405.1 Cepaea hortensis
AAAAAAATAGCGATAGGCTAATGTTCTAGTTTCATTAGCCTGTTTCAGGCAGTCGTCGTTAGTTACTCTGGCAGTCCAGGGAATTCGTAACATTCGTCTCAGGAACCATATCTCTGTTGCTTCTAATTTCTTCTTAATTTGTTCATTTACATTCCAAGATTCGCTGCCATACAGCAAAACTGGTTCTACATAGCATTTAAGCACTCTCTTTCTTACATTCAGTGATAGTGACTTATTGCGTAAGATACTCTTCATTTTCTGAAATGCGGCTTTTGCCTGCCCTATTCTGCTCCTAATCTCTGTTGTACATCTTCCATCTGATGTTATTAATGCCCCTAGGTATCTAAAATTATCCACTTGGTTAAGGATTTTCCCTTCTATTTCTGTCACTTTTTGTTGTCACCATTTTCTTTGATATTACCATTGTTACTGTTTTCTTGATATTCAAGGAGAGTCCTTTCCTTGCACTCTCTGTTACTACAACGTCTAATAATTGCTGTAGGTCTGTTGAATTATCCGCCACCAATACTGTGTCATCTGCATAGCGTATGTTATTTATATTATAACATCCAACTAGTATTCCTGGCATCTCTTTGATCTCTCGCATTATTACTTCGCTATACAGGGAGAAAAGATCTGGTGACAAGATTCACCCATGTCGTACTCCTAGCTTTATCTGTTCGTAACTACCCTCTTTATTTCCCATTTTAATTGCTGCTACTTGGTTCCAGTAAACATTCTTTATTATTCTTAAATCTTTTCCATAAGTGTTGATATCTTCCAACATTTTAATCAGTTCATCATGTTTTACTTTATCAAATGCCTTAGTATAATCTATGAAGCACAAATATATGTCTCTCTGTTTCTCTATTGATCTTTCTATTAGTGTCCGTAATGTATAAATTGCATTGTTTGTGCCCTTTCCTTCCACAAATCCATACTGTTCTTCACTAATTTCCATTTTTATTTTCTTTTTGGTTCTTCTCATTATGATTCTGAGTAGAATCTTAGTGATATGGTTTATAAGGTTAATTGTACGAAAATCTTCACAATCAATTGCTCCTGGTCTTTTTGGTATAGCTATAAATACAGATTTCAGCATATCACTGGGTAAATATCCACTGCTGTAAATATCATTCAACATTTTGGTTAATATATCTACTCCAAATTCTCCCAATACTTCTAATTCTTCTATTGTGATTTCATCTGGCCCAGCTGTTTTTCCTTTCTTCATACGTTTCATAGCGTCAGCGACTTCTTCTTTCATAATAGGTGGACCTTCTAAGTTACTATCTTCTGTTAATTCTTCCCTTTCTCCATCATATAATTCTCTTATATACTCATTCCACCTGTTCATTATAGCACCTTCCTCTAATAATATCTTTCCTGTTTTTGATTTCAAACACCCTGTATTTATTCTTATTTTACTTCCTGTTAGCTCACTGATTTGTCTGTGCATATTTTTTGTATCTTTAATGGAATTTAATTCAATTTTATTTGCATTGCTCGTTTAACCAACGTTCTTTAGCCTTCCCACATTTATCTTTTATTTCTTTATTTATCTTAGCGTATTCTTGTTTGTCATTTTTACTCTGTTTTCTTTTGTCCATTAGTTTTATGATTTCTTCATTCATCCATTTTTTCTTAGCTATTTTGCCTCTCTCTGGTAATACTTCTTTGCTAGTTTGATGAATGGAGTCCCTTAACATTTCCCATTGTTCATTAATACTCTGTATTTTAGCTATTGCGTTGTACTTATTTTTCACAGTCACTCTGTATTGTGTTTGCATTTCTTTATCTATTTTCAGAACCTCTTTATTAAGTCTCATGTTCTTAACCATTTTTTCCCTCTCTTTAATCTTACTTTTATTTGTCCACATAGTGGTACATGATCACTATTACAGTCAGCACCAGGCATTGTCTTTACATTAATTAAAGCATTTCTAAATCTTTTATTAATTAGTATGTAGTCAATTTGGTTGCGTATTTTCTTATCAGGGCTTTTCCATGTGTACAGTCGTCTTTTATGGTGTTTAAACCATGTTTCCAATTATCATATCATTGATATTTGCCTATTCTATTAGCTTTTCCTCTCTTTCATTTCTTGTACCTAAACCATAATTCCCCACTACATCCTCTATTTTTCCCTTTCCTACTTTTGCATTATAATCACCAAGTATTATTTTTATTTCTTGTGATCCAATTTGAGCCATCACCATTTCTATTTCGTCGTAAAAGTGTTGTATTTCTTCATCACTACTGCTTGTTGTTGGTGCATATACTTGTTGTCACTTGTTTACCCTGGAGGAATGTGGAATCAACAAGCACATCTTCAACTTTATTCTCTGTTGGGATTATTGACTGACTTCTGTCTACACTCCTCCCTTCTGTCTTCCCTTCCATATATCTATTTCTTTCACTCTCTCTCTCTCTCTCTTTCATAACATACCCTGACAACAGTTCCTTTCAACGATAAATAAAAGATTTATTAATAAAAACTATGTCTGGAGTATGTATTGAAGGTGTATCTGTAGTTGGTAGTGTCTGCTAAGGTGACTGCAAGATAGGACATTTAGATGTTAGTCTTCGTAATCTTCTCCGGCATATTTAAAAGGCCAAAACATCAGATATCAAACACAGAATTAGAACATTCTCACCCGTTATGATCCGTTCAGCTTGAGTCTTGACTTAATCCAATTCTTGAAAAAAACAAACAATTGTTCACCACAGTAACGCCGTACAGTAATGTGATCACGGTAAGTCCTTTCCGTAGACAGATTTTTCCGTTTTATGTTGTTATAATCCATCAGTGAAAACACCTCACACCTGTCCACAGTTATTTAACCGTTCTCTGAATATAGGTACACTGGTCTAGGGTTCTTCCCTGTTTCGTTTAGGTGATTACTCAATGACAATGTTTTATCCTATTTTCTATGCTTGAATAAAGTTCCTTCTCTAAGGTTCACCAAAACCTGTTTTTTTTGACATTCGTTAAGTCACCCCCTTTGCATTTGCTATAGTGACATACTTTCACTGCACCTGTGAAGTGCCTGATTAAATTAAAAGGTCTTTCCTGTATTATCAACCCTGCTTTCTCTGTACAAGAGATGTACTGGTTGATCTTCTTTGATAGGTCAGGCTGTGTAGTAGAACCTGGGTAATAAACATTAAATCAGGTGATTTAAGTCTGCCTCATATCCCTGTCTATGTGATTATCTTTCTCCAGCCGTAATGAAACAGCCTCCGAAAGAATACTCTGACATAAACAGCAGAATTCACTAAAGTATAAACTATTCACTAAATAGAAAGCAATAGTAAACCCTACGCACAACCACATATTTCCCTATGCTAATATTACTCTAATATTAGTGTTACCTTATATATCTAGAATTAATGATACTCCAAGCATTGAAATCTATTAGCACACAATCACTTCTATCCCATTTCCCGGGATGATTTCTTTGCTATTTTCAGGAGACATAAATCCAGTTTGCCGTCCCTTTAGGTAGCACACACTAACACAACAATCCCAGTTGCTACTATTTATATTGGGCCTTCCGTTCTTCGTTAGTGTTTGATGTCCATACATCAACAATCGCCTTTTCCGTTCCCGTAACATCAAAAGTTCAGTGAAATCACGTATACGTCCGGGCGCTCCGTGCTCCGGTCCGCTCCGTCTCTACGCTGTTTCCCTGTATTCTCCGACGCTGGTACCTCAAAGTGTCCAAACCCTTTGATCACCGTCTCCCGCTGCGTTTTTCCCGTGTCGAAGTTTCCCCCAGCGTGATCGTGCCGTTTCCCGTCCGGTCAGATCGTCAAGCAATGAACTTTACGAACCCCTGTATCCTATTTTCATATTTGTCGGTCAATGATCTTTTATTCGTCCTCATCTCAGAATGAAGTACACACTGGTTAACCCTCCTCCTTCCTTGTATTTTGATATGTAAGTTATCAAGGAATCACTAAACTGCAGTTTTTTTCCGTGACATAGGCCCCCTCTTAAGAGAGTTGACCGCGTCGACTCTTCATCCCTGTAGTTTTGATTCCTATGATCCTCCAACTTATTCCTCTTCCTCTGGAGTTGGATGTCTAGATATGAAAATCCGCTCCTACATTCTCCTTACCATTGATGTATTCCACTGTGAAGTCCTGTTGCAGCTACAACGTCCATCACATCCACCGTGCGTTGAGCTTCTGCGAAGTAGCTATGAACATCACGTGTTGATGATATGATTGGATCCTCACATGGATCAACACCTCATCCAGTAGGCGACTTCATATGCACCCTACCATACTACTCATGACTGAAACTAGTGTTGGCTCATCGCACCTGTACGTTCAGTCGACCTCCTTTCCACTGGCGTAAGCGATGGCTCACAATACAGACGGATCGTCCCATCCTGATTGTAACACTGCTTCCATGTCCTCTTGGTTTCCCCCGGCTTTGCCTCTGGGGATGTTCCGCCTCGTCCTCGTTGGACCGAGTCGTCTTTCCCAAATCTCCTGGACTTTTGCTTCCAGGACCATCTTGGGCGATATTGTATCTGGTCAGCCAGTCTTCGGTTGGAGTTCTGGGTATTCCGCGTCTTTTCCGCCGTTACCCACCCCTTTTGAACTTGGTTACTGGGGAAAGTTTCCCTCTTGTCCTTTCCCTGACGTGTGATTTCCCTACTCCCTCCGTTGGGTAAATCTGACCTATCACGTACTGTCCCATAGGCTCTCCTATGTTGTACTGGTCTTCGTCTGGACTGGTAACTTTTGTCCCAATGGCTGCCATCACCATTAAGTGCGAAGCTTTGCTCCCGGATCTCTCCTCATATTTCCTAATGAGATGTCTAGGGAGATTTTTCTGCTCTTCCCCGATCCGTATTTTGTAGATGTTCTTGGACACCACCTTTTCCACAGGATAAGGTCCTTTCCATCCTACTTGGAGTATATTGGTCTCTGCTGGACCCCACACTTCCACTTTGTCTTCCACTTTAAGAGCTATGTTACTCTTAGTCCGCTTGTTGGGTGGTGCGTTCTGGCACTCCGAACAAGACTTCAACCACCGGCGTACATCTCCGGTCATTCCTGGCCAGCAATAATGGCCGGAAATTTGCTGCAAGGTCTCTCTGACACCCATATGTCGATTCTCGCCTATGATGTGTCCACTCTGAAGAATGTGAGGACGGTGGGTCTCTGGAACCACCCACTGCTCGTGCAGGTTATCTCCCCTCCCAGCTCTCCGATAGAGTAGTCGATTCTTCAGAAAGTACTGTCCCCGTTCTGGTGGCTCAGCACTTCTTTGCAGCTTACTGTAGCAAGGACGCAACGTAGTATCCTTCCTCTGGGCAGTATGCAATTCTCCTATCCCTGAGTTGTCGCATAGTGTCTCTGCCTCTTTTTCCTTCCCGTGAGATCCACTGACTACTGTTCCTTTGTGGGCTGGCTGGTTGGGCATTCCCAAAAAGACATATTTCGTGCCAATGATCATGGGAAATAAGGAGTCAGATAATACAGCAGCTGGAATAATCCCCGTGACGTACCTGGATTTAATCTCCACCTTGGCGATTGGCAGCGTCATGGTAACAGCACTCCTCATTGCCGGCTGTATCTCTATGGTCTCCCCTGTAAGTTGGTCTGGGCTTACCAAGCTGGCGTCCACCACCGCTTCCCCATCCAAACCTGTATCGTAGAGACAAGTAACCTGCTGGCCATTGATTCAATCAGTTCGACCACAGGTGGTCTCTCTTGGTCCTGAGTGTCTTTCATCTCCTTGACCGTTTCCATGCCTTCCTCTTTTGATTCCTCGAGGTTGGTTATGCAACTGGCGTCTTCTGCCTTGCATCTGCAGTCCACAGTATTATGTGTTTTCGACCGGCAGTGTGTGCACCATGTTCCCTTCCTAGGTTTCCGTGTGTCCTTTTTGTTCCTTTCTCCTTCGCCGACCTCAGCCTTGTCTGTGATCACCGTCGTAGGAATCACTTTGCATGCTGCAAAGTAAGAACTTTTAGGTTTCGATCTGCAGTCCTTCGTATTATGAGATGGCACCTTGCAGATTGAACACCACTTCTCGGACTACTTCCGTTTCGCTGGAGAATTCGAGGTGTTCTGGTTTCCTTCCTTCACCTTCTCTGAACTCTCCTCTGTGTGCTTTATATAAGGTTCCACTTTTTCTCCTTCCCAGTTTTTAGGTTTCTTTTTCTCTTGTTTCTCCTGACCTTTGGTTTGTATACTGAGTTCCGCAGCCTCCCCATGTACCTCTACGAATCGTTCCGCCAGCTTATTCACAACATCAATCCGTTCCGCCCCTTGTTCTCCCAAGAAGGTTCTGAGAGGTTTCGACATTTGCTTTCGCATCTGATCGACCACCATCATCTCTTCGAGACTCTCATAATCCCTCTTGAATTCTGCCAAGTCCATCCATTTCTGGAGATAGGATTTCAGCCTCAGACTGTAGGCGGCGAATAGTTCTCCCGGCTCTCTTCTAGACGATCTAAACTTCTTCCTATACGTTTGTGCTGTGACTTCATAATGTTTCATCAAAGCGGCTTTTAATTCCTCGTACTGATTTTCCTGTCCTGGTGGTAGGCGTGTGTAGACCTCGTACCCTGAACCACGTAAAGCCTGGGATAATTTAAGAGCCCATCGGGTTCTATTCAGTCCCATAGCGACTGCCATAGCCTCGAACCGATCCAAAAACTGGTATATCTTCTCTTTACTTTCATCAAAGACCGCCAAGGGAAACTTCATGGCATGGTAACCCTGTCCACTCATGTTGAGTAAACCCTGGGAAAATGATCCTCTTTCTGTCCCGTCAGTTTCTCCCTTCGTTTGTGTCTTGAGCTCCAGTTCTCGCATGCGGTATTCATGTTCCCTTATCTTGTTGGCTTCCTCTGCTTGCAACCTCTTGTTGTCCTGTTCCAGTCCCAGTCTCCTGGTCTCCTGGTCCAGTTTCTTGGCCTCCTGTTCCATTTCCATTCGTTTGGTCTCCTGTTCCATTCGCTTGGCCTCCTGTTCCATTTCCATTCGTTTGGTCTCCACCTCTATTCTTCTCACTTCCAACTCGGCCTTTCGATCTTCTCTTTCCGCTTGACGAATTTCCCTCTCTCGTTCCTGTATGTAATCAGTTAGTTCCGAACCAGCTAAACCAATTTCCTCCCCGTTGGCCCTCAGTTCGGCTGTAGTTACTTTAGGAGTTGCCATAGTTAAAGCAGGTAAGTCAGCAAGTTGAGTACAGACACCTCAAAGCAATAAAGAAGTCCTTCATATAAACAGCTAATCTACCTAGAACATATATCATTTATCTATGTCTATCTAATATAATTAATCTACAACTCCACACAGTACATCACAACCACTCTCTCATCCACAAGAGGCGATATAGGATAAAGACTTATGTAGACGTGTGACCGTGTGACTAGGTATGTAATGTGTCTTACCACCTATCCACATTCACCCTGTCTGGAACTTTCTCACTGTAAAGTCACCAGCATTAATTAAATGTTTCTTCCATAAATGTAATGGCACCATATATCCAATGGACGTCCTTCCATTAAAAGTCATCAATGTATACTTATATTTATTCCAATCAGTATGTCCCAACATGCAGGTACTCCGCTATGCCTGTGCCAATATGCAGGTACCCCTCTATGCATATGCCCTGTTATGCCTCCAGGTCATATGGGTATTATCTTGTACCCCGCTCGCTCCACCAATTATGTCACTTGTTTACCCGGGAGGAATGTGGAATCAACAAGCACATCTTCAACTTTATTCTCTGTTGGGATTATTGACTGACTTCTGTCTACACTCCTCCCTTCTGTCTTCCCTTCCATATATCTATTTCTTTCACTCTCTCTCTCTCTCTCTCTCTCTCTCTCTCTCTCTCTCTCTCTCTCTCTCTCTCTCTCTCTCTCTCTCTCTTTCATAACATACCCTGACAACAGTTCCTTTCAACGATAAATAAAAGATTTATTAATAAAAACTATGTCTGGAGTATGTATTGAAGGTGTATCTGTAGTTGGTAGTGTCTGCTAAGGTGACTGCAAGATAGGACATTTAGATGTTAGTCTTCGTAATCTTCTCCGGCATATTCAAAAGGCCAAAACATCAGATATCAAACACAGAATTAGCACGTTCTCACCCGGTATGATCCGTTCAGCTTGAGTCTTGACTTAATCCAATTCTTGAAAAAACAAACAATTGTTCACCACAGTAACACCGTACAGTAATGTGATCACGGTAAGTCCTTTCCGTAGACAGATTTTTCCGTTTTATGTTGTTATAATCCATCAGTGTAAACACCTCACACCTGTCCACAGTTATTTAACCGTTCTCTGAATATAGGTACACTGGTCTAGGGTTCTTCCCTGTTTCGTTTAGGTGATTACTCAATGACAATGTTTTATCCTATTTTCTATGCTTGAATAAAGTTCCTTCTCTAAGGTTCACCAAAACCTGTTTTTTTGACATTCGTTAAGTCACCCCCTTTGCATTTGCTATAGTGACATACTTTCACTGCACCTGTGAAGTGCCTGATTAAATTAAAAGGTCTTTCCTGTATTATCAACCCTGCTTTCTCTGTACAAGAGATGTACTGGTTGATCTTCTTTGATAGGTCAGGCTGTGTAGTAGAACCTGGGTAATAAACATTAAATCAGGTGATTTAAGTCTGCCTCATATCCCTGTCTATGTGATTATCTTTCTCCAGCCGTAATGAAACAGCCTCCGAAAGAATACTCTGACATAAACAGCAGAATTCACTAAAGTATAAACTATTCACTAAATAGAAAGCAATAGTAAACCCTACGCACAACCACATATTTCCCTATGCTAATATTACTCTAATATTAGTGTTACCTTATATATCTAGAATTAATGATACTCCAAGCATTGAAATCTATTAGCACACAATCACTTCTATCCCATTTCCCGGGATGATTTCTTTGCTATTTTCAGGAGACATAAATCCAGTTAGGTAGCACACACTAACACAACAATCCCAGTTGCTACTATTTATATTGGGCCTTCCGTTCTTCGTTAGTGTTTGATGTCCATACATCAACAATCGCCTTTTCCGTTCCCGTAACATCAAAAGTTCAGTGAAATCACGTATACGTCCGGGCGCTCCGTGCTCCGGTCCGCTCCGTCTCTACGCTGTTTCCCTGTATTCTCCGACGCTGGTACCTCAAAGTGTCCAAACCCTTTGATCACCGTCTCCCGCTGCGTTTTTTCCGTGTCGAAGTTTCCCCCAGCGTGATCGTGCCGTTTCCCGTCCGGTCAGATCGTCAAGCAATGAACTTTACGAACCCCTGTATCCTATTTTCATATTTGTCGGTCAATGATCTTTTATTCGTCCTCATCTCAGAATGAAGTACACACTGGTTAACCCTCCTCCTTCCTTGTATTTTGATATGTAAGTTATCAAGGAATCACTAAACTGCAGTTTTTTCCGTGACACTTGTATAATATATCTATCTATTGGTTTGCCTTTGATTTTTACCATAATAACTCTATCTGAAATACACCAGTATCAATTCATTGACTTGGCTGTTTTTTCGTCTAATATTATTACTACCCCTTTTTCATGTGTATCCCCTCCAGAATAAATTATTGTGTGATTGTCAGCTATAATTTTGCCTGATCCCTTCCATCTCATCTCACTAACGCCTAGTATATTCATTTTCATGCTAACCATCTCTCTTAGAACATTGGTCAACTTTCCTAGCTCATTTAATGTCCTAATATTCCATGTTCCTACTCTAAATTTATTTTAGTTATGATTTTGCCATCAGTAGCTGGATGACGGTCTGGTGTCACCTGTGGCTCATGACTATCCCTACCGGACGAGGATGTCCTAAGACAGCCATTAACGTCCTTCACTAACTTTGATATATGTTTTTGCCATGAAGTCTTGGGAAGATAATGTGGTGGTTTCCCCTTGCCTTCCACATTCACATGGTGGTCTTTTCACCTCTGCCTTTGACAGCCATTTCCGACTGTAAGGACAAGTGAG
>OY992897.1:18832437-19169937 GCA_963921405.1 Cepaea hortensis
AATCAACTCCAGATTGCTTGTTTTGGCAATTTTAGTCCAGTAGCTTGCCATTGACCAATAATGAGAGAAATTAAAGCGAGACATGGAATACGAGCTATATGTCAATATAAGAGACTAGGGCGCAATTAGTACCAGATGAGGAACTTCGGATTTTGTATATACTCCATTGCTTACACCTGTCATGACAGATGCATTGTCAGTGCTGAGTGCAACTAGTCTTTGCAACTCAAGTCCATTCTTGTTTAAACAATTTTTTAACGCATAGCATATTGCCTGTGCGTTGCAGCCACTCAGTTCAACTAAATTTAAGTAAGTAACCACAAACTACTTTCTTGTCTCTGAATAGTACCTAATAGCTACTCCAAGTAGCTTAGTTTCAGAAATGTCATTGCTCTCATCAATCAATAAGCTGCATTTACTTTTGCCAATATCAGCTGTCAAGTCTGTTGTGAAATATGGTGAAAAGTACATTTGAAATAACTGCTCTGCACTTAGTTCTCCTAAGCTTAAAGTTCTTGCAACCTTTGCTGTCACCAAAGTGTACCTGGCTGAGTTCACTTAAATGGTCAACAACGCGAAGCGAACAATGACCAGCTATGAACAAACTCATGCATCCTTCTGTTTCTTTGACATCATCTTTCTGTTTATCAAATGCAATTGTTGTTTGCCTTTGTGTACTGAATGGCTGTTCGGCTTTCTGATGTTTCGTTGTATTCTTGTGCCTCTCAATATCATTTAACTTAACTGCAACTGAACATTTGCAATATTTGCAAAATCACTTAGTTTTATCCCCATCTATTTTTAACAACCATTTTTGAAATCTCTTGTCACTGAGCCACTGTTCTCTGAAATGTTGACAATATTTCTTGCTCATGGTGAAACACAAATAAGCTTAAATGAAAGGATAATGTAGACACCACAAAATTATGAACTCGATTACAAGCTAATGTATTGACGTTTGGACTTGTCTGCAAGATGGTGTTCGCTTTCAGCTAAATCGTATTAAAGGGAGTTAAATTAGTTGAATATTGCTCGGTAACGTACTAAGACTGTTTTACTCCCTCGCTTCAGTTCAAATTCGGCTTTTTAGTGTTCCCAAAATGATTTTTAAAGTAATTTTTACCCAACCCCCCAAAAAAAGCACAAAAAAGCACCCCAAAAAATTTGTGAAGCACTAAATTTACGCGGCCGCGCTAAAAGCAAAATTTTCGCACTAAATGGCTTGAAAAAGCACTAAATTTAGTGCGAAAAGAACTAAAATGGCAACACTGTACGTGCTTTGCTGTCTGCGACGCCAAACCACATGTGCACATGGCTGATTCGCCAATCTTGAATCTTGTATACATGTGGTTGCGTAATCTATTGTGTCCTGTTCTGAGGGGCAGAATAATGACTTGTTCTGGTCTGTCTATAACGTGGTAGTCGTCTTGAGTAGGGTTTGGTGGCCTTCTGGCTGATTTGATCATTCTTTTCTTTTGGTGGTATGTAATGGGCACACCAGGTTGTTCTTTTTTTTTGCTCCTTACTCAGATAATCGATCAGCTCTGTCGTTTCCGGGTACTCCACAGTGGGATGGTGTCCACTGTATGGTGACCTTATGCTGAATAAGTTCAGAAAGTAGTGTTCTTAGAACGGGCAATTTCCCAGACAGGAGCGCCTCTATTACGGATTTTGCATCTGTCAATATTACCACAGGTTGTGTGCCGATGATGAAAAACGTACAACAGTTCTTTCTATTATATCACGGCAACATTGCCGCCCAAATAATTTTTTTTTTTTTTTTTTGGGTTTGGCGGTCATCCCAGACTAGCTGGTTCCCCGCCTCCACTTTTTTTTTGGCGTGGACCCTTAGTCCCACTGTGAGCTGTTGCCCACAGTGGTCCACCGGGCCCACATTTAAAGTGATGTTTATGTGAGGTGGTTTGGATCCCCGGCCCCCGACCAGACCAGGCGCACTACTGTGAGGGGCAGCAAATGCGTCTGATCTTAGCCGAAGGGCCGAGAACGATCATCCCGGCCTCCGACCAGGCCAAGCGCACTACTGTACCGATGATGAAAAACGTACAACAGTTCTTTCTATTATATCACGGCAACATTGCCGCCCAAATAAATTTCAGACTAAAGAGAGACATTTTTCTTTAGTTCAACTATCGACATTTTGGTTTCCATATATCTACATTTTGTATTGTTGAATCTCTAGAGCATTTTATTTTTGATTGTATTCTTATGAGAAATTAATTTCTGAAAAAATATAAATAATTTATAAATTTTATTAAATTACTAACATCACTTGATAAAGATCCTGCTGAGTTTGTTTTTTATTTGCTAAAATCAAATATACAGAGAACTAAATATGTTTAGTAGTTTCCTTATTTTGTTGCCTCCCTTGAGCAATATAAAATCTGTTGGCTTCTTTCCCTTTCCTAAAAGTTTTAAAGTTTTAAGTCTTCTTCTTCTGCTTCTTCTTTCGTTCGCTTGAAACATGTCTACAACTGCAATGTCGTCTCTTGTATGAATCTAACAGTCTTTTTTAGTTCATTCAGCGGTCCATAAAGTTTATCTTCCATTGTTGTCTCTCTAGGCCAGAAGGTTCGCCTGGATATGTTGTAGTTTGGGCAATCCTGGAGTATGTGCTCTGCTGTCTGCGACGCCAAACCACATGTGCACATGGCTGAGTCACCAATCTTGAATTTTGTATACAAGTGGTTGCGTAATCTATTGTGTCCTGTTCTGAGGCGCAGAAGAATGACCTGTTCTGATCTGTCTATAATTTTTAAGTGATTACCGCTTTTCTATCGCTTGAAAAATGCTTTGAGCAATTAATTCAGTTTTATTCCAACTCACAGAAACCATAGAAAATAAAAATCATGCATGTCCTTTGCAGGACGTTGCAATTCTTCTTCTTCTTCTTTCGTTCGCCTGAAATATGTTTATAACTGCAATGTTGTCTCTTGTATGAATCTAACAGTCTTTTTTTAGTGCACTCAGCGGTCCATAGACTTTATCTTCCACTGTTGTCTCTCTAGGCCAGAAGGTTCGCCTGGATATGTTGCACAGTTTATGTCGTAATGTCTGTGGGGGTGGGTAGAGCTATTACTTCACTATGTTTCCTGAGATAAGTTCTGGGTATTGGGATGGGTGTAATCTGTCTACCGACCCCACTCTAGTTTTCCTGGACCCTGTCTTCTCACAATCTTTCAACATAGAGGAGCCAACCACTAGGGCTCAGTTCTGACAATATGACCCAATTCTGGCTTCATCGAATTCATAATGGAACATTTTATTAACTACAATAGTGACTTAGAGAGCAGTTCTAGATTGAATGAGAGAGTATCATAGATATAAAGATCGATGAATATCATTTAGACCAGTGGTTCTCAACCGGTGGGGAATCCCCCCCCCCCAGGGGGGAATTTTAGGGTTTCCAGGGGAGAGGGGGGATGAAGACCATTTCAAGATCGCGTTAATACAAGAACCGATTACTTGATATTGTTTTTTCCCTTCATACTTTACAGTTATGTACGTCTCATCATCCTAAAATTCATTTTATAAAGTAAGAAGACCCACAAATCATGTTTTATGTGGATGTCTAGACTTGTTTTAGTATATGCTATTAAATTTACCTTCCATTTTTACGTATACTGTGTAGGGGTGGGGGATTTTTAGATACGAAATATGAAAGGGGAGGAATGACGTTCTGAAACTACGGTCAAATGGGGGGGGGGGGGGGGGGGGGCACGGGCCAAATTTTTGATAGGAAGGGGGAGATGACGTTCTGAAAATATGGTGAAGGGGGGCACGGGCCAAAAAAAGGTTGAGAACCACTGATTTAGACTGATAGAAAGGATTACAAACTGGGTGTATGCAACGTCATCACAGGGTGTCTATAAAGTTCATGTCCGTATGTAGGTTTATGACGGGTATCTCACCGGCCCTGTGGATCCTCTGTCCGATAGTACAGCCTTGTCAGCTTGAGGTAAATAGGTGCCCGCACTTAGGCAACGATTCGGATCTCCACAGTGGCCAGAGCTGGCTCACAGGCTTCGGTAACTGATGACTAGCTGACTGTCCTGTTCCCCAGACAAGGACGAAGCCTTCTCGCTGGAGCATGGCCGCTCGGTTCTTTATCCACAATGTCATTATTACCTTCGTCATGGTATGGCCCTGCAGTTTATGAGCCACTCTAAATACAGTCACTATACAAGGCTTACCAATGTGGGTATATAGATGGTTAGTTAGTTAGTTAGCCGTGGTTCCAACTTCACGGCAACGGGTCGTCCCCATATTGCTCCGTTCCTGTGCCAGTGAATATCACAAAATGCTCCTCACTGCCCTATGTGAACAATGGAATAGACAGGAGTGTCGGCAATCCAACAGCCCAGACAGGTACACTGTGCATAATGCCGCCGCCAGAATGCCAACACAAAAGTCCTCCATGAAAAATACAGTTCATCGTCGATGAAAACAGCAGTCACCAGAAAGACTTCATTGACCGGGGTCTTATCCCATATGGTTCGGTCTCTTTCTGCAGGGTGACCCACCGAAAGCGCTGCACAAAGCACAAACGCCATAGCTGCAGCGACGACTCCCAGGAGTCTCCTGAAAAATGCATACGTGAACCGAAAAGGCAAACCAGTCAATCCAGCAACAGCCGGCCGTCATCGTTCCGACCATGCAGCTCACGCGAAAAACAATCGCGGACAGATGCAAAAGCATTCCATGCGAAATTCACAGCTCACAGTGTCGCGTTACGCACTCACTCAGTAGCAGGGCGACGGAACCATAGCCTCCTTAGTCGCCTCTTACGACGTGCATGGTAGGCAACAGTGTTACTATTCTTTGCTCCCCCATATGGGCCCCGGCAACACACGGGCGGGGTATATAGATGGTGTTTCGTTGGAGTGGAGTTCAAACCTGGGTGGATTGAGCCGAAGGAGACTTCACACTCCGAAGTCCAGTGAGCTGTTCAAACACAGGGGACACGGCATTATTACTGGCTTTGGTCGTTAGCTCTGTTACACCATCTTATCTTCATCGTAGGCTTCTTACTTGTCACCACTTGAGACTCGACCCTTATTCTAATCAACCTCACAGTATAAGAATTGCCAAGGTTCCTGTCGGGCGTCTTAAAAATTGTGCCGGTGTAATATTGTTCCAAGACTTTCAAATCTCGCAAATCATGAAACAACAGAAAAACACAAGCGGAGAGCGCCATCTTCTTCACAAAAAATACTTTCAGTGATGAAAACGAGTAAGAAAATTGATGATAAAGTCAAATTAACATAGTTACAAATTGCTGTTAGCATGACCAAGAATATAACGTCACGTGTACATGAATGTATACGCTGTATATGCAAATGTAAAAAGACACTGTTTTTGTACATAGTAAACGGGAAAAAAAAAGATTTCCGTGGAGAGGAGAAAAAAACAAAGAAGTAATCTTACGTCTTTTTTTTTCAAGGGTATATTCATATATACCCAGAGAACACGTCAAATGTATATTGTATTTATCTTTATATACTTCTCTTCTCTCTATGTGTATTTATTTGCATCTATGTGCATTCCACTTGTGGAGATGGAAATGAAACGAGGAATGTGTGTTTACATGCACTATGTCATAAATGTCATATTATCATAACTGTATATGAATGTTTTTGTTTCATTAACGCATGTGACATAACACTAACAAACGGCAACGCTCTGTAATATACACAAACAAAGAAACACGCATTGCAACCTTGTAAATATACATTGCTTTGTATGAAATAAACGTTTTAAAAAAAGGAACTTAAGTCTTCTTTGCAGGCCGTTAGAGGGCTATTTGTTATAAATGAAAAGCAATTTGTTGTCTACCATGTCGATTATCGTTTACTCATGATCTTGTGATGTCCACATGTAGAGGCGTTCAACCGAATGACAGCCAGGGACGTGGGACGACGATGGGGCGGTTCTGGCCCCTTTGGGAACCTACCACCCATCTATCCATCCATCATGTGCCATGCTGATAAGCGTGGGCGGTCATGATTCGTCATTTCACTCGATCACCACATGACCTTCAAAAACAACATCCTTAATAATATTAATAATATTCAGCAATTTTGATTGTTTCACGGCATATCTCTCTCTCTCTCTCTCTCTCTCTCTCTCTCTCTCTCTCTCTCTCTCTCTCTCTCTCTCTCTCTCTCTCTCACACACACACACACACACACACACACACACACACACACAAACACAGAAGATACACATATTTGTTTCAATCTAATTGGTAAAATGTGAGAACCAATAAGTGAACAAAAACAAATACTAAAAATGATAGAGGCAGTACTTCGAATATTCCATCAGATGCCACAGGAATCCAAGGAACTGATACAGATGCCATAGAAGAACTAGAACCAGACATACTGAAATCGGGACAAGACGAAATACCAAATGAACTACAATTAAAGCAGCAAGAGAAGTAGGAACAGCATGGCTACATAGACTATTTAACCATGTTTGGATAGAACAATAGACATCACGAGACTGGGCAAGCACCATAATTATCCCAATTAGGAAACACAAAGGCAGTAAAAGAAACTGTACGCAATATAGGGGCATTTCCCTTTTGAGCCATACATGGAAAATATTCTGCAAAATTCTAGAGAAAAGACTACGACCTATAATAGAACCCCAGCTAAGCGAAACACAACTTGGATTTAGGAAAAAGAAAGGATGCACAGATGCCATCTTTGCTCTTAGCCAACTAATAGAAAAATCAATCGAATTTAATTATATACTCTGCTTAACCTTTGTCGACCAAGAAAAGACATTTGACAGAGTAGATAGAAGCAAGCTATGAGAAATCCTTGTGGTGTAAGGTAAAGAGAGAGGGTCAGTACCTCACGGTGAGTGGCAGCCATATCCCAAGGGGTAGACCAGGATCCTGTTTGGTTCCCATCTCTTTACCTAGCTCATGTATGGCTCCACGAATACCGCTTGTGTACGGCGGTGGCCACACCACGGGCAACAGTCTTGGCTGACTGGCTAAACTACATGAGTGAAGTAGGGGTAATATCCTACTAAAGGAATGCCCATCCCTAGTACACAAAGACTGGGACGGTGGAGAAGGCGGATGAATCTAAATAGATCAACAGCTTCGAAAGCGAAACAGCAGAGTGTGTGGCACACATGAGGCGTGTTCAGGACACGATAGTGAACATGGCTGTCCATTGTGGAAGAGATTGGGACCTCACCATGTAATATCCCAAAGACAGCAATGGTAATTCAACACACAAAAAAGCGATACAGATAATTCTTGGCCCCCTGGAGATGAGCCTGTTGTAAATATTCACAGGGAAGAGACAACTCCTATAGTGAATAAGGAAGTGCATAATGACTAATGCATCTCAAATTCTTTTGAAAGGGTGCATTCTGATAATACCTACCTGAAAAGTAGGAGAAGTCTAAGAATTGGTACGTGGAACGTACGCACCTTATATCAAGCAGGGAAGTTTGATAACCTTATTGCAGAGGCAAAAAACATGAATTTAGATATCTTAGGCGTATCTGACACAAGATGGACAGATACAAATTATATAAGGAGAGAAGATTACGTATTCATTAATTCAGGCGATCATCACAAGAGAGGAGTAGGAATTTTAGTAAAACGAGATTTAGAGAAAAATATTAGTGGATTCTTGACTCATAAAGATAGGATGGTACGTCTCAAAATTAAGGCATGACCGTTCAACATAGTAATTCGTCAGACAACTGATTATAGTGATGAACAGCTAGAAGAATATTATGAAAACTAGAAGACCTACAACAAACACTGAAAGTTGTAAAATAATTAGAGGCCTAATTGTCATGGAGACATAAACGCAAAAGTTTGAAAAAATAAATATAAGCAGAGGGCAATATGGTATTGGAAACAGAAACGGCAGAGGAGACCGGCTGATATGCCTACGGGTAATTCTTGACCCCCTGGTGATTTTGCAATAGAAATACTGAACATTTTTTAAATGACATCTACACTAGTGGGTACATTCCTAATCATCATCATAAAGTGCCCTGCCAGCTGGCGTAGGCTTTCATGGCTCTCCACAGATCTCGGTCTTTGGTGTTCTGGATCAATTCTGCTAATGGTATTCCTCCATGCCACCGTCTCAATCCATCCCAGGGGCGTCACTAGGGGGGTGCGGGGGGTGCGGGCCGCACCGGGTGACACCATCAAGGGGTGACACCAAAATAAAAAAATTGCAAATTTGACAAAGCAGACATAGCTCTGTCTAGTCGGGTTTCATAACCGTTCATTGTTAATTTTAGAAATTTTAATGTTAAATAACAAAAATTTAACTTTGTCCGAGTTTGTCGAAGTTCTTTATTTATGTTTTACCTGAAGTATTGAAGTTATATTGTTCAATTTGTTTTCTTTCTTATGTTCTTATTAACTTTTTGACTTATTTTACAAACATTACTATATGCGATTATATATGGTACAGGAACACTCGGAAGAAGACCATGGTGAAAGTCTAGAGCAGTGGTTCTCAACCGGTGGGGAATTCCCCCCCCCCCCCCAGGGGGGAATTTCAGGGTTTCCAGGGGGGGGGGGGGGGTGGAAATGAAGACCATTTCAAGATCGTGTTAATACAAGAACCGATTACTTGACATAGTTTTTCCCTTCATACTTTACAGTTATGTATGTCTCGTCCTTCTAAAATTCATTTTATAAAGTAAGTAGACCCACAAATCATGTTTTATGTGGATGTCTAGACTTGTTTTAGTATATGCTATTACATTTGCCTTCCACTTTTACGTATACTGTGTAGGGGTGAGGGGATTTTTAGATAGGAAATATAAAAGGGGAGGAATGACGTTCTGAAAATACGGTGAAGGGGGGAACGGGCCTAATTTTTGATAGGAAGGGGGGGGGAATGGCGTTCTGAAAATATGGTGAAGGGGGGAATGGGCCAAAAAAGGTTGAGAACCACTGGTCTAGAGGGGTGACACCAAGAGTTTACCGTACTGGGTGACACCAACCCCAGTGACGCCACTTATCCATCCAGCATCATTTCTCTTGGTCTGCCTCTGCCTCTCTTCCCCTCGATCTTTCCAGTTGTCACGATGTTCTCCGATACCTCTCTTCTCATCATATGACTGAAGAAAACTGTTTGTTTTTTTCTTATTGTTGTATATAACGTTCTAGCTTCATTAGCCTGTATCGGGCAGTCGTTGTTAGTTACTCTGGCAGTCCAAGGAATTCGCAACATTCCTCTCAGGTACCACATCTCTGTTGCTTCTAATTTCTTCTGAATTTGTTCATTTACATTCCAAGATTCACTGCCATACAGTAAAACTGGTTCTACATAGCATTTCATCACTCTCTTTCTTACACTCAGTGATAGTGACTTATTGCATAAGATGCTTTTCATTTTCTGAAATGCGATTTTTGCTTGCCCTATTCTGCTCTTAATTTATGTTGCACATCTTCCATCTGATGTTATAAATACCCCTAGGTATTTAAAATTATCGACTTGGTTAAGACCATTCCCGGTGACCTATTAAAATCCATCTTTAAAGCTAAGCTACATTTTACAAAAACAAGCCTTTTAGAATGCAAAGAACACAGCACAATAAGTCTTGTGAGTCACATGACACATCTGTTACTCAGAATAATTATGAAATGAATAAGAGTGAAAGATTAAATCAGAAATTAGTGACGAACAGTGTATGGATTTGTGGAGGGAAAGGGCACAAACAACGATATATATATATATTCTTAGGACACTATCAGAAAGAACTATAGAAATAAAACATATCTGTTCTTAGACTTCATAAAGTGTCTCCGTGGCGAAATGCTGAAGCCATTCGCCTCACGCTCCGAAGGTTGTGGGTTCGATTCCGGGCTGCATCTTTCGGTTCACGAGAACGTTTTTTCTCGGAGACTCCTGGGGGTCGTCGCCGAAGCTACGGAGCTCGTGCTTTGTGCGATGCTTTCTGCAGGTCGCCCTGCGGAAAGAGACCAAGCCATAATGGGACAATGAAGTAGATCCTATCGACTTTTAAGTCTTTTTGTAAGACCACACGAAAGCATTTGACAATGTGAAACAGGACGACATACTAAAATGTCTACAGTAACTGAACATTGATGGCAAAGATCTGCGAATAATGAAGAACATATATTGGCAGCAAACAGCAGCCATAAGAATCTACAATCTGGTAGGAACATGTCAGTGTACAAAGAAGGGCGTCAGACAAGGTTGTGTAATGTCTCCTGATTTGTTCTCATTGTACAGTGAACATGTAATGAGGTATATCAGAAAATATGTCAGGGATCCTGGTTGGTGGGCATAGTATATATAACTTACATTACGCTGATGATACTGTCTTCTCATCTCATCTCATCTCATCGTGTTCCTCTTGTACCTTGCGGTGAAGTATAAACAGCGGGACAGGCTCGTTTATGGGCTTCATGTATCAATATTCCCATGGACTCTGTTATTTCCTGCGTCCATCGTTTACGTGGTCTGTCTCTTCCCCTGCTTCCCTCTGGTCTGTACATCATTGCTTGTTGTGGTATACTGTTAGTTGGTAATCTACTTGCATGGCCAAACCATTTGACTTGTTGCCTTCTACTAAAATCTAGCGTTGCAATAAACCTCCATTTTAGTCCTGATTTCTTCATTTCTGATTTTCTCTTTTCTTGATACATTGAGTATTCTTCTGAGGAATCTCATTTCTGTTGTGATGTTTCTTTTCTATTTTCTGTCATTGTCCAGATTTGGCATTGGTACAATAGAGCTGATAGGAAGATTGTATTGTAAAGTGCTTTCTTAGTAACTATTGATACATGTTTGTTCTTTAGTATTGGTGCCATTTGTCCAATCAGTTGGTTTGCCTTATTGCACCTATTTTCGATCTCGTCTACTGATTTGCCATTTGATGATATTATACTTCCTAGGTACTTGAAGCTCTTTACTTGTTTCAGGGGGTATTCTTGTAGATGAATCGCTGTTGTTTTGTCTTCTTTAGTTATAGTCATTACCTCTTGATACTGTCTTGATAGCAATAAATCTGAAGAATGACGAAGAAATGGTAGATACAGTCGTTGTAGAACGTGACAAAATGGGGTTACGTTTGAATAACAGATAGACAGAAGTCATGATGATATCAAAGAAACAGATTGTACCTAAATGTGTAGTGAAAGTAAGTGACATTTTTTGGAGCAAATTCAGAAATGCAGCTATTTAGGCACATGGATGGCATCAAATGGAAGATACATCACTGAGATAAAAAAAAAAAAAAACAGAATAGGACAGGCAAAAACTGCATTCTTTCAAATGGAAGAATGTTTTGTGCAATAAGTCATTGCTCTTGGAAGTTAGAAAAAGAGATCTTGCTTGTTACATAGGACCACTGTTACCCTAACTGCTACGAATTCTAAACAATTAGTAAACATGCGAAAAAATCAATTGAAGCATTGTAGTTTTATTTATGTTAATTTTTTGAATAGAAGAATGCTGAACATTAGTTGGGCAGCCAAAATGAGCAATCTGGACGTTTTAAGGGAAGCTGAGTCGCAAAGACAACTTATCACAAACATCAGAAAGAGGCAGCCATAGTGTTTTGGTCACATTATGAGAAGTCAAAAACTGGAACATGTTGTGACAACCGGAAAGATTTCTGGAAAGAGAGATAGAAGAAGACAGCATGAGACAATTATTGACAGTCTTGTGTCATGGCACGGAAGGGAGTCATAACATGAATTGATCCATGCCGTCGGAGATCGCAATTTGTGGAGAGGAATGGTTGCTCACGCCAGCCGGCAAGGCACTGAATGATGATGATGATCCATAATTATGGCATAGGGCCTGAACCAGCTCACTGCAAGCCTCCTGTACTTAACTATCACATGCTGCCCCTCGCATGCCCTGTCCTTATTATTATTTTCTTTCTCTGCTTCTCTACTTCGTGTGGTGTTAGGAAATTTTTGTTTTGTTTGTTGTTGTTGTTGTTGTTTGGAGCTAGCTAGCTTTGAACTCAAGCGTAGTCTTAAGAAATAGTCGCTTAAAAGTCGACAGGGTCGACTTCATTGCACCGGGTTCTTATCCCACATGGTTCAGTCTCTTTCCGCAGTGAACTGCCGAGAGCGTCGCACAAAGCACGAACTCCGCAGCTCCAGTGACGACCAAAGAGTCTCCAAAACAACATTCACTCGTGAACCGAAGGAATCGAAACGACAGCCTTCGGAGCCCGAGCCAGACGGCTTGACCACTTCGCCACAGAAACGCCCTTAGCGTAGTATATACGTGCACTACTACTTCTAGTACTGTGGTTCTCGACCTTTTTTGGCCCATGCACCCTTTCACGATATGTTCAGAACGTCAACCCCCCGCCCCTTTTCGTATTTCTTCCCTATAAATCCCCCCGCCCTTATACAGTATACGTAAAAATGGAAGCTAAATTTAATAACACATACAAGTCTAGACGTCTACATAAAATGTGATTTGCAGGTCTACTTACGTTATAAAACGAATTTCAGAAAGGCCAGAAGTACAGAACAGTAAAGTATGGAGGGAAAAACAATATCAAGTGATTATCGCGATCTTGAAATAATCTTAACCCCCCCCCCCCCCCTTTCCGCCCCCTGGAAACGCTAAAATTCCACCGGGGGGGGGGGGGGAGGAATTCCCCACCGGTTAAGAACCACTGTTCAAGTACATAGGACTGATTTTTGCTTGTGGATTAGGTTTCCTTATTGCCAGTATCCCTCGCCATCAGGCGAATCCACTCCGACTTCTGATGTACTTGTAATTTGCGTCCCCAAGTCAAGGACGAGAAGTCAACATTTTAGTCCAAATGACCGGTATAGGTATTGAAGGCGCTACCTCGGCATCAGCACACCGGAATTTTAAGAGCGTGCGCTTTTATCCATTCAGCCATATTGACCGCCAGTGTATCTAATAACATCAGAAACAAAAGCGATTTAACATCAACAACTGGCGCTCTATTGTTATATTGATCAGTACGCATTTCACGGAGCCAGACGTTTGTATTTTCTTGCATGTCATTCAGAATTGAAGTCAGCCTGTGATTGTCTGAGACTGTGCAAACATCGGTAACAATGTTTTCAGACATTGTAAAGCGGAGAGGATTGCTAGTTACAGCAAAGATTACAATGAATGAATCAATCAATCAATCAGATTTCCGTTTCTAAAATGAAGGTTGGCTGCAATGGATCTCTAACACTGCCTGTCTCTCGCCTCGGTTGTGCATTCTGTCAGATTGGTGTTCGTCCATTTCTTGATGTTATCTTCCCACGTGTAACATTGTCTGCCTCTCGCTCGCTTGCCTTCAACTTTACCCCCCAGTATGGTTTTTATAAGAGTATTATGTCTTCTAACGTGATCGAAATATTTAACTTGCCTCTTTTTATTTCTTTAATTAACTCTCTTTTTATTCCCAGTTTTTCTTGAAGCTCTGTATTTGATTCTTGTTATTTTCTTCCATGAAATACGACATATTCTTCTGTGTATCCACAACTTAGGACCTCTGTGTTCACATTTCTAATCGCTTGTTCATTGTCCATGCTTCCACGCCACATAGTAGTGTTGAATATACATAACATTTGAGAACTCTCATTCGTAATAAATTGTTAATCTCTCTAGATGTTAATACTGATTTGATGATGTTGAAAACATTGTTGGCCATTCCTTTTTTTTTCTTTTTTTTTTTATTATTTCTGTTTCACTTCTGCCATGATCTGTTATAGTATAATACTTGTCCAAGATAAGAGAACTTTGTTTACAATGAAACTAACAGTTATCTCTGATTAAACTAGCCACCGCGTTGTAGAGTATAACAAACAGTATGTTTGTTGGGTTGGAAATGAAAGTGGAATTTAATATCTCAATTAATGAAATGTGTAAATGAGATGATTATCTACGTTAATGAAATGCGTATAAGAGATGACTATCTACGTTAATGAAATGTGCATATGAGAAGAATAACGTGTTAATGAAATGTGTAAATGAGGTTAGGGAAGTCAGGATGGCCGAGCGGTCTAAGGCGCTGCGTTCAGGTCGCAGTCCACTCTTGTGGGCGTGGGTTCAAATCCCACTTCTGACAATTAGTTTTTGAACACATGATCTCTATATTTTAACCCAGGCTTTGTGCTATGGAGAGGCAATAACTCCATCTCCTACAAACTATCGTCTGTCAAGACGGCAAGGTGCCAATGAAATGAGATTATCTGCATTAATAACACGTGCAAATAAGATGACTATCTATGCTAATGAAATGCCTTTTTTGTGATTTCTTGGCAAGTTTACGTTCAGTAGTTTGCCATTGTTTCTGAACGACCGGCATTCATACCTTTGCATGGGAACCAATGTAAGACGGTCTGCTGCCAAATTGACCACAGCTGTGTTTCGAACGCGGTATGCCGGATTACAGATTGCTTTCATAAGCCCTTCGCACACAGATAAATGTTGATTTCCGACAAAGAGTGGGCCACAAGGGGCGGATCAGGACAAAAATTGTAGCCTTAGAATACAGTAATTCCGTCTGTCTGAGGTAGTTGTTTTACCTCTCCCTAGTAGTCATTTCTTCAAAGTAAAAGTTGGTCGAATGTAGTCAAAACGAAAGATGTTAGTTAGTTAGTTAGTTAGTTAGTCGACAGATCATCCTCATTGCACATCGAAACATTCAGTCCATAAGTGCTTAGATCCCCTTCTCAGCAAATCCCGCAGCGTGTAGCGGCTAACGACACCAGTTCAAATAAAAGATGTGAAGCAGAAGTACTTAAAGTAGTAATGTGGGAAAGTTTCCTTGTAATCAATTAATAGTATAGTCTGGTGATCGAGTGAGATGGCAAAACATGACCGCCCACGCTTATCGGCATGACACATGATGGATGGATGGAAGCGAACAAGAACCGGTCTCCCTGGCCAAAGAAGTTAATGACATTGTTCGTAATCCCGTGTATCCACATGGGGAAAACAGCAGCTGCGAGAATCGGCAGCGGTTCGCGCCGCGCTGGTAACTTACGGTGGTAAGTGAGCTGGTCGTCCAGAAAGCAATGGCACACTACTGAAAGTAAAACTTGCCTAGTACATCAACAGCAGCTGAAAATGCTGGTATTGACTTCAACGTCCTGTAAGGTATATGCAACATAAAAAATCAATCAATAATGTGCCATGCTGGAAAGCGTGAGCGGTCATGACTCGCCATTTCACTCGATCACCAGCGTCGTGGATCAGCTCAGTGTTCCTGTCTCGTCCATGCCATGTGGCCGCCATCCAGGTATTTTCCTCTCGGTCTTCCTCTTGGTCTGTTCCCTTCGATCTTGCCAGTTGTCACTAAGTTCTCCAAACCATTTCTTCTCATAACATAAAAAAAGCGAACAAGTAACTCGTGCTTGTGTTGAACAAGAATAGTGTCCCATGGTTAAATATGGCCGCTCGGGCTGGTGTTAGATACTTCGAAGTATGATTGATTCGAAGTGTATGGGAGTTGGGCAAGAAAGATCACATTTTGAATGATTATCCAAACGGGAATTAGTGTAAGTATGTTTCCTAAATGGTTACATTCTATATACACTCCGGGTGTTTTTTTCTCTACTAAAATAATCTCACAAAGCCGAATCTACTGATCACAGCTGAGAAACTGAGTCTGGAAGAAAGTTTCTAAAGTTTCTTCAAGAAACTCTTGAAACTGAAATAACAATCGAATCATTTGAATCGAATGGAGTATGGATGTGAATTATGTAATTAAAGAAATGATTGACGAAATCATTGAAATGATAATATGTGCTGGCAGTCGCTGTTAAGATTTATTAAAAACAGAACTACAGCTAAACGGTCCAAACGCAAACTTGATTTGAAACCATCGTCATGATTATGCAGTCCACACGACTACCTTCTCTTCAGTTAGTAGTCATTGTTATTGTAATGAAATTTCTCTAACTTTTCAAAACGTTATGGGAATAGAGATTCTGTTTTTCTTCCTCCATTTATCTCAGCGAAGTGTTGACAGGGGGTTGGGGGTGGGTAGGATAATGATGTAATTGTAAAGATTTTTTATGTGCACTTTCTAATTAAATGCTCTTTGTTAGTTGATATTCATTTCTCTAAAGTTGGTGTTGGTCTTGATACCACCACTCCCTCATTTATGCGGTGTTCTCCTTGCTCTGTATCCATATTTCTTCATTGCAGCGCTGTGTGGCAGGTGCTACCAGTAGCCGGTTCCATCGTGATTTTAAATTTGAGTATTTACTAATGAGACCACCACCATAGAAAGGCCTTGAAAAACGAAATCCAATGGTACCTCGATGATGCCTGTATGTCAATTCTAAGTTAAGATATTTACATTTTTTTGAAGATAGTTCCATATAAAATTATCGCATGTTTGCCTTTTTTTTGGAACTCTTCAGTGTGACCCGTATTATCTCCCCTGCCAGTCCAGTGATTGTCTCAAATGGGTCATAGACCGATCTTGAAAACTGACTACAAATATATGTTCCGTCATGTTAAATGATAAATAAATAGTAAAAGTATACAAATAAATTATTAATAATCTTTAAACTAGAATTCTCTTTAACTTTAGTAGTTCAAATTGCAGGAGCTGATATTCACGTCAGCCGCCATCTTTGCTTTCCATGAACAAAGACGAAACATGTAAGCGGAAATCATATTTTTCTACCGCCATAATTGACCATAATCAATGAAACTTTCCACATAAATGTAAAAATGGATGCAGAATTCAAATATACATACAAAATATTGTACAATTAAGTACACAAGTGTTAAAAAATAAAATTACTTACTTTACGGCAAATAATTAAATGTATTAAAAAGCTATGATAATTTCAACCAACCGCTGTGCACAAAATATTAGACTGACCATTCCTGGAAAACCCCAGATGACGTCTGTTATTGTCACGTGATATTTGAATGAATGAATGACATGGAAAGCATGAATGGTCTTTACACAAGCCATTTTTGACGACGCAATGGAAAAGTCCGGGGTGACGGGGTACATAACTTCCGGTTCAATTTTGGGTCACAGCACGATGGAAAACCCTACTACCAGGGCATTCTTGTGAGGTGGCCTAGCCATTTAATCTGTTTAATAAAGTGTATGACTGGTTTTACACCTAGTCGTCTCATTCTTAATTCTATCTATCATGGTTATTCCTGCTGCTCTTCTAAGTATAAATCATCTCATCTTTGTTGTTATGATTTTGTGCTCATTAGTTGCAGTAAGTGTCCATATTTGACATTGGTAGTGTTATGTCAGCCACAAAATATTCTTATGAGATTTGTTTCAGTACTTGTAGATATCTTTTTATGTGACATAAGTTGTCCGTTCTCCCATCTGAAGTGAAAATTGACCCTGGATATTTAAATTCACTGGCTTGTTTTATTTTGAGGTTCTTTATTTTTATTGACAGGTTTTTTTTATCACCAATGTTCCTGTCTTTTCAATGCTTATTTTCATGTTATATTTCACACACTTGGAATTGACTTGATGAAGATGGTTCTGAATAGAGTTGACAAAATGAAATCCAGTGGTCATTTACTCAAGTCTGTATTAATTGTTAGTCGTTAATTGCAGTTCCAACTTCAAAGCAAATGGTCACCCCATGATGCTGAGTTCCTGTGCTAGTGAATATCACAATTTCAAGGAAGAGTAGCCACAATTTTAGTCCAGTTGACCGGTGTAGGGATTGAACCTGCTACTCTGAGAAAAAATAGAACTATCCACGCTGTCAGAAATGTTCAGAATCAACACAGCGATGACAACCACACTCTTGTCTGGAAGGGACAGATTTCTATTCTTCACCTCATGATTCGTGTGGTTGCCTAGTAGGTCGTATGTTCATTTCCAGAATCCGTCAATTTCCTTGTAAATGCCATTTTTTTCGGAGACCCTGGGGGTCAGTACCATAGCTACAAAATTTGTGCTGTTTGCGATGCCTTTGACAGGCAGTTAGCTGCTGTCAGAGAGAGAGATCAAGTTCTTTGGAATAAAACCAAGTCAATGAAGTCAATCATTTTGCCTTTTAACCCTTTTTCCTCCTCAGGATGCGGCAAAACAAAGAAGCTGACACTAAATAGAACATACACTGAGAAAACATGAGAAAAATATAACTAGACACTCTCTTGTCTGGAATCCACACGCCAAACAAAATAGCAGGCCTAAAAACACAGATAAGAGAATTACAGAGATGAATAATATTGGGAGGACATGGAGGGAGTAGCTGCAGGAAATAGCAAGAGACAGGACGGCCTGGCCTGGTTGAGGACTTACGCCTTAATGGGGGATAAAGGGCAGAGAAACTTGCACACAGGTTCTCCCGTTTTCACTTCACACTCAGGAGAAAATTAACCAACTAAGGTTGGAAGTTCTGGAACATCCACCTTACAGTCCCGACTTAGCCCCTAGCGATTTCCACCTTTTTGGTCCACTGAAAACCCACCTCGGTGGGAAAGTGCGAAAGTGAAGTGAAAATGTGGTTTAGGAAACAGAGCATGCAGTTCTATGCAGCCAGTTTGAGAGGACTGATAAAACGATGGGATAAGTGCATCAATGTTGGTGGAAATTATGTTGAGAAATAAAGGGACAATATATGTATAAAAATAAACTGGTTTCAAATTATCATATTTAGTTATTTTTCTACAGCCACATGTGACTTACTTATTGACTCCCCCCCCCCCATACTTTCATTATGTTTACTTAATTCACTTTAAAAGTGAATTGTTAAAAAATTTGAGTGATTGCAGAATATTGTCTTTATTGCTTTCTTCAGTATGCAGGAAATGTCAACTCCTAAGAGAACATACGAGGACGTTGACCCAGATTATACGGATGTTTGTGAGCAGCAGAACAAGCGACAAAGAGCGATTGAGCAAGATGGTATGCTGGTATTTCTTGTGGTTCACAGAATAATCTTTGAGTAGAAACTCCATAGATTTTGTGTAGAGATGTTAAGAGGCTAATATACAAGTGGGCTTAACATGAAAACATTAAAAGTGTGATAGAAATTACAATAGCCATGCCATTGTCCTGTAACATGTTAATATTGTTGTTAAGGATGTTAGGAGTGTTAAGCTCTTGGCATCATGGTGCAGATGAACACGGTGACATCATAAGGACAGTTTAAAAATGGCCATCTCACTTTTGATATGCATCAAAGACGAGCAGCGTTCTGTGGTCTGTTTTTTTATCAGTGAAGGAGTGAACCCTATAGAAATTCATCGGCAAATGAAGGTCCAGTATGGTGATGCATGCCTTTTCGGTCAGATGAAGATGTACAGCAAGTGGTGCATGAGTGGTTACACTCGCGACGAAGAGAATTTTGTTTCTACAGGAATCCAAGCACTTTATCAACACTGGAGGACTTGTATTGAACACAGTGGTGACTACATTGAAAAATGATACATTTGTTCTGTACTTTTTAGAATATATTCTCTCTCTCACACACACATGCACATGCACGCACACAGACACACACATGCATGCATGCATGCATGCGCGCACATACACAAACACACACACACTCTACCTCCCTGTCTCTCACTCACTCACTCACTCACACACACACACACACACACACACACACACACACACACACACACACACACACACACACAGAGACACACACACAAACACACACAGAGACACACACACAAACACACACAGCCACTTATCCACCCACCTACCCACACGCACACACACACACACTCTCACACACACGCATGCACGCACACACACACCACCACCACCACAACCCCCCCCCCCTCTTCCCCCCTCCCACACACACAAATTTAAGGTTTTCATTTGTAGCTCATATTTGTAAACCATGTGATATGGGGGCCACATAAGGGAAGCAAAGAACAATAACCCTGTATACTGCCAAGCATGTCATAAGAGGTGACTCAGGAGGGTTGGCCTGGCACTGTCTACCTCATCACATAAACAGCTTTAGCTGCAAACCTCAACCAACCAATAACAAGGCTACATGGGTTTTGTTGTGAGTTATTTCAGGACCTCTGCTCCGTTGGGAAATGAAAACAGAAAACCAAGATATTTGTTATAAGAAAATAAATGTACTTTGCATCTTGATTTGCTGAAAATTAAGATCTGAACTTCCATCTGTATCAAAGAAACCATCATGCATGAGTCAGTCGCTCTCTGCATGACCAAATATTTTCTTCCTTTCTTCTTCATTTGTCAGATATTGTTTTGTTTTGGACAGAATTGATTTGTACCTGTTTGCAGCCGAGCTGTGATACTTTCTCCCTTTTAGTTGACACATCCAACTTCTTTCAGACGTTTGTTGACATTAGCCTTCCTCGATAGAATAGTTGTCTATGTTCGTAACCTTTTCTTTTCCTTGCGGCACCATGCGTAATTGTCTGTTCTATGTGCATACTGATCAACATAACATGTGAGATTGTCTGTCCTTCTCGTATTCCGTATACCGTAATTTCAAATTTAACACCAATGTACTTATGGAGCTCCCTCTGGGAGCGCATGAATAATGCAGAAGAACAGATAGACTATCATGGTATAGCGAGAATGCTGCAGCAGGGGGTTGGTCAGAGGATCTGGTAGATATTCATCACTCAGAGGTAAAGCTAGAGGGACGTATAATCAGATTGCAATGTCCTTATGGAGTTCCCTCTGGGAGCGTGTGAATAATGCAGAAGAACAGATAGACAGACTATCATGGTCTAGCGAGAATGTGGCAGCAGGAGGGGTTGTCAGAGTATCTGGTCAACAGTCGTCACTCAGAGGTAAAGCCAGATGGTTATATAATCAGATTGCAATGGGCACCATTAGTATTAGAACTCTCCGCTGCCTGTTGAAGATGAGAACTGAGCACTGATGGGGATGCAGTGATGTCAGTTCTTGACTCAACTCAACAAAACCAACTCCTTTGCATAAAACCGGCAAAAGGAGTTCATGTTAAGTTTCAAATTACCGCGGGGATAACAAATACTGCACACTCGAAGAATACCTGTGACTATGCGTTTTAATTGGTTCAGCTATAGTTTTATTCACTTCATATGATTTATAACTGCAATATGCACTTGAAGAGATGCAGTAAAATATGTCAGGCAATAAATCGTGCAACTTATTGTTTGTGACTTCTGTGTTTAACCCTTTACTGGGCAGACATTTGTCTGTTTTGTAGCTCTGAACGGGCAAGAAGAATTTTGAGGTGCGGTAAAATTTTGGGTTTCGTTCGTAAAAATATAACATATAAGTTGTTAGTCAACAGATTTTAGTCAAATAAACAGCAAAAGGAAGGGAAAAGCATGCAGAATATTTTACTCACATGAATGATGCTGCTAATCCACACATGAACACAAGTATTTACAAAATACAACATATTGTTTGTGATTGTCAGTCATTTATACAGCAATTTACAAACACATTTTCCGAATCATAATAACTTTCTTTAAAGTCCGACTCACGACTGCTAATGAAAAGTAATGCTGATCACTGATATCTAGCTCCGATTAATAGTCAATTTCGTGCCTTTCAATGTCACTTAAATTGAACCCAGCGAAATCTCCGCTAGCACTTGAAGAATCGTTGAAATCCATTTTGAAATACAAAGCATAAAACCCACAAAAACTATTTAAAAAAATCCATTCAAATTCAAAGTACATGCTTGCAAATGGCGGCCATGTTGTCAAGCTATTGACAAAACCGAAAGTAGACAATCGGGAGTCTCGGACAGCCGAGAGACCGCATTTTTACAATGCATAATAGTCACGGGCGTGTTCAGACGGTATGCCCATTCGGGGGTAGAAACATTCCCGGACGCTTTGCCCGCTAAAGGGTTAAAGCCAATTTTTTCCTCATGTTCAGATCTGGTAAACTGTTTATATTTGTCGTCTTCTTAATCCATAGTATTCAAAGAATTTTTCTGCAACTTCTGAGTTCAGGCAATAAATCATGCAATATTTTGTTTGTGGCTTCTGTCTTTAAATTCTATAGGGAATACATTGTTGTAAAGAAGATTGGTTATTAAGGCAAGAAACAAAAAACAAAAATGAAAAAAAAAATATATTTAAAACAACATGAAAATCTAGAAAAAATTATGATGGGAGTGAAGTGTGCCAGGGAGGCAGAGAAGAGGAAGAACACAATGTAGATGGATTCATAATGTGATAGGTAACTTATGCAGGATAGCAACAGAGGCAGGGCATCTCGTTTGTGATAGAGAACTTGTGAAGGATTCATATTTTTTTGTGGAGGAGCACAGTTGGGAGGGTACAAGTTTGTACACACATGATGTCCATATCTAGAGCAGTCTGATTTTGTGTGGAGGAGCACAGTTGGGAGGGTACAAGTTTGTACACATATGATGTCCATATCTAGAGCAGTCTGATTTTGTGTGGAGGAGCACAGTTGGGAGGGTACAAGTTTGTACACACATGATGTCCATATCTAGAGCAGTCTGATTTTGTGTGGAGGAGCACAGTTGGGAGGGTACAAGTTTGTACACATATGATGTCCATATCTAGAGCAGTCTGATTTTGTGTGGAGGAGCACAGTTGGGAGGGTACAAGTTTGTACACATATGATGTCCATATCTAGAGCAGTCTGATTTTGTGTGGAGGAGCACAGTTGGGAGGGTACAAGTTTGTACACATATGATGTCCATATCTAGAGCAGTCTGATTTTGTGTGGAGGAGCACAGTTGGGAGGGTACAAGTTTGTACACATATGATGTCCATATCTAGAGCAGTCTGATTTTGTGTGGAGGAGCACAGTTGGGAGGGTACAAGTTTGTACACATATGATGTCCATATCTAGAGCAGTCTGATTTTGTGTGGAGGAGCACAGTTGGGAGGGTACAAGTTTGTACACATATGATGTCCATATATAGAGCAGTCTGATTTTGTGTGGAGGAGCACAGTTGGGAGGGTACAAGTTTGTACACACATGATGTCCATATCTAGAGCAGTCTGATTTTGTGTGGAGGAGCACAGTTGGGAGGGTACAAGTTTGTACACACATGATGTCCATATCTAGAGCAGTCTGATTTTGTGTGGAGGAGCACAGTTGGGAGGGTACAAGTTTGTACACACATGATGTCCATATCTAGAGCAGTCTGATTTTGTGTGGAGGAGCACAGTTGGGAGGGTACAAGTTTGTACACACATGATGTTTATATCTAGAGCAGTCTGATTTTGTGTGGAGGAGCACAGTTGGGAGGGTACAAGTTTGTACACACATGATGTCCATATCTAGAGCAGTCTGATTTTGTGTGGAGGAGCACAGTTGGGAGGGTACAAGTTTGTACACATATGATGTCCATATCTAGAGCAGTCTGATTTTGTGTGGAGGAGCACAGTTGGGAGGGTACAAGTTTGTACACACATGATGTCCATATCTAGAGCCGTCTGATTTTGTGTGGAGGAGCACAGTTGGGAGGGTACAAGTTTGTACACACATGATGTCCATATCTAGAGCAGTCTGATTTTGTGTGGAGGAGCACAGTTGGGAGGGTACAAGTTTGTACACACATGATGTCCATATCTAGAGCAGTCTGATTTTGTGTGGAGGAGCACAGTTGGGAGGGTACAAGTTTGTACACACATGATGTCCATATCTAGAGCAGTCTGATTTTGTGTGGAGGAGCACAGTTGGGAGGGTACAAGTTTGTACACACATGATGTCCATATCTAGAGCAGTCTGATTTTGTGTGGAGGAGCACAGTTGGGAGGGTACAAGTTTGTACACACATGATGTCCATATCTAGAGCAGTCTGATTTTGTGTGGAGGAGCACAGTTGGGAGGGTACAAGTTTGTACACACATGATGTCCATATCTAGAGCAGTCTGATTTTGTGTGGAGGAGCACAGTTGGGAGGGTACAAGTTTGTACACACATGATGTCCATATCTAGAGCAGTCTGATTTTGTGTGGAGGAGCACAGTTGGGAGGGTACAAGTATGTACACACATGATGTCCATATCTAGAGCAGTCTGATTTTGTGTGGAGGAGCACAGTTGGGAGGGTACAAGTTTGTACACACATGATGTTTATATCTAGAGCAGTCTGATTTTGTGTGGAGGAGCACAGTTGGGAGGGTACAAGTATGTACACACATGATGTCCATATCCAGAACAGTCTGATTTTGCAGCACCAGAGACTCACTGTTGCCCCTTCTCCTGTTAGTTAAAACAGTTCCGCCAAATTTTTTTTTTCTTGCGCTCGCTTTGAACTCAAACGTATTCCATACACATTATTTATAGTAGTGATGGACTGAATTTTGCATGTGGATTAGCTTTCCCTATTAACAGTGTCCCTCGCTATCAGATGAACCCATTCTGACTTCAGAGGTACTTGTAATTTACGTCCCTAAGTCAAGGAAGACAGGTCAACATTTTAGTCCAGCTGTCCAGTGTAGGGGTTGAACCGCTTACCTCAGCATCAGCACAACTGATGTTTAAGAACATGCGTTCTTACCCATTCGACCATGCTGACCTGCGTTCTGCCAAATGAAGGCCAGGCGTTGGACTTTTGCTGCCAGAGATGATGAATGCACAAGCCATGTGGGTATTTTGCAAGATTGGGCGCTTACACCAACTCTTCACCTCTGGCTATTGTAACAGCAAATTGGAACTATTTGTATGTTTATGTAGAAATTGTCGTTGTTTTATCTAACCAGCCAAGCAAAGTGTTTGCAAGCGGATTCAGGCGATAGTGAGGAATGAATTTCAGAAAGAAATCAACAACAAGGAAATGGAACTACACCAAGTTGATAAGGTGAGAATCTTTGTTTTTTTTTAGAGAATGATTGTTTGAAAACCTATCTGGAGACTGATTGTATGATAATCTTTGTTAGTCAGCCAGAATCTTCTTTGGGACTGATTGTGTGAAAATCTTTCTTGAGAATGATTGTGTGAGACTTCCTTGAGAATGATTGTGTGAGCATCTTTCTTGATAATGATTGTGTGAGAATCTTTCGTGAGAATGATTGTGTGAGATTCTTCCTTGAGAATGATTTGTAAGACTTCCTTGAGAATGATGGTGTGAGACTTCCTTGAGAATGATTGTGTGAGAATCTTCCTTGATAATGATTGTGTGAGAATCTTTCTTGAGAATGATTGTGTGAGATTCTTCTTTGAGAATGATTTGTGAGACATCCTTGAGAATGATGGTGTGAGAATCTTCTTTGTGAATTTGTGAATCTTTCTAGAGAATGAGTGCGTGAGGAGAATCTGTCTAAAGACTGATTGATATGATACCAATCTTCTTTGATATTAATTGTCTTAGAATCTTCCTTGAGAATAATTGCATGATAGTCTTTCTTGAGACTTTGTGTGAGAATCTTTCTTTAGAATAACTGTATGGGAATCATTCTTGAGAATAAAATGTGAGAGATTTGAATGAGACTGATTGTATAATAATCTTTTTCAGACTGTGAGAATCTTTCTTGAGAATTATTATGTGAGAATCTTCCTTGAGACTAATAATGTGAAGAGAATCATCCTTAAAACTGATTGATCTGATATACAGTTTCTTTTACATTGATTGTTGTAGAATCTTTCTTGAGAATAATGGTGTGAGAATCTTCCTTGATGATAATTATAGAGAATATTTCTTGAGAATGATTATGTTCATACAGAGAGAGAGAGAGAGAGAGAGAGAGAGAGAGAGAGAGAGAGAGAGAGAGAGAGAGAGAGAGAGTATGTCTTTGTGGCGGTGTTTTTTTAAAATTTTTTAATTCTCCTGATATAGCATGATTTGTTCAAATACTTTTCAAATACTTTTTTACTTTTACTTTTTTTCAAATACTTAAAAAATGTCATTATTTCATATTACTAGTCAACCCATATACTTGTATGTTATTTTTCCACACTGCTACAGAGACTAAATGAGGCTCGACTCATGATGGACAGACTGCGTGCATGTATTGTTTCTACATACTATCGACAGATGAACCAGTTTGGCACGTCAGAGGTAAGAGTGATGATTGTTTTTCTTGTTGGCATTGGTTTGACACTTGGGTATGTCACTCGCTAAAGTGAGGTAAAATATTGGCCACCTGTTTCTGCGTGCATTCGGGCCTAAAAAATGTGAGGGCGCTATCTCGTCACAGACACATAGCGGGAATTTGCTTTGGGACACATGTTTTAAATTCATTTGCGTCTGGCCGAGTGGCTAGAGTGCCAGGTTCTCTTTTGGGTTACCCAGGTTCGAATCCTCGGTAGGGTGTAAATTCTTTTAATGTCAGGGCGAAAAGAAAATCCTAACCTGCACAATTCGCGGTGATTGCACTAGCCAGGCGGCCTAAATTCCTCAGGCTCAAGACTCTCCGTGTCCTACACCGCAAAGGTTCTATAGGCAGTAAATGACAAACAGCGATGGTTGCTGAAATGCACCAATTTTGTGTGAAGATTGTTAAATATACAATGCCTGTTTCTGTTCTTTCTATGTTTTGTTTTGTTTTATTTTTTGAAAAATATTGTGTATTTAAAATGTCGGTTTCCTAACAAATTGAAAATGTCGCAGACTATGAACATGTTGGTTCCGTGATTGACAACCATCGGGACTCTTTAAAAGACATCATAGGGAGATGCATCATTAAGGTCCTATGCATCATTAAGGTCCTATGCATCATTAAGGTCCTATGCATCATTAAGGTCCTATGCATCATTAAGGTCCTATGCACCATTAAGGTCCTATGCATCATTAAGGTCATATGAAGCAGTAAGATACTATGCATCGTTAAGGTCCTATGCAGTATTAAGGTCCTATGCATCATTAAGGTCCTATGCTCATTAAGGTCTTATGCATCATTGAGGTCTTATGGCGGGTGCTCTAGTGGAAGTTGATGGCGAACTTCTCGGGTAATTTCATGAGCACAGCCAGATGCAGGTTCGTCAGCTGGGCTCGGCACTGGACAAAGTGAGGGATGGATGGGCCACCAATTCCTCTGTGCTGTCAGGCCCACAACATGTGCTGGTGCTATCACAACACTTAGCCATGTCAGAAAACTGCTTTAGGACAATGTATGATTGATTGATTTAAGATACTGTGGTAGAGCATCAGCAGGCAAATACAAGACACATTGTTCAGAACATGCATCTCTCCTGTCACAGCATGCAGGTGTGAATCATGGACCATTTCACAATGACTAAACAGCAACTATCAACTAAACAGCAAGAAGCAGACAACGATAACAAGTGGGAATGTAACATCAAGAGATGGACAAACATCAATCTGACAGAATGTACAATCAAGACGAGAGATAGACAGTGTTGGAGATCCATTGCAGCCAACCTTCATTGTGGAGACAGCATCTGATTGATTGATTGATTGAAATAACAACTGGTCCCACAAGCCTAAACAAATGTGATGACCCTATCTTGTCACAGACCCATTCTCCATCTAGTCCTGTGGGACCAGGTGGAGAAAGTGGAGGAACAGACTGAGAACCCATATGTGGCGAGGATGATATGGCAGGGGTCGACAGGGGTTCTGGACAAATCTAAAAATTGAGACTAAAGCCAGGAGAATTTTCAGTCAGATGGTGGTTGGAATGATTAGTAGTATGACTCTTTGCTGGCTGTTAAACGGGGGGATGGAGCAAGTGTGGGAATGTGCTGAGTGCAGTGTTGTTTCTTAGCTCATAACTCATAGCTCATTCACAATTACTAAAAAGAAAATCAAAACTTTTGAACTCATATGTTGCAGAACAAATCTTTGAATGCCATGAATCAAGAAGAGGAAACATGTTAACATTTTATCAGATCTGAACACACAAGAAAACTGGTTGTAAACACAGAAGACACGAACAATATGTTGCACGATTTATTGCCTGGCATATTTTGATGCATCTTGTCAGGTCCATACTGCAGTCAAATATCATATGAAGTAAAGTTGAGTTGAGCTAAGAACCAACATCACTGCACTCAGGAAATTCCCACATGTGATCCGTCCCCTCATTCAACAGCCAGCGAAGAGTCATACTACTAATCGTTCCCACCACTATCTGATTGAAAGTTAATAAATGTATAATACTTTAGCTGAAATACTTAAAACACATAGTCACAGATATTGTTCGATTGTGGAGCATTTGTTATGCCCACGGTAATTTCAAATTTTGAACTTCTGTTTGCATAAAACAGACTGAAACTGCCTATTGTTAAAGCCTCACTATAATTAAACATTCATTTATTGTTCGTTGAATACAGTATCTGAAAAGCTCTTTCTTTGTTACTTTTATGACCATATTTTAAGAGCTGTTGAGAAATAGACGAGGAGGGCATTTTATAGCCTATCGACTTCATAGATATTCCTGAAGACTGGTTTACTCTCTGATAACATAGGCAATTAAATTACATCTGAAGCTATTCAGGGTTGTCACTGTCTTCTGTTGTTCAGATGTCAAGCATGAGCGGGTCCTCTCCATCCATCCATCCAGCCGTGAAGAAGTGTTTAGGTAAAAGGCCATTGCACCATGAAACCAGCTCAGACTCCTCCACGCCTCACACGCAGACATCTTCAGGAGTAGACGCATCATCAAGTAGTGGTGAGTGGCGTGTGTTCGATCATTGAACTGGTTGAATGAATTACCTAGCTGTTTATCATGTGTTGTTTAACTCTTTTAGTTCCAAACCACAGACAGTGTTTCTCTGGTTGATTGAATTACCTAGCTGATTATCATGTGTTGTTTAACTCTTTTAGTCCCAAACCACAGACAGTGTTTCTCTGGTTGAATGAATTACCTAGCTGTTTATCATGTGTTGTTTAACTCTTTTAGTCCCAAACCACAGACAGTGTTTCTTTGTGTGTGTGTGTGTATGTGCGCGAGCGTGCGTGCGTGCATGCGTGCGCGCGCGCTCACATTGAACTCAAGCATAGTCCATACACATGATTCTACTTCTAGTGCACTGGACTGATATTTGCGTGTGGATTAGCTTTCCCTGTAACAGTGTCCCTCGCTATCAGGCGAACCCACTCCTAATTCTGAGGTGCTTGTAATTTATGTCCCCAAGTCAAGGACAAGAAGTCAACGTTTTAGTCCAACTGACCAGTGTAGAGGTTGAACCTACTACCTTGGCATTAGCACACCAGAAGTTTAAGAGCGAGCTCTCTTAACCATTCTGCCATACTGACCTCCGACACACAATGTGTTTTAGCCTGTTTCCTGTGAATCATAACTATCACATGATGTGTAAAACTTTGGTTTGGTTCAGAGCAGGCTCTGGTGCTGTATAGGACACACATTAAGAAAACACCTTATAATAGTATGACCAGAAAGTCCCTTCACAGGAACCCCCAGAGCAGACGGAATAAAGGGAGGCCTAAACACACACACACACACAAGAGAATTACGAGGGGGCTTCACGTGAAAACCTTAAACGTGTGGTAGAAATTACACTAACCATACTATTGTCTTGTAACCTGTCAATATTGCTGTTAAAGATATCAAGAGTGTTAAGCAAGTGACATCACAGTGCAGATGAATACTCTGACATCATAGGGACAGTTTAAAAATGGTTGCCTCACTTTTGTCATTTTATTAAATAGACCGCAGCCTGACACTGTTCCGAACCTGGATGGAGAAATTACTATGCCCCCACTAGATGCCTCCTGCGAGTCATTCACCATGGAAGAGACTAAAGCAGCCATCAAAAAATTGAAGAACAACAAAGCTGTTGGTGAAGATGAAATCTCAGGAGAAATGCTGAAAGCAGCAGATGAGAACACCTTACAACGTTTGTTACAGCTGGTCAATGAAATCTGGCGAAGCGAATCCCCACCACAACAGTGGAAAGATGGTGTAATTTTCAAACTGCCTAAAAAGGGCGATATGTCTGATTGCAATAATTGGCGTGGTATCACTCTATTATCAGTACCAGGAAAACTTTTTTGTAGCATGTTACTTGAGAGATTGAAAAAGGCGATAGATGAAAGGCTGAGAGAAGAACAAGCAGGCTTCAGACCAAAACGGTCATGCATAGACCACATTTTCACCCTCAGAATAATCATTGAAGACTCCGTAGAATTCCAGTCGAAATTAATCACCAACTTTGTCGACTTTCAAAAAGCCTTCGACAGCATCCACCGTCCTTCACTTTGGAATCTACTTAACATCTATGGTTTTCCTACCAAATATACCAACGTCATAAAATCTTTCTACAAAGAGACACGTTGCTGCGTAAGAACAGAAACAGGCAACTCTGACTGGTTCTCAGTCGAAACAGGAGTGAAACAGGGTTGTGTCTTATCACCGATGCTTTTTGGAATAGCTATCGACTGGGTCATGCGCAAATGCACAAACAACACAAATATGGGTATCCATTGGGTTGACAAAATTCTAGAAGACCTGGACTTTGCCGACGACATAGTGCTTTTGAGTTCAACACACCCGGATGCCCAAGAGAAAATAAACCACCTCCAAAATGTTTCAGGGCAAATTGGTCTCCAAATTAACACCACAAAAACAAAGACTATTGATCTTACCAACAGTTCAGATGACACCAAATTGAACAGCTACGTTCTTGAAAAAGTCAACAGCTTCACATACCTAGGAAGCAAAATGACATCTACAGGGGACTCAACACCAGAAATATCATCTAGAATCGCACTGGCATCTAGTGCCTTCAATAAACTGTCAAACATCTGGAAGTCAAAGACACTCAGCAAACACACAAAACTTAAAATCTTCAACTCGTGTGTGATTCCAGTGTTAACGTATGGATGTGAAAGTTGGAAATCAACGGTAGCTTTAGATAAAAAGTTAGACAATTTTGAGAACAAATGTCTTAGAAGACTTCTAAACATCCACTGGACAGAATTCAGAACCAATTCGCAAATAAGACAAGAGACTAAGCAAGATACAGTATCCAATTTCATAAGAAGACGCCGTTGGAACTACATCGGCCATGTACTCAGAATGGACAAGACAAGACTCCCCTACCAAGCCCTCATATGGTCACCGGCAGGGAAAAGAAAACGGGGAAGACCAAGAGAGACCCTGCGTAGAACCATCATTAGAGAAGGCTCATTCAATGGCCAAGTAAATATCCAAGATCTACAACAGATAGCAGTGAACCGCCAGGCATGGAGAGACAGGACTTCTGCCCTATGCGCCGCCTTAGGCTCAAGAGGAAAGACTAACTAACTAAACTTTTGTCATGCACCAAAGAGGCGCAGCGTTCTGTTATCTGTTTTTGGATCAGTGAAGGGATGAAACATACAGAAATTAATCGGCAAATGAAGGTCCAGTATGGTGATGCATGCCTGTCAGTCCCGCAAGTTTATGAGTGGAGTAGGAAGTTTCCACGCGCAATCAAGTCCAAACGACGTGAACTTCTGAGTAAAGGTGTCCTTTTGAAGACCTCCACTTTAGTGTGTACCACATCCTTTATACTCCAGACATAGTCCCAAGTGATTTCCACCAGTTTGGACAACTCAGAGAGTCATTGAGAGGTTTAAGGTTTTCATTTGAAGCCATCTCGTATTAAATGGCAGACAAGATTGGAGAGGCTTGATCACTGATGTCTGATTTAGAGCAAGTTACTTGAAGAGAAAGAAAAGACTTGTGTATTGTGTTAATTGTTGTTAATTCATCATCAACATTATATGCCTTGCCGATAAGCGTGGGCCGTTTTGTTTCGCCATCTCAAATGATCACGAGAGTCATGGATCAGCTCAGTGTTTTGTTTCGATTATCCATGTGGCCAAGCCATCCAGATATTTACTTCTCTGCATTTCTTTTATTCTTTATCCCTCAATATTGCCAGTTGTCACCAAGTTCTCTAGTTTTATTTCTTCTCATAACGTGCCCAAAAAAGCTTGAATGTCTGCATCTAGTTTCTCTAATCAGTTTATGGTTTTCATTTGCTTCATGTAGGACTTGCTCATTGGTCTTTCTGTCTGTCCATGGTATTTTTTGCATTTTCCTGAGAAACCACATTTTCTCAGCCATTAGATGTTTTTCAGCATGTCTGCTCAGTGTCCATGTTTCATATCCATACAAAAGTACAGGTTCTATGTAGCACTTCAACACTCTTTTTCTCATTGCAATTGACATCTTTTTATTGGTACCATCTTGCAAAAGGCTACTTTTGCCATAGCGATTCTTATTGTAATTTCTTCAAGGCACCTCCCATCAGATGTTATAACTGTTACTTCGCTATCTTTATTAAATTTTTTTGTGTGCTGTTTAATTTCAGACTGTAAATATTCAGCTCATCAGAAAATCCAGAGCATAGCAGGGCAACACAACAATACTTCCCGAGTGACTGCTGCCAGCCAGCCTCCATCTTCTGCATCAAGCTCCAGTTCTACATTGGCTAAGGTATTATCATCATCATCATCATCATCATCATCATCATCATCATCATCATCATCATCATCATCATCATCATCATCATCATCATCATCATCATCATCATCATCATCATCATCATCATCACCACCACCACCACCACCACCACCACCACCACCACCTCCACCACCACCACCACCACCTCCACCACACCCGCTCATTGAGTGAGCGTTATCAAAGGTGGAAAAACGTTTCATTGGCACAAAATGGAATATTGCTTGGCTAGCGAATCCATTACGTGGAAGTCTTTAGCGAAAGCTTTCTGTGTGGATGTCATCTGCATACAGGTCCCTCCTGGTCTTCGAAGGAGCAGCCTGCGGTGAACGGGAGGCCCAATATACGGAAGTGAGACTAAGCAGCCATGTGCAGGACGTGACGATTCCTTGGGTGAGCCCAGTACCAGAGCGATATGTGTCGACTCTGCAAGTATGGAAGCCTCCTTAGATGGCGGGGGATGCCCGTGGTCTGCCCCTGCCTTCCCTTGAGGGCAGACTAGGATGTCTTCGGCTGTTCTGGGTGGACCAGCTGGGAAAGGGATGACACTACAACAGTAAGAGTTGAGAAAGTGACCCAGAAGCTCGAATGGGAATATTGCTTGGCTAGCAAACCCATTTCGTGGCAAGTCAGAACTGAAAGCTTGCTGAGTGGATGTCATCTGCAGACTGACCTCTCCTGGTCTGCATGGGGAACGGCCAGTGGCGAACAAAATGCCCAATATACGGAAGTGAGGACTTGAAGTAGTGAACAAAAATGGAGAATTATTTACCCAGTTTCTGTGCAGTGAATTGATATTTCACAAGAGTAAGTGTTGTTCCACATAAAAGGTGGGTCTCTGCTGGGAAGTGGTCAAACTTTCTCCTTCTGCTGTAATGGTCATGGGGTCATTTTCAGAACATGAATGCAATTTTTTTCTTGAGGGCTGGCAGGCAAGCATCTTCTTTTTTCATTTGCTTGAAATTTGTCTATACCTACAATGTTGTCTCTCTTATGAATTTAACTGTCTTTCTTAGTTCACTCAGTCGCCCAGCCGGCTCTGTGCGATGGGTTATGAATGCAATTTATAATCCTGCATACCGTGTTCGAATCACAGCTGCAGGCGATTTGGAAGCAGGCCATCTTTTGTTGGTTTCCATATAATGGTATAAGTGCCGGTTGTTCAGAAGCAGTGGCAAACTACTGAACGTAAAACTTGCCCAGGAATCACAAACAGCCCAAAATTGCTGGAGTTGACTGCTACATCCTGTATAGGATATGCTAACTTTTAGCTTAAAAGGTCGCTTAAAAGTTGACATTGCACCGGGTTTTTATCCCATATGGCTCAATCTCTTTCCGCAGTGATGACCCTTAGGAGTCTCCAAAAAAAATGCACTTGTGAACCAAAGGACGTGACCCAGAATCGAAACCACAACTTCAAAGCCCGAGTCAGATGGCTTGACCTACTTTGCCACGGAAACTGCCATAACTTCTAGCATTGGTCCATAGAGTTTATCTTCCACTGTTGTTTCTCTAGTCAGAAGATTTTGCCTAGATATGTCGTAATTTGGGCTGTCTTGGAGTAGGCAAGCATCTAACCGCCATGCTGGCATGGTTCCTTGGTATCTGCCTCTGGCTACCTTTAATTTTGTCTGCGTTGCTCTTGAATCCCTGCATTAATTCTCACAGGCCCCGGCTGTGCTGTCTGTTGATGCCAGTTATGACGATCGACGTGCCAGATTTAAGATCAAGAAGAAAGTTATTATTGGGAATGTTTCCAAGTAAGTGTGTCTACTTCATCTTTCTCTTTTTCTTCTTCACCTCCTACTCCTTTCCTCTGCTTTTTTCTTCACCACTCCTGCTCTTTGTCCTCCTCCTTGTCCTCCTCCTTGTCCTCCTCCTCCTCTTCTTTTACTCCCCCCTCCTCTTCCTTTCCTCTGACTTTTTTCTTCACCACCCAACCTTCTCCTCCTCCTCCCCCTCCTCCTCCTCTTCTTCTTCTTCTTCTTCTTCTTCTTCTTCTTCTTCTTCTTCTTCTTCTTCTTCTTCTTCTTCTTCTTCTTCTTCTTCTTCTTCTTCTTCTTCTTCTTCTTCTTCTCCGTGTCGTCCTCTTCTTCTTCTTGGGTGGGTGGGAGTTGCTAAAAGATGACTTCTTTCTCTAGGTTATGCAGGTCTGGTTTGATTCACAGTATCGACTGAATGTTTACAAGAAACAGAAGTCTAGTCAACCCCCGATCCTGGGGTAGTGGATTTCGATTATAATAATCTTCATCAGGAACAACACAAACAGATCTAAAGAAAAACAAAATTAGAAAATTTATTAATATTAAAACACAAGTCCTTCGTTGTTAGGATGGCGGCGCAAAAGTTCAGTTCAGTTCAGTTGTGAAAGTTACTTCAGTTTGTTAGTAGAGATAAAAGGTGCTTTTCTCTTCTTTGTAATCCTTAGATATGTTCCAGTAGCAGAGATAACAGATGCTTTTCCTTTGTTTGTAATCCTTAAATACATTCCAGTAGCAGAGATAACATATGTGTTTCCCTTGTTTGTAATCCTTAAATACATTCCAGTAGCAGAGATAACATATGTGTTTTCCTTGTTTGTAATCCTTAGATACTTTCCAGTAGCAGAGATAAAAGATGCTTTTCCCTTGTTTGTAATCCTTAAATACATTCCAATAGCAGAGATAAAAGATGCTTTTCCCTTGTTTGTAATCCTTAAACACATTCCAGTAGCAGAGATAAAAGATGCTTTTCTGTTGTTTGTAATCCTTAAATACATTCCAGTAGCAGAGATAAAAGATGCTTTTCTGTTGTTTGTAATCCTTAAATACATTCCTGTAGCAGAGATAAAAGATGCTTTCCCCTTGTTTGTAATCCTTAAATACATTCCTGTAGCAGAGATAAAAGATGATTTTCCCTTGTTTGTAATCCTTAAATACATTCCAGTAGCAGAGATAAAAGATGCTTTTCCCTTGTTTGTAATCCTTAAATACATTCCTGTAGCAGAGATAAAAGAAGCTTTTCCCTTGTTTGTAATCCTTAAATACATTCCTGTAGCAGAGATAAAAGATGCTTTTCCCTTGTTTGTAATCCTTAGATACATTCCAGTAGCAGAGATAACAGATGCTTTTCCCTTGTTTGTAATCCTTAAATACATTCCAGTAGCAGAGATAAAAGATGCTTTCCCCTTGTTTGTAATCCTTAAATACATTCCTGTAGCAGAGATAAAAGATGCTTTCTCCTTGTTTGTAATCCTTAAATACATTCCTGTAGCAGAGATAAAAGATGCTTTCTCCTTGTTTGTAATCCTTAAATACATTCCAGTAGCAAAGATAAAAGATGCTTTCTCCTTGTTTGTAATCCTTAAATACATTCCTGTAGCAGAGATAAAAGATGCTTTCTCCTTGTTTGTAATCCTTAGATACATTCCAGTAGACCACAGGGAGGCGAATGACAAGTCCAGCCACAAATGGATGATTTATGTCCGGGGGCCCAGATCCGAGCCAGACATTTCCGGCTTTGTCAAGAAAGTCTGGTTTTTCTTGCATCATAGCTACAAGCCAAATGACCTGGTGGAGATCAGGTGATTGTCTGGACTGTTGCCAGTTTGTCAAATAGCAAATTTGGGTTATCCTGGTTGTGTATAAATAGAAGATGTAAAGGACTCTTTACACGCCCTGACGTTATTGGGTATATGGTGCTAGTTCCATGTTTTTATTGACGACTGCACTCAGTTAGTTAAAAGTTAGTTGCATATCCTTAGTTATTCTTAAACAAGTGAATCAGTAGAATTATCTCGGAACAGTCGTGACATCTGATAGGAGATGCCTTGAAGAGATTAGAATAAGAATTGCCCGGGAAGGTTAACCTGGTCAACAAATGCCCGCAGAAGTCGGATGTGTCGGCCTAACGGCCCAAGAACGCAGCTCTGCTGTAAACAGGCACAACACAATCACGTCCGGAAAAAAAATCCGGATGAGCGCAGAAGAAGAAGAAGAATAAGAATTCCCATGGTGAAGGTAGCCTTTCACAAAATGAAAAACAAACTGACCAATAAAAAGATGTCAATTTCTACGAGAAAAAGAGTGTTGAGGTGCTACATAGAGCCTGTGCTTTTGTATGGATGTGAAGCGTAGACAATGAGCAAACAAGCTGAAAAACATCAGATGGCTGTGGAAATGTGGTTTCTGAGGAGAATGCGAAGAATACCATGGACAGAGAGAAAAAACCAACGACCAGGTCCGACAAGAAACAAATGAAAATCGTAAACTGATTAGAGAAATTAGACGTAGACAGTCAAAATGTTTTGGACATGTTATGAGAAGAAATAAATTTGAGAACTTGGTGACAACTGGCAAGATTGAGGGGAAGAGAACAAGGAGAAGACATAGAAGTAAATACTTGGATGGCTTGACAATGTGGCATGGTCGAGACAAGAACACAGCTGATCCACGACTCTGGTGACCGAGTGAGATGGCCGCCATGACCACCCATGCTTACCGGCATGGCACATGATGGATGGATATCCTTTACAGGACGTTGCAGTCAATCCCAGCATCTTTTCTTTTGTGATTTCTGGATAAGTTTATGTTCAGTAGTTTGCCATTGCTTTCTGAATGACCAGCACTCATAGTATTGTATGAAAATCAACGGAAGACGGTCTGCTGCTAAATTGCTCCCAGCTGTGATTCGAACGAGGTATGCGGGATTCTGAATTGAATCCATAACCTCTTTGCCACAGAGCAAGCCTCAGCAGGCAACTTTGCCACAGAGCCAGCCTCAGCGGGCAACTTTGCCACAGAACCAGCCTCAGTAGGCAACTTTGCCACAGAACCAGCCTCAGCGGGCAACTTTGCCACAGAACCAGCTTTGCAACTTTGCCACAGAGCCAGCCTCAGCGGGCAACTTTGCCACAGAACCAGCCTCAGCGGGCAACTTTGCCACAGAACCAGCCTCAGCGGGCAACTTTGCCACAGAACCAGCCTCAGCGGGCAACTTTGCCACAGAACCATCCTCGGTGGGCAATTTTGCCACAGAGCCGCCTCAGCGGGCAACTTTGCCACAGAACCAGCTTTGCAACTTTGCCACAGAACCAGCCTCAGCGGGCAACTTTGCCACAGAACCAGCTTTGCAACTTTGCCACAGAGCCAGCCTCAGCGGGCAACTTTGCCACAGAACCATCCTCGGTGGGCAATTTTGCCACAGAGCCAGCCTCAGCGGGCAACTTTGCCACAGAACCAGCCTCGCAACTTTGCCACAGAGCCAGCCTCAGTGGGCAACTTTGCCACATTGACTTCCTAGGAGATTTCCTGACGCCCACTTTACATTGGGTCGATCTGGAAGTGTGTCAGTTAAATTTGTAAACAATCAGCTACGGAGGGATTTGAACTAATGACCAGCAGGTAAACTGACTAACTGCTGGGCTGCTGTGGCTCCCCCTGGTTGTTTGGGTAGGTTACAGTGAAGTGTGACTAGGAAATAGAAGGGGACATTCTTAACCAAGTGGATAATTTTAAATACCTAGGGGCAATTATAACATCAGATGGAAGATGTACAACAGAGATTAATAGCAGAATAGGGTAAGAATAAGCTGCATTTCAGAAAATGAAGTGTATCTTATGCAGTAAGTCACTATCATTGAATGTAGGAAAGAAGAGTGCTAAAGTGCTATATAGAACCAGTTTTGCTGTATGGCAGCGAATCTTGGAATGTAAATGAACAAATTAGGAAGAACTTAGAAGCAACAGAGATGTGGTTCTTGAGATGAGTAGTGCGAATTCATTAGACTACTAGAATAATTAACAATGATAGCCTGAATGAGGCTAATGAAACTAGAACACTATATACAACAATAAGAAAGAGACAAACATCTTTCTTCGGTCACGTGATGAGAAGAGAGGCATTGGAGAACAACGTGACAACTGGAAAGATCGAGGGGAAGAGAGGCAGAGGCAGACCAAGAGAAATGATGCTGGATGGATTGAGATGGTGGCATGGAGGAATATCAACAGAGTTGATCCAGAACACCAAAGACCGGCGGCATTATGCACAGTGTATCTGTGCGGGCTGTTGTTTGTCGAGACTCCTATCTTTTCCACTTTTCACATTGGGCAGTGAGGAGCGTTTTGTGTGATATTCACTGGCACAGGAACGGAGCATAATGGGGACGACCCGTTGCTGTGAAGTTGGAACTGCGACTAACTAACTAACTAACTAACCAAAGACCGAGATCTGTGGGGAGACATGATCGCCTACGCCAGCTGGCAGGATACTTGATGATGACAGTGAAGTGGGTTAGAGTGGCTGCTTCTAACTCTAACTTGAGCAAATCAGTTACAAATAACTGTGGATTTAAACAAAATATACAGCCCGTTGTTAATACTCTGCACAGATTCTGGACAGAGAGGTAAATACCTGGGTGGCTTGGCCAGATGGGGTAATGAGGACAAGAAGCTGATTCAAGACTGGTGATCCAGTCAGACGACGAACCATGATCATCTATGCTTATCTGCATGGCACATGATGGTGATGATTATCATCCTGGGGTAGTGAATTGGACATGTAGGTTTTTAAGACAAGGTACACATAACATGATTGCTCTCGTGACTTGAGTAACTGATAGTCACTTTAAAGCTGCAGTGATATTACCCCCATCTTCATACTTGAAGTTCTGCTCCTATAGGCTCCATTCTGCTCTTGTGCATGATGGCAGTTAGTAAAGGATAGGCTGAATTAATTGTAAACTTCACTAAATTTCAAATTTGAGACACTAGAATGATTATAGCATGTTTTCATTCTAGTATATTCCTCATGGGATTCTCGCAAGTGCTGCGGTGTTTGTGCACTGAGTGGAGAGCTTCTGCACTCACTGGCACCTAACCGTCTTGACAGATGATAGTTTGTTGCATTATGCTTCTAACAAGGCACAACAACTACAATCTATGGCGGTAGTGAATGTTATACCTCTCCACAGTACAAAGCCTGGGGCTTGATTTTTAGAGAACATGTGTTGCCCATGCAGCATGATATCCTCTCTCGGCCTGCTTAGTTTACTCTGGAAGAAAGGTAACACCAATACGTCTGGAACAAGACATGCTGCTGGATCAGCAAAGCAATGCTTTAACTGTCCGCCTGTCAGAGCCTCATCCTAGACCAGTTGCCGACCAAGACTTATGGCCTGGTCTGCCATGATATTTAATCTCCGTGTTGCATTTCCTCACGCTTGGAAAAGGCTTTTACTCTCCCAATTGTGCTTGAAGACATTGGCACAATATGGGGTGTCGGGTTTGGTGAGCGCCGCCCAACATTCAGCACTAACAGAAAGCGGGTTGTACTGCCTGCTGTCATACGGTAGCTCTGTTATATCTGACTTAGACCAGATGTGTGATAAATAAGCATGAAATCTGTGCAATAATCATTTCACGTGCAGTAAAGATGATTCTATCCGTGTGTTACCTGGGTCTTTAAGGGAAGCAGAGAGCAGTAACACTGCAACCACCCATGCAACCACCCATGCAACCACCCATGCAACTACCTGTGCAACCACCATTGCAACTACCATTGCAACCATCCATGCAACCACCCGTGCAACTACCCACGCAACCACCCATACAACCACCTGTGCATGTCATAAAAGTCAGTCAAAGAGGTGTGGCATGGAACTGGACACCTCATCCTGTAGAAAAACATTAACTGCAATATCCGACTAACCATGAACAATTCTTCAAAGTGCTTGCCTTGAGTTGTTCAGGGCCCTCTGCTCCTAAGGAAGATGAAAGGCAGCATCAGCAGAAGAAAGTGACCATCCAATCCTTTTAAGCAATTGTTAGTGCAAAGTTTCAGAAGAGAACCATATTGTCATCTTTCAGTTCTAGCATAGGTTTAGGGCGGGTTATTAGGCTGGTACAATGGCGACAAAATGAAGCATTACTTTTCGGAGGGACGCTATTTAGTGTTATCCTTTGGATTTCGTGTGATTTCCTATGGATTTCCTGTGAATAGTGTTTTCCTGTGGATTATGTGATGTTATTTTGTGTTCCTTTTATTGGAAGTTTTCAAAAGAAGCCACGGAAGGCAGGTGGTGGATGAAATTTGAGGGCAGCCGACAAATATTGTGGGTCATGGCCTCGAGCTTCACGACGGCAGGCAGAGGAACTTTTCTTGAGTCAATGGCTGCGGTCTCCGACCAGTAAGGTCACTGCCATAGAGGAAAGCAACGGCAAACTACCTCTTTAAAAGTGCCTAGTATATCATGATTCGCTTAAAGACTGATCATCGCAAGACAAGGACAGAGACGTTAAAATTAGCAACTTGGAATGTTAGGACGTTAAACAACAACGGAACATTAGAGAACATAAAACAAGAAATTGAAAGGGAAAAAATTAATATTTTAGGTATGTGCGAAACGAGATGGACAGGAGCAGGCATCAAGATAGAGGAAGATTTCAAGATTATTTATTCTGGAGGTGAAGATCGTCATAGAGGAGTGGCAATTATTTTGGACAAGAAAACAGCAAAATCTGTTCAAGGATATTGGGCCGTGTCGGACAAAGTTCTACTAGTTAAATTAAGTGGCAGACCTTTTAGCATAAATATTATTCAAGTATATGCCCCAACAGGAGAATACAGTCAAGATAGTGTAGAAGAATTTTATAACGACATTGAGTCTGCCTTAAAGAAATGTAAAAATTCAGAAATAAACATCATAATAGGGGACTTCAATGCAAAAGTAGGAAATCAAGGGGATAGATACACAGTAGGAAACTATGGTTTAGGAGAGAGAAATGAAAGAGGATACAGACTCGTAGAGTGGGCAAAAGAACAGGAAATGATTGTAGGAAACACCTGGTTCAAGCAACACCCTAGAAGATTATGGACATGCAGGAGTCCTGATAGCAGGATTAGAAACCAGATTGACTACATTCTGATTAGCAGAAGATTTAGAAACGCATTAACAGTAGTAAAAACAGTTCCCAGTGCTGATTGTTATAGTGACCACAGATTACTCACAGGAACATTGAGGATAAAGTTGAAGAAAGTCAAGTATATAACAGGAAACACTAAATATGATTTGTGTACATTGAGTAATGACAAGGAAATACAAAACAAATTCAACATAGACGTACAGAACAGATTTGAAATTTTGTCTGATCTAGAGATCCTATTCCAGGATGTGGATGATCAATGGGAAACGTTGAAGAATTCAATCAATGTGGCTGCAGAAACAACTATTCCAAAATTAAAGAAGGTGGGTCGTAAGAAATGGATGACTGAAGAAATTTTACACCTCATGGAAACAAGAAGACTCAGCAAAAATAATTCTGTCAAATATGAAGAAATCCACAGACAAATCAGAATATTATGTAAGGAGGCAAAAGAATCATGGCTTGAGGAAAAGTGCTTAGAAATTGAAAACCAACACAACAGTCAAAATACCAAATTAGTGCACAAAAGAATTCAGGAACTTACTAATAAAAGAACAAGTACATCAACAGGGTGTCTAAAAACTGAAGATGGCAAAATTATAATAGAAAAAGACCAGATTCTACATGTATGGACAGATTATGTGAAACATCTTTATGATGATAACAGAGACGAACAATATGATATTAGATTTAATAATGAAGGACCGCCAATTTTGGAGATGGAGGTTCGAAATGTTCTTAAGCATATGAAAGCTGGCAAGGCCCCTGGTGCAGATAACATCACAACAGAAATGATTAAAGCTTTAGAAGAATTTGGACTAGAGCAAGTCACCAGACTGATGAACACATTATATGATACTGGAGATATACTTCCTGAATTATGTAACTCTGTATTTATTGCAATCCCAAAGAAATCAGGAACCTTGGAATGTGATCAACATAGAACAATTAGTATAATGAGTCACATCACAAAGATTTTGCTAAGAATTATCATGCAAAGAGTGAGGAAGAAGATACAACCTGAAATAGGGGAAGAACAATGTGGGTTTGTAGAAGGAAAGGGTACAGTAAATGCTGTGTATATGCTGCGAACAGTTATTGAACGTGCTATAGAAGTAAACAAGGATATACATCTTTGCTTTATTGACTATACAGAGGCTTTTGATAGAGTTAGACATGTCAACATGGTGGATATGCTTGCAGATCTACAAATTGATGGGAAAGACATTAGACTTATAAAAAACATATATTGTAAACAACAAGCTGCAATAAGGATTGATAATGAAGTGGGACAGTATCAGCCAATTAAGAGAGGTGTTAGGCAGGGATGTGTGATGTCTCCAGATCTTTTTTCCCTATACAGTGAAAATATTTTCAGAAATGTAGAGGATATAAATGGAATCAGCATTGGAGGACGAAACATCAATAACGTTAGATATGCAGATGATACAGTATTAATTGCAGACAATGTGCAGGACCTGCAACAGTTAGTAGATGCGGTTGTTGTACACAGTGAGCAACTGGGGTTAGAATTAAATTGTAAAAAGACTCAGGTTATGGTCGTCACTAGGAAGGAAGAAGTGCCACAATGTAATATACAAGTAAATGGAAATATTCTTCAACAAGTGAATCGGTGCAATTATCTTGGAACAGTCATAACATCTGATGGGAGATGCCTTGAAGAGATTAGAACAAGAATCGCCATGGCGAAAGTAGCCTTTAGCAAGATGAAAAACATTCTGACCAATAAAAAGATGTCAATTGAAATGAGAAAAAGAGTGTTGAGGGGATACATAGAGCCTGTTCTTTTGCATGGATGTGAAACTTGGACAATGAGCAGTCAAGCTGAAAAGCATCTGATGGCTGCAGAAATGTGGTTTCTGAGGAAAATGCAAAGAATACCATGGACAGACAGAAAAACCAATGACCAAGTACTACAGGAGACAAATGAACATCGTAAACTGATTAGAGAAATTAGACGTAGACAGTCAAAATTTTGTGGACATGTTATGAGAAGAAATGGATTGGAGAACTTAGTGACAACTGGCAAGATCGAAGGGAACAGACCAAGAGGAAGACCGAGAGGAAAATACCTGGATGGCTTGACCACATGACATGGACGAGACAGGAACACTGAGCTGATCCACGACACTGGTGATCGAGTGAAATGGCGAGTCATGACCGCCCACGCTTTCCGGCATGGCACATGATTGATTGATTGATTAGGCTGATCAGCCTGGACATGTCTGTTATGAATGGCAGTACATTAATTTGTAAATGACATTACATTAATTTATGAATGGCGCCATCATAATATATGAATGTTGTAGTGTAATTTATGAATAGTGTTACATTAATTTATGAATCGTGTAATTTAATTTGTGAATGGTGTTACATTAATTTATGAATTTTTTTTTTTTAAAGTTGCATATCCCTTACAGGACGTTGCAGTCAACACCAGCATTTTCCAGCTGTTGTTGATTTCTTGGCAAGATTATGCTCAGTAGTTTACCACTGCTTTCTGAGCGACCGGCTCACATACCCCGTAAGTAACCAACGCGACACGATCCGCTGCTGAATCTCGCGCAGCTGTGTTACTTATCTGGATATACAGGATTACAGAGAAAGTCGTTAACCCCTTCGCCAGGGTGACAAATAGCATAATTTAATTTATGATTGGTGTAGTGTATTTTATGAATGGTGTTACATTAATTTATGAATGGCGTTACATTAATTTATGAATGGCATTACATTAATTTATGAACGGCATAATTTAACCTATGAATGACAACTTTGATTTTGTTACTATAACCAGTTCTCCACCATTTCACCTCACACGGCGGGGTTGGGGAGAGTTTCCTGTTCGAGTACAGCTTCACTTTGTTGATCCTCGCAACAAGAAGGTTGACATAATTCATCAGCTTAAAGTAAGTGCATTGTGTAATAAATATAGTACTTAACTCTTTCTTGTGTAATAAATATAGTACTTAACTCTTTCTTGTGTAATAAATATAGTACTTAACTCTTTCTTGTGTAATAAATATAGTACTTAACTCTTTCTTGTGTAATAAATATAGTACTTAACTCTTTCTTGTGTAATAAATATAGTACTTAACTCTTTCTTGTGTAATAAATATAGTACTTAACTCTTTCTTGTGTAATAAATATAGTACTTAACTCTTTCTTGTGTAATAAATATAGTACTTAACTCTTTCTTGTGTAATAAATGTAGTACTTAACTCTTTCTGTAGCTAGGAATTTTCCATTTGTTTATTGGTTACTTCTTCGTCATCATCATCAAGTGCCCTGCCAGCTGGCGTAGGCATTTATATCGCTCCACAGATCTCAGTCTTTGGTGTTCTGGATCAAATCTGCTGATGATATTCCTTCATGCCACTGTTTCAGTCCATCCATTATTTACTCTTTGCCAGCCTCTGCCTCTCTTTCTGTTGATCTTTCCAGTTGTCATAATGTTATCCAGTGTCTCCCTTTCTTATCACATGACTAAAGAAAGTTGTCTCTGTCTTATTGTTGTATATAATGTTCTAGTTTCATTAGCCTCTTTCTGGCAATCGTTGTTAGTTACTCTGCCAATCCAAGGAATTTGCAACATTCGTCTCAGGAACCACATCTCTGTTGCTTCCAAGTTCTTCCTGATTTGTTCATTTACATTCCAAGATAGGAATCACAATATATGAAGCCCATAAACGGGCACTCTCCTGCTGTTTATGCTTCACCTCATCACCGCAAGGTACAAGAGGAACAAGATGACATGAGATGAGACATTCCAAGATTCACTGCCATACAACAAAACTGGTTCTGTATAGCATTTCAGTTGTCTCTTTCTTACATTCAATGATAGTGACTTACTGCACAAGATACTTTTCATTTTCTGAAATGCAGCTTTTGCTTGCCTTATTCTGTTCTTAATCTCTGTTGTGTATCTTCCATCTAATGTTATAATTGCTCTTATGTACTTATTGACTGGCACCTTACCGTCTTGACAGACGACACTTTGTAAAATGGAGTCACACCTCTCCATAGCACAAAGCCTGGGCTGAATTTAGAGACCATGAATTGCCCATGCAGCATGATCCCTCTCTCTGCCTGTCTAGTTTACTCCAGAGGAAAGGTAACACCAATATGCCTGGGACAAGATGAGCTGCAGAAGCTGCAGGATCAGCAAAGCAATGATCTGTCTGCCTGTTGGAGCTTCCATCCTAGACCACTTGCAGACCAAGGCTTTAGTCTTTAGGTTGATTTCCTCGCACTAGGGTAAGGCTTGTATCCTCCCAATTGCATTCCTCTGCCCGAAGCCATTTGTGATTGCCGCCCAACATTCGGCGCTAACAAAAGGCAGGTAGTGCCATCTACTGTCATTCAGTAGCTCAGTCATATCTGACTAAGACCCGACCTCCTTGCTTGCTTGCGTTCGCTGGCTGTGAACTCCAGCGTGAATTCCTGTATGTCGGATGAAGACATCCTGTTGTCCAACATCAGTGTGATGTCATACCAGACTGAGGTTTGCGTGAGTATCCGTTGTCCCATGTCTGGCTTATTGGTGTGCAGACTGGTTGTTCCTCGCCGTGCAGGCAGACACTCTCCGACTTCGGAGGAATCATCGATCCTACCACGTTAGCCAGGACCCCAAAGGGACCTGATGCTCAGCTATTACGTGTTAGTAGGTCTTGGCCAGTATAGAACCTAGCCCTGGTGCTTTGGAAACACCTTTGCGTCCCACCCGACCTCCTTATTGCTTAATATAATTTCATAGCTCCTGACAACCAATCAATTTGTTGCTTTAACTCACTCTATCCAAGTTGTAAAATGTCACATTAAAAATCTGTGTCACAATACCAGAAAGCAAAGTAAAGTGGTATTTTGGAGAAGATGCATCTTTCCTGTGGCAACATATAAATGAGAGTCATGGGCTATTTCGTAGTCACTACAAAAGTAATTGAGGTTTTTGAATTAAAATGCCAGTTTCATAGAATAATGTACACAAAGAAGAAAAACTTTGAAACAGCTGGACCATTATCATATAGCAGATCCATTGAAGAACATTGCTCCCATCTCTGACTACAAAATGAAAGACTCCCGATCCTTATCAGTTCTCTTGCCTTATTTTCATGCCTGTGGGGTCTGGAGTATTCAGTGATCCATCTTGACCCTTGTCAAACTAACCTCCTTTTTCAGGAGCCATGTTTTTATTCACCGGTCTTTCTGAACCACTCATCTCATCTCATCTCATCTCATCTCATCTCATCTCATCTCTTCTCATCTCATCTCATCTCATCTCATCTCACCTTGTTAGTCTTATACCTTGCTGTGTCAAGGTGAAACTTAGGCTGTGGAAGAGTGTCCTGTGATCATCTTCGTCCTGTTCAACCCTGCCTCATTTTTCAGGAATCATGGTTTAGTTCACTGATCTCTCTGAACCACTCATCTCATCTCATCTCATCTCATCTCATCTCATCTTCTTGTTGGTCAACCCTTCCTCCTATTTTTGGAACCATGTTTTCCATCACTTATCTTTCCGAACCACTCATCTCATCTCATCTCATCTTGTTACTCTTGTTCCTTGCAGTGTAGAGCTGAAGCATAAAACTGCAGAAGAGTAACTGCTTACGGGCTTCACATATCAAGGTCTCCATGGACCCTGTTACTGCGATCCACTGTGACATTTAATATGGCCAACATTTTTCAGTTTGCGATATATCATACTGTGTATGAGCCAGCTTTCTTCCATGTTCAGATCTTGTAGGATGCCAGTGTTTATTTTTGTAATTGAGCATTTATTTTCACTCAGTTTACTTGAGCATTTATTTTGACTAATTTTACTTGAGCATTTATTTTGACTCATTTTACTTGAGCATTTATTTTGACTCAGTTTACTTGAGCATTTATTTTGAATTCATTTTACTTGAGCATTTATTTTGACACAGTTTACTTGAGCATTTATTTTGACTCATTTTACTTGAGCATTTATTTTGACTAATTTTGCTTGAGCATTTATTTTGACTCATTTTACTTGAGCATTTATTTTGACTAATTTTACTTGAGCATTTATTTTGACTAATTTTACTTGAGCATTTATTTTGACTCATTTTACTTGAGCATTTATTTTGACTCATTTTACTTGAGCATTTATTTTGACTCATTTTACTTGAGCATTTATTTTGACTCAGTTTACTTGAGCATTTATTTTGACTCATTTTACTTGAGCATTTATTTTGACTCATTTTACTTGAGCATTTATTTTGACTCAGTTTACTTGAGCATTTATTTTGACTCATTTTACTTGAGCATTTATTTTGACTCATTTTACTTACTGTCTCTTTTTCCAGCTTGACAAAACATTCAGTGGGTTACAAACACTCGGAGCAGAAACAGTAAGTCTAAATTACTAAACAATTTGTAATCAACGAATCACCAGAAAATGAAAAGTAGATTGTGAGCTTTACTAGAGCATGATTGTAAGTAACAAAATTAATGTTGCAGCTAAAGCCTTTGTCAGCACGGAATAACAGACACAACTACATGAAAAAACACTTTGAATGTTAAATGAAATGATTAAACAGTTGTTAGAAAGTTGAGTTGAGTTGCATTGAGCTAAGAACTAACATCACTGCACTCAGGACATTCCCATACGTGCTTTGTCCCCTGGTTCAACAGCCAGCAAAGAGTCATACTACTAATCGTTCCCATCACTATCTGATTAAAAGTTCTCCTGGTCTTTCCTCTCAGTTTTGAGATTCTTCCAGAATCCCTGCCAATCCCCAGCAATCTCATTCTTTCCACATACAGGTTCTCAATCTGTTCTCCCGCCTTCTCCACCTGGTCCCACTTGCGCACGACCACCTCTCCCTTGTTGAAGAAACGTTCGTTAAAAAGGTTTAAAAAAGTAACAGACATATTCTGCTGCTAGAACCATAATTTTTTTGACCGATTGGCACTCATGCCAGCTGTCTTTACTTCTAGGTTGGGTCGCTATGGCAACCCAAGTCAGTTTTAAAAGTTTGCCCTGTAATGGCTTTAAACCCATGGCCACTGTACCACAGGGCAAACATCTAGCCACTAATCCGACTCTCTCGTAAACAAGTTACGGCTAGTAATCGCAAGCTCTTACAAGGTTACTTACTTTAAGAGTTGGAGAATGACATTAAATCATTGAAAACTGGGTTCAGAATGCTGTAACTAAATTGTGTGTAGGCACTTCAACTAGAAATGTGTCTATAATTGTGGAGTCAAATGCATGACCACTGGATCGACAGGCAAGCTTCTAGCCACTACTTCGACTCCTTTATAAACAAGTTACTGCTGATATTCACATGCTTTTACAAGGTTACTTACTTTGAGAGTTGGAGAATGACATTCATTAACTCATTAAACTCATAAAAAACTGGTTTCAAAATCATCATTATCATCATCATCTTCATCAGCTGTCCTGCCAGCTGGCATGGGTGTTCATGTCTCTCGATAGATCTCAGTCTTTGGTCTCTGCTGATGATATTCCTCCATGCCACCGTCTCAGTCCATCCAGCATCATTTCTCTTGGTTTGCCTCTGCTTCTCTTCCTCTTGATCTTTCCAGTTGTTTCTAAAATGTGGTTAGTCATGAAATCTTGTGAAGATATGGTGGTTTCCCCTTGCTTTTCACATCTACATGGGGGTCTTTTACCTCTGCCGTTGACAGCTATTTCAGGACAAGTGAGTGCCCTGCTCTGCTCACCTAGAGAGTTGTCCACTTATCCTGATGGATACTCGGTCCCCAGGGCTGCGTTTGCCACACCGTGGTGTGTTTCCCATCCACTACCACATGGTGATTAAATTAGGATTTTCCCTTCCTATGATGGTCTATGATGGCCAAAACTCTTCAGTACTGTAATGTCAACGTCTCACGTCATACATCTGTTTCGTGTCGTGACAGGTCATGAACATATCAATAAAGTCCAGTGACTCTAAATCATGTGTTTCGTCGTCGTCGTTTGTCGCGAGCGCTAACAAGTCAAGTCGCATTATTCTGTCAAGAAGCCTGATCAGCGGGAAAATGTCACGTGGAAAATCCAACAACAAGAGACACGCTGTTGCCAAGATGTGCAGCGTGGGAGCCGACAACAAGAAGAAGAATGTCGAGAGCCCACCTGCTAGCTGCATCAAAGAGCCTGATACTACAGCCATTACTGAAGCTACTACGAGGGAGAAGATTGACAGCCCAACACAGTCAAGAACCAAGACAGCAGAGAAGAAGGAGGAGATAGACACCAGAGTCAGAAACACCGACTCAAAGACAGTCAGATGGGTTGTCAAGAGGATTCCTGTGGAGCTGACAGATGAAGAAATCCTGAAGCAGCTACGTGAAGAGAATCTTCACATCCGAGTCTTGAAGGCGGAGCGGCTTCTCACCTACTCCAAGATACCTACAACCCTGGCAGTGGTGACATCGAAGGGCAGCGAAATGCCGACCACAGCATCACTCAACAAGAGACTGCAGCAACCAGAGAGATTCATACCAAGAATGACGCAATGTTCAAAATGCCAGAGGGCCGGCCACAGCAGAGCAACGTGTCGCAGTAAGACGGAAATCTGTCGATACTGCGCCGATCACCACGCCTTCAAGGAGTGTCCACTGGCCAAGCTGGACACGGACTTCCGAGCTCCTAACAACAGAAGAAAGTGCGCCAACTGTCTGGGCAAACACGGAGCAAGATACCTGGGCTGTCCGTACCTGCAGAGACACAGAGACGTCTTAAAGATCGCCATCATCACAAAGACACCATTCAAGGAAGCAATGCAGAGAGGCGAGACAGCCACGGGTATAGCACAAGCGGAAAGAGATCAACTTCAAAAGCAGATAGACGAGTTGAAGAAACAAGTCAAGGCACTGCTGACGACGACTCCGACCAGCGATAATGAGAAGCTGCTGGCCGACATGAAAGAAATCCAGCTCAACATCAAACAAGAGATTCAGCGCATGGCTGAGATAAAGAAGGAGAACGAAGAAATCCTACAAATTATCAAGACCGAAAGAGAACTGCATAGAGCTGAAATGGAACTCTTTCAAAACAAACCAACAGAAGCCACACAAGAACTCACAGAAAAACCGCAAGAAGAAACCCAAGAGACCGAGTCTGAACAGCAAGCGATCTCTGAAGGAGGCACAGAATACCCAGTCGACAAGGAGGAACTCAAGCACCAGGAATTCAGAAGGCGCTGGGAAGAAAAAGAAAAGAAGAAGCCTAAAAAACTCCGGGGGAAACCGATGATATACCCATTAGTACACTACAACTGTGAGGCCGACTTCGAGTACTATATCGAGGACGGTGAAATCATCCCATGGCTGACCACGGAGGAAGAAAACGCTAGGCAGCAGATACGCAAACGCAACAGTGAAAACTGTTTCCCCAAGGAGGAAAGAGAAAACGTCAAAAAGCTTCTACAGAAAATGCACAAAAGAATACCAAATAAAAAGTCCTTTTAAGGACTGCAACCAGTCAAGCCTGGAGCCTGCACCAACAACGAAAACAAAAGGAAACATGCACAAAGGACAGCCGCCGACCTATCCCCCAGCTGGAGTGTGATCACGAAAAGTCCTTATAAGGACTGCAGATAGACGAGCCAGGAGCCTACACCAACAAAGAAAACCATAACAACAGAAGAGCACAAAGGATAGCCACCGACCACTGCTGACGTCACAGACACAAACGCTACATAACCAGTCCGAGATAGGACTCACAAGACAAGAATTAGGGTGAATAAACCCACAAAAACCACGATCCTCAATTATAACCACAGCTGATGAAGCAGGTTAGACGAGGACGAATTTGGAATTTTTGTTTTTGAAATAGAATCGGAATCGGAATCATGTGTTTAAGCTTTTAATAAATTCATCACAGGTTTATCTCATTATATTTACACAATTTGTATATAAACCCTCACTGCGCTTGTTCACTCATAACATAGCACCTCAGCTCAGACAACTAGTGCACACGCAGTATCACAGGATAACGCTCTCGCTGCTATCAAACAGTTATAATGCTCATCCAGATCACTCGCTCTGGCAATACAATTCAATAATTCTTAGCCAACACTCGGACACATCCTCTCCTGATCACAGTTAAGTCTCGTCTCTCCAGGTTTGGTCCTAGGTCTAGCGTCACATGGTCTCTGACCGCGTGCAATCTCAAGGTCCCGTGTCTTTCAGGCTAGTCATGGTCTCTAATGCGTCTTAGGAAAAGGGGTCTCGATCTGTCCTTCACCTCAGGTCAGTTTGTCTGCTGCTAACTGTTGTCTCCCTTACTACAGTCCAAGGGTGACCTGTCCTGCCTAGTATTCTTATGTCCTATCTACTATGTCCTATCTCTGGACTTTGTCCTCTCTATCATACTCCAAGGACGTTGACACGTAACAAAATTAATGTGTAGGCACTTCAACTAGAAATTGTATAATTTTGACTTCAGATTGTCAACAGCTTCTTAGAATGGTATCGTTTAATTAATAATAATGATGATAATCATGTCTCTTGCCACTAGGCATTGGTGGTCATGGTTCACTATCTCACACGATCACCAGAGTTTTTGGATCAGGTAGTTTTCTTGTCTTGATTCTACCATGTTACCAAACCAGTCAGGTATTTCTCTCTTTGTCTTCTTCTTCTTTCAACATCAAGTTTGCCTGTTGTCACTTTCTCTATTACCAGTGTCCCTCGCTATTAGGTGAACCGCCCACTCTGGCTTCTGAGGTACTTGTAATTTATGTCCCAAAGTCAAGGATGAGAAGTCAAAATTTTAGTCCAACTGAACCAGTTACCTTGGCATTAGTACACTGGATGTTTAAGAATGAGTTCTCTTACCCATTCAGCCATGCTGACCTCATAATAATTAAATAATAAAAATAATATTAACGAGCTAACAAAAGTTAATTTGTAATCATAATGTAAATGTCATTACAAACTATTGATTGTTTGATTGTGTATCTGACATTTTGTTTCCAAATATCTACAGTCTGTGGAAGTGGATCTGGAGAAAGATTTCTTTGAAGCAGATGGTAACAGCAGTAATCCCATGAGGCCGTCATCAAGCTCGTCATCGTCATCATCGTCAATATACCACCAGGCAGAACCATCATTTAGCTCATTATGCATGGCAGCACCTATTCCAGCTGAAAGACCTCTGCCAGCTTCCCACAAGGGAAGCAGTGTATTATTGGAACAGTCAGACAAGAATTTTCATGAAAATCCTGAAGCCGGTGACAGTGGCATGGATTGTGAATCTGTCTTGGATAACAAATATGCTCCGTCACAGTGTGTAGGCAGCATGTATGGCACGATGGAAGGTTGTGTGAGTGATCTTGCAGCTGGTCTGGAACCTGTATGTGAGATTGAAGCTGAGACAACCGGTCTCGAGAACAACGCGGAGCTCTTGACAGAATACAATGTGACAATAGTTCATGATACTAATGAAAGTGACCCACATGAACAAGAGGAGGAGATCGTGGTCACAGATGTGGCTGGGCCAGAGAAGCATACGCTGGAGACTGTCCTCAGCAGCAGTACTGCAGACTTGCCAGGGGTATCAGATCATCAGACTACTACATCAGCGTCATGTGCTAAAATCCAACAAGAACCTTCATCTGCAAAGTCCAGCATGGAGACTCCCCTAACCATTATCAGGAGGCGACACTGGGTGAAGTCTGCAGACACTTCAATCCAGAGTTTACCAGTAACTCTGTCCTCATCCGGTATAGACCAGAATAAGCCAGTAACTGTACAGCCGTCATCATCCGGCATATCACATTCACTCGCTTCTACCTCAGCAAACACAGTCGACCAGTCTCAGGTTGTTGATAGTGGACCAGAAAGCCTTTCCCTTGGTTCTGAGGATCTGAACCTAACAGTTACACCTGTCTCATCTCACTCAAACAGTTATATATTTGTGGGACCTAGCGGACGGTCTGTTAGGCCAGTCATCAAACAGTTGTGCCCATCTGTTTCAGTATTGCCACCATCTTTATCAATTCTGCCAGTATTAAACTCAGCCAAGATTATAGTACCCACTCTCATTGGCTCTTCTAAGTCACCATCATCACAACACATCTCAGCTGCTTCCAGCAGCCCTAAATCTGCAGTCGGACAATCCCTAATATCCTTGTCTCAGCTAACACAACAGCAACCAAAATTCCCTCAACCATCTCATCAGTCATCTGATGGTCAGAAGTTCATCATTATAAAACCCAATCTTCCGGATGTGAAATCTCAGATAGCCGTCACAAGCACAGCTACTCCTGGAGGAAGGTCATTACTTCAGCCAAAACCCACTGGTCCAAAACAGGTATCACTATTAACAGGCAGGGTATTTACACCGCCAACTCCGCCACCTGTTGCCACTAAGGTCTTGGCCCCCAGCCAGAGAACTAAAGAATCCTTGCTAGCCAAACATAGTTTAGTGACGAAAGATACATGCAATAAAATTTTAACTTCACAGAATTTGACAAATCAACTAGCAAAAGCTGGCTCAAAACAAGGGCAATTACTAGTGTTGAAAACAGTCAATAATCCAACACTGTCTGTCTCCCATGCAACAACAAACTATGGTGCCAACCAACAACATAATTCAGCGAATATTAAACTTGTGAATGGCCTTCTAGGACAGGATGTGAATTCTCACACGGTAAATGTTTCTCTCATAACTCCCGATGGATTGACAAAAAAGCCAGAATTGCCACTAACCGTCCTGAACAACTATAACCCCATAAACAACGTAACTGGTCACACATTGCAGCACAGACAGACACAGATTATAGGCTCTGACAGGGTCCTCCATGTGCCTGGACAATCACAAACTCATTTGACTAACGGCCACAGTGTTAGTTCTTTTCCAAAAATGTCGGCGATAGGGATTACCAAACACGGCAAGAACTCTTCTATCATGCCAGTTATGAATACAAACCTTCGATCCACAACCGATGAGGAGAGGAAACAAAATCAGTATGCAGTACTCATGGCTTGGAAGAAAAATCGGCACCTCCAGGAGACAGCCAAGGCAGTTGTAAAGGTTGCCAAGGATACAATTGAGGGAGAGGCAGATATCATTCCGGAATTGAAGTGAGCGCTTGTTTTTTCTGCAACATTTTTGTCTTGTTATGACTCATGAAACTGAAATGTCCACTACGTGGTAACACATTTTTCAAAGATATTTTCATTTAGTGAATACATCTGACTTCAGACATCATGGTGAAACCTATGTCTTGTTCGATTTAGAAAGACTTGTGAATTGTGAGCAGTTGCATGTGAATCTTTCACACGTGTAACTACTTTCTGCATATAGAAAGGAAAAAATTGATGTCTGTACAAGTCAATACAAATTATTGATCAGACATTAACTAACTATCTAGCAGTATGTTTTGCACTGGGAATGTTTGTTGTCAAAAACATCCTTAACACATTAACTAACCAGAAGTCGCAGAAATCAACACCATTTTATATCCATTTGGATGACTGTCATGTGCTTGCTTGCTTGCGTTCACTGGCTGTGAATTCCAGCGTGAAGTCCTGTATGTCGGATGAAGGCATCCTGTTGTCCAACATCAGTGTAATATCATACTGGACTGAGGTTTGCGTGAGTATCCATTGTCCCATGTCTGGCTTATTGGTGTGCAGACTGGTAGTTCCTCGCCGTGCAGGCAGATACTCTCCGACTTCGGAAGAATCAGTGATCCTACTACGTTACCCAGGACCCCGAAGGGACCTGTTGCCCGGGACACACGACTAGTACGTGTTTGTAGGCCTTGGCCAGTATAGAACCTGGCCCTGAACCTGAACCTGGGAAGGTTAACCCAGTTAGCAAATGCCCGCAGAAGTTGGATGTGTCGAGTTAACGGCGCAAGAACACAGCTCTGTTGTAAACAGGCACAACGAAATCACGTCCGAAAAAAAGTCTCAGGATGAACGCAGTAGTAGAAGAAGAAGAACCTGGCCCTGGTGCCTTGGAAACAGCTCTGTGTCCCAACAAGTATTATAATGTAAACTTCCATTCACTGTGCACTAAAATTGTGAAAGTTACCGCAAAAAGAAACACATAAAATGATGACCCTATTACAGCAATATGTCCTTTGGTTCAAGTGCTAAGTCACATTTGGCGATATATTATCCTTTGGCACTGAATCAGTTACAAATAGAACACCAAGCTGAATGGTTTGTCAGTACACCATTGTTTGTGCTCATTTTGAGGATATTTTGTGTACAAATATGACACTGGCAAGAATTAAATTTAAAAAAAAAAGAAGAGAGGATAGCATGCAATTAATTGAAACATATAATTTACAGCATATGAACTTATGCAATATTATTCCTGACTTTCTCATAATACAGTGGTTCTCAACCTTTTTTGGCCTGTGCACCCCTTCACCATATTTTCAGAACGTCATTCCCCCCCTTTTGTATTTCCTCCCTATAACCAAACCCCCCCACCCCCACCCCAGTCCACCACAATCACAAAGATGAGAGTTATCTCCTCAGTCCACCACAATCACAAAGATGAGAGTTATCTTTCCAGTCCACCACAGTCACAAAGATGAGAGTTATCTCCTCATTCCACCACAATCACAAAGATGAGAGTTATCTCCCCAGTCCACCACAATCACAAAGATGAGAGTTATCTCCTCAGCCCACCACAATCACAAAGATGAGAGTTATCTCCCCAGTCCACCACAATCACAAAGATGAGAGTTATCTCCCCAGTCCACCACAATCACAAAGATGAGAGTTATCTCCCCAGTCCACCACAATCACAAAGATGAGAGTTATCTCCTCAGTCCACCACAATCACAAAGATGAGAATTTTCTCCCCAGTCCACCACAATCACAAAGATGAGAGTTATCTCATCAGCCCACCACAATCACAAAGATGAGAGTTATCTCTCCAGTCCACCACAATCACAAAGATGAGAGTTAACTCCTCAGTCCACCACAATCACAAAGATGAGAGTTATCTCTTGCAGTCCATCACAATCATATTAATGAGAGTTATCTCTCCAGTCCACCACAATAACTAAGATGTAAATTATCTCCCCAGCCCATCACAGTAACTAAGATAAGAGTTATCTCCTCCAGTCCACCACAATAACTAAGATGAGAATTATCTCCCGGGTCCACTACAAAAATCACCAAATTGAAGTACATGATAATTAAATTAAGTTGACAAAACTACAGAGTACCACCAGTGGTATACTGTTCTTCTCTTGGCAAGTATTTTTGAAGCAAACTCACTGAGTGCATCCTTTCATGCTCCCTGTGACCGAGTTAACATCTTCACCCCAGAATTTCAGAGCTGCAATAGTTGTCTTCAAATATCAGAAATTAAATCCCAGATGCAAACGTCTTTTTTGTTGTTGTAAGTTTTGTCAAAGCTTTTATTTCTGTCCCTTTTGTTATCAGGGAGCTTGGGAGCACAGTGAGTAGCCTGCCTGCCTTTAGGCCTGATGGTCATATGTTTAAATACCCCATGAGGCGGGGATGTAAATAAATGAGCATTGGCTAACCCGTCCTGAAATGATTACCAGCACATTTTTTGTTGTTGTTGCGTCGCTGGCTTTGAACTGAAGGATAGTCCACAAACGTGCTACTAATTCTAGTGCACTGGTCTGATTTTTACATGTGGATTAGCTCCCCTGTTACCAGTGTCCCCTGCCATCTGGTGAACCAACTCCGACTTCAGAGGTAGTTGTGATTTACATCCCCAAGTCAAGGAACAAGATGTCAACATTTTAGTCCAACTGACCGGTGTATGGGTTGAACCCGCTACCTCGGCATCAGTGCACTGGAAGTTTCAGACCAAGCTCTCTAATCCATTGGACCATGCTGGCGTCATTACAGCAAATGTTCTGAGAAGTGGCGGAGGCTAGCATGTTGTTGACTGCGTCACTTGTCAAGAGCCTGTTGGTCTATAACAAATATGGGGGTGCCCCATTTATCCAATATACCTTAAGACATGACAGAAGGTCCTTGTTCTTATTTTATTATTACAAGAAATAATTAAAATCATTCTGAAATAATTGAAATCATACCTACATAATTGAAATAATTCTGAAGTAATTTAAATAATTCTGAGGTAATTTAAATCATTCTGAAATAATTGAAACCATACTGAAATAATTCACACCTTTCTGAAGTAACTACAGTCAACTCTTTTGTCTTAGCCATTTTTTATTGGATCTTATGTTGTTTTAATTACACATGTTGCCTGGTTTCATATGACTGAATAGTTTCATTTGTTTTATTCATACGTTGCCTGGTGTCTTATGATTGAATAGTTTCCTTAGTTTTATTCATGTGTTACCTAGTGTCATATGACTGAATAGTTTCCTTTGTTGTATTCATGTGTTACCTAGTGTCTTATGATTGAATAGTTTCCTTAGTTTTATTCATGTGTTACCTAGTGTCATGTGACTGAATAGTTTCCTTTGTTTTATTCATGTGTTACCTGGTTTCATACGACTGAATAGTTTCCATTGGTTTATTCATGTGTTAGTTAGTTAGTTAGTTAGTCGACAGATCATCCTCGTTGCACATCGGACCATTCAGTCCATAAGTGCTCGGATCCCCTCCTCAGCAAATCCCGCAGCGTGTAGCGGCTAACGACGCCAGTTCTGTGTTGGTTTATCAATCTTCTTTGGCTTCCTGCGTAGTGTTCTTGTTTGGCCACCCCTCTTTTAATTTGCTGCTCTCGCAGTCTGGCCATTGTTGTAGATTCACAGTCATCACTTGGTTCTTGCAAAAGTCTCACTTCTCGTAGAGCATTCAGAATGTCAGCCTGGTCCATGGCGCGTCCGCCCTCAACAGTAGCCTCACCTGCGAGCTTGTCAGCCCGCTCATTTCCTTGTACTCCCGCATGCCCTGGCACGAAGATGAAACTAATCTTTGCCAGCCGAGACCGCTTCAGAGGCAGCAACCATTCTCTTCGGATCGACCCCTCCTCTATCCTCTTGATCATGTTCATTGAGTCGCTAAGGAAACAAGCCCTAGTGAATGTCTGTGTCTCGAGCCATGTTATTGCTTTACTTACTGCCATGACTTCCATGGTCAGGCTACTTGTGGTTTCAGTGAAAGCACCAGAGTCCTCCTTCACAATTCTCCCTCCGGCCCGAGCTGTAAAGGCCCATGAGCTTCTCACATGTCGGATGACCGACCCATCTGTGTAGATGACCGCGTCACTGTCTAGCGAATTCTCGAAAATCAACGCTTGTACTTCAGCCTCAACAGCAGCCGGATTTTCTTGTCTGCATTTTCTATCTAGTTGGATGCAAACTGAAAAGGATGTGCAGAAGTCTGTTGGCACTTGCACCCACTCCTCGCCAGGTTCTAAGTCCTCAAGTGAACACACCTGTTGAAGAATGTCCTCGGCTTGACCCATCCACGACCGTCCTCTTTTTAACCTGCTGCCCTTCCCTTCCTAATTTCACTATGCAGTGGATGCTGTGTGTTTGCGTTAATTCTGAGGTAGGCGCGTGCCCTGCAAACTTGCATTCTCTCTTCAATGGTTGGAAAATCAAGAAGGTAGCGCATCGCCCTGCATGCTGTATCTTTTGTACATCCAAGAATAATGCGCATAGCTTCATTCTGTATCCTTTCCATCCTTTCTATCTGCTTATGGCTGACAGTCAGGATTGCCATTGCATACTCCAAAACAGACATGACCAGCCCCTCGTACAGAAGACATAGATGGCGCTGCTCACAGTTTGCTGCCGCCATCACCCGCATCGCTGCCAAACCCCGCTTGGCCTTTGTTATCACCTGGTCTATGTGCACATTATAAGCAAGGCTTCGATCAAACCGTATCCCCAGGTAATTCATTGCCTGCGTTCTTTCCACCGTCTCTGAACACAGCATTACAGTTGGTGTTGGATTGTTGACAATATGATTATTCAACGAGAACCAAGTCACTGTTGCCTTTGTTGGGTTGACCATTGCCCCAGCTTCATCACACCAAGTACTTATGCGATTGAGTTCGGTTTGTAGCTCCACAGCAACCTCCTCTCTATCCTTACCCTGACGATACACTAAAACATCATCGGCATATGACAATGTCCTGCCAGGTCCAGTGATCTGCTCACTGGTGATTCTCACTGTGTAGGCGTTGAACAGTACCGGAGATAATGGTGATCCCTGTGGTAGGCCAGGATATATTGTTGTTGGTTCCGAAGTCCAACTGCCACATCTAAAAACTACTTTCCGTTGGAAGAGAGCTGCAGCAATCCAACTAAGGAGGAATGGACTTACGTTTAGTTCAAGAAGCTGAAACATTAAAAAATCCAGTGGTACTCTGTTGTATGCGTCCTCAAGATCAATCGCTGCAGCAACGGTTTCAGTGCCTGAGTGGAAACCTTCATAGACATCATGGGCAAAGACTGCTGCATTGGTCCAGGTTTCTCTTTTTGGACGGTACCCACCCAGGGTAGGTGGGAAAACACCTTGCCTCTCTAGTTGGCTTGATATTTTCCTGGCAATTACCTTCTCCAGCAGCTTGCCTATTGTATTCTGCATGGTTATAATTCGATATCCCTGAATTTTCTTGTGGTCTTTGTCAGGCTTCGGCAAGGGAATCAGATAGCTGTGTAACCATTCCTCCTTGATGATAGCACTCCCTATACTGTTGTTGTACATGTCTGCTAGTTTCTCTAGCTCATTGTCGGTACACCTATTTATGTCGTCGTATCTTATGCCATCAGGACCTGGAGCACTGTTTTTTGATCGTCGAAGCACAGCCTTGATTTCTTGCACTGTCACTGTGTCTTCATCCGAAGTGTTCTGGGCCTTGCATCTGTCTGAGGTGACCTCCTTGGCCAGATTCCGGCCTCCCATGTCTGTCTGGTTGCTCTGCTCAAGGTAGCGTTCAAAGAGGGCTTTGCCCTTGTCCTCGTCAGTCCTCTGCCAGATGAGGTCAGCACCTTGGAAGTCAGAAATGCTCTTATTCTTGACTACACCACTCATGCTTTTATGTAGTCGCCAGAACAATTTCAGTGACTTGTCTGTGCTTACCCTTTGACACACCTCTGCCCATTTTTCGCTTTTAACCAGTTTTTTGAAATAGCTTACTTTTGTGTGCATCTCTCTTTCTAAGTGCAAGCAGGGACTAGGATGACCAGCTCTGTTCTTCTTGGCATTTTGCCATCTCCTTACAGCACTACGCTTATCCACCCAAGCCTTCTCCACCTCGAAACTCCACCACGGTGGCTGCTCCCAGCTTTTTTTCCTTTTCTTCCTGCCCTGAAACGTTCTGCGCTTGTCACGTCTTATTTTACTCACCACATCTTGCCCTGTACTGTCATACTGGAACGTCTTTACCTTTAGCTTGTGCTGCCTGGTTCTGCCTTTCTCCACCAATATGCTGCATGGGTGGTGGTCGCTGCCATGGTGTCCTAGGACACCCCATCTACACACTGTAGTGAGTGAAGGTGAAACTAGCGCCAGATCAATAGCACTGTCCTCATCGCCTGGACGGCTTGCTGTCCTGGTGACACAGCCACTGTTGATACAAACCAGGTCGATGGTTTCCAGTGCAGTCTCGAGCTCCTCCCCTTGTGTATTGGAGGAAGTGTTTCCCCATGATCTGCCTTTAGCGTTGAAGTCACCACAGAAAATAACATTTCTCTCGTGGCCTAATATGCCACTTAAGCACTGCCACTTCTGGGCGTCCACACTCGCATTGCGGGCATAAACATTAACCAACACGAATGGTGTACTGGAATGAACTCTCAACGCCTGTATTTGTATATCGTCACTGTTCCAACTGGACATGTCTAGCTCTGACGCCACCATGCTGTCGCGAACGAGAATCGCCGTTCCCAGATGTCGTCTATTATAGAAACATTTGAAGCCGGCAATTCGGAGTAGCTGATCGCCCAGTCTCGTCTCCTGGAGTGCTACAATGTCGTTCCTGTAAACTAGGGTTTCTAAAATAGAGCCCCGTTGTTTTACACTGGCACAGTTCCAATATAGAATACGGATGTTATTCATGTGTTGCCTGCTTTCATATGACTGAATAGTTTCCTGATTTATTCATGTGTTACCTGGTTTCATATGACTGAATAGTTTCCTTTGTTTTATTAATGTGTTGCCTGGTGTCATATGACTGAGTAGTTTCCTTTGTTTTATTAATGTGTTGATTCATATCATATGACTGAATAGTTTTCTGATTTATTTATGTGTTTCCTGTTTTCATATGACTGAATAGTTTCCTGATTTATTCATGTGTTGCCTGCTTTCATATGACTGAATAGTTTCCTTGATCACAGTCAAGAATGATGAAAGTGAAAAAGTCACAACCTTTGAATATTTTGGCTTGCTAATCAGCAACAACAACAGCAACAACAACAACAATAACAATAACACCAAGAGGGAGTGTTCAAAAGACGTCAGACATAGATTGTCTATGGCAATGCAGGGATGAAACAGTATTACAAACCTATACCACAACACCAGCAACCAGTTACAGTCACATTTTAGAGAACATGCATAATTTCTGTAGTAACCTACAGATGTGAGTCACGGCTATTTTACAAAACACTGAAGAAAAATTCAGACTGCTGAGAGACAGTGAGACACGAGACAGTGAGGAGCATTTTGTGTGATATTTACTGGCACAGGAACTGAGCATTATGGGGTGACCCTTTGCCATGAAGTTGGAACCGTGACTAACTAACTAACTAACTCGGACTGTTGAGCTTAAAAGTTACATAAAAATTCTTAGAATATCATGAACCAAGAAGAAGGAAATACTGATGTTTTACAAGAGCTGAATGTTAAAACAAAACTGGCTTAGAAACAACATTGTGTCTTAGAAACTGAAGTGCTTTTGCCTTATTAGACGTCATGTCACACCTTTAAGTGGTCATCCTGTCATTTCTTCCAGGACCCATGCCCTCCGTCACTGTTCTCCCCAAGTCACTGTGATGTTAATTATGCCAAAGTGTTTCAGGAGAAAGTATTTCAGTGCAAAAGCTGAAACAAACACTATGAAAATGTTTGTGGTTATTACTTTCAAAGAAGCTATATACACAGTGGGAGTTGCCACTGAGGAGCCAGATTTCTTTAGTATGCAGTAACAAAATATAAATATGAAGAGAACATATGTGACGGTTAAGATTCAAGAATAAGGGGAAATCACCCATAATGCACTGCTTGGAATGGGTTAATTGAACCGGTGTACAAGGGTGGTGGGAAAGTCTTGCAGTTTATGATGGCGTCATGGCTTGTATCTGGAAATCAGTGTGAGCTTTAGCCCTTCTCTAAGTATTCACCCGTCAAGGCCGTGCATTTCTTCCATCTCTTCTTCACTAATATGATGCCTTAATTGTAGAACTCTCCCAATGGGCCCAAAAAATAAAAAAAATAAAAATACAGAAGTCTTGAAAAAACAAGCAGTGAAAATGTGTCAGGGATTCAAGTGATGACTGTGAATCTACATTCATGGATAGACTGCGAAAACCAAGTTAAGACTGTGAATCTACAACCATGGTCAGACTGCGAGAACAGCAAGTTAAAAGAGGTGTGGCCAGACAAGAGCACTATGTTTACGGGACAAACATTTGTCAGCATAAACAGGAAGCATTTCCTTGTGAATGTCCTTTGCAGGCAGTCCTTTTGCCCACAAAAATCCCACAACAGCACGTTGCTCTTTGGTTGAACACTCTGTAAGTACAGTTGCCATTTTGTTTATGCGCTGCACATGCGCATGAGACACCTAGTGCCACCTGACGAATGGGAATATATAGTTCAATGTTGCTGTCACCTAATGACACCAATAGAAAACACCAACTACATTTACCCGCCTTCCCACAGAACTGTGTGACTTACTTATTGACTCACCGCCGTAGTTCCATGGCTAAGATAGTTATGTGTGCCTATGCTTCATTCTCAGCTATAATAATTCCTTCTGTGGCTGAATTGGTTTCCTGATTCCATCAGTCATAGCCACATGTGGCTATTATTTGTGTTTTCTCGTGTAACAGTGATAATTTATAGACAGTGTCACATTTCCCATGAGCACCTCAATGCGTCCCTTCCATTTATAGACAGTTTCAGTTTCCCTTGAGAAGCTCAGTGCTTACCTTTCCATTTTTAGACAGTGTCACATTTCCTTTGAGCAGTTAAATGATTTCCCTTCCATTTATAGTGTCACATAGTGGCTTGCTTCGCTTCGGAAGTCACGGGTAGCAACCATCACCTGGATTTTTTCTCAGGGGCATGCCGTTGTGCTGGGGAATGAACAGGCGGACAGATTGACTGGCTCGGCAAAACTTGGTGGAGTATTGATGCATGACAAAGCAGACGTGGTTGCGGCCTTGTGGGAGCACGTGTACACCTCGGAGGAGCAAATGGATCACCATGGTCTGGCAAGAATGCGACAGCAGCGAGGGGTGACGAGGGGATCTGGCCAACAATCGATGCTCAGAGGAAAGGCGAGACGGACATATAATTAGATTGCTACTGGTACTATTAGTGTTGGAACTCTTTGCTGGCTGCTGGGGATGGGGACGGAGCGCTTATGGGAATGCCCCGAATGCTGTGATGTTGGTTCCTAAATCAATCAATCAATCAATTAATAGTGTCACATTTCCCCTGAGCAGTTCGGTGATTTCCCTTCCATTTATAGACAGTGTCATATTTCCCCTCAGCAGTTCAAAGCTTATCCTTCCATTTATAGACTATAACATTTTCCTTGAGCAGTTCAATTCTTTCTCTTCCATTTATAGACAGTGTCACATTTCCCTTGAGTAGTGTGATGATTTCCCTTCCATTTATAGAGAGTATCACATTTTCCTTGAGCAGATTGATGATTTCCCTTCCCTTTATAGACAGTATCACATTTTCCTTGAGCTGTTCAATGCTTTCTCTTCCATTTATAGATATTATCACATTTTCCTGGGACAGTTCAGTGCTTTCCTTTACATTTATAGACAGTATCTAATTTTCCTTGAGCAGTTCAGTGCTTTCCCTTCACTTTATAGGCAATGTCACATTTCCCTTGCACAGTTCAGTGCTTTCCTTCCATTTATAGACAGTATCACATTTCCCTTGAGCACTTCAATGCTTTCCCTTCTATTTATAGACAGTATCACATTTCCCTTGAGCAGTTCAGTGCTTTCACTTCCATTTATAGACTATCACATTTCTTTTCAGCAGTTCAATGATTTCCCTTCTATTTATTGACAGTATCACATTTTTCTTGAGCACTTCAGTGCTTTCCCTTCCATTTATAGACAATTTCACATTTACTTTGAGCAGTTTAGTGCTTTCCCTTCCATTTATAGACAGAATCACATTTCCCTTGAATAATTCAATCCTTTACCTTCCATTTACAGAAAAGTGTCACATTTCCCTTGCACAGTTCAGTGCTTTCCCTGGAGGCCAGCCAACCAGCCCTTTCTGTTCCACATACACCAGCGTGACATGGACAGCAGAACTCTTGTCAGTTCTTGCTGGTGTGATGACTGTGTGTGTATGTCAGCCATTCATGTCAGAAATATGCAGATTAGACCTTCCAGACCGTCGACTGAGAGTCAGTTATAATGACTGCAGTTTATAGAGTCTCAGAGCTGCAGTTACTGCCTCCACATCCATTCTCAAGTCTGAGAAAGCTATCTCATAGTTGCAGTGACTGCCTCCACATGCAAGTTCGAATCTGAGATAGCTATCTCATAGTTGCAGTGACTGTCTCCACTACCATTCTTCAGTCTGAGAAAGCTATCTCATAGTTGCAGTGACTGCCTCCACATGCAAGTTCGAATCTGAGAAAGCTATCTCATAGTTGCAGTGACCGTCTCCACTACCATTCTTCAGTCTGAGAAAGCTATCTCATAGTTGCAGTGACTGCCTTCCCTTGCAATTTTGAATCTGAGAAAGCTATCTAATATCTGCAGTGACTGCCTCCACTTCCATTCTCAAGTATGAGAATGCTGTCTCATAGCTACAGTGACTGCCTCCACTACCATTCTGGAATCTGAGAAAGCTATCTCATAGCTGTAATGACTACCTCCACTCCCATTCTCCAGTATGAGAAAGCTATCTCATAGCTGTAATGACTGCCTCCACTCCCATTCTCCAGTCTGAGAAAGCTATTATATCTGCAGTGACTAAAGTTATCTCATAGTTGCAGTGACTGCCTCCACTACCATTCTGGAGTCTGAGAAAGCTATCTCATAGTTGCAGTGACTGCCTCCACTTTCATTCTCAGGTCTGAGAAAGTTATCTCATAGCTGTAATGACTGCCTGGGACTCCCATTCTCCAGTCTGAGAAAGCTATCTCATAGCTGTAATGACTGCCTCCACTCCCATTCTCCAGTCTGAGAAAGCTATTATATCTGCAGTGACTGCCTCCACTCCCATTCTCCAGTCTGAGAAAGCTATCTCATAGCTGTAATGACTGCCTCCACTCCCATTCTCCAGTCTGAGAAAGCTATTATAACTGCAGTGACTGCCTCTACTCCCATTCTCATGATGTGTGTCATGTTTGAATATGCTGTACACTGCAAGCAGTGAAAAGAAAATTTGCTATATGAGATTTGGTTTTGACAGATTCACCGACTCCGTGGTGAAGGAGTTATGGACGCAGTTCGTAATCCCACATACTACGTTTGAACACAGCTGCAGGCGGTTTGGCAGCAGACTGTCTTGTGTTGGTTTTTATAAAATGGTATGCTTGCCAGTCATTCAGAAAGCATTGGCAAACTACCGAACATAAGCTTGCCCAGAAATCAAAATAAGCCAAAAATGCTGGGGGTGACAGTGACATCCTGTAAATGATGAAACTAACTTTGTAACCCTCCAATATATCTTATACCCTTCTGGAGGCTGCTGTGGTCCTTGGACCAGGACACAATCTAACACTGGACAAAAGCCCCTCTATATGGTGCGATGTATTCACAGATTGGGTCTCCAGCCTGACAATGGACAAAAGCCCCTCTATATGGTGCGGTGTATTCACAGACTGGGTCTCCAGCCTGACAATGGACAAAAACCCCTCAGTATGGTGCGGTGTATTCACAGACTGGGTCTCCAGCCTGACAATGGACAAAAGCCCCTCTATATGGTGCGGTGTATTCACAGACTGGGTCTCCAGCCTGACAATGGACAAAAGCCCCTCTATATGGTGCGGTGTATTCACAGACTGGGTCTCCAGCCTGACAATGGACAAAAGCCCCTCTATATGGTGCGGCATATTCACAGACTGGGTCTCCAGTCTGACAATGGACAAAAGCCCCTCTATATGGTGCGGCGTATTCACAGACTGGGTCTCCAGCCTGACAATGGACAAAAGCCCCTCTATATGGTGCGGTGTATTCACAGACTGGGTCTCCAGCCTGACAATGGACAAAAGCCCCTATATATGGTGCGGCGTATTCACAGACGGATCCTCCAGTCTGGCCAACGTTTCATGGATCTCCATGGCTCCTTTACAGACACAAAGTTCTAGTATAAGTCTTGCACAAGCTTTGCCATTGCATTCAGAATGAGACGTCAATATTTAAGTCCAACTGACCGGTGTGTGAAATGAACTTTTTTGGATATGCCCCTAAATGACCCATATCCCACAACAAATGTCGTAAGGTGTGGATACTGATCGTTCAGTAACACATTGGTTGTTAACAAGTCAAAGTCATTCTCTCGTTGCCTGAATCACAGTTAACCCCAAATTCAAGGATCCTTAAAATTACTGTTTCACCTTATTGTTTCTTCAACAAACAGTCATTCATAGATTATCTTCAGGATGTCTTACTTTGTCAAATTCGTTCTCTCAATTCCCCCACCCACCCCCCCCCCCCCCCACCCCCCCCCCACTTGAATCACAGTTAACACCAAATTCAAGGATCCTTGAAATTGCTGTTTCATCTGTTATTGTATCTTCAACAAACATTCATTCATACATAATCTTCAGGGTCTCTGCCTTGTCTATCATTGTTTTTGTTGTTTGTCCATCAAGAATGATGATGACCATTCATTTCATCCAGTGGGGTTGAAAGTATGGAGCTGTGAGTTCTAAGATGGCTGATAAGGCCTATTTTGGCTGGAAATGTTCTTTGACAATGTGGGCAAAGAATGCTTGACGTTCCAGGAGGAGGATCTCCTGCAGCGGTTTTTCTGTCCAGCCTTTTCTTCACAGCTCTTGCAGTCCTCGTTGCTTCACAAGTGACTGCACCCTTGTGTAATGATGTATGCCATAAATTTTGGTCTTTGGCAGCAGTCTCCCAGGTGTCATGATGAATTCCAAAAGCATTCAGTGAGATTTTCAGAGTGCCTTTAAAGCGTTTCCCCTGGCCGCCTTGGGAGCATTTACTACAAAGCAGCTCGCCGTAAAAAATTTGTTTAGGTAGCCTGTGATCTGGCATGCGAGTCAAATGACCAGCCCAGCGAATCTGATTCTTCATTAGGGTTCCAACTACTGACTCTTGAAGACCAGCTCTGTTGAGTGAGTCATTACCTCACACCGCAGCACGTCCTAGACAGTGTACGTCAGTGTAAGTCTATGTAAGGGAAGTGTCCATGTATACTGTCATACAATCATCATCATCATCATCATCATCATGTGCCATGCTGATAAGCTTGGGCCGTCATGTTTCACCATCTTACACAATCACCAGAGTCATGGATCAGCTCTGTATTCTTATCTCCATCATGCCATATGGCCAACCACCCAGATATTTACTTCTCTGCCTTCCCATTGTTCTTTTCCCATCAATCTTGCGATTTGTCACCAACAATTTACAATTTATTTGTTCTTACCCTCATTCCATATTCATCCATTGTGGTCTTTATGCAATATGGACAGAGAATCAGAGAATGACAATCAAGCTTGAGGGAAAAGTAGAAAGCAAACATAGAAGAAAACAGCAGTTTTAATAAGAAGATGAGATCAGAAGAGGCACGACTGTGGAGATGTTAGGTTGCCATCTTGGTGAACCATAGGAAATGCTAAAGATGCATTGCTGCAGGTTTTTGTTAAATTACGAAACATGACTTCGCAGACTGTCAAAATATCTATGGCATGTTATGAGAAGGAATAAACTAGAGAACTTGGTGACATCTGGCAAGATTGAGGGTAAAAGACAAGGGGAAGGCAGAGAAGTAAATATCTGGATGACTTGACCACATGGCATGGTCGAGACAATAACACAGAGATGATCCACGACTCTGGTGATCGTGTGAGATGGCGAAACATGACCATCTACTCTGATCGGCATTGCACATGATGATGATGATGATGCAAGTCTTCGGTGTGAAGATAACTGATCAGATACGACATGATCTTTGGTTGAATCACCAGATTCTAGAAAGATAACATGAAAGCAGATCTATGTTATCTGTATTTTGATCGTTATCATAATATGTTTCTGAGTATTCATTAATGTGTATCCAACTGGTTGCAGCCTAGATGACCACAGAAGCCTGCGGACTTTGGTGAAAGCAGCAGTCAAGCTTCACCCCCTTGTCCAGGCTGGCGTCAGTAAGTTTTGCCATCTTGACTTGACGTATTTATTCTCACTGTCATTTTGTCTTGTCTTTTACATCAAACTGAGAGGGACAAGTCCTGGAGTCATCATGCTGTGCCATGGTGAGCACACTGTTAATCGTGTTCCTCCACAAAGTTGTGTCTTGTGTGCTTGTTAAGTTCTATCACTTACCGTCTTCTATGTCACTTTGTTAACCCATCCATCACTTTCTCACTGTTGATGATGTTAGTGTGTTTTTAAAATACCTCTCCATGATCATCTCTCATGTCTCTCTGTCAAACCATCCTTCATTTTCTCCTCCCTGTTGATGATATTGATGTATTTTGTTTTATACCTCTCCATGATCATCTCTCATGTCACTCTGTCAAACCATCCTTCATTTTCTCCTCCCTGTTGATGATATTGATGTATTTTGTTTTATACCTCTCCATGATCATCTCTCATGTCACTCTGTCAAACTATCCTTCATTTTCTCCTCCCTGTTGATGATATAAATGTTTTTTGTTTTATACCTCTCCATGATCATCTCTCGTGTCACTCACTCTGTCAAACCATCCTTCATTTTCTCCTCCCTGTTGATGATATAAATGTATTTTGGTTTATACCTCTCCATGTTCATCTCTCGTGCCACTCACTCTGTCAAACCATCCATCATTTTCTCCTCCCTGTTGATGATATTGATGTATTTTGTTTTATACCTCTTCATGTTCATCTCTCATGTCACTCACTCTGTCAAACCATCCATCATTTTCTCCTCCCTGTTTATGATGTCAATGTGTTTTGTTGTATACCACTCCATGATCATCTCTCATGTCTCTCTGTCAAACCATCCATCATTTTCTCCTCCCTGTTGATGATATCAATGTTTTTTTGTTTTATACCACTCCATGACAATCTCTCATCTTTCTGTCAACCATCCTTCATTTTCTCCTCCCTGTTGATGATATTGATGTATTTTGTTTTATACCACTTCATGATCATCTCTCATGTCACTCAATCTGTCAAACCATGCATTATTATCTCCTCCCTGTTGACGATGTTGATGTTTTCTTATACCTCTCCTTGATTGTCTTTGTCAATAGACTGGGCAGTAATGTCAGTTTCTCATTTCTGCAGACAAACTGACACACCCTTATTGTGCTGAATCTCTGGAGCAGTGGAATGCATGGACAGTGGGAAAGCAGTTAGGATCTGAGGTGAGTGATGGTGGAATATTGGAATAATGTGACACATGGACAGTGGGACTACGGCTGGGGTCTGGGGCAAGTGATGGTATAATATTGGAATAGTAGAATGCGTGCACAGTTGGAAAAAAAGCTGGGGCTTATGGGAAGTGATGGTATAATATTTGAATAGTGGAATGCATGGACAGTTGGAAAAAAAGCTGGGGCTTATGGGAAGTGAATGTATAATATTTGAATAGTGGAATGCATGGACAGTTGGAAAAAAAGCTGGGGCTTATGGGAAGTGATGGTATAATATTGGAATAGTGGAATACATGGACAGTAGGAAAGTAGATTAGGTCTGAGGAAAGTGGTAGTATAATGTTGGTATAGTGGAATGCATGGGCAGTAGGAAAATAGCTTGGGTTTGGGGGAAGTGATGGTATAATATTTGAATAGTGGAATGCGTGCACAGTTAGAAAAAAAGTTGGGGCTTATGGGAAGTGATGGTATAATATTTGAATAGTGGAATGCATGGACAGTTGGAAAAAAAGCTGGGGTCTGAGAGAAGTGATGGGGAAAGTGTGTACACACGGAAAAGAGTTCTGACATTTGAAGTAAGTGATGATAGAACATTAGCATCACCACGGAGAGCTGCTGTTCGTAGAGTCACCTTCATCTTTGTTCTGGGACATAAAGGAGTTGAGGGAAATGAACGAGTGGGTAAACTTGCTGGCTCTGTATGCCCCCAGATGGCCAGCCCACGGATGTGTCGATGTTATTAATACCCTTAGAGAGATTTGGAGAGTGGAGGACTTTGACGCCAGTAAATCCACATCGTTGTCCAGAATGGGAGACTTGGATGTAAGAATTGATACGACCAGACATGAGAGCCACATAGGAAGAATGAAGGGTCTCCTCAACCAACACAGAACTGGCACTATTAGCCGCCGGACGTTGATGTATATGTTAGGGGGAGGATGTGAGAACCTATGGGAATGTCCAGAGTGCAAGAATGATACCCCAACAGATAACCATCTAAGAACATTAGCAGCTGAACATTTATTTCCTGACTTGCGTACAGTAAGAGCATTATTGTGTTGATTTTCTGAAGTGTGTTCCTGTTCAGATTGGATTATCAACATCACAGGATTATCATCATCACAGGATTATCATCATCTCAGAATTTTCATCATCACAGGATTATCATCACAGGATTATCATCATCACATGATCATCATCATCATCATCATCATCATTATCATCAGCATCAGCATCAGCATCATCATCATCATCACCATCATCATCATCACAGGATTATCATCATCACATGATTGTCATTATCACAGGATTATCATCATCACAGGATTATCATCATCCCAGGATTATGATCTTCACAGGATTATAATCATCCCAGCATTATCATCACAGGATTATCATCATCCCATGATTATCATCATCACATGATTGTCATTATCACAGGATTATCATCATCCCAGGATTATCATCTTCACAGGATTATCATCATCACACCCCAGATACATGGGAACAGTGGTGGCTCAGTTGCTAGCTTACTTGCCTGCTGGCTCTGTGGCCCTGTCTTTGAGTCCCCTTCACGATGGGCGGATGTTCTCATTGACCTGGTCTCTTGGGTTGACCCGACCTAAAATGTGTACCAGGAGATGTCATGGGAAGCAAAGCTGACCGGTGCAATACTGACCACACAACCCACCAAGTGACCGGTGCAATACTGACCACACAACCCATCAAATGACCGGTGCAATACTGACCACACAACCCATCAAGTGACAGGTGCAATACTGACCACACAACCCACCAAGTGACCGGTGCAATACTGACCACACAACCCATCAAATGAGCGGTGCAATACTGACCACACAACCCATCAAGTGACTAGTGCAATATTGACCACACAACCCATCAAATGACTGGTGCAGTACTGACCACACAACCCATCAAGTGACCGGTGCAATACTGACCACACAACCCATCAAGTGACTGGTGCAATACTGACCACACAACCCATCAAATGACTGGTGCAATACTGACCACACAACCCATCAAGTGACCGATGCAATACTGACCACACAACCCATCAAGTGACTGGTGCATTACTGACCACACAACCCATCAAGTGACAGGTGCAATACTGACCACACAACCCATCAAGTGACTGGTGCAATACTGACCACACAACCCATCAAATGACTGGTGCAATACTGACCACACAACCCATCAAGTGACCGGTGCAATACTGTCCACACAACCCATCAAATGACCAGTGCAATACTGACCACACAACCCATCAAGTGACAGGTGCAATACTGACCACACAACCCACCAAGTGACCGGTGCAATACTGACCACACAACCCATCAAATGAGCGGTGCAATACTGACCACACAACCCATCAAGTGACCAGTGCAATACTGACCACACAACCCATCAAGTGACCGGTGCAATACTGACCACACAACCCATCAAATGACCGGTGCAATACTGACCACACAACCCATCAAGGGACAGGTGCAATACTGACCACACAACCCACCAAGTGACCGGTGCAATACTGACCACACAACCCATCAAATGAGCGGTGCAATACTGACCACACAACCCATCAAGTGACCAGTGCAATACTGACCACACAACCCATCAAATGACTGGTGCAATACTGACCACACAACCCATCAAGTGACCGGTGCAATACTGACCACACAACCCATCAAGTGACTTGTGCAATACTGACCACACAACCCATCAAGTGACCAGTGCAATACTGACCACACAACCCATCAAATGACTGGTGCAATACTGACCACACAACCCATCAAGTGACTGGTGCAATACTGACCACACAACCCATCAAGTGACTGGTGCAATACTGACCACACAATCCATCAAATGACTGGTGCAATACTGACCACACAACCCATCAAGTGACTGGTGCAATACTGACCACACAACCCATCAAATGACTGGTGCAATACTGACCACACAACCCATCAAGTGACTGGTGCAATACTGACCACACAACCCATCAAATGACTGGTGCAATACTGACCACACAACCCATCAAGTGACTGGTGCAATACTGACCACACAACCCATCAAATGACTGGTGCAATACTGACCACACAACCCATCAAGTGACTGGTGCAATACTGACCACACAACCCATCAAGTGACTGGTGCAATACTGACCACACAACCCATCAAGTGACTGGTGCATTACTGACCACACAACCCATCAAGTGACTGGTGCAATACTGACCACACAACCCATCAAGTGACTGGTGCATTACTGACCACACAACCCATCAAGTGTTGATTACAGGGCTGGCACCATTAGCTAAATTATCCTCAAGGCATGTAAATGGATTGTGTATCTTTCATCTAGATCAGACCCTCTATACCAGTGGTTCTCAACTGGTGGGGAATTCCCCCCCTCCCCCCAGGGGGGAATTTTAGGGTTCCCTGGGAGGGAATTAAGATTGTTTCAAGATCGCATTAATACAAGAACCAGTTACTTGATATTGTTTTTCCCTCTAAATTTTACACTTCTGTACTTCTCGCCATAATGAAGTTCATTTTATAACGTAAGTAGACCCGCAAATCACGTTTTATGTAGATGTCTAGACTTGTTCTAATATGTGTTATTAAATTTAGCTTCCATTTTTATGTATGCTGTGTAAGGGTGGGGGGGGGGGGAAATTTATAGGGAGGAAATTTGAAAGGTGGTGGAGATGACGTTCTGAACATATGGTAAAGGGGGGCATGGGCCAAAAAAGGTTGAGAACCACTGCTCTATACCATGCTTCTATTACTCCGACTACAATCATCACCATCATGTGCCATGTCGGTAAGCGTGGGCGGTCATGTTTCGCCGTCTCACTCAATCACCAGAGTTGGGGATCAGCTCTGTGTTCTTGTTTCGGCCATGTCATATGGTCAAGCCATCCAGGTATGTACTTCTCTGCCTCCCTCTTGAAATTTTCCCCTTAATCTTGCCAGTTGTCACCAAGTTCTCTAGTTTATTTATTCTCATACTGTGCCCAAAAACGTTTGGCTGTTTACGTCTAATTTCTCTAATCAGTTTACAGTTTTCATTGGCTTTTGTAGGACTTGCTCAATGGTTTTTATATCTGTTCTTTGCTTCGCCTGAGAAACCACATTTCCACTGCCATTAGATGTTTTTCAGCTTGTCTGCTCTTCGTCCAAGTTTCACATCCATTCAAAAGTGCAGGTTCTATGTAGCACTTTCAAAGTCTTTGTCTCGTTTCAATTGACATATTTTTATTGGTCAGTATGTTTTCCATCTTGCAAAAGGCTACCTTTGCCATATCAATTCTTGTTCTGATCTCTTCAAGGCACCTCCCCTCAGATGTTATAACTGGTTTGATAGCTGTACTGATTCACTTGTTTAAGAATATTCCCATTTATCGTCATATTACATTGTGGTATGTCTTTTTCCTTAAAGACAACCATAATCTCTGTCTTCTTACAATGTAATTCTAACCCTATTTGTTAACCGTGTACAGTAACCATATCTACTAAATATTGCAGATCCCCAACTTCAATATGGATATTATTATACCAGTATTAGATAAAACATGCTTAATATTTATGTGTTTGATACTTCCCAGTGGCACAGAGCATGCTTTGTCCTCAAGTATCTCAAGAAACTGCTGGGAACGTCAAGCTCTTTTAGAGGAGAGTCACTTATGTCCACTCGTCAGCTGGTTCACTGGTGCAGACGTCACGTATACAGTCCTGTGATCACAGGTAGGGTTGTTGTGATAATTTTCTTGAAGTAATTACTTGCAGTTTTATTAAGAGAGCTAGTGTCTGATCTTAGTCAGATATGACTGAGCTACCGTATGACAGTAGACAGTACTACCTGCTTTCTGTTAGCGCTGAATGTTGGGTGGTGCTCACCAAACATGGCACCCCACATTGTGCCAACGGCTTTGGGCAGAGGAGTGCATTTGGGAGGATACAAGCCCAACCCTAGTGCAAGGAAATGCAGCCTAAAGATTAAATGTCACGACAAGGAAGACCAGGCCCTAAGCCTTGGTTGGCAACTGGTCAAGGATGGAAGTTCCGACAGTCGAACAGTTAGAGTATTGCTTTATTTATCCGGCAGCTTCTGCAGCTGGCCTTGTTCCAGGTTGGGGGGGGGGGGGGTATCTGTAATTGAGAGATGTGTGGTTAGGAGATGGGTGGTTGGGGGTGGGGTGGGTAGTGGAGGATGTGTGGGTGAGTGTGTGCATTGGTGGATGGGTGGGGGATGTGTGTGGTGTGTTGTTTGGGGATGTGTGTGGTGTGTTGGTGGGGGATGTGTGTGTGGATGGGGGATTTGTGTGGTGTGTGGGTGGGGGTATCTGTGTAGGTGTGGGTGGGGATATGTGTGTGGTGTGTAGGTGGGGGATATGTGATGGTGTGTGGGTGTAGGATATGTGTGTGTGGTGTGTGAGTGGGGAATATTGTGTGGGCGGGGGATATGTGTGTAGTGGGGGATGTGGGTTAGGGCATGTCTGGGTGGGTGGGGGATGTATGTGTGGGTGGTAGGGTGTGTGTGAGAGTGGATTGGGGATTATAAGTGGGTAGGGGGATGTGTGTGTGGGTTGGGAGATGTGTGTTGGTAGGGATGTGTGTGTATGGGTTGGGGATGTGTGAGTGGAGTATGGATGTGTGGGTGGGTGTGGGATGTATGGGTTGGTGGGGGGATGTGTTTGTGGGTTGGGAATGCATGGTTGAGGGAGGTATGGTTGGGTTGTGGGTGGGTGGGTAGAGGATGTGTGGGTGGAGGATGTGTGGGTGGGGGATGGGTGTGTGGGTTAGGATGTGTATGTGGGTGGGCACGGGATGTGGGTGGATGAGTGTATGTGGGTGGGGGATGTGTGTGGGAGGGGGATGGCTTGTTTGGTCGGGTATGTGTGTGTCCCTGGGTGTGTGTGTGTGGGGGGGGGGTGTGTGGGTGGGTGGGAGATGTGCCTCATAACATGATAATTTGCATTGTTTATGTTTAAAACATTCATTTGAGAATGTTTGTTTTCTTCCTATGTGAATGCACTATTGATGAACGAAAGATGAGTGATTGGAAGGGCTGAATGTAAGACACGCCTGTGTTCCCAATTTGTGACCCTTTTAAAATAAAGTTGAATTGAATTGAATTGGATTGAATTGAATTCTATTTATATGAGTGCTAAACAATACGTGTATGTTTATTTATGAACTGTCTTAGTGGCCCTAAAAACCTGAAAGCAGAACAACTAGAAATTCTTTCCTCTAGCACCTTCAGGGCACACACGTTCTATAGTGGGTAGTTGCTTTAATTAATGAATTGTGCAGCTGCTGGTTTTTTTTTTTTTTTTCATATCCCTTACAGGACGTTGCAGTCAATATCAGCATTTTTCAGCTGCTGTTGATGTACTAGGCAAGATTACGCTCAGTAGTTTGCCATTGCTTTCTGAGCGACCAGCTCACATTCCCTGTAAATTACCAACGCTGTGAGAACCGCTACTGATTCTCACTCAGGTTACGTTACTCACGAGAATATACAGGATTATGGAGAAAGACGTTGACCCCTAGGCCAGGCAGATCAGCAGGTTATGCCAGTTATGGTTTACTAATTCTGAATTGTTATAAGTTACTGTTATAGTTTACTAATTCCGAATTGTTATAGGTAACTGTTATGAAGCTGGCTCTGTGGCAAATGGGTTACTAAAGCAAATTGTAATCCTGCAAACCGTGTTTGAAACACAGCAGACCACCTTGCTTTGGTTTTCATACATGTATGAGTGCTGGTTGTTCAGAAACCAATGGCAAACTACTGAACGTAAACTTGCCCAGAAATCAGAAACAGCGAGAAAATGCTGGGTTGACTGCGATTTACTGTAAAGAATATGCAGCTAACTAACTGTTTTGAAATGTCTTTGAACATCTTTGAAGTAGGGTAGAATGTGTAAATTTTATCTACTAGAATGTGTTAACTTTATATACTTGAATGTTTTAACTTTATATACTAGAATGTTTTAACTTTATATACTTGAATGTTTTAACTTTATATACTAGAATGTGTTTACTTTATATACTGGAATGTTTTAACTTTATATACTAGAATGTTTTAACTTTATATACTAGAATGTTTTAACTTTATATACTAGAATGTGTTTACTATATATACTGGAATGTTTTAACTTTATATACTAGAATGTTTTAACTTTATATACTTGAATGTTGTAACTTTATATACTAGAATGTTTTAACTTTATATACTTGAATGTTGTAACTTTATATACTAGAATGTTTTAACTTTATATACTAGAATGTTTTAACTTTATATACTAGAATGTTTTAACTTTATATACTAGAATGTTTTAACTTTATATACTTGAATGTTGTAACTTTATATACTAGAATGTTTTAACTTTATATACTTGAATGTTGTAACTTTATATACTAGAATGTTTTAACTTTATATACTTGAATTTTGTAACTTTATATACTAGAATGTTTTAACTTTATATACTAGAATGTTTTAACTTTATATACTAGAATGTTTTAACTTTATATACTAGAATGTTTTAACTTTATATACTTGAATGTTGTAACTTTATATACTAGAATGTTTTAACTTTATATACTTGAATGTTTTAACTTTATATACTAGAATGTTTTAACTTTTATATACTAGAATGTTTTAACTTTATATACTAGATTGTTTTAACTTTATATACCTGAATGTTGTAACTTTATATACTAGAATGTTTTAACTTTATATACTAGAATGTTTTAACTTTATATACTAGAATGTTTTAACTTTATATATTAGAATTTTTTAACTGTATAATCTTGAATGTTTTAACTTTATATACTAGAATGTGTTAACTTTATTTACATGTAAACAAACAACCAGTAATGAAGTCACTGTGAAGATAATCATTAACTTGAGTAACTGATGCCTGATCCTGTTTTATTGTCTGCAACTTCTACAGTGCTCAATGCCAAGGCAGGGAAACTTAGTGACAGTGTTCCTGAAGATTCAGCCTCATTCCTGAACCACACACATGCTCCGTCCTTCACTGCTTCCAGCACTTTGGAGAATGAACTCTTGACTGAGGTAGCAGTACATGCTCCAGATGATGATGGCAAGCAGGAGATTGATGTGGTAGCTTCTGAAGACATAGGTATCAGAATGGTGTACCCACATGGTGTTGTTTTCATTCTTTCTGTCCACATAAATTATAATTTACAAATAGTAAAACTTTGAGTTAAAGCAATCAAGATGATACATATTTGAGACTGAAATAGCTGAAGCAACAGCTAATGCATTTGATAGATGTGGTTAATGTACATAGTGAACAACTAGGGTTATAATTCAGTTGTAAGAAGACAGAGATTATAGTTGTCACTAGGAAGAAAAAAATATCGCAATGTAATATACAGGTACATGGCAATACAGTAAACCCCCCGGGTTTTTATTGCCTTCGGTTTTTGTCGATTTTTCCTGCAAAAAAATTTGTCTCAGTTTTCATCGGTTGCCTCGGATTCCGTCGGCATGCCCACATGACCTCGCTGCTAATTTTGCAAAAACAAAGAGGCCCACGTGTTCTTCTGCTCAGTATGGCGTTGTTTTTCGTTGTGTGAGCATTACTTGCTAATAATAAAATACAAGAGTGGCATTAAGATTGCTGAAATTGGTCGCATGTACAGGAAGTCTCCATCCACGATAAGTTCCATTGTGGCTAAAAAGGAAGTAATAAAGGAGGCTAATGTAGCGAAAGGCATGAATGTGCTAATCAGACAAAGATAACAAACAATTGAAGATGCTGAACAGTTATTATTAATTTGGATAAATCAAAACCAGTTAGATGGTGATTCTGTTTCGGAGGCAAGCATAAGTGAATAGGCTAGACTGTTGTAAGCCGATCTCATTAAGAAAATGCTTGGGAAGAGTGTTAGTGTACTTAGTTATTTTAAGGCCAGCAGAGGATGGTTTGAAAAATTCAAGATGTGCACTGGCCTACACAGTGTTACTAGGCATGGGGAAGGCGCGAGTTCGAACAAGTTGGGCCGAAAAATAGTATTAATCACTATATTTATTCTCTATGTATTCTGGAGTGTCTAGAACAAAATAATTGGATTGACATTGATTCATATGGAAATAATTGTCTCGGTTTTCGTTGGTTTTGGGTTTTGCCGATTGTTTTCTGACAGATTATCAATGAAAACCGAGTCTTTACTGCATTCTTAAACAAGCGAATCGGTATAATTATCTCAGAACAATCATAAGTAATAGTTTTACTTTATCATGACCTAAAATATACAAAGTGGCAAAGAGGTGAGTTTGCCACCCTATTTTACTTTATCATGACCTAACATATGTGAAGGCTCAACACGTCACATGCTAAGGCAGTATCTGATGTGGGACTGCCTGTACGTTTAATTCAGTTATCCTGTGACTGTTTTCTCTAAACACCAGAATGGCCTGGAGAGAATGAGGCTGCAGGGAGTCACCAGAGGATCTGGCCGACATTCAGGACTCCGAGGAAAGACCAGACAGACACATAATCAGACTGTTACTTTTACCATTAGTATGTGGATTCTTCAAATAGACTAAAACCATATTCAGAAGACATATTAGGTGACTACCAGGCGGGTTTTAGACAAAACAGATCAGCAATAGATCAGATATTTATCTTACGACAAATAGCCGAGAAAAATTGGGAATATAAAAGAGATCTCCATAACATTTTTGTTGATTTTAAACAGGCTTATGATAGTGTCCTGGTGTCAGGTCTTAGTCAGATATGACTGAGCTACCGTATAACAGTAGACGGCGCCACCTGCTTTCTGTTAGCGCCAAACGTTGGGTGGCGCTTACCAAACCCGACACCCCCACATTGTGCCAATGGCTTCGGGCGGAAGAGCGCAATTGGGAGGGTACAAGCCTTACCCTGGTACGAGGAAATGCAACCTAAAGACAAAATGTCATGGCAGGGGAGACCAGGCCCTAAGCCTTGGTTGGCGGCTGGTCTAGGATCGAAGCTCCGACAAGCGGACAGTTAGAGCATTGCTTTGCTGATCCGGCAGCTTCTGCAGCTTGTCTTTTTCTAGATGTAGAGGTGTTACCTTTCCTCTGGAGTGAACTAGGCAGGCAGAGAGAGGGATCATGCTGCATGGGCAACACATGATCTCTATATTTTAGCCCAGGCTTTGTGCTATGGAGAGGCAATAACTCCATCCCTGATCTTAACTGGTCTCAGAATCAAAGCGAGAGGCAACTGTTACGGGTTATAAGTCCCTGTCAATTGGCATAGACATGGGGCGCCACGCGTTGCCTCTGACAGTGGGAGATACCTACAGGTGTCACTGATCAGCTACCGCCCGCCTCAAGCTGGGCAGCCCCCGGCCAATTGGGTGCTGATCTGCCACAGCCTGCCTGTTTGTTGCAAGGGTTAGACTGAGACCAAAGAGAATCTACACAGCTAAACACAAATCTAGCCCCAGGATTAATATTACTAACACTTACGATCCTGAAAAGTGCTTTCAGTTTCAACAGCAACTTGAAGACGCTTTCACTGATACACCAGAAAATTGTACAGTAAATGAAAAGTGGGGTCAACTTAAGGAAACGTTTTATAAAACTGCCGTAGGGGTTTACGGCACTGTGGATCATAAGAGGCAGGACTGGTTTGCGGCAAACAGCGAGACTCTGCAGCCCTTGATTGATAAGAAGAGGATAGCTCTCTTAAGAAACAAGGAAAGACCAACGCGTAACACTCTGAGTGAGCTAAGGCAAGCTAGGAAGGATGTGCAAAAGGCTGTCAGGCAGTGTGCAAATTATTATTGGATCAAGTTATGTGAGTCCATTCATATTGCAAGTGATAAGGGAAACATAAGAAGCATGTATGAAGGAATAAAGAAAGCCTGTGGTCCAATGATCTAAAGAAGTGCACCATTGAAAACCTCGACTGGAGAAATCATAACTGATAAGAAACAGCAGATGGACAGATGGGTAGAGCACTATTTGGAGCTTTACTCAAGTGAGACCAAACTAGCGGATGATGCCCTCAACGCCATAGAGGCTCTACCAACTCTTGACCACCTGGACACACTTCCCACCATAACAGAAGTTAAGTGTGCTATAAATGAACTTGCATCTGGCAAGGCTCCAGGTAAGGATGGGATTCCAATAGAGGTTATCAGTAGTGGGCAAGACACACTCACTCTACAGATCTACCAACTAATAGAGCTATGCTGGCGAGAAGGACAAGTCCCACAGGATTTCAAAGATTCAAGCATCATAACAGTGTACAAGAACAAGGACGATCGGAGCGACTGCAACAACTATAGGGGTATCTCACTTCTGTGTATTGTTGGAAAAGGATTTGCCAGAATTGTTCTGCGCAGACTTCAAGTCCTAGGAGATCAAGTCTACCCTGAATCACAGTGTGGCTTTCGACAGAACCAGTCTACCATTGATATGATATTCTCATTGCGACAAATGCAAGAAAAATGCCGTGAACAGAATCAACCACTGTTTATTGCCTTCATCGACCTCACAAAGGCATTTGATTTGGTCAGTCGTGAGGGTCTGTTCAAGGCACTAAAGAAGATTGGCAGCCCACCAACTCTTCTGTCCATTGTGGAATCATTCCACACAGGCATGAAGGGTATAATCAAGTTTGATGATGCAACTTCAGAAGAGTTTGAAATCAAGAGTGGAGTTAAGCAAGGTTGTGTACTAGCTCCCACCCACTTTGGAATATACTTTTCACTTCTACTGAAATATGCCTTTCGTGATCAGGATGGTGGTATATACATTCACTCACGCTCAGATGGCGGCCTCTACAATGCTCAGAGATTGAAGGCCAAGACCAAAATTAGGAGGGTACTGATCAGAGAGTTGCTTTTTGCAGATGATGCTGCAGTTACAACCCACTCTGAGGAAGAATTGCAATGTCTACTATCTGCATTCTCCAATGCTTGTTCTGAATTTGGTTTAACAATTAGCAAAAAGAAGACACAGATTATGTCACAAGGTGCACATGGGGTACCATCAATCTTTATTGACGACGCTGAACTAGAGATGGTAGACCATTTTACATATCTAGGATCAGTGGTAAATAGCAAATTATCTCTAGATCAGGAAATCAACATCCGAATTGGTAAGGCAGCAACAACAATGAACAGGTTAAGAAAAAGAGTCTGGGAGAACAGGAAGCTTACTGCCAAAACAAAAGTCTTTGTCAATCAAGCCTGTGTCCTTATTATTCTTCTTTATGGCAGTGAAACCTGGACAACTTACTCACACCAAGAGAAATGTTTAAACAGCTTTCATATGCGGTGTCTGCGAAGAATTCTTGGTATTAAGTGGCAAGACAAAATCACAAATACTGAAGTATTGGAAAGATCAGTCGTGTGACGGTTTATTCCATGCTCAGTCTTCGTGGACTTAGATGGATAGGACATCTTAGGAGGATGGATGATGGTAGAATACCAAAGGACATCTTTTTAGGTGAATTACAGATGGGTAAGAGAGCTCAGGGTCGGTCTCAACTACGATACAAAGATGTGTGTAAGCGGGACATGATTGATACAGGCATTGATAATGCACATTGGGAGCAAGTCGCCGCTGAACGTGTTGCATGGAGGGCAAACATCAGAAATGGAATAAAGACAAAGGAGAAAATTATTGCAGATAAGTCACACACCGAGCGTGTGAGATGTAAGATGGTGCATGATGGTGGAAATGACCACGTGTTCACATGTACCCACTGTGAACGGACATTTACAGCGTGAATTGGCCTTATCAGTCACATTCGCTACCTCCATAGGTAAAAGTTATTATTCCTTTTTAAAGCACAAACTATCGTCTGTCAAGAGGGCAAGGTGCCAATGAGATGATAGTGTCCATAGGAATAGTCTATGGAATGCTATGCAGGAATTTGGAATACCAAGGAAGTTAATCAACATGACCAGACTATGCATGGAAGATACTTACAATATAGTAACATATAAAGGCAGGAAATCAGACCCTTTCCAAATAACATCTGGCTTGAAACAGGGTGATGCACTATCGCTGCTCCTTTTCAATCTGGTCTAGAGAAAGTTGTAAGGAAGGTAAAGGAGGAATGTGCTATTGGAGGAACATCCAGACTGCTTGGTTATGCAGATGATATAGATATTATAGGGGAAAATGAACAAAAGACATCGGAAATATTGACTCACTTAAAGGAAAAATCTCAACAAATGGAGCTGGTTATCAACCAAGATAAGACAGAATATATGGTAATTTCAAGAGACTGAATGGCTAAAAACTCTGGCCACATACAAATAGATAATATGACCATTAAAAGAACGGAAACATTCAAATACCTGGGTACAGTCTTCAACTGCTCCAACATAATAAGGGAAGAAATACAAGCTAGAATCAACTCTGGAAATAAGATATACTATGCACTACAACATCTGCTAAAATCAAATGCGCTATCTCGTAACACCAAGATCACAATATACAAAACACTGATCAGACCAGTTGTGCTGTATGGCTCTAAAACCTGGAGTACAACTAAAGGATATGAAGCCTTGTTACAAACCTTTGAGAACAAAGTCTTAAGACTTGGGCCCATTAGGGATACACAAAGTGGAGAGTGGAAAAGAAGAAGCAACAAAGACATTTATGATCTGTTTAAGTCCCTGCTAATCACTGGTATCATGAAGGCTAATAGACTGCAGTGGCTGGGACATATAGAAAGAATGGAAGATAATGGGGAAACAAAACTCGCTTACACTCAGGAAATAAATGACCGTAGACCCCGAGGTAGACCAAGAACAAGATGGAGAGATAATATACATACAGACCTACAAGCACTTAAAATCAACGACTGGCAAGAGAAGGTCAACCAGAGAGACAAATGGAGACGGATTGTATCTGCAGCAAAGAACCTCAATGGCTCGGATTGCTGAAGAAGAAGAAGATTTGGACTCTTCGCTGGTTGTTGCAGATCTGATTGGAGCACGTATGGGAATGTCCTAGTGCTGTGATGTCAGTTCTTGACTCAACTCTTCTCAACTCAACTTATTCACTAAACTTTGATTTCAGATGTGTCTTCCATAATCTGAACCTTGATCTTTCACTTCAGCAGATAACGACAAGACAAAATCACTGCCACACAGAATTCAGGAATGTTCTGATGTCAGCAGAAATCTAGAGCGGTTACAGCCTTCGGACGGTGCAATCTTTGTGTATGATGAGCTGAGAAAGGTTGGTCTTTGTTGTAGTGTTTTGGGAAAGTGTTGATTTGTGATGTTCATCACTCTTTTTACGAGGGTGCTTCACTTGAAAACCTTAAAAGTGTGATAAAAATTACAATAACCATGCCATTGTCTTGTAACCTGTCAGTATTGTTGTTAAGGATGTTAATAGTGTTAAACATGTGACATCACAGTGTAGATAAACACAGTGACGTTATAAGGACAGTTTAAAGATGGCCACCCCACTTTTGACATGCACCAAAGGGAAGCGTTCTATTATCCATATTTTGATCAGCGAATGGATGAAATCTACAGAAATTCACTGGCGAATGAAGGTCCAGTATGGTGATGCATGCCTGTCTGTCCAGCAATGGGTCATTGGGAGGACAGACTTTTTAGTCTGATGAAAAGGTAAAGCAGGTGGTGCATCAGTGGTTACCACGTGACCAAGATAATTTTTATCGACAAAAATCCAAGCACTTTATCGGCGTTGGAGGACTTGCATTGAACGCAGTTGTGACTACATCGAAAAATTATACATTTGTTCTTTACTTTTTCAGAATATATTCACACACACAAAAAAAAAAACATTTAAGGTTTTATTTGAATCTCCCACATACATATCATGTTGTTCAAGCCAAACCATAAACAAAATCATAGGGAATTTCCGTGGCGAAGTGGTCAAGCTGTCTGCTTTGCGCTCCGAAGGTTATGAGTTCGATCCGGGCTACGTCTTTTGGTTCACGAGTGTATTTTTCTCGGAGACTCCTGGGGATCGTCGCTGGAGCTACGGAGTACATGCTTTGTGCGACAATTTCGGCAGCCGGCCCTTTGGACAAAGACAAAGCCATACGGGATAAACCCAGTGCAGTGAAGTCAATCCTCCCGACTTGTAAGACTTTTTTAAAACAAAGTCACAAGTATTGATTGGCTCTCATTGAAGTAGAGGTGTCTAATTGGTCAATATAAGCCTATTAAGAGAGGTGTGAGGCAGGGATGTTTAATGTCTTCAGATCTGTTTTTCCTATACCGTGAAGATATAAGAAATGTAGAAGATATAAATGGAATCATCATTGGAGGACAAAACATCAATAACATTAGATATGTAGATGATATACAATATTGACTGCAGACAATAAGCGGGATCTGCAACAATTAGTAGATGCAGTTGTTGCACACAGTGAACAATTAGGGTTAGAATTAAATTGTAAGAAGACACAGATTATGGTCGTCACTAGGAAGATAGAAATACCACAATGTAATACACAAATAAATGGGGATATTCTTCAACAAGTGAATCGGTACAATTATCTCGGAACAGTAATAACATCTGATGGGAGATGCCTTGAAGAGATTAGAACCAAAATCGGCCAAGATGAAAAGCATACTGACCAATAAAAAGATGTCAGTTGAAACAAGAAAAAGAGTGTTAAGGTGTTACATAGAGCCAGTAATTTTATATGGATGTGAAGCTTGGGCAGTGAGCAGTCAAGCTGAAAAACATCTTATGGCTGTGGAAATGTGGTTTCTTAGGAGAATGCAAAGAATACCATGGAGAGACAGAAAAACCAATGACCAAGTACTACAAGAAACAAATGAAAGTCGTAAATTGATTAGAAAAATTAGACGTAGACAGTCACAATTTTTTGGACATATTATGAGAAGAAATAAGTTAGAGAACTTGGTGACAACTGGCAAGATCGAGGGGAAGAGAACAAGTGGAAGACAGAGAAGTAAATACCCTGATGGCTTGACCACTTGGCATGGCCGAGACAAGAACACTGAGCTGATCCACGACTCTAGTGATCGAGTGAAATGACGAATCATAAACACCCACGCTTACCAGCATGGCACATAATGGAGAGATAGTATTTTTGGAATGATGTATGCATTAACAACAGTACTTCTACCAAATATGGTGGTTGTTTTGTATTTGTACCGATGTAACATATCTATTATTTTCATCTTTAAATTCCGTCATGTGCTTTTGTGTTGCTGATTTGGTTGACATGGGAAGACTATTCCGTACAATTTTAAAAGATTGTTTGACGTTAAGTCAAATGGAAAATCCACCTTACTTTTCCAATTTTGGACGTTTAATTTTGCCCCACTTCCTTTGCTGAAAAACTAGATTTATATTGTTTTTTTTTGGTTTTGTTTCAATAACATAATTTATTCCTGATTAATTTTCAGAGAAATTATTTGTTCTTCTCCTCCACTTCCTTCTTCTTCTTTTCTCTCAATCCAACCAGCTTGGCATTGATTCTTGCCTGTCGCAGGGCAACAGAAGCGTAGTGGTTGTGCTCATCTTCAGTAGGTACACGTGCCTTGTCAGGTTTTAACCTCATCTCAAGTGGTCAGCACAGTGGGTCCTGACAGCTGTTTCAACAGCTTCAATTCTTCAGTTGAAGTGTCTCCCTTGCCAGATTTTCCCTCCTTGCCTGGGAAGACAACCAGTTTGGTCTTGTATTCCTTCAGTCGCTGAACGTTCTGTTGGAGTGACTCAATGGACAGGTTACGTCTGCGGTAATCAACAGAGATGCCAGTGGTGCGTGCAACTTTCTTGTTGACACCTGCAGCCTTCAATTCATCCAAAGTGAATCCAAGTCCAAGCCTGATTTTAGTGTTGTATTTAAAGGACTCTCCTTAAAAAAAAAGTCGCTTAAAAGTCGATAGGGTCGACTTCATCGCACCGGGTTTTATCCCATATGGCTCGGTCTCTTTCCGCAGCGCGGAAAGCGTCGCACAAAGCACGAACTCCGTAGCTTTTAGCGACGACCCACAGGAGTCTCCGAAACATTTAACTCGTAAACCGAAGGGTGCGGCCCAGAATCGAACCCAAAACCTTCGGGTCACAAGTCACGGCTTAACCACTTCGCTACAGAGACTCCCGACTCTTCCTTCAATATAAAGAAAACATTAACACTGGTGGTATCAAAGAAACAGTTGACACCCAAATGTGAAATAGAGATAGAAGGGAACATTCTTCACCAAGTGGATAGCTTTAAATATCTAGAGATATTTATAACATCAGATGGAAGATGCCCAACAGGGATTAAGAGTAGAATGGGGCAAGCAAAGGCTGCATTTCAGAAAATGGATATCTTATGCAATAAGTCACTTCATTGAATGTAAGAAGGAGAGTTCTGAGGTGCTATGTAGAACCTGTTTTGCTGTATGGCTGTGAATCTTGGAATGTAAATGAACAAATTAGGAAGAGATTGGAAGCAACAGAGATGTGGTTCCTGAGACGAATGTTGCGAATTCCTTGGACTGCCAAAGTAACTAACAATGAATGCCTGAAAGAGGCTGATGAAACTAGAACATTACATACAACAATAAGAAAGAGGCAAACAGCTTTGTTTTGGTCATGTGATGAGAAGAGAGGCACTGGAGAACGTCATAACAACTGGAAAGATCGAGGGGAAGAGAGGCAGAGGCAGACCAAGAGAAATGATACTGGATGGATTGCGACGGTGACATGGAGGATAATAAACAGCCTAGCTGTGTGGTGATATGTTGTGCGAAAGTTTTTGAACATATGTTTGTTTCTTGTAGTAGTATAAAGTCTGGTTTGTGTTTGCTTATAAGTATGATGTGTTGTAATTTTGTCTGTATACCATTCATTCATTCATTCATTCATTGAGTAGCATGTCCTTTGCAGAACCTCGCTCCCATAACAACCTTCTGGAAAACCTCTCGATCATAAGCAAGATGTCCCGAGTCTGATACACCCATCTGGAGATCATCCCCAACATCCTGCACCCATCTTCTCTTTGGCCTTTCTCTTCCTTTCTTCCCAGGCATATACCCCACCATTATTGTTCTCTCCAAACTTTTGTGGCGTTTCAAGTGACCAAAATATTTCAATTTTTTTGGTTTTATTGTCTTTAATAGCCAACCTTCTTCAATATTCAGCTCTTGAAATATGGATGCATTTGTTCTTTTCTTTACCCAATATATTCTTAGAACTCGTCTATAAAATTTATATTCAAATGCATTTATGCACTGTTCAGCTTGTTTAGTAAGGGTCCAGGTCTCACAGGCGTATGTTGCAATGGGAAAGATGCATGCTCTTAAAAATCTTATTTTTGTAGTTCTGTCTGTACCACTCCATAATTTATTCAGTTGTTTTAGTCTTTGATAGTTATCGTTTAATTTCTTTCATTGTGTCACTATTGTTGGTAATCAATGACCCAAGATATTCAAAATCCTCCACCACCGCCAATTTTTCCTCATTAACATATATTTCTTTCTCCAAAGTAGTTTTATCTGTATGCATTATCTTTGTTTTCGCAATGTTAAGATACAAGTTGTGATTTTCGCTATTCAATTGGGTTGAGGCTATTAGTTTTTCTATACCATTCTGTGTTGTGGATAGCAAGTCTGTATCGCACATATAACACAAATGTTTAAAGTAATAATTAAATCACTATTTGTTTATATTTTTTGTTACGGGACGTTGCAGTCAACACCAGCAATTTTCAGCTGCTGTTGATGTACTAGGCAAGTGTTACGTTCAGTAGTTTGCCATTGCTTTCTGAACGACCGGCTCCCATACCAGCACGTTATAACACAACGCGACATGGTCTGCTGCACAAATCCGTCGCAGCTGAGCTTCGATCGCCTGGTACCCGGCTCACGCACCGCGTTCGCAAGCCTTTAGCCACGAAGATTGTGATTTTAGTAGAAACAAATAACAATACTATATAGATTTACATGCAAGGGTGTTATCCATGATGGGCACATCTAGGCAAGAAAGTTGTTAGTAGAAAAAGCTTATCTAGAGTTATATGTTTCTTTTTTATTTGTTGGTCGTTTACAGACCATTCAAAAATAGGCTCAAAAAAGAGTATAATAAGTGATGGTAGACATTGTGAGGATACAAAATTTAATGTACTATCAAGATGGAATTGAGAATTGAGTTATAAAGGTCGCATATGAATAAAATAAAGCTGTTACTTTATAGAATCTTTAAAGTTGACTGATAATTACTATTCCATTGTTATGATACTTATAACTTTCGCTAATGTACATCAAAATGTTTTTAAATATTAAGATAAATACTATAATTATTTAAATTATATAAAATGATTATAGTTCCTATAGTTATGTCCCTTGAAATAAACTAATTTTGTTATGTCCCTTTACACTATTTTAATTACATGTCTTCCTTTCTAATTAATAATATGCCTTAATTGCTTCAATTTCAGCATCATAATTATGGCAGTACTTTCCTGTTGGAACTCTGGTCGTGTCCCTAGTATTATTTGGGTATTCTATGTACACTCCTGCTCCTCCATTTCGAACAGCATTTTGGTTCCAAATGTTGCTGTATGTAGCCGGGGCACAGTGTTGGGATGAGCGCCCAACATTGCTTAAATACCCCTATGGCTTCTGAATACATAACCTCTGCAGCAAAAGTCCAACTCCTGGCCTTCACGTGGTGGAACTGTTTTAACTAACAGGAGAAGGGGCGACGGCGAGTTTCTGGCGCTGAAAAATAACCAGTATGCTCTAGATGTGTAGGCATGTACATGCATGCGCAGACACGAGTGTCCGCGCGTACACATCTACACTCGAGTGAGACAACAGTCTGCTCTAGCAAAGAAAGGTGCCGAAGACGGAGGCAACCAGCCAGGAGGCGCACCAAAGAAATCAGGATGCCACGCAATCATGCAAAATGGAATATGTCGACTACTGCTAAATGTTATGGTGCTCGCCCTGCTTTAGACCCCCAGGCAGGTGCAGTGCCGGGCCCTATGTCTCGAAATAGTCCAACCATAACTACTGGAGGTCCTTCTCAGACGTCCTGTGGAGCCAGGGGACATGAGAATAGGACTGTCCATACTAAACAAAGACTTAAAATAATGCACTGGAATGCGGAGGGAGTCAGCAAAAAAAAATAAAAATTGAATTAGAAAACATCTTGGACCAAGAAAAAGTAAGCATATGTTGCCTGCAAGAAACTCACCTCAACGAAAATATAGACTTCAAAATTAGAGGCTACCAGTGTTACCTATCTGACCGAAAGTACAGGCGAAAAGGTGGGATACTGACCCTTGTAAAAAATAACATCATTGCTTCCCAAATCAAAGTCTACATGAAAGGGACTGAGTATCAGACACTTAAACTTAAGACAGGTAATACAGACCTACATCTGATCAATTACTACTGTCCAAGTGACCGCCCACAGGCACTGGACACACTACCATTAAAAGAAAAAATGATTGTGTGTGGCGATTTCAACAGCCACTCGCAGAGCTGGGGCTATGATCACATGGACCAGAGAGGAGAGAGACTGGAAGACTGGCAGGATGAGAATAGATTCATCTTGATTAACAAGCCATCCGGCCCACATACTTTCTACTTGAGATCATTGCACACTACAACTACACCTGACCTGGCTTTTCATTCACCAGACCTGGAGTGGAACATTACACGAATTGTTGGGAAACAACTTGGTGGCAGTGACCATCAGCCAGTCTTTCTAACCGTAGAAAATGAGCTTGTAAGTGAAAGCAGCACCCTCTCAAGGTGAAACTACCAGAAAGCAGACTGGGCAATGTACAAGCATCGCACCAGCATACTGGTTAGAGACCTGAACACTGAGAAAGACATATATAAAGTAGTTGAAGAGTTTGGGAAATGCATACTACAGGCAGCGCGAGAAACAGTACCAAGAGGAGCCCGTAACCAATATAAACCCTACTGGAGTAGTGAACTGGAACAGTTGCATAACGATGTGGAAGTGTGTAGAAAGCAAGCAGAGGCCACACCCAGCCAAGAGCACCACAATAAATTCCAGCACGCAAAAGCCAAATTTCAAAGGGTCAAGCTGCAGGCTAGACGGAAAAGCTGGCAGGAGAAAACGGAGTCTCTGAACTTTGAAAGAGACACAAGGAAATTGTGGAAGCTAATAAAACAGCTTAATGACGAGGGCACAGGGAGAAACTCAAAAATTGCACTACATAAAGATGGAAAAATCTTAACAAGAAAGCAAGCAGCTGACAATTTTGCGGACTCATTCGCACAAGATAACAATATCAAAATTAGTCCAGAGAAACAACAAGAGATTCGAGAGAAACGACAACATACAGGACAGAAGGAAATAGTACATGAGGTTCTGGAGGCACCCATCACAATTAGCGAACTGGAGCTAGCCATATCAAAACTAAAAATGAGAAAGTCACCAGGAGCTGATGGTATCTCCAATGAAATGATCAGGAGCCTAGGAACGGAGGCCAAAGCAAAGCTGTTGCAGATCTTCAATAACAGCTGGACCTTAGGCAGTGTTCTACAAGCCTGGAGAGAAGCAATCATGATACCCCTCCTAAAATCAGGGAAAGATGGTTCCATTGCCTCTAGCTACAGACCAATTAGCCTCACCAACTGTCTCTGCAAAACACTGGAGCGCATCATCAATCACAGCCTGCAGTGGTACATGAAAGTAAAAACATCTTTGTGCCACAGCAGGCTGGCTTTAGGCAGTGCTACTCTACGGAAGATCAGACAACCTACCTCTCTCAAGAAATTGAGGATGCATTCCAAGAGAAGAAGCTGGTGCTTGCAGCATGGATAGATCTGAAGAAAGCCTTTGACAAAGTCTGGAAAGAAGGTCTGATGAAGAAACTGAAAAACTGCAAAGTCAATGGAAGAATGGGTGAAAGCATACTTGCACAACAGAAGAGCCCGAGTACAGATAGACGGACTCAAGAGCAAGAAAGTACTACTGCGTCACGGTGTTCCCCAGGGTGGGGTCTTGTCCCCCACACTTTTTCTAATCTTCATCAATGATCTCGTTGCTAATCTACCGCATGGAATTAAAGCAGCAATGTACGCCGATGACCTGGTTTTATGGAGCACAAATGAACATGCATCAGTGGCCACCAAATTGCTACAAAGAGCTGTAGATACATTTGCTGCATGGACAAATAGATGGTGTGTCAGCATAAACACTGACAAGTGCAGCACCACTCTATTTACCCTCTCTTCAAAACAAAAGGCAGGGATCATCCAGATAAATGGAACACCCCTAAGAAAAGATAAAGAACCAACATACCTTGGAGTAACATTTGATGGCAGGCTGACATGGAGAAAGCACATCAACAAAGCAGTAGCAAAAGCCAGAAGGAAAATAGCCATCCTGAGAAAGCTAAGTGGAACCACATGGGGAGCCAGTGGGAAAATACTTAGCAAAGTTTACCAACAGAGCATACGACCACACCTGGAATATGGGTCAACTGCGTGGTGTTCAGCATCAAAAACCACTCTACAGGAGCTGGACAAGGTGCAAAATCAAGCATTTAGAGTCACCACAGGAGGGATGAGATCAACCCCTATAGTGGAAATGGAGAAGATGGGGAGGACACAAGCACTGAGTGAGCGCAGAGATATGAAAACGCTAATACAAGCAGAAAAGTTCCTCAGCTTGCCAGGCCACCCTATGAAGAACAAATTTGAAAACCTAGCTATGGGGCGGTTGAAAAGAAGTAGTTTTATCTACCAGGCCAAACGACTCTGCAGAGAAACCACCGATCTGCCCACAGTTGGTATCCCCCTAACAACTATTCCAGAGCAAACTCCATGGAAAGATGAGCATAGACTATCATTACAAATCCAGACAAAAGTGAGAGGAATATTTGACAAGGAAGAACAGTGTGCAGCGCAGAACAGCCACTCTCAGCTTCCTTGATGAAGAATACCCACAGGACCTCTGGATCCGAGTCTACACAGATGGGTCGGCACAAAATGCTGTTCAAAATGGAGGAGCGGGAGTGTACATAGAATACCCAAATAATACTAGGGACACAGCCAGAGTACCGACAGGAAAGTACTGCTATAACTATGATGCTGAAATTGAGGCAATCAAGATAGCAACAGAGAAATTACTAAATACCAGCAATGGTACGCAACCTGTGGTGCTACTGACAGTTGCAAAATCAGTACTCGAGGCGCTCCTGTCTGGGAAATTGCCAGTACTAAGGAGACTACTTTCTGAACTTAGCAGTCAGCATAATGTCACCATACAGTGGATACCATCCCACTGTGGAGTACCTGGAAACGACAGAGCTGATCAGTTGGCTAAGGAAGGAGCCAAAGAAGAACAGCCTGATGTGCCCGTTACATACCACCAAAAGAAAAGAATGATCAAATCAGTCAAAAAGCCACCAAAACCTGCTCAAGATGACTACCACGTAATGGACAGATCAGAACAGTTCATTATTCTGCGCCTCAGAACAGGACACAATAGATTACGCAACCACATGTATACAAGATTCAAGACTGGTGACTCAGCCATGTGCACATGTGGTTTGGCGTCGCAGACAGCAGAGCACATACTCCAGGATTGCCCAAACTACAACATATCCAGGCGAACCTTCTGGCCTAGAGAGACAACAGTGGAAGATAAACTCTATGGACCACTGAGTGAACTAAAAACGACTGTTAGATTCATACAAGAGACAACATTGCAGTTATAGACATATTTCAAGCGAACGAAGGTGTGGGATTTTTCTCTCTCTCTCTCATCATGTTCTCTCGAAGTATAAACTTCGTGAGAGTGCCCGGTTATGGGCTTCGTATATCGACATTCCCATGGATTCTGCTATTCCCTCCATCCAACGTTTACGTGGTCGGCCTCTTCCTCTGTTTCCATCTGGTCTGTACATCATTGCCTGTTGTGGCATGCTGTTGACTGGTAACCTACTTGCATGGCCAAACCATTTGACTTGCTGCTTTCTAATAAAATCTAGAGCAGCTTTAACCCCCACTTTAGTCCTGATTTCTTCATTTCTGATCATATCTCTTCTTGATACGTTGAGTATTCTTCTCAGGAACCTCATTTCTGTTGTTGTGATTTTTCTTTTCTCTTTTTCTGTCATTGTCCAGGTTTGGCATTGGTAGCACAGAGTTGGTAGGAAGATTGTGTTGTAAAGTGCTTTCTTAGTAGTTATTGATACATGTTTGTTCTTTAGTATTGGTGCCATTTGTCCAATGAGTTGATTTGCCTTATTGCACCTATTTTCGATCTCGTCTTTTGATTTGCCATTTGATGATATTATACTTCCCAGGTGCTTGAAACTCTTCACTTGTTTCAAGGGATGTTCGTTTAGGTGAATTGTTGTTGTTTGTTCTTCTTTAGTTATAGTCATTACCTCTGTTTTGCTTGTGCTAATTTTCATGTTATGTTCCCTACACATTTCATTAAGGCTATTCATGTGATCTTGTAATTCAGCTTCTGATTTTGCTATTAGTGCTTGGTCATCCGCAAACAGGAGTTCTCTAATGGTTAGATTTGCAGATGGTTCTTCTTCTGTCGGGGGCAAAAAGAAAATCATAAGCAGCACAGTTCGCGACGACTGCACTAGCCAGGCGGCCTTAATTCCTCAGGCTCAAGACCCACACCCCCCCCCCCCCCCCCACGCCATACACCGCAAGGTACCATATTGGCAGTAAATGACAGTTTTTACAGATTGATTGATTGATTGATTGATTTAGGAACCGACATCACAGCATTCGGGGCATTCCCATAAGCGCTCAGTCCCCATCCTCAGAAGCCAGCGAAGAGTTCCAACCCCAATAGTACCAGTAGCAATCTGATTATATGTGCGTCTCGCCTTTCCTCTAAGCGTTGAGCATCGGTCAGACCCCCTCATCATTCCTCGCTGTCGCATTCTTGCCAGACCATGGAGATCCATTTGCTCCTCCGAGGTGTACCGTGCTCCCACAAGGCCGCAACCACGTCTGCCTTATCATGCATCAATACTCCACCAAATTTTGCAGAGCCAGCCAATCTGTCTGCCTATTCATTCCCCAACACACCAGCATGCCCTGGAGAAAATATCCAGACGATGCTTGCCACCCGTGACTTCCGAAGTGAAGCAAGCTACTCAGCATGAAGCTTGCCAGTCCTCACCCTACTCAGCATGCTTTCTGAGTCAGTTACAATCATGATGTGTGTGTGTGTGTGTATCGTATTCTCCATCCAACGGAAAGCTGCGCTGACTGCCTCCACCTCCATTCTTAAGCTAGATGTTGTGGTATCATATGCCAGGCTCTCCTGCACCAAACGTCGACCATTAGCCTTTGCCAAGAAACACCAGGCACTTCTACTACCTCTCAACACCGAACCATCTGTGTAGATAATCACATCACCCGGGCGAGCATTATCCTGAATTAGTTGCTGGATTTCCACTTCCGTGGCCCCTGCTGGCCACTCCCTGCACTCCCGGCTCAATGTGATATGTGATTATAACTCTGCACAAGTCTGACTGCTCCGCTGGCACTCTGACCCACTCCTCTCCACGCCTAATGTTCTCCAAGGGGCACACCTGTCTGATCGTATCCTCCGCCTGAGCCATTCATGATTTCCCTCTTATCAGTCGCTGGCCCTTAACTGCATCCAGGGCCTCATACAACGGCTGATCTGTGTCAGCAGCTACTCTGAGGTATGCCTTCGCCTGCATCACCTTGAGCCTACCAGCAACAGTCAGCAAACCAAGGATGTACCGCATACACACCACTGGGGTGTCTCTGGTGCATCCCAGAATGACCCGCATAGCCTCGTTCTGTATGCGCTCCAATTTCACCAGCTGACTCTTTGAGACAGTGAGCAGTCCTAGTCCATAATCAGTCGCTGAGAGGATCAAGTGCTGGTATAGTCTGAAAAGCATTCTCTGCTCTATGTCCATTGCAGCCATAGTTTTAAGTGCGTTGAGTCCCTTTTGAGATCTTGTCACAACCATCTCCACATGATCGTTGAAGGACAGGCTCCTGTCAAATGAGATTCCCAGACACTTCAGTTTGTTCTCTCTGTTGATGCTTCCACCATCTATCGTGAGGCTTGGAACATCAGCGCTCACAATCCTGTTGTCCAGATAGCACCACAAAACAGCAGCCTTTTCCAGGTGGATGACAGCACCCATTTCAGTACACCAGTCAATCACTTTGTCTACTGTCGCCTGTAGCTCCTGGGCTGTTTGCTCCCTATCTCTCCCCTGCCTATATGCAAGAATATCATCTGCAAATGTTAGTATTCTTCCAACCCCTGGTGCTTCTAGGTTTGCAATCTTGCTCGTATACACGTTAAAGAGCACCGGTGAGATTGCGGATCCCTGTGGCAGTCCCGGGGTTAAAATATGTTTCTCTGAGGTCCATGCACCCAGACGGAGAGTAATCCGACGAGAGTGCAGGACGGCTGCTATCCAGTTCACCAACCAGGGATTGACCCCCTTCTCCATCAGTACGGTTATCAAAATATCATATCAAACTCTATTGTACGCATCCTCGAGATCAAGCGCTGCCGCCATAGTTTCTTGTCTACTCTGGAACCCCTCATAAACGTCAACGGCAAAAGTGGCTGCATTTGACCAGGTATCTTTTCCTGGCCTGTAGCTCCCCAGGCCTCTTGGAAGAAGCTTCCCCCTTTCCAAAAACTCTTGCAGCTTGACAGCGACTATCTTCTCTAAAACCTTCCCAAATGTATTTTGAAGGGTGATGATCCTAAAGCCACTAAGCTTTGAATGATCCTTGAACGGTTTTGGGAGAGGGATGAGATAGCTGTGTACCCAATCCTGCGGTACTGATGCTGTCAGAAAGAAGAAGTAAAACCAAATAAAATTACTATATAGATTTACATGCAAGGTTGTTATCCATGATGGGCACGTCTAGGCAAGAAATTTTTTAAGCAAAAGTCTATCTAGAGTTAGATTTATTGTTTGTTGTGGTCGTTTACAGACCATTCAAAAATACGACTCACAAAAAGAGTGTAATAAGTGATGGTAGACATTATGAGGATAAAAAATTTAATGTAATATCAAGATGGAATTGAAAATTGAGTTATAAAGGTCGCATATGAGTAAAGTAAAACCATTACTTTATAGAATATTTAAAGGTGACTGATAATTGCTATTCCACTGTGATGATGCTTGTAACTGTCGCTAATGTACATCAAAATTTTATTAAATATTGAGATAAATACTATACTTATTTAAATTATATAAAATGATTATATGTCCTATAGTTATGTCCCTTGAAATAAAGTAATATTGTTATGTCCCTTTATACTATTTTAATTACATGTCTTCCTTTTTAATTGATAATATGCCTTAATTGCCTCAATTTCAGCATCGTAGTTATGGCAGTACTTTCCTGTTAGAACTCTGGTCGTGTCCCTAGTATTATTTGGGTATTCTATGTACACTCCCGCTTCTCCATTTCGAACAGCATTTTGTGCTGCCCCATCTGTGTAGACTCAAATCCAGAGATCTTGTGGATTATACAAGCCATGGTATACAACAACCTGTGGTGATATTGACAGATGCAAAATCTGTAATAGAGGCGCTCCTGTCTGGGAAATTGCCAGTTCTAAGGACACTACTTTCTGAACTTAGCAGTCAGCATAATGTCACCATACAGTGGATACCATCCCACTGTGGAGTCCCCGGAAACGACAGAGCTGATCGATAGGCTAAGGAAGGAGCAAAAGAAGAACAACCTGATGTGCCCATTACTTACCATCAAAAGAAAAGAATGATCAAATCAGTCAGAAGGCCATCAAACCCTACTCAAAGACGACTGCCACGTTATGGACAGACAAAAACAGGTCATTATTCTGCGTCTCAGAACAGGACACAATAGATTACACAACCACATGTATACAAAATTCAAGATTGGTGACTCAGCCATGTGCACATGTTGTTTGGCCTTGCAGACAGCAGAGCACATACTCCAGGATTGCCCAAACTACAATATATCCAGGCGAACCTTCTGGCCTAGAGAGATAACAGTGGAAGATAAACTCTATGGATCGCTGAGTGAACTAAAAAAGACTGTTAGATTCATATAAGAGACAACATTGCAGTTATAAACATATTTCAGGCGAACGAAAGAAGAAGAAGAAGAAGAAGAAGAAGAAGAAGAAGAAGAAGAAGAAGAAGATCATATGCCTTCTCCACAATGAAGGTTGGCTGTAATTGATTTCCAACACTGTCTGTCTCTCGCCCTGACTGTACATTCTGTCAGATTGATGTTCGATCATCTCTTTATGTTGTATCATTGGCTACCTCTTGCTCGCTTGACACAAATAAATGTTCATGAAACAGAAAGGACACAAATAAATGTTCATGAAACATAAAAGGCACAAATAAATATAATATTTAATAATTTAATATAAAATTTATAAGACTGTTATGTCACTTGCCTCTTTCGTATTTCTTTCATCTATTCATATTTTCATTCCCAGTTTCTCTAGAGCAGTGGTTCTCAACCTTTTTTGGCCCGTGCCCCCCGTCACCATATTTTCAGGACGACATTCCCCCCACCTTTCGTATTTCCTACCTAAAAATTTGGCCTGTTCCCCCCTTCACCATATTTTCAGAACGTCATTCCTCCCTTTCGTATTTTCTACCTAAACATCCCGCCCCGCCTCTACACAGTATACGTAATAATAGAAGCTAAATTTAATAGCACATACTAAAACAAGTCTAGACGTCCACATAAAACGTGATTTGTGGGTCTACTTACTTTATAAAATGAATGTTAGAAGAGTGAGACTACAGAACCGTACAGTATGAAGGGAAAAACAATATCAAATAATCGGTTCTTGTATTAACGCAATCTTGAAATAATCTTCCCCCCCCCCCAGAAACCCTAAAATTCTCCCCTAGGGGGGAATTCCCCACCGGTTGAGAACCACTGCTCTAGAACCTCTGAATTTTATTGTTTTTGTTTCCATGAAATATGACATATTCTTCTGTATATCCACATTTCCAGAGCACCTATTCAACTTTTTAATTGCTTGTTTAATGTGTAGGTTTCTGCGCCATGGAATATTTTTGAATATACATAACATTTGACAATTCTCATTTTTAATGCATTGTTAATCTCTCTAGATGTTAATACTGATTTCATGTTGTTGAATGCATTTTTTGGCCATTCCTATTCTCTTTTTGATTTTTGTTTTATTTCTTCCATCATCTGTTATTACATGTCCAAGATAGGAGAAACTTGTTACTTGTTCTAGTATCTTCCCATTTATTGTGATATTCATTGCTGACCTTTCCATTCCATTGTTAATTGTCATAGTTTTTGATTTTTTGGATGTTAATATCTAATCCACTTTCTGCAACTATGTCTGTTTACTTGTTCCACTAGGTTTTCTTACTCTTGCTCGCTTTCTGCTATTAACACTGTATCATCAGCATACCTAAGATTGTTTGTTCATTCCCAGCCTTTTGGCTAAGATCAAATAAATCAACACAAATAAATGCTATTGAAACAGAAATGAAGTAAATAAGTGTTTATAAAACAGAAATGACATAAATAAATTTTCATGAAACATAAATTACACAAATAAATGTTCATGAAACATAAAAGGGATAAATAAATATTCAAGAAACAGAAAAAACATAATTAAATGTTCATGAAACAAAAATGACACAAATCAATGTTCATGAAACAGAAATGACACAAATGAATGCTCAAAAAGTTGAAACCCACAAGTCAAAAGCATTCTTTTAAATGGAGAATCACGCACAGTAAATAGTGAAAGGTAATCCATGACTTCCATTTTGTGTATCATTTTCCTGATATACATTTTCCACAGCGAGGTATTAAACTGCAGCCTGTTCAACTGGAACACGACGTGCTGGCCCATACAGCTGCGGATATGTTGTATAAGGTAAATGCATTGTGCTGCTGTTTGTTTCCTTCTCACTGTTTGTTCTTTTGATTTTAATGACTTGTTAATTGTTGTAGCCTTGCTACAAACCTTTGAGAACAAAGTTGTAAGACGCATCTTTGGACCCATTAGGGATACACAAAGTGGAGAATGGAAAAGAAGAAACAACAAAGACATTTATGATCTGTTTAAGTCCCCACTAATCACTTGTATCATGAAGGCTAATAGACAACAATGGCTGGGGCATATAGAATGAATGGAAGATAATAGGGAAACAAAACTCGCTTACACTCAGGAAATAAATGACCGTAGACCCTGAGATACACCAATAAGACGGTGGAAAGATAATATATATACAGACCTACAAGCACTTGGAATCAACGACTGGCAAGAGAAGGTCAACCAGAGAGACGAATGGAGACGGATTGTATCTGCAGCAAAGAACCTCAATGGCTCAGAACGCTGAAGAAAAAGTTAATTATTGGATTCAGACAGCTTCTGTGGTGAAAAAGTCAAGCCCCCTGCCTTAAGCTACAAAGATTGTAGGTTCATTTTTGGACTCTGTGGAAAGAGACTGAGTCGTATGGAATAAACCCGGTGCAACGAATGTGATTTTTTTACCTATAAACTCAGTTTAAAACCTTTTATAATGGGAGAGTGGGCTTCTGTCTGGCCTGAGGGAGCAGATTTTGCCTGAACTTCACCTGCTTTCCCTTCCAGATTTTCAACCCAGATTGAAACCCAAACCTTCAGCTCGGATGTAGAGCATGACAAGGTTCACCCCTGGTATGTGAGGTCATTCGTGGCTGCTTACAGATAATATGTAGAGATTTGTGTCAAAGAGTAAAGAAAGATCAAGACTGGAACATGTAATTACACATACATATTTGCTTGACATATGTGAGGTGAGAATATGTGAAAATGCAGCATTAAAGGAAACATTGCTCATTGAGACCAAGGCCAGGCAGGAGGAAGGCATTGGCAGTCCTGTTTTTCTAATCAATAGATTCTAATGTGGAGCAAATGTTGGTGACCACAACTGTCCAGTCTTGCTCTTCAGGTGTCAGGTCTGAAGCAGACATTGATGACTACGACTGTCCAGTCTTGCTCTTCAGGTGTCAGGTCTGAAGCAGACATTGGTGACCACGGCTGTCCAGTCTTGCTCTTCAGGTGTCAGGTCTGAAGCAGACATTGGTGACCTCGGCTGTCCAGTCTTGCTCTTCAGGTGTCAGATCTGAAGCAGACATTGGTGACCTCGGCTGTCCAGTCTTGCTCTTCAGGTGTCAGGTCTGAAGCAGACATTGGTGACCTCGGCTGTCCAGTCTTGCTCTTCAGGTGTCAGATCTGAAGCAGACATTGGTGACCTCGGCTGTCCAGTCTTGCTCTTCAGGTGTCAGATCTGAAGTAGACATTGTTGACTATGACTGTCCAGTCTTGCTCTTCAGGTGTCAGATCTGAAGTAGACATTGTTGACTATGACTGTCCAGTCTTGCTCTTCAGGTGTCAGATCTGAAGTAGACATTGGTGACCTCGGCTGTCCAGTCTTGCTCTTCAGGTGTCAGATCTGAAGTAGACATTGGTGACCTCGGCTGTCCAGTCTTGCTCTTCAGGTGTCAGGTCTGAAGTAGACATTGGTGACCTCGGCTGTCCAGTCTTGCTCTTCAGGTGTCAGGTCTGAAGTAGACATTGGTGACCTCGGCTGTCCAGTCTTGCTCTTCAGGTGTCAGGTCTGAAGCAGACATTGGTGACTATGACTGTCCAGTCTTGCTCTTCAGGTGTCAGGTCTGAAGCAGACATTGTTAAAGGATATGGTAGAGGGAAATGTGGAGGGAATACATGCAAGAGAAAGACAAAGTTACATATAGGCAAAGACCAACAAGAGATATATTGGAAGAATCCTATTTGAAATGAATTTGCAGGACACCAGATTTGGAGACTTGTTACAATCGACATTCATGGAGGAGGTGGCACCTGATGTTGTTGAGGACAATGTAATGGTTAGGATAAGACTTCACATATGCAAGTCAGTGTCCTGTCTTGGTGTTGGTGTATTCATGTCAACTGTCATGGACATCGATAATACAATTCCAACTTGAAGTACGTGAGAACAAAGTTTGGAAAACCAGTTGCAATTTAATAGTGTAAAGTTGCAAGTTAATGTGTTCATAGACTCACTGAGTATGTGCTTAACAGTTTAACCCTTTACCGGGCAGATATTTGTCTGTTTTGTAGCCCTGAACAGGCAAGAAGAATTTTGAGCTTCTGTAAAATATCACATATAAGTTGTTAGTCAACAGATTTTAGTCAAATCAACAGCAAAATAAAGGGAAAAGCATGCAGAATATTTTACTCACGTGAATGATGCCGCTAATCCACACATGAACACAAATATTTAGAAAATACAACATATTTGTGATTGTCAGTCATCTATACAGCAATGTACAAACACATTTTCCGAATCATAATCACTTTCTTTAAAGTCCGACTCACGAATGCTAACATAGAGTAACGCTGATCACTGATATCTGGCTCTATTTAATAGTCAACTTTGTGCCTTTCAATGTCACTTAAATTGAACCCAGTGAAATCTCGGCTATCACATGAAGAATCGTCAAAATCTATTTTGAAATACAAAGCGTAAAACCCACAAAAACTATTTTTAAAATCCATTCAAATTCAAAGTACACACTTGCGAATGGCGGCCAAGTTGTCAAGCTATCGGCGAAACTGAAAGTAGACAATCGGAAGTCTCGGAAAGCCGAGAGGTCGCGTTTTTACAATGCATAAGTCACGGCCGGTTTCAGACGGATTGCCCATTCAGGGATACAAACGTTCTTGGACGCTTTGCCCGGTAAAGGGTTAAACTTGCAATAGCAACTTAATAGCGTAAACTTGCAATAGCAACTTAACAGTTTATAATTGCAATAGCAACTTAATAGTTTAAACTTGCAATAGCAACTTAATAGTGTAAACTTGCAATAGCACTTAATAGTTTAAACTTGCAATAGCAACTTAATAGTTTAAACTTGCAATAGCAACTTAATAGTTTAAACTTGCAAGTTAATATGTTTTTCATAGTTTGATACTATGTGGACTCATTGAATATCTGCTTAATAGTTTAAATTTGCAGTAGCAACTTAATAGTTTAAATTTGCGGTAGCAACTTAATAGTTTAAATTTGCGGTAGCAACTTAATAGTTTAAACTTGTAAGTTCATATTTACGCAGAACGTTTCAGGGCAGAAAAAAAAGCTGGGAGCAGCCACCGTAGTGGAGTTTCGAGGTGGAGAAGGCTTGGGTGGATAAGCGTAGTGCTGTAAGGAGATGGCAAAATGCCAAGAAGAACAGAGCTGGTCATCCTAGTCCCTGCTTGCACTTAGAAAGAGAGATGCACACAAAAGTAAGCTACTTCAAAAAACTGGTCAAGGTTGTTAAAAGCGAAAAATGGGCAGAGGTGTGTCAAAGAGTAAGCACAGACAAGTCACTGAAATTGTTCTGGCGACTACATAAAAGCATGAGTGGTGTAGTCAAGAATAAGAGCATTTCTGACTTCCAAGGTGCTGACCTCATCTGGCAGAGGACTGACGAGGACAAGGGCAAAGCCCTCTTTGAACGCTACCTTGAGCAAAGCAACCAGACAGACATGGGAGGCCGAAATCTGGCCAAGGAGGTCACCTCAGACAGATGCAAGGCCCAGAACACTTCGGATGAAGACACAGTGACAGGGAAAGAAATCAAGGCTGTGTTTCGACGATCAAAAAACAGTGCTCCAGGTCCTGATGGCATAAGATACGACGACATAAATAGGTGTACCGACAATGAGCTAGAGAAACTAGCAGACATGTACAACAACAGTATAGGGAGTGCTAGCATCAAGGAGGAATGGTTACACAGCTATCTGATTCCCTTGCCGAAGCCTGACAAAGACCACAAAAAAATTCAGGGATATCGAATTATAACCATGCAGAATACAATAGGCAAGCTGCTGGAGAAGGTAATTGCCAGGAAAATATCAAGCCAACTAGAGAGGCAAGGTGTTTTCCCACCCATCCTGGGTGGGTACCGTCCAAAGAGAGAAACCTGGACCAATGCAGCAGTCTTTGCCCAGGATGTCTATGAAGGTTTCCACTCAGGCACTGAAACCGTTGCTGCAGCGATTGATCTTGAGGACGCATAAACAGAGTACCACTGGATTTTTTAATGTTTCAGCTTCTCGAGCTAAACGTAAGTCCATTCCTCCTTAGTTGGATCGCTGCAGCCCTCTTCCAACGGAAAGTAGTTTTTAGATGTGGCAGTTGGACTTCGGAACCAACAACAATATATCCTGGCCTACCACAGGGATCACCATTATCTCCGGTCATGTTCAACGCCTACACAGTGAGAATCACCAGTGAGCAGATCACTGGACCTGGCAGGACATTGTCATATGCCGATGATGTTTTAGTGTATCGTCAGGGGAAGGATAGAGAGGAGGTTGCTGTGGAACTACAAACCGAACTCAATCGCATAAGTACTTGGTGTGATGAAGCTGGGGCAATGGTCAACCCAACAAAGGCAACAGTGACTTGGTTCTCGTTGAATAATCATATTGTCAACAATCCAACACCAACTGTAATGTTGTGTTCAGAGACGGTGGAAAGAACGCAGGCAATGAATTACCTGGTGATACGGTTTGATCGAAGCCATGCTTTTAATGTGCACATAGACCAGGTGATAACAAAGGCCAAGCGGGGTTTGGCAGCGATGCGGGTGATGGCGGCAGCAAACTGTGAGCAGCGCCATCTATGTCTTCTGTACGAGGGGTTGGTCATGTCTGTTTTGGAGTATGCAATGGCAATCCTGACTCTCAGCCATAAGCAGATAGAAAGGATGGAAAGGATACAGAATGAAGCTATGCGCATTATTCTTGGATGTACAAGAGATACAGCATGCAGGGCGATGCGCTACCTTCTTGGTTTTCCAACCATTGAAGAGAGAATACAAGGTTGCAGGGCACGCGCCTACCTCAGAATTAACGCAAACACACAACATCCACTGCATAGTGAAATTAGGAAGGTGAAGGGCAGCAGGTTAAAAAGAGGACGGTCGTGGATGGGTCAAGCCGAAGACATTCTTCAACAGGTGTGTTCACTTGAGGACTTAGAACCTGGAGAGGAGTGGGTGCGAGTGCCAACAGACTTCTGCACATCCTTTTCAGTTTGCATCCAACTAGATAGAAAATGCAGACAAGAAAATCCGGCTGCTGTTGAGGCTGAAGTACAAGCGTTGATTTTCGAGAATTCGCTAGACGGTGACGCGGTCATCTACACAGATGGGTCGGTCGTCCGACATGTGAGAAGCTCATGGGCCTTTACAGCTCGGGCCGGAGGGAGAATTGTGAAGGAGGACTCTGGTGCTTTCACTGAAACCACAAGTAGCCTGACCATGGAAGTCATGGCAGTAAGTAAAGCAATAACATGGCTCGAGACACAGACATTCACTAGGGCTTGTTTCCTTAGCGACTCAATGAACATGATCAAGAGGATAGAGGAGGGGTCGATCCGAAGAGAATGGTTGCTGCCTCTGGAGCGGTCTCGACTGGCAAAGATTAGTTTCATCTTCGTGCCAGGGCATGCGGGAGTACAAGGAAATGAGCGGGCTGACAAGCTCGCAGGTGAGGCTACTGTGGAGGGCGGAAGCACCATGGACCAGGCCGACATTCTGAATGCGCTACGAGAAGTAAGACTTTTGCGAGAACCAAGTGATGACTGTGAATCTACAACAATGGCCAGACTGCGAGAGCAGCAAATTAAAAGAGGGGTGGCCAAACAAGAACACTACGCAGGAAGCCAAAGAAGATTTATAAACCAACACAGAACTGGCGTCGTTAGCCGCTACACGTTGCGGGATTTGCTGAGGAGGGGATCCGAGCACTTATGGACTGAATGGTTCGATGTGCAATGAGGATGATCTGTCGACTAACTAACTAACTAACTAAGTTCATATATTTATCACAGTTTGATATGTATATACCGGTCTCCGTGGTGTAGGAGTTACAGATGCAGTTCATGATCCCACATACCCACGTTGCAATCAGAATAACAAACTGTATACCCCTGCAATTTGGCAGCAGAACGCATTGCACTGTTTTTTCACAAAATGGTATGGGTGCCAGTTGTTCAGAAAGCAATGGCAAACTACTGAAAGTAAACTTTCCAAGACATCAACAACAGCAAAAAATGCTGGTGTTGACTGCAACGTCCTGTAAAGGATATGCAACTAACTTTTATGATATGTATATGGATGGACTCATTGGGTATGTCTATCAAGATTAGACTAATCTGGTAATTCATGATTAAATGATAGAAAATCCCTCAATGTTTGTCCAGTATTTGTATGTTGTGTGTCCACATATATGTGTCCTGAGAAAATACCTCAATGTTTGTCCAGTATTTGTATGTTGTGTGTCCACATGTGTGTGTCCTGAGAAAATCACTCAATGTTTGTCCAGTATTTGTATGTTGTGTGTCCACATGTATGTATCCTGAGAAAATCCCTCAATGTTTGTCCAGTATTTGTATGTTGTGTGTCCACATGTGTGTGTCCTGAGAAAATCACTCAATGTTTGTCTAGTATTTGTATGTTGTGTGTCCACATGTATGTGTCCTGAGAAAATCACTCAATGTTTGTCCAGTATTTGTATGTTGTGTGTCCACATGTATGTATCCTGAGAAAATCCCTCAATGTTTGTCCAGTATTTGTATGTTGTGTGTTGTGGGATAATGAATGAGAATACCATATGAAATGGACTGAAATAGTGTCTAGGGTAAATAAATATTAGGTCCTCAGGTTCGCCGTATAAAGGCAATTGATCGAGACAGTTTATTTCCCAAAAAGACTCCATGAATAGAGTAGTTATTGGCTCTATTGAAGTAAGACTGGGGTTATGGTCAGATAGACTCCACCCACTGTATAGGATAAACTACCTTCCTGAAGAATAAAACAGAGAATAGGTCACTTAACCACAGATCTCTATCAAGTTGTTATTCTTGGATAAAATATCTGAGACTGTGTGTTGGTCGACCTCCCACTGGATTCTCTGCCTAGAACATATAGTAGCACAGTTATCTACAATAACAAACAGTGTAACATTGGTCACTAGACAATGAAAACTCTCCTGACGAACATATATCTTTTATTGTCAGAATCTCATAATATGGAAATACAAGACTCTGTCTCCACTACAATCTATCAAAACATCAAACAAAACAAATGCATTATCAAGTAATGCATTCAATTCTAATATAACACTCCTCTCCCCTCCTCTATCTCACCTCCTCTATCTCCCTGCACCTAAAAAACCCAATCACCCGCATTTGGCTTGTTGTGCCCTACTCGGGATGACTGTTTCTACTATGTGCCGTTTAATCACCACTCGGCATACCTCCACTACATGATGTCTATCACACGGAAAAACCAACCAGAACATAGATCAGGGATCTGACTGTTGATTGTATCCCGGTTGTAACTCAGTTCTGGACGACACCAATATTCTAAACCAGGAGAATGTAGATTCACTCCACACAGGGCTTCTCTACCACTGTCTTTATTCTCCCCCAACAACAGTTCTATGACGACACGCTTACTGTTATAACGTACTCCTCTACTGATTCTACCGCTGAAATAGATGGGCTCATCCCATCTTGAATTGACCAAACACCACAATGTGCCACTAAGAGAAAACAAGGTTCTTGGTATACTGAACACTGTAATGGGGATACGGATCGTTGACGTTGATAAAATACGGTCATAATTGACCAACAAAAGGAAATGTCCTCACTTGTCCCTTCGCTAAAAATGATGATGGTGTGACTGAGTCTGGACTACTCGATATGGCATTGGTCTTGAGAGGAAAAAATGTCTGCATAAAATAGGGATTTCACCCCTTGGTATTAATGCCCATCATTCTGGAAAAGTTGAAGCACGGACCATTGACGAGGCTGTAGGGATTGTTAGTTGAAGATCATCCAGGAGGCCCCTAGCCGATAGGGGTTAGTATTCTTCCATCGTAGATCAAGATACATCCCAATGTCTATAAGCGACACTGCACTGAATGGAGGTCACCCCTGGTTCTAGACAGACGCGTGATGTCTTCGACTATATATTGAATTGATAACCCGATTCTACAGAACCTCTGGTAGTTCGGCGGCAGACTCCGTAAATCTCACAGACTCAAATAGGGGTAACCGATGGTACTGCATTCTAGATCACTCATCGAGCTGTCTTGCTATCAGCTCATACGTTGTTAACCCTGGCAATCAAAGGGATGTGACTGAGATATGTCCTTCTCGGAATTGCGTAAAAATAAACATTGAGTTATCTCCCCTGTCTGTTATTCACTCCTCACATACTTAAAAGTAGCAGCATCTTCAGCCACCACTCATCTCAAGCCTCCATCTGGTAACTGCCCAGGGAGGACCCATCTCTGTCATTATAGACCTAGATAAAAGGGAGAGCCAAAGCCTCGCCCCGGTCTCCGACTCCGCCAAATGGTTCTCACTCTACCAAATTGAGCCATCAGTTCAGACGCAGCCAAAATTTGTCCACTAGTTTTAGACTCAGCTAAAATCAGCCAAGATCCAGCTAAGATGTTCCCCGCCTGCCTCAAATGTCTGCAAATCAAAAAATGTCAAGCCGTGAATATACTAGCTTAGTATGCAGGTTCATAAGACTCACAGAGACAACAATTAGACATATAGTCCGAGGACAAACCTCATATCATGATGGGTGGTATCCCCTGTGGGCCTGTAACGTATGGGTCTATTTGGCGGGAAGGGGGGGGGGGTGTAATCTGAACACTCTACCACCCTCACTCTTCTACCGATACAACGTACAGGACATCACAGATACCCAATGGAGATATATTCTCACACATACAAACACTCCTCTATATGGGAGGACAACAATCTGTTATAGAACATGACCAGGGTGTGACTAAGGTCTGGGTTTTGTAAATATTGGCTCCAATGTCTTGTTATTTTGGCAAGCACACTGCACGAGTTACGGCAGGTAAAAATGAGTATTTAGGTATGTGAACCGTTCTCATAAATATGATTGAGCCAATGACATACAGGGTCCACCAAATCCGACAAAAGCAATGGGGTGTCTTATCTAACTGTGTCCCCAGGCTGTCATACCCACAACATATACGTTCCGTCCCCGGCATATTCTGTACACAGATAAAGTAAAGATTCACACACACAATATATATAGAAAGTGTCTATACGGACTCAAGTCCGTGTAAACTACTCTGTCTATTCGGACTCCACTTCGTTTTTTCCGGCCCGTTTTTTCCGGAAACCCCGGCTGGTCACGTGAACTGCGTCATCGGGACATGTGTTTGACTATATAACACATTTTGGTAAAGTTTTCATTGTGTTATCAGTAGCTTAGTGGTAAGCATTTCCGCCGGTCACGCGGGTGACTGAGGTTCGATTCCTCACCAGGGAGACAATTTTTTTTTTTAATGACATTGATAGAAAATCGCTTTGGAAATAGATGTCATTACGGGAATCCATCGATCGTTAATTTATAAAGGCATCACATATAAAGGAATGAAATGAGTTCTCTGTGAGGGAGAACATTTGTTTTAAATAACAGGGGTGGGGCAGACATGCTTTGTCATCTTTATTGTTGCTGTAGACTGAAACCAACAGCTAACGCTAGACATGGAACATGGACTCTTCACAGAGCAGCATGGGTTATTATAATTGAATTAAAATTGTTAAGTCACAACAATTATGGATAAAAATTTGTTTGGAAACAAAATAATGCAACTTAATCAAGCATGGAATCATACACCCATTTAGGAAGCAACATAGACAGGTGGGGAGGTGGGTGGCGATATGACAATCAGAATATAACAAACAAGAAGTGCTATCTTGGCACTAGGAAATGTGTGGTTTTCCTGCTGGTTTAGACCGTCTCTGTGATCGACGGCACCCCAAGAGCGAAGAGTAATCATAACTGAATGCTTCGCTGGCTCCTATAGCCCTGACTGTTAGTTAGTTACCGTAGTTAGTTAGGTTCCAACTTCATCGCGTCATCCCCATTTCCAAACGCGTCATCCCCATTTTTGCTCCGTTCCGGTGTCAGCGAATATCACACAAAATGCTCCCCACTGTCCAATGTGAAAAGTGGAACAGACAGGAGTCTCGGCAATCAGCCCGCACAGGTACACTGTGCACTAATGCCGCCGTCAGAATGTCAACACAAAATTCATCCATTCATTCATTCATTCAGTAGCATGTCCTTTGCAGAACCTCGCTCCCATAACAACCCTCCGGAAAACCTCTCGATCACAAGCAAGATGCCCCGCGTCCGATACACCCATCTGGAGATCATCCGCCACATCCTGCACCCATCTTCTCTTTGGCCTTCCTCTTCCTCTCTTCCCAGGCATATACCCCTCCATTATTGTTCTCTCCAGACTTTCGTGACGTTTCAAGTGACCAAAATATTTCAATTTTCTTTGTTTTATCATCTTTAATAGCCAACCTTCTTCAATATTCAACTCTTGAAGTATGGATGCATTTGTTCTTTTCTTTACAAATGCATCCACAAATAGTAAATACCACCATTCATCGTTGATGGACTCGGCAGTCACCAGAAAGACCTCCTTGACCCGGGTTTTCTCACTTGGTTTGGTCTATAGCCCTGACTGTACTGGGCTTAGGTACCAGTACAGAGCGGAGCAGGTGGTCGCTTCTACAATCCCCAAGGACACTCCATTTTGTGGATGCCGCCTCTTGTGATACAAGCGCCAGGTCGATGGCGGTGTCAGGATCCCCCAGTCTCATTGCCTGCCTAGTTGGTGTCCCATCATTTAGACAGACAACATCCGTATCAAGCGAGGCCTCAGCAAGAGCAGTGCCTGGTATGTTCTCTCCCGACCTGTCTCACTCGCTAATTGAAGTAACCACATAACAGATACCTGGTAAATGAAGAACAAATAAGTTGGTATCAACCAGTGCTGGTCTGATGATCTCGCTTTTGGCAGCAAACAGTGTTTCCTAGGGTTTTTGTGTTTTGTGTTGGTTACATGTGTCTTTATCTTGCTGCACAAGAACCTGCACACTTGTCTTTCTGTTCTTATCTGTCCTCTACTTTTGTTGTCCTGGGAAAGGCGCTTAGCCAACCGAACACGAGTTCTCTCTCTCTCTCTCTCTCTCTCTCTCTCTCTCTCTCTCTCTCTCTCTCTCTCTCTCTCTCTCTATATATATATATATATATATATATATATATATATATATATCTTTCTCTCACTTGTTTTTATCACTTTGTTATGTCTTTCAACACAACACATCTTTCTCGTATCTCTGTCTCTCACACTATCTTCGTTATCTATCTCCCCCCTCTCTCTTTTCAACCTGCCAGGTTTTCCTGCACTTTATGTGCGTAGCATTTCCTTGTTTATTTGTTAATTCATCAGGCCAGTAAGTCGGAAGCCTGGTGTTTGAATTGCCTAATCATGTCTTTCTGAGGAGACGCATATTACTGTCAGCTTGGACCGGAATTATGAGGACATCAATAGCAGGAAATAGTAGGGCGGTAATGTCAACAAAGATGGAAGCCTGTAAACAGTAAGTGTACAGAAACGCAAGTTAACAATTCTTTAACTCGCATGGGGACACATTGGGGATACCAATCTGGAAAATTATTCTTGATATTTAAACAGCTTCATACTTCAGCTATACCCAGCTCCGTATAAACTACTCTGTCTATACGGACTCCGCTCCGTATAAACTACTCTGTCTATACGGACTCAAGTCCGTATAAACTACTCTGTCTATTCGGACTCAAGTCCGTATAAACTCTCCCATATATATATGTGCGTACAGGATCTGAATCTTTAACAAAGGCATTATGTAACACCTGAATACTTTACCAAGAGTCCGGTAAAGATAGGCTCTTCCCTAGATGAGAGTGAACCAAAAGTGAAGATAGATTGAACTCTGCAGAAACGGTACAGCATTTACAGAGACATCAAAGTCTTCAAAAGAAGATGAATCAGTAATCACAGCATGATAAGAATTATAAGCATAGGAATATAGGACAGTGGTATAGACGTTCGAATCTCAGGCTGTCTTTCTTACAGAAGCAACGGTGCCGTAGCAAACTCCGCCAAAATACATACATGACATGTAGTATTACTTCTCATATCAAACAAAAATTGTATTAAATATCTAACACAAATCTTATTCAAAAAAAAAAAAACACATGTGTATGCTCACCAATTCAACATAGAGGCAAAAATGGGCCCACAATGGGCCTACACCCTCTCCCTAAAGAATTCACATCTTCATAGTTGGGACTTCCAGACTCAAGTGCCTATGTCTGGTCCCGCCTGGGAGTTTTACCAAACTAATCCATTCTATTTGGAGCCCCAGCCCCAAATTCCGCCTCGTTCTGAACAATGGCATTCGTTACCATAAAAGGAATTGCCAGTCTCTTGTACGTAATATTTCTATTTCCTAGAAAAGGTATTTATAATCGTCTGCAAGCTGGAGGAAACTGGGACGTTATGTCACAAGAGTCCCCAATTCAACTTGTTGGTCAACAAGGAAGACCAGTTAAAACAGCTTCCAGACTCCATGTGGTAACCACTTTACTACTCCATGGTGCCTCTCCTAAACCATCTACTTCCGCCTGATTTGTCTATACCATTCCTCCTAGCTTACAAATTCCGCTGCTATAAATCACGAATCTTCTTCTTCCTGAGCCGCCTGCATTCATATCCTGAAGGTATATTGGCGAACTCAGTAATAAAATAGAGGTTTTACTCCACCTCTAAAGACGCGTGGAAACGAAAAAGGAACGACTACATGGTCCTCCCCTGTCCTCACAACATCAAAAAAAAAAAAATAGAAATCTTATCCGTAAATTCCCACCGTCCGGATGCCGATTCTATATTAGAGCAATGTTGGATCCCTTCCACTAAACTCAGTCACGTCGGCATACGGAACTGATAAAATGTTGACTAGCACTTCGGGCTAGTATATTTCTCATATTTTGCCCACCACCAAGAATCTAAAAAGCTGCTGCAAACAGGAGTTTAAAATAGAGTCAAGTCTATGACTCAATTAATTCTGGCGAGGTGCAATAAGAATTAGGTCCGTGGTTTACCTTGGGTAAATATTGCTCGGTTTGTGACCAATTTGGAAAGGGCAACATTCTCTTCCTTCTCCCACACCGATGTCTATTGTCGACTACGAGGTTAAATCTAATCCGTATTGGTATAGTTTAATCTCGGCCGTCCTATCGACGTATTTTCAACTCAACATCCACGAATTTCTCTGCCGTCAGTAGAGTCAAATGCATCAGCTGTTGATGAGTCAATGTTTACCAACACTGTCCTAAACTCTTTCCGGTTAAGCGAAGGGGACTTCCCTTCTGAAATTCCGCGTATACTTCATCATGACGTGTCTCCCGCGGGCTTTCCTGAAAAGCGGTCAATGCAGATTCTTCTTCTTCTTTCGTTCGCCTGAAACATGTCTACAACTGCAATGTCGTCTCTTGTATGAATCTAACAGTCTTTTTTAGTTCATTCAGCGGTCCATAGAGTTTTTCTTCCACTGTTGTCTCTCTAGGCCGTCAATGCAGATGAACACAACTGGTTCTAGTTTCAGTTTCAACCCGCCTCCTCCAAATTGTTATAACTGGCTTGTCCGTATATTTACGTTTCCTGCCTGATAGTACTGTGCATGCCGTGTTGGGCGAACTGAAACTAGGTCAACCTTTCATTAACTTCCACTCCGACTTAGATTCTAATTAACTGGCTATCAGTAGATGATTCCAATTGAAGAATAATTATTCCAGCATTTGGGCCCTCGTAGGTGACGTTTAAAAATGTCATGCTATGGTAAGCATTTCCGCCTGTCACGCGGGTGACTGAGGTTCGATTCCTCACCAGCGAGACAATTTTTTTTTTTAATGACATTGATAGAAAATCGCTTTGGAAATAGATGTCATTACGGGAATCCATCGATCGTTAATTTATAAAGGCATCACATATAAAGGAATGAAATGAGTTCTCCGTGAGGGAGAACATTTGTTTTAAATAACAGGGGTGGGGCAGACATGCTTTGTCATCTTTATTGTTGCTGTAGACTGAAACCAACAGCTAACGCTAGACATGGAACATGGACTCTTCACAGAGCAGCATGGGTTATTATAATTGAATTAAAATTGTTAAGTCACAACAATTATGGATAACAATTTGTTTGGAAACAAAATAATGCAACTTAATCAAGCATGGAATCATACACCCATTTAGGAAGCAACATAGACAGGTGGGGAGGTGGGTGGCGATATGACAATCAGAATATAACAAACAAGAAGTGCTATCTTGGCACTAGGAAATGTGTGGTTTTCCTGCTGGTTTAGACCATCTCTGTGATCGACGGCACCCCAAGAGCAAAGAGTAATCATAACTGAATGCTTCGCGGGCTCCTATAGCCCTGACTGTTAGTTAGTTACCGTAGTTAGTTAGGTTCCAACTTCATCGCGTCATCCCCATTTCCAAACGCGTCATCCCCATTTTTGCTCCATTCCGGTGTCAGCGAATATCACACAAAATGCTCCCCACTGTCCAATGTGAAAAGTGGAACAGACAGGAGTCTCGGCAATCAGCCCGCACAGGTACACTGTGCACTAATGCCGCCGTCAGAATGTCAACACAAAATTCATCCATTCATTCATTCATTCAGTAGCATGTCCTTTGCAGAACCTCGCTCCCATAACAACCCTCCGGAAAACCTCTCGATCACAAGCAAGATGCCCCGCGTCCGATACACCCATCTGGAGATCATCCGCCACATCCTGCACCCATCTTCTCTTTGGCCTTCCTCTTCCTCTCTTCCCAGGCATATACCCCTCCATTATTGTTCTCTCCAGACTTTCGTGACGTTTCAAGTGACCAAAATATTTCAATTTTCTTTGTTTTATCATCTTTAATAGCCAACCTTCTTCAATATTCAACTCTTGAAGTATGGATGCATTTCTTCTTTTCTTTACAAATGCATCCACAAATAGTAAATACCACCATTCATCGTTGATGGACTCGGCAGTCACCAGAAAGACCTCCTTGACCCGGGTTTTCTCACTTGGTTTGGTCTATAGCCCTGACTGTACTGGGCTTAGGTACCAGTACAGAGCGGGGCAGGTGGTCGCTTCTACAATCCCCAAGGACACTCCATTTTGTGGATGCCGCCTCTTGTGATACAAGCGCCAGGTCGATGGCGGTGTCAGGATCCCCCAGTCTCATTGCCTGCCTAGTTGGTGTCCCATCATTTAGACAGACAACATCCGTATCAAGCGAGGCCTCAGCAAGAGCAGTGCCCGGTATGTTCTCTCCCGACCTGTCTCACTCGCTAATTGAAGTAACCACATAACAGATACCTGGTAAATGAAGAACAAATAAGTTGGTATCAACCAGTGCTGGTCTGATGATCTCGCTTTTGGCGGCAAACAGTGTTTCCTAGGGTTTTTGTGTTGGTTACATGTGTCTTTATCTTGCTGCACAAGAACCTGCACACTTGTCTTTCTGTTCTTATCTGTCCTCTACTTTTGTTGTCTTGGGAAAGGCGCTTAGCCAACCGAACACGAGTTCTCTCTTTCTCTCTCTATCTCTCTCTCTCTCTCTCTCTCTCTCTCTCTCTCTCTATATATATATATATATATATATATATATATATATATATATATATATATATATATATATATATATATATATATATATATATATATATATATATCCCTCCCTCTTTCTCTCACTTGTCTTTATCACTTTGTTATGTCTTTCAACACAACACATCTTTCTCGTATCTCTGTCTCTCACACTATCTTCATTATCTATCTCCCCCCTCTCTCTTTTCAACCTGCTTCACATATACCAGGTTTTCCAGCACTTTATGTGCGTAGCATTTCCTTGTTTATTTGTTAATTCATCAGGCCAGTAAGTCGGAAGCCTGGTGTTTGAATTGCCTAATCATGTCTTTCTGAGGAGACGCATATTACTGTCAGCTTGGACCGGAATTATGAGGACATCAATAGCAGGAAATAGTAGGGCGGTAATGTCAACAAAGATGGAAGCCTGTAAACAGTAAGTGTACAGAAACGCAAGTTAACAATTCTTTAACTCGCATGGGGACACATTGGGGATACCATCTATCTGGAAAATTATTCTTGATATTTAAACAGCTTCATACTTCAGCTATACCCAGCTCCGTATAAACTACTCTGTCTATACGGACTCCGCTCCGTATAAACTACTCTGTCTATACGGACTCAAGTCCGTATAAACTACTCTGTCTATTCGGACTCAAGTCCGTATAAACTCTCCCATATATATATGTGCGTACAGGATCTGAATCTTTAACAAAGGCATTATGTAACACCTGAATACTTTACCAAGAGTCCGGTAAAGATAGGCTCTTCCCTAGATGAGAGTGAACCAAAAGTGAAGATAGATTGAACTCTGCAGAAACGGTACAGCATTTACAGAGACATCAAAGTCTTCAAAAGAAGATGAATCAGTAATCACAGCATGATAAGAATTATAAGCATAGGAATATAGGACAGTGGTAGAGACGTTCAAATCTCAGGCTGTCTTTCTTACAGAAGCAACGGTGCCGTAGCAAACTCCGCCAAAATACATACATGACATGTAGTATACTTCTCATATCAAACAAAAATTGTATTAAATATCTAACACAAATCTTATCATTCAAAAAAAAACATGTGTATGCTCACCAATTCAACATAGAGGCAAAAATGGGCCCACAATGGGCCTACACCCTCTCCCTAAAGAATTCACATCTTCATAGTTGGGACTTCCAGACTCAAGTGCCTATGTCTGGTCCCGCCTGGGAGTTTTACCAAACTATTCCATTCTATTTGGAGCCCCAGGCCCAAATTCCGCCTCGTTCTGAACAATGGCATTCGTTACCATAAAAGGAATTGCCAGTCTCTTGTACGTAATATTTCTATTTCCTAGAAAAGGTATTTATAATCGTCTGCAAGCTGGAGGAAACTGGGACGTTATGTCACATGTGTCCACATGTATGTGTCCTGAGAAAATGACTCAATGTTTGTCCAGTATTTGTATGTTGTGTGTCCACATGTGTGTGTCCTGAGAAAATCACTCAATGTTTGTCCAGTATTTGTATGTTGTGTGTCCACATGTGTGTCCTTAGAAAATCCCTCAATGTTTGTCCAGTATTTGTATGTTGTGTGTCCTGAGAAAATCACTCAATGTTTGTCTAGTATTTGTATGTTGTGTGTCCACATGTGTGTGTCCTGAGAAAATCACTCAATGTTTGTCCAGTATTTGTATGTTGTGTGTCCACATGTATGTATCCTGAGAAAATCCCTCAATGTTTATCCAGTATTTGTATGTTGTGTGTCCACATGTGTGTGTCCTGAGAAAATCACTCAATGTTTGTCCAGTATTTGTATGTTGTGTGTCCACATATATGTATCCTGAGAAAATCCCTCAATGTTTGTCCAGTATTTGTATGTTGTGTGTCCACATGTGTGTATCCTGAGAAAATCCCTCAATGTTTGTCCAGTATTTGTATGTTGTGTGTCCACATGTGTGTGTCCTGAGAAAATCACTCAATGTTTGTCCAGTATTTGTATGTTGTGTGTCCACATGTATGTATCCTGAGAAAATCACTCAATGTTTGTCCAGTATTTGTATGTTGTGTGTCCACATGTGTGTGTCCTGAGAAAATCACTCAATGTTTGTCCAGTATTTGTATGTTGTGTGTCCACATGTATGTATCCTGAAATAATTTATTTGTTTGCCTCAGGCAATGCAAGAATTCATTGGTGACATTTTGAGAGAAGCGGCCGCAGTTAGTTCATCACAGTCTTCCCACAGGTTGGTTAGTTTTGTTTCATCCAGTTATTGTCTTTCCTTGTCTGCCATGAATGAATCACCAAAAGAAGAGAAGTAAAATTGTGTCTACCATGAATGAATCACTAAAAGAAGAGAAGTAGAATCTTGTCTGCCATGAATGAATCACTAAAAGAAGAGAAGTAGAATCTTGTCTGCCATGAATGAATCACTAAAATATGAGAAGTAGAATCTTGTCTGCCATGAATGAATCACTAAAAAATGAGAAGTAGAATCTTGTCTGCCATGAATGAATCACCAAAAAATGAGAAGTAGAATCTTGTCTGCCATGAATGAATCACCAAAAAATGAGAAGTAGAATCTTGTCTGCCATGAATGAATCACCAAAAAATGAGAAGTAGAATCTTGTCTGCCATGAATGAATCACTAAAAGAAGAGAACTTGAATCTTGTCTGCCATGAATGAATCACTAAAAGAAGAGAACTTGAATCTTGTCTGCCATGAATGAATCACTAAAAGAAGAGAACTTGAATCTTGTCTGCCATGAATGAATCACCAAAAAATGAGAAGTAGAATCTTGTCTGCCATGAATAAATCTCCAAAAAATGAGAAGTAGAATCTTGTCTGCCATGAATGAATCACTAAAAGAAGAGAACTTGAATCTTGTCTGCCATGAATGAATCACCAAAAAATGAGAAGTAGAATCTTGTCTGCCATGAATAAATCTCCAAAAAATGAGAAGTAAAATCTTGTCTGCCATGAATAAATCTCCAAAAAATGAGAAGTAAAATCTTGTCTGCCATGAATAAATCACTAAAATATGAGAAGTAGAATCTTGTCTGCCATGAATGAATCACCAAAAAATGAGAAGTAAAATCTTGTCCTCCATGAATAAATCACTAAAATATGAGAAGTAAAATCTTGTCTGCCATGAATAAATCTCCAAAAAATGAGAAGTAAAATCTTGTCTGCCATGAATAAATCACTAAAATATGAGAAGTAGAATCTTGTCTGCCATGAATGAATCACCAAAAAATGAGAAGTAAAATCTTGTCTGCCATGAATAAATCTCCAAAAAATGAGAAGTAAAATCTTGTCCTCCATGAATAAATCACTAAAATATGAGAAGTAAAATCTTGTCTGACATGAAGATTAGAGTGTTTTAGGAGAATTACATCCACATTTTTGTGGTGGTGTAATTTTTATCACAGGAATGTGGGTCAAGTATGTAAAGAATCTCGTTTTGGCACTCAAAGAGTTATGTCATTATCATCATCATCATCTTGCCGGCTGCCTTTTCTTCCCTGGACACTTCCTGGTACCCATTTCAGGCTTGATGAACCAGGTTAAAATTTAGTCACAGACAACCCCAGCATTTTTTATATTGTTTGTGATTTCTTGGCAAGTGTTACATTCAGTAGCTTAACATTTCTTTCTGAACAACTGGCACTAATACTATCGTATAAAGTTTATTTGTTCTGATGATAATTTTGCACTAATTTTTGTTTGAGTTGAAAGTATGCTATTGGTATTCTTTCACATCTGTTTGAAACTGAAATGTTTTATAATTCATCTTCTTAGACACCCATTTGAAACTGAAGTGTTCTATAATTTATGTTCTCAAACATCTATTTGAAACTGAAATGTTCTATGATCCTTTATCTGAAATACTTATTTGAAACTGAAATATCACATTCTGGAACACTTATTTGAAAATAAAATGTTTTATAAACATGTTGCTTAATGCCTATTCAAAACTGAAATGTTCTATAATTCATGTTCTTTAACACATATTTGAAAATGAAATGTTCTGTCTGTAGCTCTGCTGTTGAGATTACCCGGAGAGACGTTCATAAAGCCCTGACTCAATTACCAGAGGCTGCTTTCGCCTGCAACCAGTACTTGGGCAAGGGGGATGATGTCAGTGACGGTAGTGAAAGATAGCAAGATCTTGGAGCATATGTTACAGTTTTGTTTATTGGTGGAGAATGTGTTACAGTTGTGTTCATTGGTGGAGAATGTTACAGTTGTGTTCATCGGTGGAGAATGTTACAGTTGTGTTCATTGGTGGAGAATGTGTTACAGTTGTGTTTATTGGTGGAGAATGTGTTACAGTTGTGTTCATTGGTGGAGAATATGTTACATTTGTGTTCATTGGTGGAGAATATGTTACATTTGTGTTCATTGGTGGAGAATGTGTTATGGTTGTGTTTATTGGTGGAGAATGTTACACTTGTTTTGATTGGTACAGATAAACACCAGGTCTAGACTGATATTTCTTGAGAGTTTCTATACATTTTTATATTTTAATATGAAATTAATGCCCTTGTTTGTATTACTTGTGTGTTATATTGTGTTACTGAAAGATCTGAGTGTATAGAGTTAGTGTTTTGGGGTGTTTTTTGTGTCTTATACATTATCTTCTTCTTCTGCTTTCTTGAATTCATCAATGGAGCGTAGGCTTTAATTGACCTGTGGCCAAACTCTCCTATCCTTTCCTATCTCCTATAGTTCCTTTGATGTCTTTTCCAAAGTATTCTTTCTGTCTCTAAGTCTCTTTCTTGTCTCTTTGTTTGGTTGAGAATCCTTGGGTTGATCGTCTTACGAAGACCCATAAGGAAAGCATAGTTAGTTAGTTAGTTAGTCGACAGATCATCCTCGCTGCACATCGAACCATTCAGTCCATAAGTGCTCGGATCCCCTCCTCAGCAAATCCCGCAGCGTGTAGCGGCTAACGACGCCAGTTCTGTGTTGGTTTATCAATCTTCTTTGGCTTCCTGCGTAGTGTTCTTGTTTGGCCACACCTCTTTTAATTTGATGCTCTAGCAGTCTGGCCATTGTTGTAGATTCACAGTCATCACTTGGTTCTCGCAAAAGTCTCACATCACGTAGAGCATTCAGAATGTCAGCCTGGTCCATGGCGCGTCCGCCCTCCACAGTAGCCTCACCTGCGAGCTTGTCAGCCCGCTCATTTCCTTGTACTCCCGCATGCCCTGGCACGAAGATGAAACTAATCTTTGCCAGCCGAGACCGCTTCAGAGGCAGCAACCATTCTCTTCGGATCGACCCTTCCTCTATCCTCTTGATCATGTTCATTGAGTCGCTAAGGAAACAAGTCCTGGTGAATGTCTGTGTCTCGAGCCATGTTATTGCTTTACTTACTGCCATGACTTCCATGGTCAGGCTACTTGTGGTTTCAGTGAAAGCACCAGAGTCCTCCTTCACAATTCTCCCTCCGGCCCGAGCTGTAAAGGCCATCAAAGGAAAGCATAGTAAAACCATAACATACCATGTATGTCATAAGAGGCAAGCCAGGAGGGTTGGCCTGGGGCTGACTACTTTAAGTCATAGAAATCTGAAGCTGCATACTCCAGCCAATTATAAACAAGTGAAGGTCAGCATGGCTGAATGGATATGAACACTTGCTCTTAAACTTCCGGTGTGCTGATGCATAAGTAGCAGGTTCATCCCCTACACTGGTCAGTTGGATTGAAATGTTGAATTCTCGTTCTTGACTTGGGGATGTACATTATAAGTGTCTCTAAAGTTGTAGTGGGTTCACCTGATGGCAGGGGACACTGGTAACAGGGAAAGCTAGCCAACTCGCAAAAATCAACCCGGTGCACTAAAAGTAGTGAACATCATTGCTCGCCGAAAGGTGTCTTTGTCTCTTCTCCTACCTCTTGCCCAAGATGTCTGCAATGTCCGTCATAATGCTGGTTGACCCCTTGCCTCGTTTTCCAGGAACCCTGCCTCCAACCACTGTGTTTTCCAAGCTGCTGTGGTTTGTAATATGACCAAAGTATTTCAGTTACAGAGTCATGACACTGTCTATGTGCCAGTTTTCTTCCATGTTCAGATCTTGAAAAATTTTGATTGTCTTCTTCTAGTTAGTTAGTCGCGGATCCAACTTCACTGCAACGGGTATTCCCCATTATGCTCCGTTCCTGTGCCAGTGAATATCTCTCAAAATGCTCCTCACTGTTCCATGTGAAAAGTGGAATTGACAGGAGTCTCCACAAACCAACAGCCCGCACAAGTACTCTGTGCATAATGCTGCCGTCAGAATGCCAACACAAAAGTCCTCCCCGGAAAATACAGTTCATCGTCGATGGAAGCGGCAGTCACTAGAAAACCAGCAGCCACACATTACTGCATTAAAAGTCGAGAGGATCAACTTCATTGCCCCGGGATTTATCCCATATGGCTCGGTCCCTTTTGGCAGGGCGGCCCGGTGAAAGCATCGCACAAAGCACGAACACCGTAGCTCCAGCGATGACCCCCAGGAGTCTACAATAAAAATGCACTTGTAAACCGAAAAGGCAATCCAGTCAATCCTAAGTGACAGGCCAACAGCCATTGTTCCGAACATGCAGTTCACGCTACAACAACCGCGGACGGATGTAAAAACATTCCAAATGAAATTCACAGCTCACAGTGTCACGCCACGCACTCAACTTAGTAGCTGGGCAACGGAACCATGCACTACCAGTCCAACATGAGGAAAATGTGACTGCAAACCGTAGCCAGAAGCATGAACACTCCAGAGGTTTAACATTTCAAATGCCTATCCGCCATGTTGGGGACCGGAAGTCTGTTTTCTCCTTTGTCTACGGTACTGGCTCTGTGGCGAAGGGGCTACCAACGCAGTTTGTAATCCTGCATACAGCCTTTGATGCACAGCTGCGGGCGATTTGACAGCAGACTGCCTTGCGTTGGATTTTATAAAATGGTATGTGTACTGATTGTTCAGAAAGCAATGGCAAACTATTGAATGTAAACTCGCCAAGAAATCACAAACAGCCAAAAACTTCTGGGATTAACTGTTATGTCATGTAATGGATAAGCAATTAACTTTTCTCTAATGACTTATTTGTAACATTTAAGTGTCGCTTAAAAGTCGACAGGATCTACTTCATTGCTCCGGGAATTTATACCATATGGCTTGGTCTCTTTCCGCAGCGCGGAAAGCATCGCACAAAGCACGAACTCCGTAGCTCTAGCGATGACCCACAGGAGTCTCTGAAAAATTTCACTCGGCCCAGAATCGAACCCACAACCTTTAGAGCCAGAGTCAAACGGCTTGACCACTTCGCCACGGAAGCTCGCCAAATTTTGTAAGTTTAACACATTTAAGTGTTTTTAGTGATTGAGAAATGGTCCATCACTCACATCCATTTGTTGCCACAGGAAATGTTCTCAAATATTTTACTTCAATTTGTTTCCTGGAGTAGCCCCATAGGTTGTTAGTGTTGGGTAACCCCTGCAGTGCTCCAGCCAGTCTAAATCTGTCTTCTTGTGGAGAGTGGCCATTGTTGATGATTGTTGAGCTATCTTTTGGTCTCCCTATATTTCTTTTGCCTTGTAGATTTTGGAAGGACCTTCAAGCTATGGTATACATGAGTTGTTTTGTCTTTAATAGTAATGCATGTTTATATTTGAGGTTGCTGCCTGTTTTATTAAATCATAATGCATTGTTATATTTGTGGTTGTTGACTTTGTGTATTTTGTTTTCATTATTACAATACCAGTAATAATAATAACAATAATGCATATTAAATGTTTGTAAATTAAAATTTTGTGTAGTGTCTTTCTGCAAATTTTTTAAAGTTGCATTTGGTTTGAGATTAACTAGAGTAGGTTAGTTGCAGGACATTGCAATCAAACACAGCATTTATTGGCTGTTTGTGATTTCCTTGGCATTTTAAGTTCTGTAGTTTGCCATTGCTTTCTGAACGGCGAACAATCATACAAAATCATGTAAAACTACGCCCACTACCCTTATGCCATAGATACCGACACTCATCAAACACTACATTTTTTGGGGCATTAGTTTGCTTTGAACTCAAGTGTAGCCCACACACGTTCTGCAACTTCTAATGCACTGGACTGATATTTGCGTGTGGATTAGCTTTCTCTTTGACTAGTCTCCCTCACCATCAAGCGAACCCACTCCGACTTCTGAAGTACTTGTAATTTACGAGAAGTCAACAGGTTAATCCAACTGACCATGTAAGGGTTGAACTCACTACCCCAGTATCAGCACATGCTGACCTCCAACTAATGAATTAAAAATAACGCTTGGTAGAATTGTTTATTTACATTTGTCAAACCAAAGCGTCCCTACAATTTCAGTTTTGGTTTGCCGAGTTTCAACACATTTTCCCTTGTGATATTTGAATAATTTGGTTACATGTAGGCAAATATTTAATTGGGACGCAGAGGTGTTTCCAAGGCACCAGGGCTGGGTTCTATACTGGCCAAAACCTATTGACGCGTCCTCGCCGAGCGTCCTGGGCAACAGGTCCCTTTGGGGTCCTGGCTAAAGTCAGTAGGATCGCCTATTCCTCGGAAGTCGGAGAGTGTCTGCCTGCACGGCGAGGAACCACCAGTCTGCACACCAATAAGCCAGACATGGGAAAACGGATACTCACGCAAACATCAGGTCCTGTATGACATCACACTGATGTTGGACAACAGGATGCCTTCATCCGACATACGTGGAAGGACTTCATGCTGGAGTTCACAGCCAGCGAACACAAGCAAGCAAGCAAGCAGATATTCTGTTTCCAGCCACATGAAATAGGTTGATGTCAGTGGTTTGGTTCCAGACAAAGAATATTTAACTCTTTTACGTACTATCAGGAGGAGCGGCTGGCCGAGTGGCTAGAATACCGGATTCTCCTTCGGGAGACCCGGGTTTGAATCCTCAGTAAGTTGTGGAGTTTTTTCCTGTCGGGGCAAAAAGAAAGCTCTAACCTGAACAGTTCGCGGCGACTGCACTAGCCAGGCGGCCTTAATTCCTCATGCTCAAGATCCCGTGGCATACACTGCAAGATACTATATTGGCAGTAAATGACAGTTTTAAATGATAGTGACTTGCTAATCTGTTTTTAACCAGTGCCAACACTTTCTCCTCTCCACTTAACTCACTGAAATCTGGCTCTCTCCCTAAAGTAAACTTTAGTGCTTCTGACCTCCAATTTTCGTGCTTCTGACCTCCAATCATAATCTTCTATTCTGTGCCAGTACCAGTTAACAGATGTTTGTAGTTTATTCATGAGTGTGTAAGTCGTTTTCCATGTGTTAGATCTGTAAACGTTAAATCAGTAGTACTGTACAGAGCTGACACGTGGAGAACAACTAAAACACTCATGAATAAGTTACAAACATCCGTTAAATGGTAATAGCACAGAATAGAAGATTAAAATTTGATGTCAGAAGCACTAAAATTGGAGGTCAGAAGCACTAAAATTGGAGGTCAGAAGCACTAAAATTGGAGGTCAGAAGCACTAAAATTCTATGCCGGAAACACTAAAATTGGAGGTCAGAAGCACTACAGTTGGATGTCAGAAGCACTAAAATTCTATGTCAGAAACACTAAAATTGGAGGTCAGAAGCACTACAGTTGGATGTCAGAAGCACTAAAATTCTATGTCGGAAACACTAAAGTTGGAGGTCAGAAGCACTAAAAGAGGAGGTCACAAGCAGTAAAATTGAAAGTCAGAAGCACTAAAATTCTATGTTGGAAGCACTAAAAGTAGAGGTCACAAACACTAACATTGGAAGTCAGAAGCACTAAAATTGGAGGTCAGAAGCAGTAAAATTAGATGTAAGAAGCACTAATGTGTAGTTTAGTGAGAGAGAGAGAGAGAGAGACAGATTTCAGTGAGTTAAGAGGAGGGGAAAAGGTGTTGGCACTAGTTAGAAAGAGATTAGCACACAAGACGTTGCTGAAGATCAGAATCTATTTCTATGATCACTCACCGACACCATGCTTTCTTGACAGACAATGGTTTGTTACCTTGTGGTTCAAAAATGGCATGACTACAACTAGGCTAATGGTGGGGTTATACCTCTCCATAGCACAAAGCCTGGGCTGAATTGTAGAGACCATGAATTGCCCATGCAGCATTATCCTTCTCTCAGCCTGTCTAGTTTACTCCGGAGGAAAGGTAACAACAATACATCTGGAACATGACAAGCTGCAGAAGCTGCTGGATCAGCACAGAAATGCTCTAACTGTCCGCCTGTTGGAGCTTTGATCCTAGACCAGTTGCCGATAAAGGCTTAGGGCCTGATCTGCTTTACCATGATATTTAGTCTTAGGATGCATTTACTTGCATGAAGATAAGGCTTGTACCCTCCCAATTGTTCTCCTCCACCCGAAGCCACTGGCACAATATGGGATGTTGGGTTTGGTGATCGCCACCCAACATTTGATGGTAACAGAAAGCAGATAGCACCATCTACTGTCATACGGGTAGCTCAGTCATATCTGACTATCAATTGATAAGATAAACTTCAACACAATAATTATAGTATGAGTAATTGCTCCCCCGATATGTCTCCACCTTGACATGGTGGGGGAGCTTGCGTGTCCCATCGACCCCATTTGCTTGCTGATGGATGGAAAACTACATATCGGACAGCTTATGGGATAGTGACCAGACTAAGAGAGACACAACCTGCTGCTCTGCAGGTGAGACGGAGGATAGCAGTCAAAAATTTAAATCAGGCGCACGAAGGCAGAAGTTCTTAGTCCGGACAAAACTCTTAAGGCTCCCTGTCGAGGGCTGTGGCTGAACGCCCTAACATAGAGGCGTGATACTGAGCAAGCTACATGCTCAGGTCTGATACATGTTCGAAGGCTCTCAGCTGGGGGATATGAGAGATTCCCGGATGAGAGGGCCAGGCCGTTTCTCGCTCACTGATGCATGTAGGTAAGGTGCTGAGCCGGCAGCACATGTAGCCTACCTCGTGAACGAGTACAAAAAGTTAGAAAAGTGCCCCAGTCGAAGGAAATGGCTGCGAAAACTGTATCTAACTCATAGAGAGTGTAGACAAAAGTGGAAGAACGTCTCAATGACACGAAATGGAACGCACGGCGAGTGAACCTATTGCGTGGTCTGAAGTCAAATGCAAAAGCTTACCGAGTGGGTGTCGCTTGCAGTCTGACCGTCCCTGGTGTGTGCTTGAGCGACCAGTGGCAAGCGAGATGCCCAACACATAGAAGTGAGGAACTAAAGCAGTCATGAGCAGGACGTGGCAACTCCTCGGGTGAGCCCAGTCTCAGAGCAATATGTGCCGGCTCTGCAATTATGGAAGCCTCTTTGGATAGCGAGGGAATTCCCATGGTCTGCTCCTGCCTTCCCTTGAGGGCCGACCGCGATGTCGTTGATCGTTCTATCTTGACCAACTGAGATGTTGGCGACATGACAAAAGTCTAACGTGCCTCGAAACCAGAGTAAGGCTAACCTCATTAAAATATGCCCGCCGGAAGTCGGAAGTGTCGTCCTACGGGTGGCAAACTAAAAATTGACACTACGCAATTACGTCCGAGTGAAATGTCTCTTCCGAATGTCTCTCGTGCTAGGAACAGCTCTGACTACCTAGTTTCCGAATGCCGCTCTTGTTCGGAACAGCTCTGACTAGGTAGTTTTCCGAATGTCTGTCGTGCCTGGAACAGCTCTGACGGGCGCAACGACAAGCACATGTCCGAAAACTCGCTGAGTGGATACCATCTGCAAACCTGTCTGGTTTGTGCGGGAATGGCCCGGGGCAAAAGAAATGACCAATATATTGAAGTGAGGATTTAAAGCAGCCATGAGCAGGACGTGGATTCCCTCGGTGAGCCCAGTACCAGGGCGCTATGTGTCGGCCCTGCAACTATGGAAGCAACCTTGGATGGCGGAAAATGCTATGGACTGTCCCTGCCTTCCTTTGAGGGATGACCGTTGCCTTCGACCGTTCAACCTTGGCCAGCTGGGCTGTAGATGGCACCACAAAAGTGAGTCTCCCAGGAATGCTACCTGGTCAAAAAAGCACGCTATCGTCGGATGTGTTGGCCTACAGGTTTCGGCCCAAGGGCGCATAACAGACACACCGCAATCACATCTGAAAAAACACTCCGGATGAACGAAAAGAAGAAGTATGAGTAATTGTAAGAAGACACAATAAAGATAATAATTTATTGCTAAGATAAACTTAAACAAAACAGTTATAGCTTGTGTGATTCTGGGAAGTTTCTGGGGACTTTTCTTAAAGTCCTAGTCTATCAAGCCTGTGTCCTTAGTATTCTTCTTTATGGCAGTGAAACCTGGACAACTTACTCACGCCAAGAGAAACGTTTAAACAGCTATCATATGCGGTGTCTGCGAAGAATCCTTGGTATTAGGTGGCAAGACAAAATCACAAATACTGAAGTATTGGAAAGATCAGGTTTTGTGACGGTGTATTCCATGCTCAGTCTTCGTAGACTTAGATAGATAGGACATCTTAGGAGGATGGATGATGGTAGAATACCAAAGGACATTTGTTTTGGTGAATTACAGATGGGTAAGAGATCTCAGGGTCGGTCTCGACTACAATACAAAGATGTGTGTAAGCAGGACATGATTGATACAGGCATTGATAATGCACATTTGGAGCAAGTCGCCGCTGAACGTGTTGCATGGAGGGCAAACATCAGAAATGGAATAAAGACAAAGGAGAAAATTATTGCAGATAGGTCAAACACAGAGCGTGTGAGACGTAAGATGGTGCATGATGGTGGAAATGACCACGTGTTCACATGCACCCACTGTGAACGAACATTTACAGCGCGAATTGGCCTTATCAGTCACATTCACTACCGCCATGGGTAAAAGTTATTATGCCTTTTTGAAGCACAAACTATCGTCTGTCAAGACGGCAAGGTGCCAATGAGAGATTCTGGGAAGACATAGTCAAGATCAGTTTTGTTTTCTGAACAAAACAACGTGCAAAAAATACAAGTTCGAAAATTAAATTCTGTAAATCTCCGTAATCCCCTTTATCCACGTAGGGTAACGCAGCGCGCGAGAATTGGAAGAGATAAGTGAGCCGGCCACTCAGAAAGCAATGGCAAACTACTGAGCGTAATCCTGCCAAGAAATCATCGACAGCGGTAAAATTCTGATGTTGACAGCCATATCCTGTAAAGGATATACGAAAAAAAAAAATGAATAAATTGAAAACGTCACAGTTTGTGAATGCCTCGGCTGTATAATCAACAAATGGGGACTATTCAGAAGTAGTCACAAGGAGACTGACAATAGCAATGCAGAGATTAAACCGCGCTAACTGATTCAGCGCCAAATAAAAAGCAAGTTTGGACCAAACTTGGTACACAATCAAATAAACAAGTATTATAATATCAATTCCCATTCACTGAGCATGGAAACTGTGGAAGATACCACAAACCAAAGCAAATAAGACGGTAACCCTGGTATAGCGATATATCGTCCTTCAGTCTAAATGGGAGGTGATATATTATCCTTCAGTAATCGATTTAGTCATCAGTTGACAGCCGATGGCATAACTTATACAAATAAAACATGTTGAGAACATGCATCTTTCCTTGGCAACATTTGGATGTCAATCGTGGATCATTTAATTTCGCAATCACTAAAGAAGAAAATCCAGACTGAACTTACTTGTCACAGAAAAATTATGAGGTTACCGTGAAGAAAGGGAAAGAGAAATGCTGACATTTTATTAGATCGTAGATGCCGGCTCATTCACACCATTATGTTTTAGATACTGAAACTGTGTGAACTCCGTGACGAAGGGCTTACAAACGCGGTTCGTGATCCCGTATACCCATATTCGAAACACAGCTGCGCGTGATTTGGAAGCAGACTGCGTTGCACTGTTTTTTTTTTAAAAAACGTAAATGGAATGGGTGCCGGTCGTTCATAAAGCAATGACAAACTTCTGAGCGTAGGCTTGCCAAGACATCAACAACAGCAAAAAATGCTGTTGTTGACTGCAAACGTCCTGTGAAGGATATGCAACTAACTTTAACTGAAACTTTGGACATATCAAAAGTCACAGTGCTTAGCAATAACATGAATGTCAGAAGTATAATTGGTAAGCTGTGACAACACCGGCCTGGTTCTCGGTGGTTGTCGATATATTTTAATTGGGGTTCGTTATTACCTTCTGTCTTCCCTTTTACTAGATCGTCCTCAGGACGGTTCACGGATGACACTACCCATATGAAGACTATAGATACATGAAGACACTTAACTGACTATAAGAGAACACTCTTATAAAAGGCGAATCTAGAATCTTTATTGGAGATTCAGACTCTGACCCGCTGCAGTACAAGCGCTAGGCAACCACACTAAAGTGAACAGACAAGACCTGAAAGAGGAAATACTAACACTAACAACAAAACTAATAAGTATGGGATGCCAGGTCACAATTGCATGGATACCAGCACACAGAGGGATAACTGGCAATGAGAGGGCAGACAGGGCCGCAAAACGCGGGACAAGCAGCCAGAATATAGTAGACACAGGACTCGGCATTCTGGAGGCAAAAAGCATTATCAAATAACAAGTAATCGACAAATGGAAACAACAATGGAGAGACAGCAATAAAGGACGACACGCCTACCATATGCTCAGAGAGCCAAGTATGAAAAGTCAAGTGAAAGACAACACAAAAATACCAACGTACAAGAAACTATGGAGATTGAGAATCGGGAAATGGAAAGATAAAATCACCCGACCACTTTGCATTGATTACCTGGAGGAAAACACTATTGAACATTACCTACTATCGTGCACAGCCTATGTCCAAGAACGCAGGGACCTAGTGGAATATTTCCAAACAAGAAACACTACGATGACGATGAAGGAATGCCTACAGGTGGAAGGCGACAAAGAAGTACAAAAGCTTACAAAACAATTCATTGCAAGAACAGGGAAAGAAATATAACCAACATAAAATAAAGCCAACAGCAAAATAAAAATACAGTGAGGAAAAACTCGACCACACGAAAGCCAGACAATAGGAAATATATAGGGGTGCGTTAAAACTCTCAAATCGTGGACAATAGAGAGACGAAACGACCCTCTCCGACGCGGGATTCAAGGAGAAGGGTGGAAATTGCCCCAACGATGGAGAAGACGATGGGAAACCTCCCTGACGATGGATAACAGGGACGTGCAGGAAACCCCTCCGGCGCGGGACAAGAGGAGACGGTAGGAAGCCTCCCCAACGATGGACAAGAGAGACGATACAATCCGACCCCTATGCTTGACAAAAAAACCGCTGAACCAAGACCCAAGAAAACAAGCCCAGACGATAACAGCCGCCCCCCCCCCCCTCAGGGCAAGCCCAAGAAAACAGATGATAAAAGACAGCCCCTCCCCACCCCCTAGGGTCATCCCCGGACAAGAAAACACCAAACGAGAGGGATGGGCAAACCGATAATGACAGCAGACACACAAGCAACAACGACAGAAGCAAAAAGGATGGCAAAAAAGAGGAACTCGGCCAGATATGCAGTAATAGAAGCTGTCCAACGCACAAAAGACCAGAAAACCTATACCGCACTATGAACCACCACAACTATAACCAACGTCATTGAGACGGGTTGAACGAGGTGGAAAGTTTCTTTTTTTTTTCGACAAACCGGAATCGGAATCAGCTGGGTGAGAGTAGTCTGCTGGACATTCTCATCATCCCACTCGGTCAATGTCTTTAGTGTCTGTATGTAAACAAGGTGATAGAGTACTTTCACCTGCACTCGTATGATGCCACCTGGAGCCTTGGGACTTGAGCCTGGCAAGTTTCAACTGTCACTTGACACTTGGGATCACAGCAAACAGTCACTCACCCATAGCCACTAGAAAATGGTGCCACCTCACACAGCAAAGGCCCACAGCATATAGTACAGATCCACAGCACACAGCAAACAGTCCAGGCATTCCTGTAAGCAAGAACAGGCCAGATGTACATATCCATCACTCCCTTGAATAATACATACTACACCAAAAGTCTACACTGACTCCATCGATATCTTGTGGTCAGGCCCTTGAGCTCAGACCGCATCGTATGTCTGAACTCCCAGACATATCTCACGGAAAGATTAGGTTACAACTCCTAGTAATCCTAACTTAAGTCCAGTAGCTTTTCAGCCACGCGTCCCATCCCTAGTAAATAGTAAATAGGATGACACATTCCTTACCATCTAACACCTAGTAGATAGTAGATATAGTGACAGGGTAATTCCTGAGGTGCAGTCAGGTCTTAGTCAGATATGACTGAGCTACCGTATAACAGTAGACGGTACTACCTGGTTTCTGTTAGCGCCGAACGTTGGGCGGCGCTTACCAAACCCGACACCCCACATTGTGCCAACGGCTTCCGGCGGAAGAGCGCAATTGGGAGGGTACAAGCCTTACCCTGGTGCGAGGAAATGCAAGCTAAAGACAAAATTGTCATGGCAGGGCAGACCAGGCCCTAAGCCTTGGTTGGCGACTGGTCTAGGATCGAAGCTCCGACAGGCGGGACAGTTAGAGCATTGCTTTGCTGATCCGGCAGCTTCTGCAGCTTGTCTTGTTCCAGATGTAGGGGTGTTACCTTTCCTCTGGAGTGAACTAGGCAGGCCGAGAGAGGGATCATGCTGCATGGGCAACACATGATCTCTATATTTTAGCCCAGGCTTTGTGCTATGGAGAGGCAATAACTCCATCCCTGGTCTTAACTGGTCTCGGAATCAAAGCGAGAGGCAACTGTTACGGGTTATAAGTCCTTGTTAGTTGGCGTAGACATGGGGCGCCACGCGTTGCCTCTGACGGTGGGAGACACCTATAGGTGTCACTGATCAGCTACCGCCCGCCTCAAGCTGGGCAGCCCCCAGCCAATTGGGTGCTGATCCGCCACAGCCTGCCTGCTTCAATGGGTGCTTGGGGCTAGGACAAAATCTGAATCGCAGGCTGTAAAACCAATGCACCAGGTACAAACAAAAATATAAATAGAAACCTCAAGCTACGGCTTGCAACCTGGAACGTGAGAACCATGTGTCCAGGATTTTCCACTGACTTGACCAATATTGACGATGTGAGAAAAACGGCTGTGATTGATGCCGAACTCAATCGTCTTAACATTGATATTGCTGGCCTGCAGGAGACTCGCCTCGCTGAGGAAGGGTCACTCAGGGAAAACAACTACACCTTTTTCTGGAAGGGTAAAGGGCAGGCAGAAAAAAGGCAACACGGTGTGGGCTTTGCAGTGAAGAATTCGCTACTGGGAATGATTGAAATTCCAGCAGGAGGAAATGAAAGACTATTATCCCTGCGCTTGGCAACCTCTTGTGGGTTTGCCACCATTATTACTGCATATGCACCGACACTCGATTCCTCTGATGATGTGAAGGATTTGTTCTATAAGGAGTTAGACTCTGTGATCAAGGCAGTTCCAAAATCCGACTACATTTATATGCTCGGTGATTTCAATGCTCGTGTGGGCAAGGACTCGAGTTCATGGCCAGTGTGCCTTGGAAAATACAACATCGGTCGCATGAATGAAAATGGGCAAAGGCTGCTGGAGCATTGCACCAGTAATGACCTATGTATTACAAACTCTTTTTTTAAAACAAAAGAGATGCATAAGGTCACATGGAAACATCCAAGATCCGGCCATTGGCACCAGCTGGACTTCATCATCACACGGAGACAACATCTGAACCATATATCATTGACTCGTAGTTACCACAGTGCTGACTGTGATACGGATCATTCTTTGGTTGTTGCAAGGGTTAGACTGAGACCAAAGAGAATCTACACAGCTAAACACAAATCTAGCCCCAGGATTAATATTATTAACACTCATGATCCTGAAAAGTGCTTTCAGTTTCAACAGCAACTTGAAGACGCTTTCACTGATACACCAGAAAATTGTACAGTAAATGATAAATGGAATAAACTTAAGGAAACTCTTTGTAAAACTGCCGTAAAGGTTTACGGCACTGTGGATCATAAGAGGCAGGACTGGTTTGCGGCCAACAGCGAGACTCTGCAGCCCTTGATTGATAAGAAGAAGAAAGCTCTCTTAAGAAACAAGGAAAGACCAACGCGTAACACTCTGAGTGAGCTAAGGCAAGCTAGGAAGGATGTGCAAAAGGCTGCCAGGCAGTGTGCAAATGATTATTGGATCAAGTTATGTGAGTCCATTCAAATCGCAAGTGATAAGGGAGACATAAGAAGCATGTATGAAGGAATAAAGAAAGCCTGTGGTCCAGTGATCAAAAGAAGTGAACCATTGAAAACCTTGACTGGAGAAGTCATCACTGATAAGAAACAGCAGATGAACAGATGGGTAGAGCACTATTTGGAGCTTTACTCAAGTGAGACCAAACTAGCGGATAATGCCCTCAACGCCATAGAGGCTCTACCAACTCTTGACCACCTGGACACACTTCCCACCATAACAGAAGTTAAGTGTGCTATAAATGAACTTGCATCTGGCAAGGCTCCAGGTAAGGATGGGATTCCAATAGAGGTTATCAGGAGTGGGCAAGACACACTCACTATACAGATCCACCAGCTAATAGAGCTATGCTGGCGTGAAGGACAAGTCCCACAGGATTTCAAAGATTCAAGCATCATAACACTGTACAAGAACAAGGGCGATCGGAGCGACTGCAACAACTATAGGGGTATCTCACTTCTGTGTATTGTTGGAAAAGTATTTGCCAGAATTGTTCTGCGCAGACTTCAAGTCCTAGGAGATCAAGTCTACCCCGAATCACAGTGTGGCTTTCGACAGAACCGGTCTACCACTGATATGATATTCTCATTGCGACAAATGCAAGAAAAATGCCGTGAACAGAATCAACCACTGTTTATTGCCTTCATCGACCTCACAAAGGCATTTGATTTGGTCAGTCGTGAGGGTCTGTTCAAGGCACTAAGGAAGATTGGCTGCCCACCAACTCTTCTGTCCATTGTGGAATCGTTCCACACAGACATGAAGGGTATAATCAAGTTTGATGGTGCAACTTCTGAAGAATTTGAAATCAAGAGTGGAGTTAAGCAAGGTTGTGTACTAGCTCCCACCCTCTTTGGAATATACTTTTCACTTCTACTGAAATATGCATTTCGTGATCAGGATGGTGGTATATACATTCACCCACGCTCAGATGGCGGCCTCTACAATGCTCAGAGATTGAAGGCTAAGACCAAAATTAGGAGGGTACTGATCAGAGAGTTGCTTTTTGCAGATGATGCTGCAGTTACGACCCACTCTGAGGAAGAATTGCAATGTCTACTATCTGCATTCTCCAATGCTTGTTCTGAATTTGGTTTAACAATTAGCAAAAAGAAGACACAGATTATGTCACAAGGTGCTCATGGGGTACCATCAATCTTTATTGAGGACGCCGAACTAGAGATAGTAGACCATTTTACATATCTAGGATCGGTGGTAAATAGCAAATTATCCCTAGATCAGGAAATCAACATCCGGATTGGTAAGGCAGCAACAACAATGAACAGGTTAAGAAAAAGAGTCTGGGAGAACAGGAAGCTTACTGCCAAAACAAAAGTCCTTGTCTATCAAGCCTGTGTCCTTAGTACTCTTCTCTATGGCAGTGAAACCTGGACAACTTACTCACACCAAGAGAACAATTTAAACAGCTTTCATATGCGGTGTCTGCGAAGAATTCTTGGTATTAAGTGGCAAGACAAAATCACAAATACTGAAGTATTGGAAAGATCAGGTTGTGTGACAGTTTATTCCATGCTCAGTCTTCGTAGACTTAGATGGATAGGACATCTTAGGCGGATGGATGATGGTAGAATACCAAAGGATATCTTTTTTGGTGAATTACAGATGGGTAAGAGATCTCAGGGTCGGCCTCTACTACGATACAAAGATGTGTGTAAGCGGGACATGATTGATACAGGCATTGATAATGCACATTGGGAGCAAGTCGCCGCTGAACGTGTTGCATGGAGGGCAAATATCAGAAATGGAATAAAGTCAAAGGAGAAAATTATTGCAGAAAAGTCACACACCAAGCGTTTGAGACGTAAGATGGTGCATGATGGTGGAAATGACCACGTGTTCACATGCACCCACTGTGAACGGACATTTACAGCGCAAATTGGCCTTATCAGTCACACTCGCTACCGCCATAGTTAAAAGTTATTATGCCTTTTTAAAGCACAAACTATCGTCTGTCAAGACGGCAAGGTGCCAATGACAATTCCTGAGGATGGTAAAGTCCCATACCTCCTATGGAGATCATCGAGTGTTATGGTCTAGATCATCTTTCTTAACCACAATCTGTCTCATCAGAAAAGTAGATAAGCATATCAGGATATTTCAGGTCAGTACTCTATGACACCTCCAAGATTACTGGAAGATGCTCAGACTATAATTAACTAACCTGCAATACTGAATTAGAGACCAGACAAACAACAGAAGGGTTTGATGCTCTTGTGTTTGTCGCTTTCCACCCTTCTTCCTCGGATACCTGGATTTCTGTTGTGTGTGGGTGTATGTATATAGATAGACACTCATCACATACCTACATTCCTTTGGCTGCCTAATGTTCTAAGGGGCACACCAGTCTGATCGTATCCTCCGCCTGAGCCATCCATGATTTCCCTCTTATCAGTCGCTGGCCCTGAATTGCGTCCAGCGCCTCATGCAACGGGTGATCTGTGTCAGCAGCTACTCTGAGGTATGCCTTCGCCTACATCACCTTGAGCCTACCAGCAACAGTAGGCAGACCAAGGATGTACCGCATACACCACTGGAGTGTCTCTGGTGTATCCCAGAATGACCCGCATAGCCTCGTTCTGTATGCGCTCCAATCTCACCAGCTGACTCTTTGAGACAGTGAGCAGTCCTAGTCCATAATCAATCGCTGAGAGGATCAAGTGCTGGTATAGTCTGAAAAGCATTCTCTGCTCTATGTCCATTGCAGCCATAGTTTTAAGTGCGTTGAGTCCCTTTTGAGATCTTGTCACAACCGTCTCCACATGATCCTTGAAGGACAGGCTCCTGTCAAATGTGATTCCCAGATACTTCAGTTTGTTCTCTCTGTTGACGCTTCCACCATCTATCGTGAGGCTTGGAACATTAGCTCTCACAATCCTGTTGTCCAGAGAGCACCACAAAACAGCTGCCTTTTCTGGGTGTATGACAGCACACATTTCAGTGCACCAGTCAATCACTTTGTTTACTGTCGCCTGTATCTCCTGGGCTGTTTGTACCCTATCTCTCCCCTGCCTATATGCAAGAATATCAGCTGCAAAAGTATCCTTCCAACTCCTGGTGCTTCTAGGTTTGCAATTTTGTTCGTATACACATTAAAAAGCACCGGTGAGATTGTGGATCCCTGTGGCAGTCCCGGGGTTAAAATATGTGGCTCTGAGGTCCATGCACCGAGACGGAGAGCAATTCGACGAGAATGCAGGACGGCCGCTATCCAGTTCACTAACCAGGGATTGACCCCCTTCTCCATCAGTGCGGCCATCAAAATATCATATCGAACTCTATTGTACGCATCCTCGAGATCAAGCGCCGTCGCTATAGTTTCTTGTCTACTCTGGAACCCCTCATAAACGTCAAAGGCAAAAGTGGCTGCATTTGACCAGGTATCTTTTCATGGCCTGTAGCTCCCCAGGCCTCTTGGAAGAAGCTTCCCCCTTTCCAAAAACTCTTGCAGCTTGACAGCGACTATCTTCTCTAAAACCTTCCCAAATGTATTTTGAAGGGTGATGATCTTAAAGCCGGTAAGCTTTGAATGATCCTTGAACGGTTTTGTGAGAGGGATGAGATAACCGTGTACCCAATCCTGCGGTACTGATGCTGTCCTAATGCTGACAGAAAGAAGAAGAAGAAGTAAAAACAAATAAAATTACTATATAGATTTACATGCAAGGTTGTTGTTATCCATGATGGGAACGTCTAGGCAAGAAAGCTTTTAGTAGTAACAGATTAACTAGAGTTATATTTTATTGTTTTGTTGATCGTTTACAGACCAATCAAAAATAGGCTTTAGGAAGAGCATAATAAATGACACTAAACATAAAGAGGATAACAAATTTAATGTAATATCAAGATGGAATTGATAATTGAGGTATAAAGGTCGCATATGAGTAAAGTAAAACCATTACTTTATAGAATATTTAAAGTTGACTAATAAGTGCTATTCAATTGTGATGACACCTATTACTTTAGCTAATGTACATCAAAATTTTATTAAATATTGAGATAAATTCTATAATTATTTAAGTTATATAAAATGATTATATGTACTATGTCCCTTGAAATAACTAATTTTGTTATGTCCCTTTATACTATTCTAATTACATGTCTTGCTTTCTACTTGATAATATGCCTTGATTGCCTCAAGTTCAGCATTATAATTATGGCAGTACTTTCCTGTTGGAACTCTGGCCGTGTCCAAAGTATTATTTGGGTATTCTATGTACACTCCCACTTCTCCATTTCGAACAGCATTTTGTGCTGCCCCATCTGTGTAGACTCGAATCCAGAGATCTTGTGGGTATTATACCAGCCATGGTACACAACCTGTGGTGATATTGACAGATGCAAAATCTTTAATAGAGGCGCTCCTGTCTGGAAAATTGCCAGTTCTAAGGACACTACTTTCTGAACTTAGCAGTCAGCGTAAGGTCACCATACAGTGGATACCATCCCACTGTGGAGTACCCGGAAACGACAGAGCTGATCGATTGGCTAAGGAAGGAGCAAAAGAAGACCAACCTGATGTGCCCATTACATACCACCAAAAGAAAAGAATGATCAAATCAGTCAGAAGGCCACCAAACCCTACTCAAGACGACTGCCACGTTATGGACAGACCAGAACAGGTCATTATTCTGCGCCTCAGAACAGGACACAATAGATTACGCAACCACATGTATACAAGATTCAAGACTGGTGACTCAGCCATGTGCACATGTGGTTTGGTGTCACAGACAGCAGAGCACAGACTCCAAGACTGCCCAAACTACAACATATCCAGGCGAACCTTCTGGCCTAGAGAGACAACAGTGGAAGATAAACTCTATGGACCACTGAGTGAACTAAAAAAATCCGGGAAGGTTAACCCGGTCAACAAATGCCCGCAGAAGTCGGATGTGTCGGCCTAACGGCGCAAGAACGCAGCTATCCTGTAAACAGGCACAACGCAATCACATCCGAAAAAAAAACTCCGGATGATCGCAGAAGAAGAAGAAGAAGAACTAAAAAAATGACTGTTAGATTCATACAAGAGACAACATTGGAGTTATAAACATATTTCAGGCGAACGAAAGAAGAAGAAGAAGAAGAAGATAATATGCCTTCTCCACAATGAAAGTTGGCTGTAATTGATTTCCAACACTGTCTGTCTCTCACCCTGACTGTACATTCTGTCAGATTGATGTTCGATCATCTATTGATGTTGTATCATTGGCTACCTCTTGCTCGCTTGACACAAATAAATGTTCATGAAACAGAAAGGACACAAATAAATGTTCATGAAACATAAAAGGCACAAATAAATATAATATTTAATAATTTAATATAAAAGTTATAAGAGTGTTATGTCACTTGTCTCTTTTGTATTTCTTTCATCAATTCTTTTTTTCGTTCCCAGTTTCTCTAGAACCTCTGAATTTGATTGCGTTTTTATCCACGAAATATGACATATTCTTCTGTATATCCACATTTCCAGATTCAACTTTTTAATTGCTTGTACCACTCCAGGGAATATTTTTGAATAAACGTAACATTTGACAATTCTCATTTTTAATGCATTGTTAATCTCTTTAGACGTTAATACTGATTTCATGCTGTAGAAAGCACTTTTGGCCATTCCTATTCTCTTTTTGATTTTTGTTTTATTTCTGCCATCATCTGTTATTACATGTCCCAGATAGGAGAAACTTGTCAATTGTTCTAGTATCTTCCCGTTGTGATATTCATTGCTAACCTTTCCTTTCCATTGTTAATCATGATAGTTTTTGTTTTTTGGATGTTAATATCTAATCCACTTTCTGCAACTATGTCTGTTTACTTGTTCCACTAGGTTTTCTTACTCTTGCTCGCTTTCTGCTAGTAACACTGTATCATCAGCATACCTAAGATTGTTTGTTCATTCCCAGCCTTTTGGCTAAGATCAAATAAATCAACACAAATAAATGCTTATGAAACAGAAATGAAGCAAATAAGTGTTTATAAAACAGAAATGACACAAATAAATTTTCATGAAACATAAATTACACAAATAAATGTTCATGAAACATAAAAGGGATAAATAAATATTCAAGAAACAGAAAAAACACAATTCAATGTTCATGAAACAGAAATGACACTAATCAATGTTCATGAAACAGAAATGACACAAATGAATGCTCAAAAAGTTGAAACCCACAAGTCAAAAGCATTTTTTAAATGGAGAATCACGCATAGTAAATAGTGAAAGGTAATCCATGACTTCCATTTTGTGTATCATTTTCCTGATATACATTTTCCACAGCGAGGTATTAAACTGCAGCCTGTTCAACTGGAACACGACGTGCTGGACCATACAGCTGCGGATATGTTGTATATGGTAAATGTATTGTGCTGCTGTTTGTTTCCTTCTCACTGTTTGTTCTTTTGATTTTAATGACTTGTTAATTGTTGTAGCCTTGCTACAAACCTTTGAGAACAAAGTTGTAAGACGCATCTTTGGACCCATTAGGGATACACAAAGTGGAGAATGGAAAAGAAGAAGTAACAAAGACATTTATGATCTGTTTAAGTCCCCGCTAATCACTTGTATCATGAAGGCTAATGGACTACAATGGCTGGGGCATATAGAAAGAATGGAAGATAATAGGGAAACAAAACTCGCTTACACTCAGGAAATAAATGACCGTAGACCCCGAGGTACACCAATAAGACGGTGGAAAGATAATACATATACAGACCTACAAGCACTTGGAATCAACGACTGGCAAGAGAAGGTCAACCAGAGAGACGAATGGAGACGGATTGTATCTGCAGCAAAGAACCTCAATGGCTCGGAACGCTGAAGAAGAAGTTAATTATTGGATTCAGACAGCTTCTGTGGAGAAAAAGTCAAGCCCCCTGCCTTATGCTACAAAGATTGCAAGTTAATTTTTGGACTCTGTAATTTGGTTGGCCGTTGCAAGTTTTTGAAGACCAGTGAAGGTTGTTTGTGGAGGTTGTTATCTGAGCTACGAAGTTTGTGTTCTGTGCAATGGGCAGGCCACTCTGTGGAAAGAGACTGAGTCGTATGGAATAAACCCGATGCAACGAATGTGATTTTTTTACCTATAAACTCAGTTTAAAACCTTTTATAATGGGAGAGTGGGCTTCTGTCTGGCTGAGGGAGCAGATTTTGCCTGAACTTCACCTGCTTTCCCTTCCAGATTTTCACCAAAGATTGAAACCCAAACCTTCAGCTGGGATGTAGAGCATGACAAGGTTCACCCCTGGTAGGTGAGGTCATACATCATGCTTACAGATAATGTGTAGAGATTTGTGCCAAAGAGTAAAGAAAGATCAAGACTGGAACATGTAATTACACCGACATATTTGCTTGACATATGTGAGGTGAGAATATTTGAAAATGCAGCATTAAAGGAAACATTGCTCATTGAGACCAAGGCCAGGCAGGAGGAAGGCATTGGCAGTCCTGTTTTTCTAATCAATAGATTCTAATGTGGAGCAAATGTTGGTGACCACAACTGTCCAGTCTTGCTCTTCAGGTGTCAGATCTGAAGTAGACATTGATGACTATGACTGTCCAGTCTTGCTCTTCAGGTGTCAGATCTGAAGTAGACATTGATGACTATGACTGTCCAGTCTTGCTCTTCAGGTGTCAGATCTGAAGTAGACATTGGTGACCATGACTGTCCAGTCTTGCTCTTCAGGTGTCAGGTCTGAAGCAGACATTGGTGACCTCGGCTGTCCAGTCTTGCTCTTCAGGTGTCAGATCTGAAGCAGACATTGTTAAAGGATATGGTAGAGGGAAATGTGGAGGGAATACATGCAAGAAAAAGTCAAAGTTACATATAGGCAAAGATCAACAAGAGATATATTGAAAGAATCCTGTTTGAAATGAATTTGCAGGACACCGGATTTGGAGAATTGTTACAATCGACATTCATGAAGGAGGTGGCACCTGATGTTGTTGAGGACAATGTAATGGTTAGGATAAGACTTCACATATGCAAGTCAGTGTACTGTCTTGGTGTTGGTGTATTCATGTCTGCTGTCATGGACATCGATAATACAATTCCAACTTGAAGTACATGAGAACAAAGTTTGGAAAACCAATTGAAATTTAATAATGTAAAGTTGCAAGTTAATATGTTCTTTTTAATTCAATATTTTTTTTTTGTTCGCATATCCTTTACAGGACATTGCTGTCAACATCAGCACCTTTCAGCTGATTGTTGATTTCTTGGCAAGATTACGCTCAGCAGTTTGCCATTGCTTTCTGAGCGACTAGCTCACATACCCCGTAAGTTACCGACACAGAGAGAACCGCTACCGATTCTCGCTCATGTCACGTTACTCATGAGAGTATACGGGATTACGGAGAAAGTCGTGTAACCCCTAGACTAGGGAGCCCGGCATAATTCAATACAGACTCATTTAATATGTGTTTAATAGTTTAAAATTGCAACTGCAACTTAATCGTTTAAATTTGCAATAGCTACTTCATAGTTTATAATTGCAATAACAACTTAATAGTTTAAATTTGCAATAGCAGCTTAATAGTTTATACTTGCAAGTTAATATCTTCTTCATAGTTTGATACGTACATGGATTCATTGAGTATGTGATTAATAGTTTAAACTTGCAGTAGCAATTTAATAGTTTAAACCTGCAAGTCGATATATCTTTCACAGTTTGATATGTATATGGATTCATTGGACATGTGTCTGTCAAGATTAGATGAATCTGGCAATTGGTAATTCACCTTTAAATGATAGAAACCCCCCTAATGTCTGTTGAGTATTTGTATGTTATAATATGTGCCCTCAGGTATGTATTCTGGAAGTAATTATTTATTCACCACAGGCAATGCAAGAATTTATTGGTGACATTTTGAGAGAAGCTGCCGCAGTTAGTTCATCACAGTCTTCCCACAGGTTTGTTAGTTTTGTTTCATTCAGTTATTGTCTTCTCTTGTCTGCCATGAATGAATCACTAAAATACGAGAAGTAAAATCTTGTCTGCCATGAATGAATCACTAAAATACGAGAAGTAAAATCTTGTCTGCCATGAATGAATCACTAAAATACGAGAAGTAAAATCTTGTCTGCCATGAATGAATCACTAAAAACTAGAAGTAGAATCTTGTCTGTCATGACTGAATCAACGAAAGAAGAGAAGTAGAATCTTGTCTGCAATGAATGAATCACTAAAAGAGAAGAAGTAGATTCTTGTCTGCCTCGAATGAATCACTAAAACACGGGAAGTAAAATCTTGTCTGCCATGAATAAATCTCTGAAAAATGAGAAGTAGAATCTTGTCTGACATGAATGAATCTCCAAAAAAAATGAGAAGTAGAATCTTGTCTGCCATGAATGAATCACCAAAAAATGAGAAGTAGAATCTTGACTGCCATGAATAAATCTTCAAAAAATAAGAAGTAGAATCTTGTCTGCCATGAATGAATCATCAAAAAATGAGAAGTAGAATCTTGACTGCCATGAATAAATCTTCAAAAAATAAGAAGTAGAATCTTGTCTGCCATGAATGAATCATCAAAAAATGAGAAGTAGAATCTTGACTGTCATGAATAAATCTCCAAAAAAATGAGAAGTAGAATCTTGTCTGCCATGAATGAATCACCAAAAAAATGAGAAGTTGAATCTGTCTATCATGAATGAATCACCAAAAATGAGAAGTAGAATCTTGTCTGCATTGAATAAATCTTCAAAAAATAAGAAGTAGAATCTTGTCTGCCATGAATGAATCACCAAAAAAAATGAGAAGTTGAATCTGTCTATCATGAATGAATCACCAAAAATGAGAAGTAGAATCTTGTCTGCCATGAATAAATCTTCAAAAAATAAGAAGTAGAATCTTGTCTGCCATGAATGAATCATCAAAAAATGAGAAGTAGAATCTTGACTGTCATGAATAAATCTAAAAAAAAATGAGAAGTAGAATCTTGTCTGCCATGAATAAATCTTCAAAAAATAAGAAGTAGAATCTTGTCTGCCATGAATGAATCATCAAAAAATGAGAAGTAGAATCTTGTCTGCCATGAATGAATCACCAAAAAAAATGAGAACTTGAATCTGTCTATCATGAATGAATCACCAAAAATGAGAAGTAGAATCTTGTCTGCCATGAATGAATCATCAAAAAATAAGAAGTAGAATCTTGTCTGCCATGAATGAATCACCAAAAAAAATGAGAACTTGAATCTGTCAATCATGAATGAATCACCAAAAATGAGAAGTAGAATCTTGTCTGCATTGAATAAATCTTCAATAAAATAAGAAGTAGAATCTTGTCTGCCATGAATGAATCACCAAAAAAAATGAGAAGTTGAATCTGTCTATCATGAATGAATCACCAAAAATGAGAAGTAGAATCTTGTCTGCATTGAATAAATCTTCAAAAAATAAGAAGTAGAATCTTGTCTACCATGAATGAATCACCAAAAAATGAGAAGTAGAATCTTGTCTGGCATGAATGAATCACCAAAAATGAGAAGTAGAATCTTGTCTGCATTGAATAAATCTTCAAAAAATAAGAAGTAGAATCTTGTCTACCATGAATGAATCACCAAAAAATAAGAAGTAGAATCTTGTCTGGCATGAATGAATCACCAAAAATGAGAAGTAGAATCTTGTCTGCATTGAATAAATCTTCAAAAAATAAGAAGTAGAATCTTGTCTACCATGAATGAATCACCAAAAAATGAGAAGTAGAATCTTGTCTGCCATGAATAAATCTTCAAAAAATAAGAAGTAGAATCTTGTCTAAAATGAATGAATCACCAAAAAACGAGAAGTAGATTCTTGTCTGTCATGACTGAATCACCGAAAGAAGAGAAGAAGAATCTTGTCTGCAATGAATGAATCACTAAAAGAGAAGAAGTAGATTCTTGTCTGCCTTGAATGAATCACCAACAAATGAGAAGTAGAATCTTGTCTGCCATGAATAAATCTCACTGTCAAAGTTGTCATCAATTGTTTCTACTCCCCCAACAAACTAACGAGTTACTGTATGATCCCAACAACAGTTTTTCTCAACAAGCTGTCAGTCTTCTTGATGTTCCGGAAACTAAGAATTGACAGAGGTACTGTTTACCTCCGTGCTGAGTACTTCCGTTTTCCCTCTGATATGTTATGACTTGTCAAAGCGATGTCGGGATTCGTCTCCCTCACTTCCGAGTGTGGCCAATCCGTCAACCAGATGTACAAGTACAGCTGTTATTTATGCCCGTCCTGTTTGGGACCACGTGCAGCCACAACTATGAATGTTTTCTCTGTATTAGTTGAAACACTTGATGCTTAGCAGATAGTCCGGTTTATCAGAAAGCCTCTTACTAATCAACTGGTTAAACACACGGTTTTATTTTGTGACATCTGCCATGAATGAATCACTAAAATGAGAAGTAGAATCTTGTCTGACACGAATGAATCACCAAAAAATGAGAAGTAGAATCTTGTCTGACATGAAGATTAGAGTGTTTTAGGAGAATTACATCCACATTTTTGTGGTGTGGTAATTTCTATCACAGGCATGCAGGTCAAGTAAGTAAAGGATCAAAGAGTGATGTCATCATCATCATCATCTTGCCGGCTGCCTTTTCTTCCCTGGACATTTCCTGGTACCCATTTCAGGATTGGTGAACCAGGTTAAAATTTAGTCACAGTCAACCCCAGCATTTTTTATATTGTTTGTGATTTCTTGGCAAGTGTTACATTCAGTCGTTTAACATTTCTTTCTGAACAACTGGCACTAATACCATCGTATAAAGTTTATTTGTTCTGATGATAATTTTGCACTATTTTTTGTTTGAGTTGAAAGTATGCTATTCTTGTTCTTAAACATCTGTTTGAAACTGACATGTTTTATAATTCATCTTCTTAGACACCTATTTGAAACTGAAATGTTCTATAATCCTTTGTCTTAAATCCATCCATCCATCATGTGCCATGCCGGTAAGCGTGGGCGGTCATGTTCTGCCATCTCACTCGATCACCAGAGTTGTGGATCAGCTCAGTGTTTCTGTCTCGACCATGCCACGAGGCCAGGCCATCCAGGTATTTGCTTCTAGGTCTTCCTCTTGGTCTGTTCCCTTCGATCTTACCAGTTGTCACCAAGTTCTCCAATTCATTTCTTCTCATAACATGCCCAAAATTTTTTGACTGTCTGCGTCTAATATCTCTAATCAGTTTACGATCTTCATTTGTTTCTTGAAGAAATTGTTCATTGGTCTTTCTGGCTGTCCATGGTATTCTTTGCATTTTCCTCAGAAACCACATTTCTACAGCCATCAGATGTTTTTCAGCCTGACTGCTCATTGTCCAAGCTTCACATCCATATAAAAGTACACGTTCTGTGTAGCACCTCAACACTCTTTTTCTCATTTCAGTTGACATCTTTTTATTGGTCAGTATGTTTTTCATCTTGCTAAGGCTATTTTTGCCATGGCGATTCTTGTTCTAATCTCTTCAATGCATCTCCCATCAGATGTTATTACTGTTCCGAGATAATTGTACCTATTCACTTGTTGAAGAATATTCCCATTTACTTGTATATTACATTGTGGTATGTCGTTCTTCCTAGTGACGACCATAATCTGTGTCTTTTTACAATTTAATTCTAACCCTCGTTGTTCACTGTGTGTAACAATCGTATCTACTAAATGTTGCAGATCCTGTTCATTGTCTGCAATCAAGACTGTATCATCTGCATATCTAATGTTATTAATGGAGAGAGTGATTGAGCGAGAAATGGTGGGGGAATGTGTCAGTGCATACATTCGTACGTGTATGTGTGAGAGGGAGTGTGTGCGTGCGTGCATGCGTTCATGTGTACGTGTATGTGTGAGAGAGTGTGATTGAGAGAGTGAGTGTGTGTGTGTGTAGGATTGTGTGTTATAGAGTGAGACAGTGGGAGAGTTGATGTGTTAGTGTGTGTGTGTGTGTGAGCGCGCGCATGCGTGTGAGTATGTGTATATGAAAGAATACAGAGAGAGAGAGAGAGAGAGAGAGAGAGAGAGAGAGAGAGAGAGAGAGAGAGAGAGAGAGAGAGAGCTGAGCAGATGCATGTCATGTAACACGCATGTTATGTAACACGCGAATCCATATGTTTGTGTATTCTCATCTGTCATATTATAAGTTAAATACCATTTGATTTTATCATGTATAATCTAAACTTATGTTCATTACTGTAGTTTGAGTGAGAGAGTGAGTGAGTGTGAATGAGAGACAGAATGAGTGAGCGTGAGAGTGAATGAGTGAGCGTGAGAGTGAAAGTAAATGAGTGAGCGTGAGAGTGAATGAGTGAGCGGGAGAGTGAATGATTGAGCGTGAGAGTGAATGAGTGAGCGGGAGAGTGAATGAGTGAGAGTGAATGAGTGAGCGGGAGAGTGAATGAGTGAGAGTGAATGAGTGAGCGTGAGGGTGAATGAGTGAGCGGGAGAGTGAATGAGTGAGCGTGAGAGCGAATGAGTGAGCGGGAGAGTGAATGAGTGAGCGTGAGAGTGAATGAGTGAGCGTGAGAGTGAATGAGTGAGCGTGAGAGTGAATGAGTGAGCGTGAGAGTGAATGATTGAGCGTGAGAGTGAATGAGTGAGCGGGAGAGTGAATGAGTGAGAGTGAATGAGTGAGCGGGAGAGTGAATGAGTGAGCATGAGAGTGAATGAGTGAGCGTGAGGGTGAATGAGTGAGCGGGAGAGTGAATGAGTGAGCGGAAGAGTGAATGAATGAGCGGGAGAGTGAATGAGTGAGCGGGATAGTGAATTAGTGAGAGTGAATTAGTGAGCGGGAGAGTGAATGATTGAGCGGGAGAGTGAATGAGTGAGCGTGAGAGTGAATGAGTGAGAGTGAATGAGTGAGCGTGAGAGTGAATGAGTGACCGTGAGAGTGAATGAGTGAGCGGGAGAGTGAATGAGTGAGCGGGAGAGTGAATGAGTGAGCGTGAGAGTGAATGAGTGAGCATGAGTGTGAATGAGTGAGCGTGAGAGTGAATGAGTGAGCGTGAGATCGAATGAGTGAGCGTGAGAGTGAATGAGTGAGAGTGAATGAGTGAGCGAGAGAAGGAATGAGTGAGCGTGAGAGTGAATGAGTATGAGTGAATCAGTGAGCGGGAGAGTGAATGATTGAGCGTGAGAGTAAATGAGTGAGTGTGAGAGTGAATGAGTGAGCGGCAGAGTGAATGATTGAGCGGGACAGTGAATGAGTGAGCGTGAGAGTGAATGAGTGAGAGTGAATGATTGAATGGGAGAGTGAATGAGTGAGCGGGAGAGTGAATGAGTGAGCGGGAGAGTGAATGATCGAGCGGGAGAGTGAATGAGTGAGCGGGAGAGACAGAATGAGTGAGCGTGAGAGTGAATGAGTGAGCGGGAGAGTGAATGAGTGAGCGGGAGAGTAAATGAGTGAGCGGGAGAATGAATGAGTGAGCGGGAGAGTGAATGAGTGAGCGTGAGAGTGAATGAGTGAGCGTGAGAGTGAATGAGTGAGCGGGAGAGTGAATGAGTGAGCGGGAGAGTGAATGAGTGAGCGTGAGAGCGAATGAGTGAGCGTGAGAGTGAATGAGTGAGCGTGAGAGTGAATGAGTGAGCGTGAGAGTGAATGAGTGAGCGGGAGAGTGAATTAGTGAGAGTGAGAGTGAATGAGAGAGAAAGAGAGAGTGTGTGTGTGTGTGTGTGTGTGTGTGTGTGTGAGCGTACGCATGCGTGTGAGTGTGTGTATATGAAAGAATACAGAGAGAGAGAGAGAGAGTGAGAGAGAGAGAGAGAGAGAGAGAGCTGAGCAGATGCATGTCATGTAACACGCATGTTATGTAACACGCGAATCCATATGTTTGTGTATTCTCATCTGTCATATTATAAGTTAAATACCATTTGATTTTATCATGTATAATCTAAACTTATGCTCTTTACTGTAGTTTGAGTGAGAGAGTGAGTGAGTGTGAATGAGAGACAGAATGAGTGAGCGTGAGAGTGAATGAGTGAGCGTGAGAGTGAATGAGTGAGCGTGAGAGTGAATGAGTGAGCGTGAGAGTGAATGAGTGAGCGTGAGAGTGAATGATTGAGCGTGAGAGTGAATGAGTGAGCGGGAGAGTGAATGAGTGAGAGTGAATGAGTGAGCGGGAGAGTGAATGAGTGAGCATGAGAGTGAATGAGTGAGCGTGAGGGTGAATGATAGAGCGGGAGAGTGAATGAGTGAGCGGAAGAGTGAATGAATGAGCGGGAGAGTGAATGAGTGAGCGGGAGAGTGAATTAGTGAGAGTGAATTAGTGAGCGGGAGAGTGAATGATTGAGCGGGAGAGTGAATGAGTGAGCGTGAGAGTGAATGAGTGAGAGTGAATGAGTGAGCGTGAGAGTGATTGAGTGAGCGTGAGAGTGAATGAGTGAGAGTGAATGAGTGAGCGTGAGAAGGAATGAGTGAGCGTGAGAGTGAATCAGTGAGCGGGAGAGTGAATGATTGAGCGTGAGAGTGAATGAGTGGGCGTGAGAGTGAATGAGTGAGCTTGAGAGTGAATGAGTGAGAGTGAATGAGTGAGCGGAAGAGTGAATGATTGAACGGGAGAGTGAATGAGTGAGCGGGAGAGTAAATGAGTGAGCGGGAGAGTGAATGAGTGAGAGTGAATGAGTGAGCGGGAGAGTGAATGAGTGAGCGTGAGAGTGAATGAGTGAGCGTGAGGGTGAATGAGTGAGCGGGAGGGTGAATGAGTGAGCGGGAGAGTGAATGAGTGAGCGTGAGAGCGAATGAGTGAGCTGGAGAGTGAATGAGTGAGAGTGTCTGTGTGTGGGAGTGAGTGAGTGAATGAGTGAGAGTGAATGAGTGAGTGCGAGAGTGAATGAGTGAGCGTGAGAGTGAATGAGTGAGCGTGAGAGTGAATGAGTGAGCGGGAGAGTGAATGAGTGAGCGGAAGAGTGAATGAGTGAGCGGGAGAGTGAATGATTGAGCGGGAGAGTGAATGAGTGAAAGTGAATGAGTGAGCGTGAGAGTGAATGAGTGAGCGTGAGAGTGATTGAGTGAGCGTGAGAGTGAATGAGTGAGCGTGAGAAGGAATGAGTGAGCGTGAGAGTGAATGAGTGAGCGTGAGAGTGAATGAGTGAGCGGGAGAGTGAATGATTGAGCGTGAGAGTGAATGAGTGGGCGTGTGAGTAAATGAGTGAGCGTGAGAGTGAATGAGTGAGCGGCAGAGTGAAAGAGTGAGCGGGACAGTGAATGAGTGAGCGTGAGAGTGAATGAGTGAGCGTGAGAGTGAATGAGTGAGCGGAAGAGTGAATGATTGAACGGGAGAGTGAATGAGTGAGCGGGAGAGTGAATGAGTGAGCAGGAGAGACAGAATGAGTGAGCGTGAGAGTGAATGAGTGAGCGGGAGAGTGAATGAGTGAGCGGGAGAGTGAATGAGTGAGCGGGAGAGTGAATGAGTGAACGGGAGAGTGAATGAGTGAGCGGGAGAGTGAATGAGTGAGAGTGTGTGTGTGAGAGTGAATGAGTGAGAGTGAATGAGAGAGAGAGTGTGTGTGGTGTGTGTGTGTGTGTGTGTGTGTGTGTGTGTGTGTGTGTGTGTGTGGGTCGCGCTGGCATCACTACTTTTACGTCACATGCTTTTTATGTACACATTTTTCTCCATGTTTAGCCTTGTTTATGTTTACAACATTCATTTCACAATGTTTATTTTTCTTCCTATGTAAATGTATAATGCTCTTGATGAACGAAAGACGAGAGATTGGAAGGGCCGAATGTAAGACGGGCCTGCGCGCCCAATTTGTGACCCTAATAAAGTTGATTTGATTTGATTTGATTTGATTTGATGCATCGTCCCCCAATGTTGATTCCTTCTATATCTTCAATATTTCTGAAAATACTTTCACTGTACAGGGAAAACAGATCTGGAGACATTACACATCCCTGCCTCACACCTGTCTTAATAGGCTGATATTGGCCTACTTCATTATCAACTCTTATGGCAGCTTGTTGTTTCCAATATATGTTGTTTACAAGTCTAAGGTCTTTTCCATCAATTTGTAGATCTTCAAGCATCCTTATCATGTCGACATGTCTCACTTTATCGAAAGCTTTTGTGTAGTCAATAAAGCAAAGGTGTAGATCTTTGTTTACTTCTATAGATCGTTCGATTACGGTTCTCAGTAAACACACAGCATTTACTGCACGCTTTCCTTCTACAAACCCACATTGTGCTTCTCCTATTTCAGGCTGTATTTTCCTCCTAATTCTTTGCATGATAATTCTTAGCAAAATCTTCGTGATGTGACTCATTATACTAATTGTTCGATGTTGATCACATTCCAAGGCTCTTGATTTCTTTGGGATTGCAATAAATACAGAATTACATAATTCATGAGGTATATTTCCAGTATCATATATTGTATTAAGCAGACTGGTAACTTTATCTATTCCATATTCTTCTAAAGCATTAATCATTTCTGTTGTGATGCTGTCTGAACCGGAGGTCTTGCCAGATTTCATAAGGTTAAGAGCATTCTGAACCTCCATCTTCAAAATTGCTGGTCCTTCATTATTATTTTGAACATCGTAGTGTTCGTCTCTGTTATCGTCATAAAGGTTTTTCACGTAATCTGACCATACATGTAAGATCTGATCTTTTTCTATTATGACTCCATCTTTTGTCTTTAGAAAGCCTGCTGATGTACGTGTTCTTTGATTAGTAAGCTCCTGGATTCTTTTGTGCATTAGTTTCGCATTTTTACTGTTGTGTTGTTTTTCAATTTCTCTGTAATTTTTCTCAAGCCATGTTTCTTTTGCCTCCTTACATAAGGTTCTGACTTTTCTGTGAATTTCTTCATATTTGGCAGGATTATTTTTGTTCTGTCTTCTTGTTTCCATTAGTTGTAAAATTTCTTCAGTCATCCATGTCTTTAATTTTGGAATAGTTTTTTCTGCTGCACAACTGATTGAATTCTTCAGCATTTCCCATTGATCATCTACATCTTGAAATAGGATCTCTAGATCAGACAATAAATATGTCTTAAATACTTATTTGAAACTGAAATATCACATTTTCGAACACTTATTTGAAAATAAAATGTTTTATAAACATGTTGTTTAATGCCTATTCAGAACTGAAATGTTCTATAATTCATGTTCTTTAACACATATTTGAAAATGAAATGTTCTGTCTGTAGCTCTGCTGTTGAGATTACCAGGAGAGACGTTCATAAAGCCCTGACTCAATTACCAGAGGCTGCTTTCGCCTGCAACCAGTACTTGGGCAAAGGGGATGATGTCAGTGACGGTAGTGAAAGATAGCAAGATCTTGGAGCATATGTTACAGTTTTGTTTATTGGTGGAGAATGTGTTACAGTTGTGTTCATTGGTGGAGAATGTGTTACAGTTGTGTTCATTGGTGGAGAATGTGTTACAGTTGTGTTCATTGGTGGAGAATGTTACAGTTGTGTTCATTGGTGGAGAATGTGTTACAGTTGTGTTTATTGGTGGAGAATGTGTTACAGTTGTGTTCATTGGTGGAGAATGTGTTACAGTTGTGTTTATTGGTGGAGAATGTGTTACAGTTGTGTTCATTGGTGGAGAATGTGTTACAGTTGTGTTCATTGGTGAAGAATGTTACGGTTGTGTTTATTAGTGGAGAATGTTACAGTTGTTTTGATTGGTGCAGATAAACACCATTTCTAGACTGATATTTCTTGAGAGTTTCTATACATTTTTATATTTTAATATGAAATTAATGCCCTTTTTGTGTTAGTTGTGTGTTATATTGTGTTACTGATAGATCTGAGTGTATAGAATTTGTGGTTTGGGGTGTTTTTTTGTGTCTTATACATTATCTTCTTCTTCTGTTTTCTTTAATTCGTGCGGTCTGCAGTCAACATACCGAAGCGGCGGGGTAGCCGCGCAGGGAAAAAGAAGCAAGGTAAGCGTGGAGGTTTGAGGCGTTTTAGACTCAAGTGTCACCGTCTAGGACTCAGGAATATCCGTATTCTATATTGGAACTGTGCCAGTGTAAAACAACGGGGCTCTATTTTAGAAACCCTAGTTTACAGGAACGACATTGTAGCACTCCAGGAGACGAGACTGGGCGATCAGCTACTCCAGATTGCCGGCTTCAAATGTTTCTACAACAGACGACATCTGGGAATGGCGATTCTCGTTCGCGACAGCATGGTGGCGTCAGAGCTAGACATGTCCAGTTGGGACAGTGACGATATACAAATACAGGCGTTGACAGTTCATTCCAGTATACCATTCGTGGTGATTAATGTTTATGCCCGCAATGCCAGTGTGGACGCCCAGAAGTGGCAGTGCTTAAGTGGCATATTAGGCCACGAGAGAAATGTTATTTTCTGTGGTGATTTCAACGCTAAAGGCAGATCATGGGGAAACACTTCATCCAATACACAGGGGGAGGAGCTCGAGACTGCACTGGAAACCATCGACCTGGTTTGTATCAACAGTGGCTGTGTCACCAGAACAGCAAGCCGTCCGGGCGATGAGGACAGTGCTATTGATCTGGCGCTAGTTTCACCTTCACTCACTACAGTGTGTAGATGGGGTGTCCTAGGACACCATGGCAGCGACCACCACCCGTGCAGCATACTGGTGGAGAAAGGCAGAACCAGGCAGCACAAGCTAAAGGTAAAGACGTTCCAGTATGACAGTACAGGGCAAGATGTGGTGAGTAAAATAAGACGTGACAAGCGCAGAACGTTTCAGGGCAGGAAAAAAAGCTGGGAGCAGCCACCGTGGTGGAGTTTCGAGGTGGAGAAGGCTTGGGTGGATAAGCGTAGTGCTGTAAGGAGATGGCAAAATGCCAAGAAGAACAGAGCTGGTCATCCTAGTCCCTGCTTGCACTTAGAAAGAGAGATGCACACAAAAGTAAGCTACTTCAAAAAACTGGTCAAGGTTGTTAAAAGCGAAAAATGGGCAGAGGTGTGTCAAAGAGTAAGCACAGACAAGTCACTGAACTTGTTCTGGCGACTACATAAAAGCATGAGTGGTGTAGTCAAGAATAAAAGCATTTCTGACTTCCAAGGTGCTGACCTCATCTGGCAGAGGACTGACGAGGACAAGGGCAAAGCCCTCTTTGAACGCTACCTTGAGCAAAGCAACCAGACAGACATGGGAGGCCGAAATCTGGCCAAGGAGGTCACCTCAGACAGATGCAAGGCCCAGGACACTTCGGATGAAGACACAGTGACAGTGAAAGAAATCAAGGCTGTGCTTCGACGATCAAAAAACAGTGCTCCAGGTCCTGATGGCATAAGATACGATGACATTAATAGGTGTACCGACAATGAGCTAGAGAAACTAGCAGACATGTACAACAACAGTATAGGGGGTACTAGCATCAAGGAGGAATGGTTACACAGCTATCTGATTCCCTTGCCGAAGCCTGACAAAGACCACAAAAAAATTCAGGGATATCGAATTATAACCATGTAGAATACAATAGGCAAGCTGCTGGAGAAGGTAATTGCCAAGAAAATATCAAGCCAACTAGAGAGGCAAGGTGTTTTCCCACCCACCCTGGGTGGGTACCGTCCAAAAAGGGAAACCTGGACCAATGCAGCAGTCTTTGCCCAGGATGTCTATGAAGGTTTCCACTCAGGCACTGAAACCGTTGCTGCAGCGATTGATCTTGAGGACGCATACAACAGAGTACCACTGGATTTTTTAATGTTTCAGCTTCTCGAACTAAACATAAGTCCATTCCTCCTTAGTTGGATCGCTGCAGCCCTCTTCCAACGGAAAGTAGTTTTTAGATGTGGCAGTTGGACTTCGGAACCAACAACAATATATCCTGGCCTACCACATGGATCACCATTATCTCCGGTACTGTTCAACGCCTACACAGTGAGAATCACCAGTGAGCAGATCACTGGACCTGGCAGGACATTGTCATATGCCGATGATGTTTTAGTGTATTGTCAGGGGAAGGATAGAGAGGAGGTTGCTGTGGAACTACAAACCGAACTCAATCGCATAAGTACTTGGTGTGATGAAGCTGGGGCAATGGTCAACCCAACAAAGGCAACAGTGACTTGGTTCTCGTTGAATAATCATATTGTCAACACTCCAACACCAACTGTAATGCTGTGTTCAGAGATGGTGGAAAGAACGCAGGCAATGAATTACCTGGGGATACGGTTTGATCGAAGCCTTGCTTATAATGTGCACATAGACCAGGTGATAACAAAGGCCAAGCGGGGTTTGGCAGCGATGCGGGTGATGGCGGCAGCAAACTGTGAGCAGCGCCATCTATGTCTTCTGTACGAGGGGTTGGTCTTGTCTGTTTTGGAGTATGCAATGGCAATCCTGACTCTCAGCCATAAGCAGATAGAACGGATGGAAAGGATACAGAATGAAGCTATGCGCATTATTCTTGGATGTACAAGAGATACAGCATGCAGGACGATGCGCTACCTTCTTGGGTTTCCAACCATTGAAGAGAGAATACAAGATTGCAGGGCACGCGCTTACCTCAGAATTAACGCAAACACACAACATCCACTGCATAGTGAAATTAGGAAGGTGAAGGGCAGCAGGTTAAAAAGAGGACGGTCGTGGATGGGTCAAGCCGAAGACATTCTTCAACAGGTGTGTTCACTTGAGGACTTAGAACCTGGCGAGGAGTGGGTGCAAGTGCCAACAGACTTCTGCACATCCTTTTCAGTTTGCATCCAACTTGACAGAAAATGCAGACAAGAAAATCCGGCTGCTGTTGAGGCTGAAGTACAAGCGTTGATTTTCGAGAATTCGCTAGACGGTGACGCGGTCATCTACACAGATGGGTCGGTCGTCCGACATGTGAGAAGCTCATGGGCCTTTACAGCTCGGGCCGGAGGGAGAATTGTGAAGGAGGACTCTGGTGCTTTTACTGAAACCACAAGTAGCCTGACCATGGAAGTCATGGCAGTAAGTAAATCAATAACATGGCTCGAGACACAGACATTCACTAGGGCTTGTTTCCTTAGCGACTCAATGAACATGATCAAGAGGATAGAGGAGGGGTCGATCCGAAGAGAATGGTTGCTGCCTCTGGAGCGGTCTCGACTGGCAAAGATTAGTTTCATCTTCGTGCCAGGGCATGCGGGAGTACAAGGAAATGAGCGGGCTGACAAGCTCGCAGGTGAGGCTACTGTGGAGGGCGGACGCGCCATGGACCAGGCCGACATTCTGAATGCTCTACGAGAAGTAAGACTTTTGCGAGAACCAAGTGATGACTGTGAATCTACAACAATGGCCAGACTGCGAGAGCAGCAAATTAAAAGAGGTGTGGCCAAACAAGAACACTACGCAGGAAGCCAAAGAAGATTGATAAACCAACACAGAACTGGCGTCGTGAGCCGCTACACGCTGCGGGATTTGCTGAGGAGGGGTTCCGAGCACTTATGGACTGAATGGTTCGATGTGCAATGAGGATGATCTGTCGACTAACTAACTAACTAACTAACTAACTATCTTTAATTCACCAATGGAGCATAGGCTTTAATCGACCTGTGGCCAAACTCTCCTGTCCTTTCCTATCTCCTGTAGTTCCTTTGATGTCTTTTCTAAATTATTCTTTCGGTCTCTAAGTCTCTTTCTTGTCTCTTTGTTTGGTTGAGAATCCTCGGGTTGACTGTCTTACGATGACCCATAAAGAAAGCAAAGTAAAACCATAACATACCATGTATGTAATAAGAGGCAAGCCAGGAGGGTTGGCCTGGGGCTGGCTACTTTAAGTCATAGAAATCTGAAGCTGCATACTCCAACCAATTATAAACAAGTGAAGGTCAGCATGGCTGAATGGATATGAACACTTGCTCTTAAACTTCCGGTGTGCTGATGCATAGGTAGCAGGTTCAACCCCTACACTGGTCAGTTGGATTGAAATGTTGAATTCTCGTCCTTGACTTGGGGATGTACATTACAAGTGCCTATAAAGTTGTAGTGGGTTTGCCTGATGGCAGGGGACACTGGTAACAAGGAAAGTTAGCCAACTCGCAAATATCAGCCCGGTGCACTAAAAGTAGTGAACATCATTGCCCGCCGAAAGGTGTCTTTGTCTCTTCTCCTACCTCTTGCCCAAGATGTCTGCAATGTCCGTCTTGATGCTGGTTGACCCCTTGCCTCGTTTTCCAGGAACCCTGCCTCCAACCACTGTATTTTCCAAGCTGTTGTGACTTGTAATATGACCAGAGTATTTCAGTTACAGAGTCACGACACTGTCTATGTGCCAGTTTTCTTCCATGTTCAGATCTTGAAAAATTTTTATTGTCTTCTTCTGGTTAGTTAGTTAGTTGCGGTTCCAACTTCACGGTAACGGGTATTCCCCATTATGCTCCGTTCCTGTGCCAGTGAATATCACTCAAAATGCTCCTCACTGTTCCATGTGAAAAGTGGGATTGACAGGAGTCTCCACAAACCAACAGCCCGCACGGGCACACTGTGCATAATACTGCCGTCAGAATGCCAACACAAAAGTCCTCCCCGGAAAATACAGTTCATCGTCGATGGAAGCGGCAGTCACTAGAAAACCAGCAGCTACACATTACTGCATTAAGAGTCAAGCGGATCAACTTCATTGCCCCGGGATTTATCCCATATGGCTCAGTCTCTTTTGGCAGGGCTGCCCACTGAAAGCATCGCACAAAGCACGAACACTGTAGCTCCATCGACAACTCCCAGGAGTCTCCGAGAAAAATGCACTTGTGAACAGAAAAGGCAATCCAGTCAATTCTAAGCAACAGGCCGACTGCCATTGTTCCGAACATGCAGTTCACGCTACAACAACCACGGACAAATGTAAAAACATTCCAAACAAAATTAACAGCTCACAGTGTCACGCCACGCACTCAACTCAGTAGCAGGGCAACGGAACCATGCACTACCAGTCCAGCATGAGGAAAATGTGACTGCAAACCGTAGACAGAAGCATAAACACTCCAGAGGCTTAACAGTTCAAATGCCTATCCGCCATGTTGGGGACCAGAAATCTGTTTTCTTCTTTGTCTACAGTACTTGCTCTGTGGCGAAGGAGCTACCAATGCAGTTTGTAATCCTGCATACAGCCTTCGATACACAGCTGCGGGCGATTTGACAACAGACTGCCTTGCGTTGGATTTTATAAAATGGTATGTGTACCGATTGTTCAGAAAGCAATGGCAAACTATTGAATGTAAACTCGCCACAAAATCACAAACAGCCAAAAACTTCTGGTATTAACTGTTATGTCATGTAATGGATAAGCAATTAACTTTTCTCTAATGACTTGTTTGTAACATTTAAGTGTCGCTTAAAAGTCGACAGGATCCGGGATTTTACACCATATGACTTGGTCTCTTTCCGCAGCACGGAAAGCATCGCACAAAGCATGAACTCCGTAACTATAGCGATGACCCACAGGAGTCTCTGAAAAATTTCACTCTGCCCGGAATCGAACCCACAACCTTTAGAGCCAGAGTCAAACGGCTTGACCACTTCGCCACGGAAACTTGCCAAATTTTTTATGTTTTAACACATTTAAGTGTTTTTAGTGATTGAGAAATGGTCCATCACTCACATCCATTTGTTTCCACAGGAAATGTTCTCAAATATTTTACTTCAATTTGTTTCCTGGAGTAGCCCCATAGGTGGTTAGTGTTGGGTAACCCCTGCAGTGCTCCAGCCAGTCTAAATCTGTCTTCTTGTGGAGAGTGGCCATTGTTGATGATTGTTGAGCTATCTTTTGGTCTCCCTATATTTCTTTTGCCTTGTAGATTTTGGAAGGACCTTCAAGCTATGGTATACATGAGTTGTTTTGTCTTTAATAGTAATGCATGTTTATATTTGAGGTTGCTGACTGTTTTATTAAATCATAATGCATGGTTATATTTGTGGTTGTTGACTTTGTGTTTTTCGTCTTCATTATTACAATACCAGTAATAATAATAACAATAATGCACATTAAATGTTTGTAAATTAAAATTTTGTGTAGTGTCTTTCTGCAAATTTTTTAAAGTTGCATTTGGTTTGAGATTAACTAGAGTAGATTAGTTGCAGGACATTGCAATCAAACACAACATTTATTGGCTGTTTGTGATTTCCTTGGCATTTTAAGTTCTGTAGTTTGCCATTGCTTTCTGAACGGCGAACAATCATACAAAATCATGTAAAACTACGCCCACTACCCTTATGCCATAGATACCGACACTCATCAAACACTACATTTTTTGGGGCATTAGTTTGCTTTGAACTCAAGTTTAGCCCATACACGTACTGCAACTTCTAATGCACTGGACTGATTTTTGCGTGTGGATTAGCTTTCTCTTTGACTAGTCTCCCTCACCATCAAGCGAACCCACTCTGACTTCTGAAGTACTTGTAATTTACGAGAAGTCAACAGGTTAATCCAACTGACCATGTAAGGGTTGAACTCACTACCCCAGTATCAGCACATGCTGACCTCCAACAAATGAATTAAAAAATAACGCTTGGTAGAATTGTTTATTTACATTTGTCAAACCAAAGCGTCCTTACAATTTCAGTGTTGGTTTGCCGAGTTTCAACACGTTTTCCCTTGTGATATTTGAATAATTTGGATACATGTAGGCAAATATTTAATTGGGACGCAGAGGTGTTTCCAAGGCACCAGGGTTGGGTTCTATACTGGCCAAAACCTATTGACGCGTCCTCGTCGAGCGTCCTGGGCAACAGGTCCCTTTGGGGTCCTGGGTAAAGTCAGTAGGATCGCCTATTCCTCGGAAGTTGGAGAGTGTCTGCCTGCACGGCGAGGAACCACCAGTCTGCACACCAATAAGCCAGACATGGGACAACGGATACTCACTCAAACCTCATGTTCTGTATAACATCACACTGATGTTGGACAACAGGATGTCTTCATCCGACATACAGGACTTCGCGCTGGAGTTCACAGCCAGCGAACGCAAGCAAGCAAGCAAATATTTAATTCTGCTTCCAGCCACATGAAATAGGTCGTTGTCAGTGGCTTGGTTCCAGACCAAGAATATTTAACTCTTTTATGTACTATCAGGAGGAGCGGCTGGCTAAGTAGCTAGAATGCCATATTCTTCTTCGGGAGACCCGGGTTCGAATCCTCGGTAAGTTGTGGAGTTCTTTTCTGTCGGGGGCAAAAAGAAAGCTCTAACCTGAACAGTTCGCGGCGACTGCACTAGCCAGGTGGCCTTAATTCCTCATACTCAAGATCCCGTGCCATACACCGCAAGATACTATATTGGCAGTAAATGACAGTTTTAAATGACAATGACTTGCTAATCTGTTTCCAACCAGTGCCAACACTTTCTCCTCACCTCTGAACTCACTGAAATCTGGCTATCTCTCTCCCTAAACTCCACATTAGTGCTTCTGATCTCCGATTCTAATCTTCCATTCTCTGCTGGTACTAGTTAATAGATGTTTGTAGTTTATTCATGAGAGTGTCAGCCATTTTCCATGTCTTAGATCTGTGAACTTTAAATCAGAAATACTGTACGGATCTGCCACGCGGAGAACGACTAAAACATTCATGAATAAGTTAACCCATTAAATGGTACTTGCACAGAATAGAAGATTAAAATTGGAGGTCAGAAGCACTAAAATTGGAGGCCAGAAGCACTAAAATTGAGGTCAGAAGCACTAAAATTGGAGGTCAGAAGCACTAAAATTGGAGGTCACAAGCACTAAAATTAGATGTCACAAGCACTAAAATTGGATGTCACAAGCACTAAAATTGGATGTCACAAGCACTACAATTGGATGTCACAAGCTCTACAATTGGATGTCAGAAGCACTGCAATTGGATGCCAGAAGCACTAAAGTTGGAGGTCAGAAGCACTAATGTGGAGTTTAGTGAGAGAGAAAGACAGATTTCAGTGAGTTAAGAGGAGAGGAAAAGGTGTTGGCACTGGTTAGAAAGAGATTAGCACACAAGACGTTGCTGAAGATCAGAATCTATTTCTATGATCACTCACCGGCACCTTGCTGTCTTGACAGAGGATGGTTTGTTACCTTGTGGTTCAAAAATGGCATAATGACTACAACCGCACTAAGGGTGGGGTTATACCTCTCCATAACACAAAGCCTGGGCTGAATTGTAGAGACCATGTGTTGCCCATGCAGCATGATTCCTCTCTCAGCCTGTCTAGTTTACTCCGGAGGAAAGGTAACAACAATACATCTGGGACATGACAAGCTGCAGAAGCTGCTGGATCAGCACAGAAATACTCTAACTGTCCGCCTGTTGGAGCTTTGATCCTAGACCAGTTGCCGATAAAGACTTAGGGCCTGATCTGCTTTACCATGATATTTAGTCTTAGGTTGCATTTACTCGCATGAAGATAAAGCTTGTACTCTCCCAATTGCTCTCCTCCGGCCGAAGCCATTGGCGCAATATGGGATGTTGGGTTTGGTGAGTGCTGCCCAACATTTGACGCTAACAGAAAGCAGGTAGTACCGTCTACTGTCATACGGGTAGCTCAGTCATATCTGACTATCAGTTGTTAAGATAAACTTTAACACAATAGTTATAGTATGAGTAATTGTAAGAATACACAATAAAGATCATAATTTATTGCTAAGATAAACTTAAACAAAATAGTTATAGCTTGTGTGATTCTGGGAAGACATAGTCAAGATCAGTTTTGTTTTCTGAACAAACTAAAGTGCAAATAATACAAGTTCGAAAATTAAAATCTGTAAATCTCCGTAATCCCTTTTATCCACGTAGGGTAACACAGCGCGCGAGAATTGGAAGCGGATAAGTACGTCGACCGCTCAGAAAGCAATGGCAAACTACTGAGCGTAATCCTGCCAAGAAATCAACGATAGCGGTAAAATTCTGGTGTTGACAGCCATATCCTGTAAAGGATATGCGAAAAAAAAAAAAAAAAATGAAGAAATTGAAAACGTCACAGATTGTGAATGCATCGGATGTATAATCAACAAATGGGGACTATTCAAAAGTAGTCATAAGGAGACTGACAATAACAATGTAGAGATTAAACCGCGCTAACTGATTCAGCGCCAAATAAAAAGCAAGTTTGGACCAAACTTGGTACACAATCAAATAAACAAATATTATTATAATATCAATTCCCATTCACTGAGCATGGAAACTGTGGAAGATACCACAAACCAAAGCAAATAAGACGGTAACCATAGTATAGCGATATATCGTCCTTCTGTCTAAATGGGAAGTGATATATTCTTCCTCTTCTTCAGCGTTCCGAGCCATTGAGGTTCTTTGCTGCAGATACAATCCGTCGGCATTCGCCTCTCTGGTGGACCTTCTTTTGCCAGTCGTTGATTCCAAGTGCTTGTAGGTCTGTATATATATTATCTCTCCACCGTCTTCTTGGTCTACCTCGGGGTCGGACTTACAGGTTCTGCAGCCTTTTATTTGTTGATTTCTTTCTCTATTAGCACTAATAAGTGCTGGTTGTTTCTTGTGTTGTCCTCATCAGGACTGGTTATATTTTTGGGTTCTTTCTATGACGGGGTAAACTTTCTGTGGTGTGTACAAAGCACATTAACTGTACTTCACTCATTACACCACAGCTGTGTACAAGGTACATTAACTGTACTTTTGTCACACACCCAAAACGCCACAGCCGTGTACAAGACACATTAACTGTACTTTTATCACACACCCAATACGCCACAGCCGTGAACAAGGCACATTAACTACTTTTTTCACACTCCCATTACACCACAACCAGTGCACGGGGCACCTTAACTGTACTTTATTCACACGGCCACCATAAAAAAATGGTCCTTTACGTACATTCACATAAATCCACATCACGGATACCCACAGGCCATCAAAAGCATGGCGGTAATTATCATATGCCCTGTAGATTGGCGTTACTTTTAGCATCCTCATCTATTTCCAGATCTCGCTTTATGATGGTCCATTTCAACACTGCTAATAAAACTCTAATCTGCTCTACCGCTGTCTCAGGATTCTACGGCACTTCTTCCCCTGATCTTACCATCTTCAGATGTTTTCCCACATCTTTCTTTCCATTGTATGACTTTCAGGAAATCGTTGTTAGTGACTCTGGCATTTCACGAGAGTCGCAACCTACGTGTTAGGAATCACATTTGCGTCGCCTCCAAACTCCTCCTAGTCTCTTTGTTCACGATTCACTGTCATACAGCAAGGCAGGTTCATGGAACAGGCCTTTAACATCTGCCTTTTCTTGTTCTCACTAGAAAATCCCTGACAGTCTTGTGTCCTGGCGCGGAAGGGAGTCCACACATGAATTGATCCACGCCGCCGGAAATCGCAGCTTGTGGAGAAGCATCATCGCCCACGCCATTCGGCAAGGCACTTGATGATGGTAACGTTTCACTAGTCTCTTTCTGACCTTTGACTTATCGCATAAGGTACTTTTCGTTTCCTGAAATGCGGCCTTTTAAACCTTTACTTCTTTACATATACTTACATCCACAACGTTGACGCGCACAAGTCACCAATAGAAAAAGAATGGTTAAGAATGATGGCAATTTCGCTTCAGTTTTTATGGTTGAGATTTCCGGTTGTCACAACAAGACAGCACGTTGATCAGATTCTCTGGTTCGACTACTCAACCTTGACCATAAACGCCTTTTCCTAGTAAGGCGATTGGCTGATTGGCGTGGGGGAAAATAATTGAAATAACGGCGCGTCTATGATGTAAAATCGATAAAGGTTTATTGGTGAAACTTAACGCCTTTTCTGAGGAAGGTGAATGGCAAAGACCATTGGTTCTTTCAATTGAAATAAATTGTTTTATTTCTGGAGCGGAATCGTATCGAGGTATGGCGTTTATTTCAAATTGGAGAAGATGAGGCACGAATCTAATTGTATTTAAGTTGAGCCAAGAACCGACATCACAGCCCTTGGGAAATTTACACAAGTGCATCTTCCACATCTTCAGTAACCTGAGAAGAGTTCCAGTACTAATGAATGTGGTCTGATCTTTCCTCGGAGTACTGAATATCGGCCAGATCTTCTGGTCACTTCCTAACGCCCCATTCTCTACAAGCTATAACGATTTATCTGTTTATCCATGTTATCCACATGATCCCCAAAGGGCCCTGGCCACATCCGTCTAATTATGCACCAATACACAACCCAACTGCAGACGCAGCCAATCTGTCCGCCTGCTCGTTTCCCGCCAAACCATGTCCTCGGGAAGAAATCCAAACAGGTGCTAAGTATTTGTTTATTGAATGGGCCGTGTCGCGTTGTGTTATAATGTGTTGGTATGGGAGCCGGTCGTTCAGAAAGCAATGGCAAACTACAGAACGTAACACTTGCCTGGTACATCAACAGCAGCTGAAAAATGCTGGTGTTGACTCCAACGTCCTGCAAGGGATATGCAACATTAACCAAAAAAAAAACAAAAAAGAATGGAAGACTGGCATTCTGCCCGAAGCATGCCCTACTGCACCTTTCTCATGACACTTTGCGAGTCCGTTACAGCCACGACATACGTGTGCTCTTTGTCTTACAGCCAGCGAAACGCCCCTGTGACTGCCTCTATCTCCACTCTCAGGCTAGATGTCGTGGTATCATATGCCAGGTTCTCCTGCATTAAACACAGTCCAATAACCTTCGCTATGAAACCCCAGGCACTTCTTTCGCCTCTTAGCACAGAGCCATCTATGCAGGTTATCACATCACCTGGGTGCGAATTGTCGTGAATCAATAGTTGTACCTCCCATTCAGCGCAGCTTGCCGGCCAATCCCTGCACTCCCGACCCAATGTGATTATGACTCTGCACAGGCCTGACTTGACTTCGGGCATTCCGACCCACTCCTCTCCTGTTCCAAAATACCATCTAGCTTCGGTGATTGTATTAAAATTGACATTAAACGGGTGATACCAGTAAAGATACAAATACATCCTATCTATAGGGGGGCTGCGTGGTCTCGAGGTATGGTGTCCGCCTCGAGTGCTGGAGGTCCCGGGTTCAAGCCCTGGTGAGGACCGGGACTTTTTCACGTGGACCTCTAGTAAAAATCTTCCCCTGGTCTCTGGGTAGTGATATCGGACGCCCGTGTGTATTGTTGCGCACGTAAAAAATCCCTTGGCAGTTGGAAATCGAAAAAGAGTAGCCTAACGGCGCTTTTCCCCCCTTTTTTTTCATATCCTTCACAGGACATCGCTGTCAACACCAGCATCTTTCAGCTGTATGTTGATTTCTTGCAAGATTACGCTCAGTAGTTTGCCTTTACTTTCTGAGCGGCCGGCTCACATACCCCTTAAGTTACCGATGCGATTCGAACCACTGCTGATTCTCACCGTCATCACGTTACCGACGAGAGTATACGAGATTACGGAGAAATGTCATAACCTCTAAGCCACGAAGCCGGCCTAACGGCGCCGCCCGGGTACAATTTCAAGTTAAAAATCTACCCAAAATATTTCAGGATCCTCGCTGGTGCTACGGAGTTCGTGTACTGAGCTGAGTTTCTCCAGACTCAGGTTTGAGTTAGGAGGAGAACGGAGCACTTATGGGTTACACCCGTGTGCCGTGATGTTGATCCATTGACTAAACTAAACTAAACTATACATCCTATCCTGGAGATGAAGTAATTTTTTTTTTCATATCCTATTTACAGGACATCACAGTCAACACCACCACTGCTATTGTTAATGTCTTGGCAAGTTTACGTTCAGTAGTTTGCCATTGCTTTCTGAACGACAGGCGCCCATACCAACACATTAAAACTCAGCTCGACACGGTCTGCTGCCAGATCGGTCACAGCTGTGTTTCGAACGCCGGTAAGCGGAATTACAAACCGCGTCCGTAACGCCGTTGCCACGGAGACGGCTGAGCAATATAGATGATGGCGGAAGTGATACAGAAATCAAAAAGAGAAAAAGATTGACCAAAATTGTTTTCAACAACTTGAAAAATATATTAACATCTAGAGAGATAAACAATGCATTACAATGTGACCGAGTAAGAAATAATGTTATCAGACAGACAGTAGGATCAACACCGTTCGCCACTTATATTGAAAGCCAGAAGATCAACTGATTCCGCCAACTCGTTAGAATGCCACACCATAAACTATCGGCACTGGCGCAACATCTAAGAAGATCTGATACCAGAGCAATAAGACACCCGAGAAGAAAATGGGCTGACGCCATCAAAGACATTGTACAATCAAATGTAATGTGATACAATCCCGTATAATGGGTATCACATAATTATCAGAATGTGCGCAATTTACGCTATCAATAAACAATCTGAACTCAGAAATAAAACAAACTATCGAATTTAAATCATCATCATCATGTGCCATGCCGGTAAGCGTGGGCTGTCATGTTTCGCCATCCCACGCGATCACCAGAGTCGTGGATCAGCTGTGTGTTCTTGTCTAGACCATGTCATGTGGGCCAAGCCTTCCAGGTGTTTACTTCTCTGCCGTTACCTTGTTCTTTTCCTCTCAATCCTGCCAGTTGTCATCAAGTTCTCTAGTTTATTTATTCTCATAACGTGTCCAAAAATGTTGACTGTCTACGTCTAATTTCTCTAATCAGTTTACGGTTTTCATTTGCTTCTTTTCAGACTTGCTCATTGGTTTCTTTGTCTGTCCATGGCATTCTTTGCAGTCTCCCTAGAAACCACATTTCCTCTGCTATTAGATGTTTCTCAACTTGTCTGCACATTGTCCACGTTTCACATCCATACAAAGATTTTAATATCTACGGTTAATTTTCACTCTAGATGAGGGAATGTGGAGAGCAATAACACACGCTGTACAAAGACAAATCAGGCACTGGGACAACTAGTGCCACGTCTATCTCACAGAAAAATATGTAAAGTACTAAAGCAAATCTCATAAGAACTATATTTTGGCCGACATTATGCTATCAATGTCAACCATGGACGATTACAGCAACTAATGAGCGCAAAACAGTAACAACAGCGATGAGATGCATTAGCAGAGCTGCGGGAATAACCGTGAGAGACAGAATTAGGAAGGAGAAAATTAGAAGACGTCTGAAACCAGTCATGCAGTTCATTAAAGAACAAGAGATTAAATGGTTTAGTCACCTCACAACAATGCCCTAATACCGTCTACACTATGAGCCGCATTACAGAAATCAAATGGATACAGAGCAAGGGGAAGACAACGTAAATGACGGAGTGATGGTTTCAAGAACAACCTTTAGAGAAATGAATATCAATTTACAAACAGCATTAGAAAGAGCGTATACAATCTATTTACATCTCCCCCTCCCCCATTAACATTTCACTGCGGTAAGTGGATGAAGAGAAGAAGAAAATTAAGTCCAGTTTATCAGTTAAAGTAAGGGGACGTGGCAGTGAACTGGACATCCAACTGTATTATGTCGTAGTCTAGCATGCGTGACGGTATATCACTGGACACATACCTGCCATAAGTTTCCTCCCTTATATAGTATATGCACTACTTTGTTATATTAGTATAGTTTGTTGAAGTAGTATAGTTTGTTGTAGTAGTATAGTTTGTGATAGTAGTATAGTTTGTTGAAGTAGTATAGTTTGTTGTAGTAGTATAGTTTGGTGTAGTAGTAGTATAGTTTGTTGAAGTAGTATAGTTTGTTGTAGAAGTATAGTTTGTTGTAGTAGTATAGTTTGGTGTAGTTGTATAGTTTGTGGTAGTAGTATAGTTTGTTGTAGTAGTATAGTTTGTTGTAGTAGTATAGTTTGGTGTAGTAGTAGTATAGTTTGTCGTAGTAGTATAGTTTGTTGAAGTAGTATAGTTTGTTGTAGAAGTATAGTTTGTTGTAGTAGTATAGTTTGGTGTAGTTGTATAGTTTGTGGTAGTAGTATAGTTTGTTGAAGTAGTATAGTTTCTTGTAGTAGTATAGTTTGTTGTAGTAGTATAGTTTGGTGTAGTAGTAGTATAGTTTGTTGAAGTAGTATAGTTTGTTGGAGAAGTATAGTTTGGTGTAGTAGTATAGTTTGGTGTAGTAGTAGAGTTTGTCGTAGTAGTATAGTTTGTTGTAGTAGTATAGTTTGTTGTAGTAGTATAGTTTGGTGTAGTAGTAGTATAGTTTGTCGTAGTAGTATAGTTTGTTGTAGTAGTATAGTTTGTTGTAGCAGTATAGTTTCTTGTAGTAGTATAGTTTGTTGTAGTAGTATAGTTTGGTGTAGTAGTAGTATAGTTTGTTGTAGTAGTATAGTTTGTTGTAGTAGTATAGTTTGGTGTAGTAGTAGTATAGTTTGTTGTTCTAGTATAGTTTGTTGTAGAAGTATAGTTTATCGTAGAAGTATAGTTTGTTGTAAAAGTATAGTTTGATGTAGAAGTATAGTTTGCTGTAAAAGTATAGTTTGTTGTAGTAGTATAGTTTGTCATAGTAGTATAGTTTGTCGTAGTAGTATAGTTTGTCGTAGTAGTATAGTTTGTTGTAATCGTATAGTTGTTGTAGTGGTATAGTTTGTTGTAATAGTATAGATTGTGGTAGTAGTATAGTTTGCAGTAGTAGTATAGTTTGTTGTAGAAGTATAGTTTGTTGTAGTAGTATAGTTTGTGGTAGTAGTATAGTTTGCAGTAGTAGTATAGTTTGTCGTAGTAGTATAGTTTGTTGTAGTAGTATAGTTTGTTGTAGTAGTATAGTTTGTTGTAGTAGTATAGTTTGTTGTAGTAGTATAGTTTGTGGTAGTAATATAGTTTGTTGAAGTAGTATAGTTTGTTGTAATAGTATAGTTTGTTGTAGTAGTATAGTTTGTGGTAGTAGTATAGTTTGTTGAAGTAGTATAGTTTGTTGTAGTAGTATAGGTTGGTGTAATAGTAGTATAGATTGTTGTAGTAGTATAGTTTGTTGTAGAAGTATAGTTTGGTGTAGTAGTATAGTTTGATGTAGTAGTAGTATAGTTTGTCGTAGTAGTATAGTTTGTTGTAGCAGCATAGTTTGTTGTAGTAGTATAGTTTGTTGTAGTAGTATAGTTTGCAGTAGTAGCATAGTTTGTTGAAGTAGTATTATTTTTTTGTAGCAGTATAGTATGTTGTAGTATTATAGTTTGGTGTAGTAGTACAGTTTGGTGTAGTAGTATAGTTTGTTGTAGTAGTATAGTTTATTGTAGTAGTATAGTTTGTTGTAGTAGTATAGTTTGTTGTAGTAGTATAGTTTGTGGTAGTAATATAGTTTGATGAAGTAGTATAGTTTGTTGTAATAGTATAGTTTGTTGTAGTAGTATAGTTTGTTGTAGTAGTATAGTTTGTTGAAGTAGTATAGTTTGTTGTAGTAGTATAGGTTGGTGTAATAGTAGTATAGATTGTTGTAGTAGTATAGTTTGTTGTAGAAGTATAGTTTGGTGTAGTAGTATAGTTTGATGTAGTAGTAGTATAGTTTGTCGTAGTAGTATAGTTTGTTGTAGTAGTATAGTTTGTTGTAGCAGCATAGTTTGTTGTAGTAGTATAGTTTGTTGTAGTAGTATAGTTTGCAGTAGTAGCATAGTTTGTTGAAGTAGTATTATTTTTTTGTAGCAGTATAGCATGTTGTAGTATTATAGTTTGGTGTAGTAGTACAGTTTGGTGTAGTAGTATAGTTTGTTGTAGTAGTATAGTTTATTGTAGTAGTATAGTTTGTTGTAGTAGTATAGTTTGCAGTAGTAGTATAGTTTGTTGTAGTAGTATAGTTTGTTGTAGTAGTATAGTTTGGTGCAGTAGTAGTATAGTTTGTCGTAGTAGTATAGTTTGTTGTAGTAGTATAGTTTGTTGTAGTAGTATAGTTTATTGTAGTAGTATAGTTTGTTGTAGTAGTATAGTTTGTCGTAGTAGTAAAGTTTGTTGTAAAAGTATAGTTTGTTGTAGTAGTATAGTTTGTTGTATTAGTATAGTTTGTTGTAGTAGTATAGTTTGTTGTAATAGTATAGTTTGCAGTAGTAGTATAGTTTGTTGTAGTAGTATAGTTGGTTGTAGTATAGTTTGTTGTATTGGTATATTTTGTTGTAGTAGTATAGTTTATTGGAGTAGTATAGTTTGTTGTAGTAGTATAGTTTATTGTAGTAGTATAGTTTGTTGTAGTAGTATAGTTTGTTGTAATAGTACAAGACATAATTCATGGTGATATCAATGAAACAGATTGTGCCTAAATGTACAATTAAAGTACAGGATGTTATTTTGGGGCAAGTGCAGAAATTCAGATATCTAGGCACATAGATAACATCAGATGGGAGATGCATCACTGAGATAAAGAACAGAATAGGACAAGCAAAAACTGCATTCTATCACATAAAGAACGTTTGATGCAATAAGTCACTGTCCTTGAAAGTTAGCCAAAGTGTTCTTGCATGTTACATAAAACCAGTTTTAACACACGGCTGCGAATCCTGGACAATTAGTAAACAGACCAAAAAATCCTTGGAAGCCTAGGAGATGTGGTTTTATAAAAGAATGCTGAAAATTAATTGGACAGCCAAAATGAGCAATCAGGACGTTTTAAGGGAAGCTGAGTCGCAAAGACAACTTATCACAAACGGCAGAAAGAGGCAGTCATCGTTATTTGGACACATTGTGAGAATACAAAAACTGGAGCATATTGTGACAACTCGAAAGACTTGCGGAAAGAGAGATAGAGGAAGACAGCGTGAGAAGATTCTTGACAGTCAACACACGAATTGATCCATGACATCGGAGATCGTAATTTGTGGAGAGGCATGATTGCCCACGCCAGCCGGCAAGGCACTGGATGATGACTAGTTTGTTTGGGAATTTGAAACGGGACATTTTGTGAGCACAACTCATTGATAGTGTTAAATAATAGCGCGAGAGTAGAGAACTACGCTTCATTGTGTCAAGCACTGTGTAAGTTAATAACACTATGAATGTAAGGCGGTTATTTCTATTTCAGTTTCATTGTAATTCGCATGGATTGTATTTTCAAAGAACTGCAGGTCGCTTGTGAGTTTGTTACTTTTGAGTAAACTTGTTGTATTTCTATAGGAACCGAATTGTTGGAGATCGGTAAGTCAAGTTTTCATTTATCATTGTAATGTAGCAAACGCCACAATATCATATGTAAAGCACCTCAATGTCCTCTATGCGGAGAGCAGCACACGCGGTAAAAAGACAAATCAGGTACTAGACTAATAGGACAACTAGCACCACTTATGTCACATAGAAAGATACTTAAAGTACTAAAGCAAATCTCATAAGAACTATTTTTTGGCCGACATTATGCTACCAATGTCAACCATGGACGATTACAGCAACTAATGAGCTCAAAATACTCGTGATAATAACAGAGATGAGATGCCTTAGAATAGCTGCGAGAGTAACCGTGAGAGATAGAATTAGCAATGAGAAAATTTGAAGACTAGGTCTGAAACCATTTATGCATTACATTAAAGAACAACATATTACATTATGTGGTCACCTCACAAAAATGCCCTAATACCGACTGCCTCAAAGAGCCACATTAAAGACATATAATGGATACCGAGCAAGGGGAAGACCACGTGAAAAACGAAGTGATGGGGTCAAGAACAACTTTAGAGAAATGAATACCAACTTACAAAGAGCATTAGAAAGAGCGTATACAAAATCTTTACATCTCCACACAACACTTCACTGGGGTGAGTTGGGGAAGTGTAGAAGAATAATAAAAGGAAGTTCAATTTATCAGATAAAGAATGGCGACGTGACAGTGAACCGGCCATTCCACCTTGTTGTGCCGTAGTCTAGCATGCGTGAAGGTATATCACTTGACACATACCTGCCATATGTTTCCTCGATTTTACAGTGTATGTACTAGTTTGTTTTGGGCTAGAAAATAACGCTCAGCTGATCCACGACTCTAGTGATCGAGTGAAAAGGCGAATCATGACCGCCCACGCTTACCAGCAAGGCACATGATGGATGGATGGACTAGTTTGTTTGGGAATTCAAAACGGGACATTTTGTGAGCACAATTCACTGATAGTGTTCAAGAATAGCGCGAGAGTAGAGAACTACGCTTCATTGTGTCAAGCACTGTGTAAGTTAATGACGCTATGAATCTTAGGATGTCATTTCTATTTCAGTTTCATTGTAATTCGCATGGATTTTATATTCAAAGAACTGTAGGTCGCTTGTGTGTTTGTTACTTTCCAGGTAAACTTGTTGTATTTCTATAGGAACCGAATTGTTGGAGATCGGTAAGTCAAGTTTTCATTTATCATTGTAATGTAACAAACGCCACAACAGTTCAGATATGAAATAGCATCATATGTAAAGTATCTCACTGTCCTCTACACCGACAGTCAAACAACTTATTAAAATGACGCTCTGAAACCTGTTTAGTCTTAAGTCTCTCTCTCCAATAATAATGGTAACTTATCTCAAACGACAACTAGCCAAAAAAAATTCCCATATGTATGGCACGTTACACCCTCCTTAGGTATTTATAATGCCCATGTTAAACACTGCCTCAGTGAGCCACGTATTATTGATTATTTTTCATGCGTTTTAATGCTATTGTTCTTTTGTTGTCAAAATTTGCTTCATAAGTGATATTGAATGAAAGAATGAATGAGAGGAAATAGAGAAGAAGGGCAGAATGTCAGACGAGTCTGCGTGCCCAATTCTTAACCCTTTGAAAATAAAGACTTTCTTTCGTTCGTTCGCTCGGTCTCTCTCTCTCTCCCTCCCTCCCTCTCTCTCTCTCCCTCCCTCTCTCTCTCCCTCCCTCCCCCCTTTCTCTCTCTCTCTTTTTCTCTCACTCACTCTTTCTCTTTGTGTCAGCCTGTCTCACGGACGCACGCGAGCACACACACACACATCAAAATACATCTAATCATCATGTATCAGGTCCTTTCGTGTCAGTCGAAAGGTCGTGAAAGGTCGAGAGTTTTCAGTGGGCCCTGATGGAAGCGAACTTCTGCTAAGGGTCTGTAATGATGATTATCATGTTCTTCATCATGTGCTTCATCAGAAACACTGGAAGAGAGAAATTAGTGTTTTTTGGGGAAAACGGAGGCAAATAATGACAGAGTAAGGTGTTTGTGGACAGCCGAATTATCTGAGCAATAACTAATTTAGGTAACACCGGCTTCTTGAATAGATCATATGACTGAGAGGTGTAGTGAATCGTGATTACCACTGTCTGTTCCAAGTCGGGTACCAACATACGGAGGAAGAGGAAGAGTGAAGAGGATGCAGACGGAGGAGGAGTGGAGGAGGAGGAAGAGGGGAGAAGAAGAAGAAGAAGAAGAAGAAGAAGAAGAAGAAGAAGAAGAAGAAGAAGAAGAAGAAGAAGAGACACACCCATACCCATACTGAAACGTTTAGCTGAATCTATGTAGGGATATAATGCAGCAGACTAAGAAGAAGAAGAACGAGGAGGAGAAGGAGAAGAAGAAAAGCAGAAGAATATGAAGAGAATGGAAGAGGATGAGAAGCAGCAGCAGCAGAAAAAGAAACATACAAATACACATCTACACTGGAAAGGTGAAATAAAGAGAAGAAGAAGAAGAAGAAGAAGAAGAAGAAGAAGAAGAAGAAGAAGAAGAAGAAGAAGAAGAAGAAGAAGAAGAAGAAGAAGAAGAAGAAGAGGAGGAGGAGGAGGAGGAGGAGGAGGAGGAAGAGGGGAAGACGAAGAAGAAGAAGAAGAAGAAGAACACACCCACACACACACACACACACACACGCACGCACGCACACGCACACACTCGCACTAGAAAGTTCACCTGATATATTTTTAACACTTCAAGAAGCTGCGGCAGACAGGTTCCGTTGTGTTCAAGTGATACAAAGCTATCGCTGGAAGTTCCTTCAGCTCTTTGAAATAACACCAGAACTAATTGTCCAATTATTGATCAACCGATAGCTATCAACGTTTCTATTGTCCGGTCGGCCTTATACTTTGTTTTTATTTTCTATTTCCCGAAGCCTTACGATGAGTGCGGATCAATACCCCGTAGTTCCCTGGATGGCTGCTACACATATTGTCTTAGCCAGTCGCCTTTTTTTTCTTCCTTCTCTCTTTGAACTCAAACGTAGTACATACTCGTGCTACTACTTCTAGTAATATTGAACTAATTGTATGTGTGTTTGGATTAGCTTTCACTAGTATGAGTGTCCCCCGCCATCAGGCTAACCCGCTCCGACTTCATAAGTACTTGTAATTGACGTCACCAAGTTAAGGACGAGAAATCAACATTGTTTAGTCCAGTTGATCGGTGTAGGGGTTGAACCAGCTACCTCGACTTCATCACACCGGATGTTTAAGAACGAGTGGTCTTGTCCATTCGGCCTTGCTGACCTCCGGTACTTTTATTTAGAAGGTATATTATTTCTGATCAATTATATCATGCCGTGCTGCGGTTTTCCTTGCGTGATCTATGGGCAGAGACAGCAGCACCCTAGGAGATAGCCTTAGGTTGGGCGTCGTGTTGCCAATGAAGTACACAGCTGCGCAGAAAACATGACCAGGCTGGACTTAAGACCATCAAGCCCACGTATGCTGTGCTGAAACACGACCTGGTTATATCCTAGTTAGTTGGTTGGTTGGTTGGTTGGTTGGTTGGCTGGTTTTTAGTCGCGATTCCAACTTCATGGCACAAGGTTGCCCCATAATGCTTCTGTGCCAGTGAATATCACACAAAATTCTCCCCACTACCCCGCGTGAAAAGAAGAACAGACAGGAATCTCGACAAACCAACAGCCTGCACAGGTAAACTATGCATAAGGCCGTTGCTAGAATGTCAACACAAAAGTCCGTTGGAAGAGGCAGTGTTCTTCTTCTTCTTCTTCTTCTTCTTCTTCTTCTTCTTCTTCTTCTTCTTCTTCTTCTTCTTCTTCTTCTTCTTCTTCTTCTTCTTCTTCTTCTTCTTCTTCTTCTTCTTCTTCTTCTTCTTCTTCTTCTTCTTCTCCTCCTCCTCCTCCTCCTCCTCCTCCTCCTCCTCCTCCTCCTCCTCCTCCTCCTCCTCCTCCTCCTCCTCCTCCTCCTCCTCCTCCTCCCTCCCCGCTCCTTCCGCACTCATACTTCCTCGTCTTCTTCTGCATAATCTCCCCTCTTCCTCCTCCTGCTGCAGGTTCAATTGATGACAATAACAGTATAATATAACTATATATATATAGTTTATAATTACATATGTAATATAACTATATATACATGCTTGCTTGCTTGCTTGCGTTCATTGGCCTGAGCTCCAACGCAAAGTCCTGTATGTCGGACGAAGGCATCCTGTTGTCCAACATCAGTGTGATGTCATACAGGACCTGAGGTTTGCGTGAGTATCCGTTGTCCCATGTCTGGCTTATTGGTGTGCAGACTGGTGGTTCCTCGCCATACAGGCAGACACTCTCCGACTTCGGAGGAATCGGCGATCCTATTGACTTCAGCCAGGACCCCGAAGGGACCTGTTGCCCAGGACGCTCGGCGAGGACGCGTCAATAGGTCTTGGCCAGTATATAACCTGGCCCTGGTGCCTTGGAAACACCTCTGCGTCCCACTATATATATAATATGATAACTGATAACTGAGTATAATATAAACATTGAAAATAACGGTACAATATAGATGTTGACAATAACTGTATAATATAAATATTGACAACACCAGTATAATTTATCATTGTCTATGACGGTATAATATAAAAACTGACAAAAACAGTATAATATAGACATTAACAATTTTATATTTAACAATAACGGTGAATGTAAACATTGACAATAATGGTATAATATAAATATTGACAGTAACTATATAATATAGACATTTACATTAGCGGTATAATATAGACATTGACAAAAACGGTACAATATAGACATTGACAATAACGGTAAAATATAGACATTGACAATAACTGTTTACAATAAATAATGACAATAACGGCATAATATAAACATAGATAATAACAGTATAATATAGACAGTGACAACAACGGTATAATATAGACATTGACAATAACGGTATAAAATAAACATTGACAATAACAGTACAATATAAACATTAGCAATAACAGTATAATTTAAACATTGACAATAACAATACAGTATAAACATTTATAATATGAATGTGTAAGACATTCCGAGAAATGAAACATAAATCACTTAACACGTTCCAGCGATTGTTTTTTGTTCATGACTGTGTTCAAGTGACGCAGATTTCGTTTTCCAGTTTATTTATTACATTATCACGACTTCACACATTTTTAACACCATGTAAACTGGGAAAACCCATTGTGTTACACCGTGTAAATTGGGAAAATCCAGTGAGTTGATGTCACCCAAATATCCCGAGGGCTGGGCTGACTTAGTCCTGCGAGGTTTGCTAACAATCTCCGTTGTTTACGAATTGACCATCTAGGGTGTCCGGCTCTGAGCGAAGGTGTTACGAATGAGATTCGTAATCTTGCGTACAGCGTTCGAAACACAACTGCTGACTATTTAGAAGAAGGCCGCCTTGCGTTGGTTTTGCGTTGAATTAGCAACATTCAGTCATGTGCTACTAGTTGTAGAACATTTGGGACTGAGCTTGAGTTGAAAGCGAGCAGACGAACAGATAAATAGTTACCGCCTATTTGTATTTGACTGTAGAGTTGTACAGAAGTCTGTGCATACTAAAGGGATAGATGCTCGCCTTCTTCCTCTTCCTCATCTTCCTCCTTGAAGAAAGAGAGAGGTGAGAGAGAGAGAGAGAGAGAGAGAGAGAGAGAGAGAGAGTTAGTGAGAGAGTGAGAGAGAGAATGAGAAAGAGAGAGAGAGCTAGCGTGAGAGAGTGAGTGAGAATTGGAATAACGAAGACACAAACAATAGATTGCACGATTTATTGCCTGGCATATTTCGCTGCATCTCGTCAGGTTCATACTGCAGAAATCACACAACTTACGTGAATTAATTAGTTCGCACAGTAATGTCGATTGTCTACCAAGGTAATTCAATTGTTCAACACACAAAGTAGTCGATTGTTAAAGTTTGCTGAAGCTATAATAATCAACCTTCGTAAGTCATCCTTGTTCAAGCAGAAAGACATGTTAGTCAGTTTAAAATTACCGTGGTAGACAATCGACATTACTGTGCGAACATGTGTATATTTCAGTTTGAAGGATTTATCTAATTAATTCACGTAAGTTGTGTGATTTCTGCAGTATGTACCTGACGAGATGCAGCGAAATATGCCAGGCAATAAATCGTGCAATCTATTGTTTGTGTCTTCGTTATTCAAATTCATCACGGGAAAACATTGTTTTGAGTGAGAATTATTGAGAGAGATTGCGAGAGAGAGAGATTGCGAGAGAGAGAGAGAGAGAGAGAGAGAGAGAGAGAGGGAGAGAGAGAGAGAGAGAGAGAGAGAGAGAGAGAGAGATCACCTTTATCTTCGAAAAGGGCGAGAGTATGGTAAATGTATACAGACATGAAACGTCATTTACCGAACTCTCAAAGCGAACAACTCATTCGCTGTTATGTCTCAAACAAAATCTCTCGGCCCTGTTGTACACGGAGTTCACGAAAGTTTTTGTTGGAACATTCGCTACATACTCTGAGAAAACATAAAACTACCCACAGTTATCTATAAATAATTCAATATAAAGAGATCTAGAAAACAGGAAAAGAAAAGCAATTGGGTTGAGGATTTCGCAAATCCATATACAAAGGGGAAATCAATAAGAAACAAATCTCAATAGAATGGTTTATTTAAGTGAATTACGTCCCGTTGATGAACGATTTGCTATAGTCCAAGACTTCGAATATTGGGTCTAGAACAGTAGTTCCCAAGCTGTTAAAGCAGCGGGCCATATCTACTATTTTCGGTAGTTAAGCGGGTCACAACGTTATAACATTATACAAGTCGTGCAATATCATTCTTAACCTTCTTAACTTTAGTCAACAAAATTCTAAATCTTTAAAGGCAGTCAGTGTTAGTACTACACTGCGGTCATTTCTTTGGTTTAAAATCAAAAGTTCATTTAACAATAAATTTTAAATCCGTTTCGAAAATTGCTATTAATGTAATTAATTTACAAAAAGTTGTAACAGACGACAAAATGGCGCCTTGCGCAGATTGGTCGACAAGGCTGGGATATGGAAACTTCATAACGTTTCGTCGCGAACTGAACAGCCGCATTCAATAATATCTTAGCATAACAACCACGAGCAGAGTAAATTATCGCACGCTGACAGGCCGCTCAGAGTGAATTTTTGAAAATATTAAAATATATTTTATTAGCAGGTCAGCATGGTCGAATGGATAAGAACGCATGTTCTTGAACATCTGGTGTGCTGATGCTGAGGTTAGGGGTTCAACCCCTACTCTGGACAGATGGACTAACATGTTGACCCGTTGGGGACATAAATTACAAGTATCTCTAAAGTCGGAGTGGGTTCACCTGTTGGCGAGGGACACTGTTAATACGGAAAGCAAATCTACACGCAAAATTCAGTCCATCACTACTATAAATTGTGTGTATGGACTACGCTTGAGTTCAAATCGAGGGAGAGCAAAAAAATTATTATATTAAATAACGAGGCCTCGCGTGACACTTTCTGACAGCTGGCGGTCCACAAGTGGCCCGTGGGCCGTGGTTTGGAAACCTCTAGTCTAGAATGTTGTGAAATGTTTAATGGGAGCGCTCGCTCTTAAACTTCCGGCACACTGATGCCGAGGTAGCGGGTTCAACCCCTACATTCGGCCATTTGGACTACAATTTTGACTTCTTGTTCTTGACTTGGGGACGTAAATTACACGTACCTCAGAAGTCGGAGTGGGTTCACCTGATGGCGAGGAACACAGGTATTAGGGAAAGCTAATGCACAAGCAACAATCAGTCCAGTGTAGTAGAAGTGGGGGTACGTGTATGGGCCACGCTTGAGTTCAAAGCAAATTCAACTTGGACATATTATGACAGGGATTGCTGAGATGATTAGTGGGGTGTACAACATATATACGAGAAGAAGAATAATAGGTCGTAAACAGATCTGATTTACCACGGCTGTGATAGTCGGGTTAGTTGAGAAGGCCCCATCTAACTATAGTTTATATATACACACACGCACGCACGCACGCACACACACACACACATACAAAAGTAAATGGGAATATTCTTCAACAAGTGAATAGGTACAACTATCTCGGAACAGTCATAACATCTGATGGGAGATGCCTTGAAGAGATTAGAACAAGAATCGCCATGTCTAAGGTAGCCCTTAGCAAGATGAAAAACATACTGACCAATAAAAAGATGCCAATTTAAACGAGAAAAAGAGTGTTGAGGTGCTACATAGAACCTGTACTTTTATATGGATGTGAAGCTTGGACAATGAGCTGACAAGCTGAAAAACATCTGACGGCTGTAGAAATGTGGTTTCTGAGGAAAATGCAAAGAATACCATGGACAGCAAGAAAGACCAATGAACACGTTCTTCAAGAAACAAATGAAGATCTTAAACTGATTAGAGACATTAGACGTTGTCAGGTAAAATTTTTTGGGCATGTTATGAGAAGAAATGATTTGGAGAACTTGGTAACAACTGGTAAGATCGAGGGGAACAGATCAAGGGGAAGACTGAGAAGCAAATACCGGGATGGCTTGGCCTCGTGGCATGGTCGAGACAGAAACACGGAGCTGATCCACAACTCTAGTGAACGAGTGTGTGTGTGTATATATATATATATATATATATATATATATATATATATACACACACACATACATACATACATACATACATACATACATACATACATACATACATACATACATATATAATATAATATAATTATGTAGCTATGAAATGCCCTACGCGGGCCAAAGAGTGTAAACAGAGTTCTTTATAAATTAAAGAATAAAATATGAAGAGACATAATAACAGTTTGTTTGTATAAGGGAAATAATTACAATTCAAAATATTTTTTGATATCTCAAATTTATAATTCCAGATATTAAATTAAATATAATTAATATAATTTTCTAAAGAAATATAAATGCGTAACCCTTAGTCATTCATAAGCTGTTCAAAAATGTTAATGTTTTAAGATGACTTCTGGAGTCATTTTATGTAATTTATAATTGTGAAGAATGTTATTGATTTTAAGAGCACCATACATTATTTGCATATTAACACTTGTTAAATAAGTAGTCCTCAAGTGGAATTTCACGCCTGATGAATTTGTAACAGACACAGTCGTCTGTGTCTCTATTACCACAATCAGGGAAACATTTAATAGATATGCCCAGCACAAAGGCATGCTGTGCCTCATAGGTCAGTTTCTTTGTCAGTTGTTAAGTGGGAAATATGACAAAAGACAAACGTTTCTTTTAACCTCCATCCCAACCCCATTCATTTATTTATGCATTCATTCAGTAGCATGTCCTTTACAGAACCTCGCTCCCATAACAACCTTCCGGAAAACCTGTCGATCATAAGCAAGATGTCCCGCGTCTGATACACCCATCTGGAGATCATCCGACACATCCTGCACCCATCTTCTCTTTGGCTTTCCTCTTCCTCTCTTCCCAGGCATATATCCCTTAATTATTGTTCTCAGGCACAGACATAGCTATTATATTCCTATATTCCTATTTAAACTATGAAGGTTCATTCAAAACTCACCCCACAGCAGATAATCGTCAATCCACAATCAAGATCCTCTTGAATCTTTTGGATCTTCACAGGGCCTGTCTACCCTCTCCACTGCGGTCTGGAAAAACAGTGGCTACGCTCGGCCGTGCCTGGGGCATGTTCGCCCATCTACTTGGTAGTGGCTCAGGGGTTTAAGTTCAAACCCTCTGCTGAAAATTAGATATCAGCATCTCTTCGGCCTAAGTTGTTCCCAAGGCCAAAGAGGCGGGAACATGGCTTTACTGGGCTGTTATAGGCACGCCAACACAACATCCCAGCATCCTATACATTTTTTACCAGGGTATCAAGGGATATGCTACTCCATACTGTCACATAAAAACTAGATAGTTTCGATCGATAAACAAGTCGCGAAAACTGTCTGCACACTGTCGGCATTTCTGTATGATGTGGGTTGTTCGAGAAACGGACAATAGCGCCATACGTCTGCGAGGCGGTAGTTAGCCTTTCAAGGGTAGACGAAATGTCTGAATACACGTCGGATAGATTCTGTGATGTGGGAAACAATTCCCTGGCTCACAGGCAGACAGGACCTTTGTTGTACGTGACAAAGGATTCCCAGATGAAAGCAAACTAGACAGCGGGGTGATTCCACACTGTCTAGAATAGAGGGAGAAAACTAGATTCTGGATGGTATAGCGTCAAGGCAATTTTGTGACGTCACTCAAGCCTCGAAATTAAAACTAGTTGAGGTAAACGAAGTTGAGTTAGTCGACTACAAGTTCTGAAGACATGAGGAGAGGAACGGCATTCTCAGTTGTGTTATAGAGCGAGATTATAATGTCAATTTGTTGATATAGATATATCGGTGGACATCGATCCAGTCTGTGATTATATAATCTCCATCTGCAACGGGAATTGCTATATGGTATTCTATTAATCATATTTAGCTTAGATTATGATTAGTGATAGAATGTATGATAAGTGCGGTGATAGAAAGTATCATAGGAGCGTCGGCACCAGTAGCCAATTGTGTAGTAAACTAGCCTGTGTGATATATCATTTAACTCAGGGAGTTAAGGCCAATGTAGTGGGACACTATTTAGAGAGATTGAGGATGGTGGGGAGGGATGGGGAAAATGTGAAATGGTAGGATCTTCCAGTAGGGCCTCTGCTGAGTTTCTACCCCTTTCCTTTAATCTTTCCTTGTTTTACCATGACTCAGATAATATGATGAGCTATTTGGCCGTATGACAGAGTTCGGTTCTCTGTTATAGAGCTGAGTGCTGCTATCGGCCTACACTCACCTAATGAAGGTCAGAATTGAGTTGCTCTCACCAGGGTGTTCTATTCTACAGGTTCCATCTGGGTGTGCTTCGATATTCCACAGTGAAGCTAGATTCCACAGTGAAGCTAGAAACACAGTTATTGAAAATGATGGCTTGCAAACTGAAGACAGAGATTTCTGAGAGGCATCTTAAATTGGATTTATACCCCAGTTGGTCTGCGGGATCCTGGCTTCAGATGAGAAGGTCATGCTAATGATATGTGTGTTTATTAAGTGATAGCTTGATCACGGAACAGTCAGAACATTATAGATAACACAGATACCAGGAACACTCATATAACTATATACATACCTGGAACATTTAAATTGTGTTATTGAGATGGAGAATCTGTCATAACTAGTGACAATATAACAATTAAGATTTCCAAAGTAACAGTAACAATAATGATAGAATTCTGTGATTAACAAACAGTTAATAGCATAGCAGATTCACAGAGTATAGGAAATTGAAGAACAACATTAGACAGAGTTCGACATGGATGTCCAAGCATCCTAATGGTTCGAGAGACAACGGAGAAAGTAGTCGTCACGTGACCGGAGAAGCATCACCTGGGTGAGGTTGTCTGTCCGGAATACATGATGGTGGTGTGTGCTCAGCACAATGATGAGAATGACTTTGCTCCTGAAACACTGATCTGAGTCTATATACACCTTAGAATATACGACACACATTCTACAAATTATACACACACACACTTCTCCCACATATACTCTTTGCTTTAATAAATTTATTGTATTTAATTGTTGAATATAGAGTTGTCAAGTATGTTATGTTGGGGAGGAATGAGAGGGGGCATGATTCAGGGGTGAGTAAGAGTGAGAAGAAGGTGTCTTTAGACTGAGGGAGTGCTGTGGACGGAGTCTGGTGGATATCTACATGATAGTGATATTGAATTAAAATAAATGTGGGTGTTGATTCCCCTCACTCCAGGGACGACACTAAAGTAATAAAGCATTACTACTACGACACATACTCTTGTAGAGTTGCGGCAGGTGGCTTCATTTGGTAATAGAATATATCTCATAATAAGGTTCGCAAAATTTATAAATAGGGCCACCTAAATAAACAACCTAGTGCAGCCAGGAGGTCTCCGCATGTGTGAAGATCTCCTATTATTCTAAACATAATATTTACATTTAAATTGTATAACGTCTCGTGTTTCATAGTTATATCAAGCAAGTTCGAGTACCGACGGCGGGCCGGATGAAATGACGTCGCGGGCGGATCCGGCCCGCGGGCTGTAGTTTGTTGACCCCTGGTCTAGGTGATAGCAATGAGAGAGATGACGATTAATATGTAAAGTGAGTAGGACAAAACCTGGTCTGGCACAATCAAGGCCTGCATGCACTTATTTTCGCACTGGCGAAAGGCCGTGGAAGCTTATGGGGCTTATGTTGACAAATATTACAAATAGTTCCCCCACCCACTCTTCCTCCTCCCCCCCTCTCTCTCTCTCTCTCTCTCTCTCTCTCTCTCTCTCTCTCTCTCTGCTAAATGCTGGTGTAATTACGTTTGCGTAGATAATATTTCAAATATCATAATAACATGATAGTAATGCCTTGATTGATCACTACACTTATGTTCAAGCATTCTGCAGAAGTTTTTTTTTTGGTTTCGCATATCCTATTTACATCGCTGTCAACAACAGCATTTTACCGCTGATGTTGATGTCTTTGCAAGATTACGCACAGTATTTTGCATTGCTTACTGAGCGACAATCTCAGATACCCCTGTAAGTAAGCAACGCGACCCGATTCCCTACCGAATCTCGCGCAGCTGTTTCGCCACACGTGGATATACGGGAATACGGAGAAAATCGTTAACCCCTTCGCCAGGGAGTCCGGCTCAGCGGAATTGCTAGATATCTAAAAGAAAAACACCCCGACAAACAAAATTGATAGTCCTTCATTATTATTCTGATGATCATATTGTTCTTGTCTTGTATCATCATAAAAGTCTTTCACATAATCTGACCACGCAAGTAAAATCTGATCTTTTTCTATTATGATTTTGCCATCTTTGGTCTTTAGGCAACCTGTTGATGTGTCTGTTCTTTTGTTAGTGATGTCATTAATTCTTGTGTGCATTAATTTGGTATTCTGGGTGTTGTGTTGGTTTTCAATTTCCTTGCAATTTTCCTCAAGCCATGTTTCTTTTGCCTCTTTGCATAGCAGTAGCTTCCTAATTTTCCTGTGAATCTCTTCGTATATTTCCTTGTTATTTTTGTTATTTCTTCTTATTTTCATAAGTTTTAAGATGTCTTCCATCATCCATTTCTTGCGTCCTATTATCTTTATGTTTGGGATTATCATTGTTCTTGACTGATTTCTTTTATATTTTCAATTGGTCACTGACGTCTTGAAATAATATTGCATTGCCATATCGGACAATGCATCGAATCTGTTCTTTACCTCTACGTTGAATTTATTTTTATCTCCTCACTCTTCAGTGCCTGTAGATCAAATTTTGCGTTTCTATTTGTATATTTGACTTTCTTTTAAGTTTATATGTAAATTGCCTAAGATTAATCTATGGTTGCAGTAGCAGTCTGCGCTTGGTAGGGGGACATAAACATCTAATATTGTTACAAGGGAGGTTACTAGAACTTGAAAAAAGAAAATGGTATACCTAGCGACAATACCTCTAACTAATATCAACATCTTTTACTTTTATTTGAGAAATAAAGCAGTTAATACCGCAGTCACATTTTGCAATGGTGAGAAGAAAGCTATTAAAGTGTTTATACAACATTTGTTTAATCTTATCATACTTACATTTTATTATCAACTTTTTTAATTGAATGTTTATGTTTAATTCTTAAAACAGTACTTTTAATGATAGCTACTCGGTCCAATTGGTGCTGTTTCCCCTCTGTGGGGAAACAACATTTTTTTTTTACTGGCTTCTTAAGGCCACCCACAATTTAATGAAACTTTACTTACATTAACGGCGAAAGATCTTGGAAGTCTATGGGGTTTATGTTGATAAATACGTTCAGAGGAAATGTCATTTATGTTTGTAAATTTCATTCAATTTGAACAAATAGCCCCCTCTCTCTCTCTCTCTCTCTCTCTCTCTCTCTCTCTCTCTCTCTCTCTCTCTCTCTCTCTCTCTCGCAATCTCTCTCTCGCAATCTCTCTCAATAATTCTCACTCAAAACAATGTTTTCCCGTGATGAATTTGAATAACGAAGACACAAACAATAGATTGCACGATTTATTGCCTGGCATATTTGGCATGATAGTAATGCCTTGATGGGTGCCTCCTTCCCTCCGCTAGCCTATGGGACACCCTTAGGCAAGGTGGAGTACCCGTTTAGCCTCCCGATCAGGGTTACGTGAAGCCATGGGTGCAGGTGGTGGATGAAGTTGAAAAGCAGCCGACAGATAGTTGTAGGTTATGGTCTCCAGCTTCACGACGGTAGGCAGATGATCTCTTTTTTGGGAGACATTGGCTACGGTCATCGACCAGTATGGCCACTGCTAGGAAAGAAAGCAATGGTAAACTACCTTCTTTACAGATGCCAAGAATATCATAGACTGCAGTCTTATCGATAATCAGAGAAACGGCGTAAATGGGTGCTCCAAAGGAGCAGCCTCGCCCGGTAGGGGTAGTCATGTGCACCAGGTGACTCCAGACCGTCATCAGGAGACTGAGTGCAAAAGAATATCAACATTGAAAGTAGGAACGTGGAATGTAAGAACTGTGAGTGGGGATGGGAAATTTGATAACATTAAGAATGAAATGAGAAGACTAAATATTAACCTGTTAGGTATATGTGAGACCAGATGGACAGGATCTATTCTGATGGAGAGAAACAAGAGCGAAGAGTAGCAATTATAATGGATACAGAGAGAGAAAAACCGATCAAAGGATATTGGACTGTATCAGACAGAGTGTTACTGGTGAAGTTTAGTGGAAGACCTTTTGATGTCAACGTCATACAAGTTTGTGCACCAACAGCAGACAGTAGTGATGACAGCATCGATGCATTTTTTAGTGATTTAGAGAAAGCCTTCAAGAAATGCAAGAATTCTGAAGTAACTATCATAATGGGTGACTTGAATGCCAAAGTTGGAAATCAACAGGACGGATGCATAGTGGGCAAGTATGGACTAGGGGAACAGTGTCACGAGATCGCCATGAGTTAACCAGATAATGATACTACCGAAGTTTGCTTGGCGTATATTTTCTAGACCACAACTGTCGTACTAACAGAGTAAACACAGCTGCACGGGTTACATCGGGTCAGCACATATACACATTTGGTGGTGAGTGAGAGGAATGGATACACCGCGTTGGCAGTTCATAAACAGTTAGAATCACATAGCCTTGCCCGCTCAGGATATGGAATAGTTCCGTCTGTCATCTATAGTTCCGGACATCAGACGGAATGGCGGTTTTGACTGTCACCACATGACAGAAAGTTGAGGGCTTGTTATTGGAAACAGTGGAACACCTGCCGGACATCAACAACGTCACGTGCAAAATGTAAGGTTGTTTGGGAAACCATGATTGGCAGCTTGGTATCGAAACCCTTTGTTGGAACTCTACAGTAACTCTCTAGATTGTTTTGGATGTCAAAACCAGTGATGACAAATCTAACATTGATGGAGCAAAAGGGGGGGATGGATCCCTGACAGGGGATGATCTGCCCAATGTGCCACCGGTGTGGGCATAAAGGATAACGTCACGTGGCCAACTTTGGGAGTTTGCCATATAAACCCGAGTTGGGGCCAACTGGGGGACTTGAAAATGTGGCTCTAGGCGGGAGTGCAAGGGCACGGTGGTTCTGGTGGAATAATGTCTACCGTGTGTTAATTAGTGACTTAATTTTACACGTGCCTATCATTGCAGATGTAGATATGATTGATAGGACTGCAGTAGTGCCATTTAAGGTATAACCTATTATAATATTAGTTCTATTTAATTTAGGCAGTAGCCGAGTTAAGAATAGAGTAGTGTAGTGGTGATACGCTATGCTAGTTAAGAATAGAGTAATGATGGATAATTGGGAGACGGGGAAATTGCCCGCTGGGGTTTTGCACTCTGTATGGGTCTTTCCTTGTCATAGCCTGATTCGGCCCTAGGTGGGTAGCTAATCTGCTCTATGACAGAGTTAGTTAGCTAAAGATCACTGAGCAAGGCAATAGGCTTACACTCAGCCGGTAGGATCAGTGACTAGTACTATCACCAGATGTGTTGTTTCTATCCTAGGTTCCTTACCAGATCCGAGGCAACTCAACAAGGTTTTAGGAAAGGTTCAAATCCCATTCGGAAGAACACCAGTTGAACAGTCAATAAAGTTTCGTACAGAACGTAACTAAAGCTAGAAGGAAGATGATTCACCAAAGAGGGGTGATGATTGTTGATGCACCACACAGCATCAGACAGTAGTAACTAACCGAGAACATTAATTATAATAGTTACATAGTGTGATATAATCTCGTGTAATAGAACACAAGACATGATACTTGAGGCTAGATAGACACGAGTTAGGATCAAGTACATTAACAATTAACATTAATAACTGTGTACACACTACAAAGGACTTGTGCATTCTTTAGGAACGATAGGAACGTACATTGGGTAGGGTGCAACCGGTCCATGATTAACTGTTGCTATCACCGGTGTCTATTTCGGATGATCATGAAATGGGATTACCAGAGGTCTACAGAGGCAAGTCAGTATCCGGCAAGATGGTTTCGGCACTGGGTGAGATGTACCTGTTCTGACGTAACGTGCTGTGGTCTAGCCTTGCTAGGATGAGCTGACTGGGTTGTTGTCTGAGAGTCCGATTCTACACACTTTATAGAACACGTAACACATTTTCTTCACATACACGTCTCATATACGTTACACTTTTCTTTTAATAAATTAATCTTTATTAATTTTTAGAAGCAAGAGTTATTGAATATGTTGCGTTGGGGAAGAATGAGAGGGAGCATAGTACGACAGTGAGAGAGAGAGGAAAAGGTGTCCATGAACCGAAGGAGTGTGTTGGACGGAAGCTGGTGGATTCTCCAGGATATTAAAAAGGGGAAAATATAATGTGGGTGTTGATTCCCCTCACTCCAGGGACGACACTTTAAAGTAAGACACGACACATCCTCATCAACAGAAGATTTCGAAATGTCTTAAAAGTCGCAAAACTATACAAAGCGCAAACTGCTACAGCGACCATAGATTAATGTTAAGCAATTTACATATAAAATTAAAGAAAGTCAAATATTCACCAAGAAACACAAACTTTGATCTAAAGCACTGAAGAGTGAGGAAATAAAAGATAAATTCAACGTAGAGGTAAAAAACAGATTCGATGCATTGTCCGATATGGAAATATTATTTCAAGACGTCAGTGACCAATGGGAAATGTTAAAGAAATCAGTCAACCAAGCTGCAGAAAAATCCATCCCAAAAATAAAGATAATAGGACGTAAGAAATGGATAACGGAAGACATCTTAAAACTCATGGAAGTAAGAAAAAATAACAAAAATAACAAGGAAACATATGAAGAGATTCATAGGAAAATTAGGAAACTGCAAAGATGCAAAAGAAACATGACTTGAGGAAAACTTCAAGGAAATTGAACACCAACACAACACCCGGAATACCAAATTAATGCACAAAAGAATTAATGACATTACTAACAATTAGCAGCTTTCTCCGTAACCCCGAACACTCTCGTGGTTGACGTGAACGCACGAGAACTTGAAGGGGTTCGAGTCGCGCCAGTGACTTATGAGAGTATGGAGCCGTTCGCTCAGAAAGTCGTGGGGTGCTGATGAGCGTAATCTAGCCTAGTAATCAACATACAGCTGAAAGATGCTGGTGTTGACCGCAATATCCTGAAACAGAATGGAAACGCGGGTAAAAAAAAAACAAAAAACTAACGAAAGAACACACACATCAACGGGTTGCCTAAAAACAAAATAGAAAAAGATCAGATTTTACATGCGTGGTGAGATTATGTGAAAGACCTCTATAATGATAAAAGATAAGAACAATATGATCATCGGAATAATAATGAAGGACCAGCAATTTTAAAGATGGAAGTTCAGAATGCTCTTAACCATATGAAAACCGACAAGATCCCGGGTACAGATAACAATGATAGCATCACAGTAAAAATGATCAATGCCTTAGAACAGGGGTCACCAAACTTTTTTCACGGCGGGCCGGATAGCTGACAAAATGACGAGCGCGGGCCGGATACTCATTTTGTACAACACTTGCGCCGGTCTCCGTAGCGAAGGTCCTAGGGACGCGTTTCGTAATCCCGTACACCCATGTTCGAAATACATCTGCGAGCGATTTGGCAGCAGACAACGTTGCGCTGGTTTTTACGCTATGATTTGGGTGCCGGTCGTTCGAAAAGCAATGGTAAACTACTGAACATAAACTTGCCAAGACATCAACAACAGCAAACAATGCTGGTGTTGACTGAAAACGTCCTGTAAAGGATATGCAACTAACTTTAACAATAATTTTAAGCTAGAACGAAAGCTCTGGGAAAAAAGACGAAAAATTAAGTTAATCATGGAAAGGGCGTGCAATGCACACAAACAAACAAACAAACAAAGACAACCAACATATGTATATTTATTTACTAAACAAAGTTATCAAAGAAGGCGACGTTAGCAAAAAGATAGTTACATCAGACCTATTGTGCACATATCCGAATCTCACAAACTAAGCAGCAAAAGAGGATAGTGAGTTTTGTGAAACTGACGTGTGGCTTTCAAAATACCATCAATGTTTGGTTTGGAATTGCTGCATCCAATCAAGAGAATTGCTTTCAAATGTTCATCAGTCAATCTCATTCGATGTGGTGACTTCACAGACTTCCTTTTTGAAAATGTTAGCTCACAGACATATGTTGTTCCAAACAATGATGTCATACCAGCGGCAAATTACTTAAGTTTCGGAAACTCAATATCAGGTAAGCAGCGGTACTTCCTTCTCAATGAGCTCCAACTGTAATTCAACTGGCACATTATTAAGGTTACAATAAAACGGATTTTGGAACAGAAGGATGTCACTCTCAAATCTGTCAAGATCTGAAAATCTCTCCAAACTCGTTAAAACAGTGAAAATGAGAAAGGTTTTCTCCTTCCAGTTGTGCTTCCAACAATGACAGCTTTCTTCGAAATCCTTTGATGGTTCTGTAGAGATCACAGACGAGGTAATACTTTCCCTGAAGTTTCAAGTTCAGTTCATTCATATCGATCAAAATTGACAACTTTGACAGCCAGGTAGGATCTGACATCTGTGAATCAGCTTTATCTTTTTCAGTGAGGAAAACATCTATTTCGTTTCGGAGCTTGTAAAAACGAAGCAGGATTTTACCGCAGCTGAGCCACCTGACTGATATGTGATAAGGCAAGTCACAGAATTAAGAACCAATTTCTTCAAGAAAAGCCTAGAACTGACGGTGAATGAGTGCATGTTCCCGAATGATGTTCACAGCAGAAACTACTGGTTTCAGTACACAAGAAATATATAAATCTTTTCCACAGAGTACTTGCTGATGTACGATGCAGTGTATGAACAGAGCGCCCGGAATTTGCAAATCTTCCAAATGAGTCCTGATCTGTCCCAACAGACCCTTCCTCACTCCAGTCATGTTTTTTTCTCTCATCAACTGTAACATCTCGAAGCTGATTCCACCGAAGGTTATTCTTCGTCGTCTTCTTCTTCTTCTTCTTCTTCTTCAGCGTTCCGAGCCATTGAGGTTCTTTGCTGCAGATACAATCCGTCTCCATTTATCTCTCTGGTTGACCGAATGTTATAGTCTTGGAAAATTGTTTGCACTTCCACGAAAATGACTTTCCCAGCTGTTGTTCCATGCATGCTGCAAACGGACGCCAACTCTTCCGTTATCTGAAAGTCCAAATTGACACCACAAATGAACACGAGAAGTTGTGACGTACTCGAGAGATCAATAGACTCATCCAGTGCCAAAGAATACTACAAGTTCCTAGCTTTCTCGCGTATCTGTAGCACTATGTTCTCTCCAAGTTCTTCTGTTCTCCGCAGAACTGAACTTGCCGAAAGGCTGATAGTTCCAAGCAAATCGGCTTTCTCAGGACACAAGTCATTTGCTGCTTCGATCATACACACTCTTTAATGACGTTGCCATCAGTAAACGGTTTTCCTCGTTCTGCCACCTTATGCTCTGTTTTGTAACTTGTACGAGTGACAGATTCATTTTCAGCAAATTTTCTCGTGAAGAGATTTCTTTGCGTTTCAAAACCACGTTTAATGGTCTCATATTTCCCAGAGCGTAATTTTCCAGAAAACTTTTAATATGTTGATGGATGTTTTGTTTCGTAGTGACGCTGAAGATTGTACTCTTTCAAAACGGCAACACTTTCGCTGCATATTACGCAGCTGGTTTTCTGGTCCTTTGTTTCAACAGAGAAGTATGTTACTCCTCACTTGGCGTCCACTTTTCTTTTCCTACTAGCCATAATTAAGGGTGAAGTACACGGGATCTGAAAATGAAAAAGACACAGCTCATCAAAGGTACATATACAGTTTATAGGTACCTTTGTGTAACCTCACAAAGATGACAGAGATAACAGCACAATGCCGAATGTTTATGGGCCGTAGAAGAAGAGAGGAATAAGAAGACAAAGAGAATTTCATTCTATCTCTACGGCTAACAAGAAAAAACAACGATTTAGAGATATCAGAAGAAATTCAGGTCAGTGTACACGGAATCAGAATAATGTAATTGTGAAGATAAAACAACATCTGATTAATAATGTCAATGCCCTAATAAATAAAATTCATGATTAGATGCAATGACAAAATAGGCATCCCCGTGAATAAACATACACATGATCATCCTTCACAGTACAATTGATCTTCCATCACAACATGGGTAGTCATCCAACACAGTACCAGTGATCCTCATCACAGCATGGGTAATCATCCAACACAGTAACTGTAGTCTGATACACAACACCAGCAATTATCAGACAACAAGATGGAACAAAGGTCATTCATTCAGTAGCATGTCCTTTGCAGAACCTCGCTCCCATAACAACCTTCCGGAAAACCTCTCGATCATAAGCAAGATTTCCCGCTTCAGATACATCCATCTGGAGATCATCCGCCACATCCTGCACCTATCTTCTCTTTGACCTTCCTCTTCCTCTCTTCCCAGGCATATATCCCTCCATTATTGTTCTCAGGCACAGACATAGCTATTATATTCCTATATTCCTATTTAAACTATAAATTTTCGTTCAAAACTCACCACACAGCAGATAATCGTCAATCCACAATCAAGATCCTCTTGAATCTTTTGGATCGTCACAGGGCCTATCTACCCTCTCAACTGAGGTCTGGAAAAACAGTGGCTACGCTCGGCTGTGCCTGGGGCATGTTCGCCCATCTACTTGGTAGTGGCTCAGGGGTTTAAGTTCAAACCCTCTGCTGAAAATTAGACATCAATATCTCTTCGGCCTAAGTTGTTCCCAATGCCAAAGAGGCGGGAACATGGCTTTACTGGGCTGTTATAGGCACGCCAACACAACATCCCAGCATCCTATACATTTTTTACCAGGGTATCAAGGGATATCCTACTCCATACTCTTGTAGAGTTGCGGCAGGCGGCTTCATTTGGTAATAGAATATATCTCATAATAAAGTTCGCAAAATGTATAAATATTAAATAGGGACACCTAAATAAACAACCTAGTGCAGCCAGGAGGTCTCCGCACGTGTGAAGATCTCCTATTATTCTAAACATAATATTTACATTTAAATTGTATCACAACGTCTCGTGTTTCATAGTTATATCTGTCATGAGACCACTGTCGTTAACGATAAGATGATAAACTAACAGAGAACAGCCTGTATTCACAGCTGCAGTTGTTTGTTACTAGTGGAGAAAAACTCAAGTCGGTTCAACGTAAACTATAAGTCTTTGAGATTTCCCTAGGAAAAGAAAAAACCCGTCGGCATTGTTTGATGTATCGTCGTTTGAGAGAAAAAGCTTGTTGTTTTGTTGAATCGCGAGATGAAGGGACAGACGGTTGCTTTAGTTGTAGAAAGGGGAGACGAAAATTCCTGTGAAGTTAAGGACGGATTGTCTGCCCCTGAGAACACATGTTGTTGACAGGAGAATGACGTCACAAGGACAAATCCCAGAATGTATGCAAAACAGAATTGGTTACTGTTAGTTTGAACAAGAGAGTTGGCCTGGGCTCAAGTGTTTCGACTCGCTCTGTTTTAGTTTAATAAAGAATCTAGCGTGTTCGGTATCAAGTAATGTTGAGGAACATGTGTCTTTTATTGCAAGCATAGATTCGATGTAGGATAGAGCTGAGTGTTTATAAGGTATTTACAACAAATTGTTTAGATTAATCAATGTAGAATAATCTAGTGTTTGATAGAACTTGAGCTTGAACATAGTGTGGTTGAGTTGTGCTTAGGTATTCAAGGAGTGTCGGCGACAGTGGGTACTCGCGTTGTTAGAATTAGCTAGTGTGAGAGATCAATTGGCTCATCCGGTTGGAAATAGTGAAGTGGGATGATATTTGGAAGGATTGAGGATGGATGGGGGGGGGGGGGGGGGGAGAGGATGGGGGAAGTGTCCAATGGTGGGATCTTCCAGTGGGGGTCTACTGATGTTCTGCACTTTACATTTTGGTTTTTCCTTGTCTTCCTTAATTAAGACCGATGTGATGAGCTCCTCTGCACCATGACAGAGTATGGTTCACTGTCATTTATCTGAGTGAGGCCGTCGGCCTACACTCATCTAATGGGAGTCAGTGTCCGGTTGCTCTCACCGGTGTGTTCTCTCTCTTTCACAGGTTCCCTCAGGTTACTCAAAGTACTCAAGTTGCTCAGGTTATGATGAAAACCACTGAAACATTGCAAATTCAAATCCTGGATAAATAAGTGCATGAAGGTTTAAGCTGCGGCCTTAGCACTGGGCCTATGATAGATAAGATCTGACGGACATGGCTCTGGTGAGCCGATACATAATAGCATCCAACAGGATGAGTTCTTAGACCAATATTGTTTGTGTTACACGCCACACGAGACCTGAACAATAGTGAGTGTTTTTTTCACATCATATGGGAAAATAACAATAGGAAGTGTCAAGAAAATTAGTAAATTCCTGTGAGACTATGAACAATACTTGATAGAGGGTGAGAACTTTAGGACATTTCTTAGAAAGAAATTATGTTAATGTCAAGGGACAGTGTTCGGAAGTTTCACTATGCAGGAATTGTGAAGTCTCAAACTCTAAGAACATTTAGGGACAGTGTTTATGATCAAGTTAGGAGCAGTATCGGACTATATCTGTGATTGATGTCCTAGTATCGTGATTATCACAGATTACGGGAGATAGTCTACATCTGGCAGGAGGGACACATCGTTTGGTGAGGTCTTTTTGTACTGACTCAGATGATGTTGTGTAGTCCTTACCATGATGATCGGACTGTGCTCCTGAGCTGTTTAGTCTGAGTCTACAGATACACTATAGTATCGACACACATTCTACACATACACTTCTCACATACATACACTTTGCTTCAATAAATTAATTGTTATTGATTTTTAGAAGCTAGAGTTGTTCAGTATGTTGTTTTGGGGAAGAATGAGAGGGGTCATGATCCAGCGGTGAGTGAGAGAAAGAAAGAGGTGTCCATTGACTGAGGGAGTGTGGTGGACGGAATCTGGTGGATTCTCCAGAATAATGATATGGGGTTAAAAATAATGTGGGTGTTGATTCCCCTCACTCCAGGGACGACACTATAATAGGAACACACGACAATCAAGCAAGTTCGAGTACCGACGGCGGGCCGGATGAAATGACGTCGCAGGCCGGATCCGGCCCGCGGGCCGTAGTTTGGTGACCCCTGGTCTAGAGGACAATTTTTATGAGTTGTACTACATGTAATGGAAAGCCCATTTTATTCCTGATTTCCCACAGTTTCTATGTTGTACATAGTCAAATGCCTTTGAATAATCCATAAAACACGAGAATAGGTTTACATTAAATTCTCTGCACTTCTCTATTATTAATGTTGAGTATGTGATCTCTTGCTCCTCTTCCTTATCTAAACCCAGCATGAACCACGCCAATCTCTTCTTCCAGTTTCTTACGAAGTCTTCCCATTATGATTTTTAATAGAATTGTACTTGCTTTACTGATCAGGGCAACAGTTCTGTAGTTGGTGCATAATTGCAGGTTGCCGCTCTTTGGTATTGAAATGAAGATAGTTCTCTTCCAATCTTTTGGCCATATACCATATTTACATATCTTGTTACATAATGCGTGATAGATTTGTATGCTTTCTTCTCCTCCCGCTTTAATTAGTTCAGCTGGTATCTCATCACATCCTGGTGATTTACCATTCTTCAGGTTCTTTATTGCCCATACAATGTCAACTAATGAGTGTTTAGGTTCTGTCTCTGCTGTCATTGGTTGTCGTATCTCATTCATATCGTCACAGCCATTCATATCAACATTCCACTGCAGTATTCCTGCCATCATTTTAGAATTTTTCTAGATTCTTTCAAAGAATTTTCCAACTTGTCACAGATAACATTTAAGTGAAGTTGAACACTTCTTGTCAAAGACTTAATTTCTTTGAGCATTTCGTAATTGCTTCCATTCTTATGATATTGCTCTGTTCTAGTACAAAAATCTTATATATATATATATATATATATATATATATATATATATATATATATATATATATATATATATATATATATATATATATATATATAGTCCATTCTTGTGTCCTTTGTATGTCCTTTGCATATCCTTTAAAGGACTTTGCTATCAAGGTCAACATCTTTCAGCTGATTGTTGATTTCTTGGCAAGATTACGCTCAGTAGTTTGCCATTGCTTTCTGAACGACCGGCTCACATACCCCGTAAGTTACTGACGCGATTAGAACCACTGCTGATTCTCACCGTCGTCACATTACTTACCAGAGTATACGAGACTACGGAGAAAAGTCGCTAACCTCTAGGCCAGGAAGCCGGCTCCTGTGTATGTAACTATATGTATTTATTTACAGTTGTTGTCACTTTCCTTTCATCTGAATTCTTTGCGTTGTGCAGTGTATTACTTTTATCCTGATGATTCGTCCGTGTACTTTCCTTTACATTCAGAACTATTTATTATTTTGCCTTTTACCTGCTTACGGGGATATAGTAAGGGAGTTAACTGCTATAAACTTTCCAGTAAATAAATATTCATTGAGCTATAGCCTACGATGGGTGACGTTGTAATATTCTGTTATGATAATTTGGCCGTGTCCAACGTGTGCCGCGTGGTTACACACCCGCTTCACACGCCAGTGAACCGGGGCTTGTTTTCGGATACTCTCAGGGATATGCACTACTGACGAGCTCAAACGAGAGCGAAACTCGAGTATAGTGCTTCCATATTGACGTGGAAAGACCTTAGGTTCATACCAGAATACGATCAGCGTTGCCAGTAGTGGGTTGTGCTCAATATTTAAATAAATATTCAATAAATATTATATTTTCACGTAAACAGATAATACACACATGAAAGCACACACAATAGTGTAAAGAATCCCGAATGAAAAAACTACTAAAAGATAACTGTTATTTTATAAAGGCATGCTTGTCATTGCCAATGCTAATATAGAAGTTTAATTAACGAATCTTGTTTTTTTTTAAAATTATGAATTCACATATCTGTTTAGTGAATATATAGATTTTTAATTTTCTAATCAAAATATTCAGCCGTTACCCTCTTTTCACAACAATCACCTTCACATTAAACAAGGACATGGGGACCTCGTGAGGTGGTTCTGCCCCTTCTACAAAAATAAGATCAAAGTGTAGCATGTGCATATATATATATATATATATATATATATATATATATATATATATATATATATATATATATATATATATATATATATATATATATATATATACTGTCTGTATCCTCTTTCATTTCTCTCTCCCAAACCATGATTGCCTACACTGCATCCATCGCCTTGCTTTCCTAATTGTGCGTTGAAATCACCCATTATGATATTTATTTATGATTTTGTACAGTTCTTCAGAGCAGACTCCATGTCATTATAAAATTCCTCTATACTTTCTTCACTGCATTCACTTGTTGGGGCATACACTTGAATGACATTCATTTTAAAAGGTCTTCCGTTTAATTTTACTAATAGAACTCTGTCTGATACAGCCCGATATCTTTTGACAGAATTTGATGGTTGCTTATCTAATATAATGGCTACACCTCTTTGCTGTTCTTCTCCTCCAGAGTAAATAATCTTACAATCCTCTCCTGTCCTTATCCCTGCCCCTTTCCATCTCGTTTCCGATATTCCTAATATGTTAATCTTCTCTCTCTCCATTTCTTGTTTGATCTTTCCTAATTTTCCATCTGCATTCATTGTTCTAACCATCCAAGTTCGGAGCATATGGAGCACTCATTAACGCCGTTTCCCTGATTATCGATGAGTCCACACAACATGATTTTCTTGGCATCTGTAAAGAAGGTAGTTTGCCATTGCTTTCCTTTCTAGCAGTCACTATACTGGTCAGTGACCGTAGCCATTGTCTCGTCAAAAAAAAAAAAAATGATACTCTGCCTACCGACGTGAAGGTGGAGACCATAACCTACTACTATCTGTCGGCTGCTCTCCATCTTCATCCACCACCTGCACATATGGCTTCACGTAACCCTGATCGGGGAGCTGAACGGGTACTTCACCTTGCCCAAGGGTGTCCCGTAGGCTAGCAGAGGGAAGGAGGCACATTACTTCTTTTTTGATAGGGGATACCCCTATCCCGCTTCCCAGGAAAGGGCTCAAACAGTATATATATATATATATATATATATATATATATATATATATACACACACACACACACTGTCTGAGCCCTTTCCTGTCACCAATGGGGTGAAGCAAGGATGTGTCCTGGCACCAACACTGTTCAGCCTCATGTTTTCAGCTATGCTGACGAATGCCTTCGAGAACAATGACATTGGAATAGACATCAACAACCGCATGCATGGAAAGTTGTTCAATCTCAGAAGACTGAAAGCCAAAATCAAAATTAACAGCGACACCGTCAGAGAACTGCTGTTTGCTGATTATTGCGTTCTACATGCCAACTCAGAGGCAGACATGCAACACAATGTTTCAGCTTTCTCATATGCCTGTGCAAACTTTGGGCCCAATATCAACTTCGAGAAGACTGTAGTTATGTACCAGCCAGCTCCGGGGAATAATCACACCGTGCCGAATACCAAGATGAACGGTCATAGACTAAGTGTTGTGGACAAATTCACCATCTTGGCAGCACTGTGCCACAAGCTGCCACAATTGATGACGAAGTGAATGCAAGAATCTCCAAGGCCAGCGCGACCTTTGGCAGACTGTGCAAGAATGTATGGGACAGAAATGGAATAAGCCTGCAAACAAAGCTGAAAGTCTGCAAAGCAGTCGTATTATCAACACTGCTATATGCTTGTGAAACCTGGACTGTTTATCGGCGACATGCTAGGAAATTAAATCACTTCCGCACAATCTGCCTGAGGATGCTATTGAAAATTAAATGGCAAGACAAGATCCCAGACATTGAAGTTCTAGAAAGAGCGTCCATGTCCAGTATCCACACTCACTAATGAAAAACCAAATTCGCTGGGCTGGTCACTTAACTCGTATGCCAAATCACAGGCTCCCTAAACAAATTTTTTACGGTCAGCTGCGTTGTGGTAAACGCTCCCATGGCGGCCAGAGGAAACGCTTTAAAGACATTCTGAAAATATCACTTAAAGCTTTTGGAATTGACACATCTTGACACATGGGAGACTGCTGCTAAAGACCATGATTCGTGGCGTACATCATTACATATTGGTGCAGTCACATGTGAAGCAACCAGGACTGCAAGAGCTGTGAAGAAAAGACTGGACAGAAAACCACTGCAGGAGATCCTCCTCCTGGAACGTCAAGCTTTCTTTGCCCACATTGTCAAAGAACATTTCGAGCCAAAATAGGCCTTATCAGCCATCTTAGAACCCTCGGCTCCATACTGTTAACCCCACTGGATGAAATGAATGGTCATCATCATTCTTGATGGACAAACAACAACAATTAATAAACCAATGGGCACTCGAGAATGACGTGATCAATATCATGCTGGCTTATTTACTTCCCAAGGCAAAGCCAATAACCCATTTTAGCCTGGCTCAACCTAGAAGAAGTTGCCAATTTTCAAAATCTGCCCCGATGTGGTTTCGACTTTGTGAACCCCGGGCCGACAGACGAGCGCCTGGCCACTAGGCTATTGCTGCTACTGAAATAGAAAAAGGGTTATCTGAAACAGCAGTGAGCAGTCAAATAACAGGGAAAAAAATTACTAAGAGAATGGCTGGGCGATAGAGAGAAAGCAAGAACAGCGAAAGTACATTCCAGTTAACAAAGGAGCCAAATTGAGAGACGCAAATAAAAGTAAAATTCGAGTCAGCATGGCCGAATGGAGAGGAGCGCTCGTTTTTAAATATCCGGTGTGTTGATGCTCAGGTAGATGTCAGCAGGACCAATATGTTGACTTCTCGTCCTTGACTTGGGGACGTAAACTACGAATACCTCTGAAGTCGAAGTGGCTTCGCGTGATGGTGAGGGACCTGGTAATAGAGAAAACTAATTCACACGTAAAATTCAGTCCAGCAATAATGTACAGAGCAGATGGAAGCAGAGGAAGAGGCCGACCAAGTCAACGATGGACGCAGGGAATAACAGAGTCCATGGGTATATCGAGTACATGAAGCCCATAAGCGGGCACTCTCCCGCTGTTTATACTTCACCTCGACACCGCAAGGTACAGAGGAACATGATGAGATGATGAGATGAGATGAGATGAGATGAGATGAGATGAATTCAGTCCAGGACTACAAGAAGCAGCGTGTATAAACTATGATTGAGTTCAAATCGAGCCAGTTGTTTTCCCATAGTGAATCTGAATCACGAAATCACAAACAATAGATAGCAAAATTTATTGTCTGGCATATTTCAGCGTGAAAGATTTATCTCATTGTTTTTGTTTATGGGTCGGGGGGAGGGGGGGGGTGAAAATAGAGGTGTGTGAGATATTTCGGCCACATTTAAAGTCATAACACTCTTATCAAAACCATACTGGAGAGTAATGTTGAAAGCAAGCCAGCAAGAGGTAGACAACGATACACGTAGGTCTTTCTGTCTGCATAACCCCGGATTTAGACACATAATTGTTGAGGTTTAGACATTTAATTGTTGAGGTTTCGGGGTATTTGAGTAACCGTTTATTGCTGGTCAAATACGGTATATGAAACCATTTTGCTTTGTTGACCTTATGGTCGCAGTTTAGTAGCTGTTGAGAGATGACCCAGTTTGGAATTTTATAGCCGGTCAACTCCACGGGGTGTTCTGAAGACTCTCTTTTCTTCTCCACCCATCCTGGAATATTTTCGTTTACATGATTTGCTAATTATACTAATCGTATTTATTTCGAATCATAAGTTACAGTCTGAATAACACTTAGTCCGAATAACAAAAGTCATGGTAAATACAAAGGAATAATATATGTCCAAACTCAACATTAAAGTGAATGGAAGAAATCTGAAACAAGTCAATATATTGAAGTATTTCTAGAAAGCGCCGGGTTCTCCTTCAGGAGATCCCGGTTCGAAACCTCGGTAAGGTGTGGATTTATTTTTCTGTCGGGAGCAAATAGAAAAACCCTAACCTGCACAGTTCGAGGCGACTACATTAGCCAGTCGGCTTTAATTCCTCAGGCTAAAGACTCCCCAGTCCTACAACGCAAGGTAATATAGGCGGTGGATGATAGATAAATATCAGGTAATTTAATAACAGCAGATGGATGGTGTGTAATGAAGTTAAATCTAGTACAGCCCAAGCAAAGGCATTAAACAAAATGAAATGCAATTAATTTTTCTCCGTCGAAGTGAGTAAAAGAGTTCTTAAAAGATATATTGAGCCAATCCTCATGTACGGAAGCGGACACTTATCAGACAAGTGAGGAAGTATGTGGGAGCAGCGGAGATGTGCTTTTATAGACGAAATGACGAGAACACCGATACAAAGAAAAATCTCGAGTTAAAAATCTACCCAAAGTAGTTCAGGATCCTCGCCGATGCAACGGAGTTCGTGCATTGAGCTGAGTTTCTCCAGAGTCAGGTTTGAGTTAGGAGGAAAACGGAGCACTTATGGGTTAAACCGTGTGCCGTGATGTTGATCCAACGACTAAACTATCAACAGCAGACAGTCCACATTCTTTGCGCATGTCACGAGAAGAAGAAAGTTGACACAACGATAAGATTGGAGGGTAAATGAGGCAGAGGGAAACCAAGAGAGATGATAAGATGGCAAGATCAAGTACACGTGCTAAACTTTGATCTTATTTTTATAGAAGGGCACGCGGTTCTCTGAAATGCCACATCGCCATGTCCCTGTGTGTCATTCGGATGACCACCTCTACATGCGGCCCTGGTAAGATCAAGAGCAGGTGCTAAACTTTGATCTTAATTTTTATGGAAGGGCCCGCGGTTCTCTGAAATGCCACAGAGGTCCCCGCTTCCCTGTTTAATTTGAAGGTGATTGTTGTTCACAGAGGGTAACGGCTGATTATTTTGGTTAGATATTTCTCTTGTATAAAGAAAAACACCTATGTATTCACTAAACTGATATGTAAATCTATTAACAAATTAAAAGAAAAAAGACACGGGATTCGTTAAACTTCTATATTAGCTTTGGCAAGGACAAGAATGCCTTTATAAAATAACTATTCTCTTTTAGCAGTCTTTTCATATGGGATTCTTTACACTAATGTATGTGCTTTCATATGTTCATTATCTGTGCACATGAAAATATAAGCAGATTATCTCCTTTGAACATTTATTTACTGGAAAGTTTAAGCAGTTAACTCCCTTGTGATGCAGGTAAAAGGTAAAGGGCAAAATAATGAATAGTTCTGAATGAAAGGAAAGAATACACTAGTGAATCATCGGGATACAAGTAATACACTGCACAAAGCAAGGAATTAAGATGAAAGGAAAATGACAACAAATGTAAATAAATACATATAGCTACATACAAGGAACACAAGAATGGACAAAAACCAATATAAATATATATGAGATTGTTGTGCTAGAACAGAGCAATATCATAAGAATAGAAGAGATTACGTAATGTTCAAAGAAATGAAGTTATTGGCAAGAAATTTTCAACTTCAATTAAATGTTATCTGTGACAAGTTGGGAAATATCCTGATAGAATCTAGACAAATTATAGAACGATGGCTGGAATGCTGCATTGGAATGTATGATGTGAATGGCTGTGACGATATGAATGAGATACATGAACCAATGACAGCAGAGATATAACCTGAATCCCCATTAGATGAAATTACATGGGCAATAAAGAACCTGAAGAATGATAAATCACCAGGATGTGATGTGATACCAGCTGAACTAATTAAAGCGGAAGGAGAAGACAGCACACATATCTATCATGCATTATGGAAATATGGTATATGGCCAACAAATTGGAAGAGAGCTATCTTCATTCCAATACCGAAAAATGGCAACCTGAAATTATGCACCAACTATAGAATTATTGCCGTGATCAGCCATGCAAGTAAAATTCTACTAAAAATCATAATGGGAGACTTTGTAAGAAAACGGGAGAAGAAATTAACCGTGGTTTGAATTGGGTTTAGATTAGGAGCAAGAGCAAGAGATCACATACTCAACATGCGTTTAATAATAGAGAAGTGCCGAGAATTTAATGTAAACATATTCTCATGTTTTGAGGATTATTATTCAAAGGCATTTGACTATGTGCAACATCAGAAACTGTGGGAAATCATGAATAAAATGGGCTTTCCATCACATGTAGTACAACTCATAAAATAGTCTATCTAGACCAGTGGTTTTCAACCTTTTTTGGCCCATTCCCCCCTTTACCATATGTTTGGAACGTCATTCCCCCCATTCAAATTTCCTCCCTATAAATCCCCCCCCCCACCTTTACACAGTATACATAAAAATGGAAGCTAAATTTACTAACACATACTAGAACAAGTCTAGACATCTACATAAAACGTGATTTGCGGGTCTACTTACGTTATAAAACGAATTTCATTAGGGCGAGAAGTACAGAACCGTAACATTTAGAGGGAAAAACAATATCAAGTAACTGGTTCTTGTATTAATGCGATCTTGAAATACTCTTAATTCCCCCTCCCCCGGAAACCCTAAAATTCCCCCCTGGGGGGGGGAAGGAGGAATTCCCCACCAGTTGAGAACCACTGATCTAGACCAACAAGCAGCAGTTAGAATAGAAGGCGAGACATCAGATTGGTTTGACATCAAGCAAAGAGTCCGTCAGGGCTGCGTGCTGTCACCCTATTTGTATAACATATACGCCGAAAATATAATGAGAAATGTCAGAGATGATGTAACCAGTGAGCAATATGAGGCCTTAAATATCGGTGGTCATGAAATATCAGAGATTAGATATGCTGATGATACAGTATTACTATCCCCATCACAGAATGGTATAGAAAATCTAATAATCTCAATCCAAAAGAATAGTGAAGTCACAACTTATATCTTAACATAGCACAAACAAAGATAATGCATACAGATAAGACTAATATGGAGAGAGAAATATCTTTTATATGTTAATGAGAAAAAACTGAAAGTGGTGGAAAATTTTGAATATCTTAGGTAATTAATTACCAAAAAATAGTGACAAAATGAAGGACATCAAAAGACGAATATCTATTGCTCTTCAGAAACTAAAACAAACTGAATAAATTGTGGAGTGGGACAGATAGAACTTCAACAATTAGATTTTTAAGAGCATGCATCTTTCCCATTGCAACATACGCCTGTGAGACCTGGACACTTACTAAACAATCTGAACAGCGCATAAATGCCTTTGAATATAAATGTCATAGACAGATTCTAAGAATATCTTGGATACAGAAAAGAACAAATGCATCCATACATCAAGAGCTGAATATTGAAGAAGGTTGAAATATTTTTGTCACTTGAAACATCATTAACGTTTGGAGAGAACAATTACGATAGGATTTATGCCCGGGAAGAGAGGAAGAGGAAGGCCAAAGAGAAGATGGGTGCAGGATGTGGCATGTGATCTCCAGATGAATTTATGGGACGCGGGACATCTTGCTTATGACCGAGAAGTTTTCCGGAACTTTGTTATGGGACCGAAGTTCTGCAAAGAACCTGCTACTGAATGAATGAATGAACCTATGTACTTCCTAGCTACGATGGATGTGTAAATAACCTAGTATTATGTCGTATCTAGACGCTTGTGTTTTAATTTGATTATATTTTATAATTTTATGTTTTTCTGTAGATCTGCTTGTGTTGTTGCTGATGATGATTATTATAAACCAAAGATACCCCCAGGGACAATAATCAAGATTATCATTACCCCCTATGGACAACAATCAAAATGATCATTATCCCATATGGACAACAATCAAGACTATCATTACCCCCTATGGACAACAATCAAGATTATCATACCCCCTATGGACAACAATCAAGATTATCATAACCCCCCATGGACAACAATCAAGACTATCATTACCCCCTATGGACAACAATCAAGACTATCATTACCCCCTATGGACAACAATCAAGACTATCATTACCCCCTATGGACAACAATCAAGACTATCATTACCCCCTATGGACAACAATCAAGATTATCATACCCCCTATGGACAACAATCACCTTCAAATGAATATCCTGTGAGGGTAAAATCGTGGGTAGCCGCTATTTGTGTCTGACTCAATCACAGGATTATTAATCTGAGCCAGGGATGGACCCTAATATAACTTCTCTTTAGGGTTGAGCGGGGTAGGGGTAAGGGTATAATCGAAATCGAAATTATAATCGAAACATCGATTATTTGTGTAGTAGTATAACTTAGTTTTATTTAAAATTTGTTTTATATCACTCATCTCTCTAAGTCTCTCCCTCCTCCCCCTCTTTCTGACAATCCCTCACCTGCGGATTTACGTTTGCCGAAGTGGAATTCGTTGTAAAATATATACACTGTTTTTGTGTTTAGCATCTCTTACTTTTTCGCCAGTGATAATCTTGATTGTTGTCCATAGGGTGTAATGATATTGTTGATTCTTGTCCAAAGGAGGCAATGATAATCCTGATTGTTGTCCATATGGTGTAATGATATTGTTGATTTTTGTCCACAGGGAGTAATGATAATATTGATTGTTGTCCATTGGGTGATGGCAATCTTGATTGTTGTCCATAGGGGGTAATTATAATCTTTATTGTTGTCCATAGGGGTAATGGTAATTTTGAATATTGTCCATAGGGATAATGATAATCTTGATTGTTGTCCATAGGGTGTATTGATATTGTTGATTCTTGTCCATAGGGAGTAATGATAATCTTGATTGTTGTCCATAGGGGGTAATTATAATCTTTCTTGTTGTCCATAGGGGGTAATGGTAATTTTGAATATTGTCCTTAGGGGTAATGATAATCTTGATTGTTGTCCATAGGGGGTAATATACAGTGACGGAGTGTGTCCAACAATATCGGTTGCGATGAGACAAAGCTACCAAATGGACGTTGACTTCATTAATATATTGTCTACTTGTCGCGTTCTGACGGTAATTACCCTGAACATTTCCACCTATCCACCAGTCCCAGGATTCCTCTACATAGGGCTTCGCTAAGGGTATATATGTTTGAATGAACTGACCTACAGATAAGTAGAATTAGTGTGAAAAAGAAAAATGAATGACTCCCACGATTATTGAGTAGAGTTGAGTTGATCAAAAGATGACTCCCGCTAATGTTGAGTTGAGTTGATCAATAGATGACTCCCGCGATGATAACATAAAAGCGGAATCCTTTAAACATCATCCGCCGGCTAATCACTAAGAATAGTTTTAATTAATTCAGTGTAGAAGGATAATATATCGCTAAATGCGACCTCCGATTTTGACAGAAGGACAATATATCGCCATACTAGGGTCATCGTGTTATGTGTTTTGTTTCGTGGTATCTTCCACAATTTCAATGCTCAGTGAACGGAATTTTACATTATAATACTTGTTCATTTGATTGTGTACTATGTTTGGTCCAAATCTAATTTTTGGTTAGCACTGAATCTGCATACAGCGTTCGAAACACAGCTGTGGGAGATTTGGCAGCAGACCATCTTGCGTTGGTTTCATCATACAAAGGTATGAGTGCAAGTTGTTCAGAAAGCAATGGAAAACCACTGAATGAAAACTGGCCAAAAAATCACGAATAGCCAAAATATGCTGGTGTTGACTGCGACGTCATGTAAAAGATATGCAGCTAATGTTAACTGAATCAGTTAATTTACAGATATTATTTTTTGGGGGTTCAAATCTAAGATACGATCACGATATAATATAAGTACTAAAAAAAAATAAATAAACTAATTGTCGAATGAACTAGTCACAAGGAAATGTTCCTGTATGCCATTAGACAACCAGCTGGGTAAATTTCAAGTCTCACTACACTTCGAAATACTTGTTCAACCAACAAACATTATTTCTTCCGTTGATAACACTATTCTGTGTGTAGTGCATAGAATTACTCCAGCAGATGACAGCAATTCGCTGCATATTGCTTCACTATGGACCATGGAGCACATTTTTTATGACATCATGTACTTCATTTTTCAAATTTGTTCTACATACAAAGTGTAGTGAGACTTTACAAACACCCTATATATGACAACCACGTTTCCAACAACCACACAGTTGTGACCAACCTTCTGCCTGCTGTAGCCCTCTTGTACCGAAACATTTATCTGGCTAGTTCTCTTGCCACGTAACCGCAATCACGTGGTACAACTTTCCCGCCAGACTCTGCGTGCTGGCACGCGCACATAACTGGAGAAATGTCCGGTGACCACCTTCAAACCCGACCCGCACCGGAACAATGTCAACCGCTAACAAGACACACCCGGGACAGTCTTAACGACGGAAACCTAGACGGCATTCACTTTCACAGACGCTTCGGAGACTTGTTCTACTGAAAAACATAATTTACAGACTTGCATACTGCAAGACTACTTAATGTGCATTTCCACTGATTGATTTCAACACGGAAACCTAGATTAGACATTCACTTTCTGTTCCTAGCGCTTCGGAGACTTGTTCTACCGTAAAACATAATTTACAAACTTGTAGACTTCAAGACTGTATGTAACGCGCATTTCCACACTTTCAACACGGAAACAAGTAGCTGTCTGTCTAAGGGGTAAGCTATTTTGAAATACTTAGTTTGTGATTAGGTTGAGGTGCACGTAATTAGAGTGTGCTAGTAGCGCAGTGGCGAACTCCCCCGTATACCGGCGCAGTGGTTATGAGTTCGAATTCACAAAGAGGAGGGGTTTGAACCCACAAAATTGCACCGAAGAGGTCTGCGTGGCCACGGGGCATAATGCGTATAAACTTCCGGTGCGCCGATGCTGTGGTAACGGGTGCAATCCCTACACCGGTTAGTTGGACTGCAACGTCGACGTTAAGTTCAGAATGCATGACAAACTACTAAACTTAAAAGTGCCCAGAATATCAAACTGGGCTTGAATGCGACGTCCCGCGAAGGACAAGCAACATTTGTTAAATTGACCTTCCAGGTTGCCCCAGCCTGACTTAGGTACTAGGGTACTTCTTGGAAAGCAAAGCCGGCGGTGTGATATTGTACACAGTCTCCGTCCAGTTCTTCTTCTTTCGTTCGCGTGAAATATGTCTAAAACTGCTATGTTGTCTCTTGTATGAATCTTGGTCCAAAATGTTTTCTAGTTTTATTTTGTTGTTGCTGACTCCCTCCGCATTCCAGTGCTTTATTTTTTAGTCTTTGTTTGCTATAGCCAGCCACTATATTCTCAGGTCCCCTGATTCCACAGAACATCTGAGGAGGAACTCCATTCGTTTTGGTTGGGCCCTTTTGAGGCATAGGGCCCGGTACGGTACCTACCTGGGGGTCCAATTCAAGGCGAGCACCATAACGTTTCGCAGTAATTAATATATCTCATTGCGTAATTGCCTGGCATCCTGATTTCTGCGGTGCGCCTCCTGGCTGGTTGCTTCCGTCTTCAGCACCTTTCCTTTGCTAGAGCAGACTGTCTTACTTGAGTTTACATGTGTAAGGACGCACACACGTGTCTGCGCATGCATGTACGTGCATACATATCTAGAGCGTTCTGGTTATTTTTCGGCGCCAGAGACTCGCCGCCTCCCCTTCTCCTGTTAGTTAACACAAGTCCTCCACATGAAGGCCAGGAGTTGGACTTTTGCTGTAGAGGTGGTGAATACACGAGCCATGGAGTATTTGTGCAAGGTTGGGCGCTCACCCCAACTCTGCACCCGCGGCTACACAACAGCATAATTTATAACCCTCTGCGTCCAGTCCCGACTGGTCTATCAAAATGAGGCCAAGACTATCTATCTATCTATATATATATATATAATCATTGGCACCTTGCCGTCTTGACAGACGATAGTTTGTGCTTTAAAAAGGCATAATAACTTTTAACTATGGCGGTAGCGAGTGTGACTGATAAGGCCAATTTGCGCTGTAAATGTCCGTTCACAGTGGGTGCATGTGAACACGTGGTCATTTCCACCATCATGCACCATCTTACGTCTCAAACGCTTGGTGTGTGACTTTTCTGCAATAATTTTCTCCTTTGACTTTATTCCATTTCTGATATTTGCCCTCCATGCAACACGTTCAGCGGCGACTTGCTCCCAATGTGCATTATCAATGCCTGTATCAATCATGTCCCGCTTACACACATCTTTGTATCGTAGTAGAGGCCGACCCTGAGATCTCTTACCCATCTGTAATTCACCAAAAAAGATATCCTTTGGTATTCTACCATCATCCATCCTCCTAAGATGTCCTATCCATCTAAGTCTACGAAGACTGAGCATGGAATAAACTGTCACACAACCTGATCTTTCCAATACTTCAGTATTTGTGATTTTGTCTTGCCACTTAATACCAAGAATTCTTCGCAGACACCGCATATGAAAGCTGTTTAAATTGTTCTCTTGGTGTGAGTAGGTTGTCCAGGTTTCACTGCCATAGAGAAGAGTACTAAGGACACAGGCTTGATAGACAAGGACTTTTGTTTTGGCAGTAAGCTTCCTGTTCTTCCAGACTCTTTTTCTTAACCTGTTCATTGTTGTTGCTGCCTTACCAATCCGGATGTTGATTTCCTGATCTAGGGATAATTTGCTATTTACCACTGATCCTAGATATGTAAAATGGTCTACTATCTCTAGTTCGGCGTCGTCAATAAAGATTGATGGTACCCCATGTGCACCCTGTGACATAATCTGTGTCTTCTTTTTGCTAATTGTTAAACCAAATTCAGAACAAGCATTGGAGAATGCAGATAGTAGACATTGCAATTCTTCCTCAGAGTGGGTCGTAACTGCAGCATCATCTGCAAAAAGCAACTCTCTGATCAGTACCCTCCTAATTTTGGTCTTAGCCTTCAATCTCTGAGCATTGTAGAGGCCGCCATCTGAGCGTGAGTGAATGTATATACCACCATCCTGATCACGAAATGCATATTTCAGTAGAAGTGAAAAGTATATTCCAAAGAGGGTGGGAGCTAGTACACAACCTTGCTTAACTCCACTCTTGATTTCAAATTCTTCAGAAGTTGCACCATCAAACTTGATTATACCCTTCATGCCTGTGTGGAACGATTCCACAATGGACAGAAGAGTTGGTGGGCAGCCAATCTTCTTTAGTGCCTTGAACAGACCCTCACGACTGACCAAATCAAATGCCTTTGTGAGGTCGATGAAGGCAATAAACAGTGGTTGATTCTGTTCACGGCATTTTTCTTGCATTTGTCGCAATGAGAATATCATATCAGTGGTAGACCGGTTCTGTCGAAAGCCACACTGTGATTCGGGGTAGACATGATCTCCTAGGACTTGAAGTCTGCGCAGAACAATTCTGGCAAATACTTTTCCAACAATACACAGAAGTGAGATACCCCTATAGTTGTTGCAGTCGCTCCGATCGCCCTTGTTCTTGTACAGTGTTATGATGCTTGAATCTTTGAAATCCTGTGGGACTTGTCCTTCACGCCAGCATAGCTCTATTAGCTGGTGGATCTGTATAGTGAGTGTGTCTTGCCCACTCCTGATAACCTCTATTGGAATCCCATCCTTACCTGGAGCCTTGCCAGATGCAAGTTCATTTATAGCACACTTAACTTCTGTTATGGTGGGAAGTGTGTCCAGGTGGTCAAGAGTTGGTAGAGCCTCTATGGCGTTGAGGGCATTATCCGCTAGTTTGGTCTCACTTGAGTAAAGCTCCAAATAGTGCTCTACCCATCTGTCCATCTGCTGTTTCTTATCAGTGATGACTTCTCCAGTCAAGGTTTTCAATGGTGCACTTCTTTTGATCACTGGACCACAGGCTTTCTTTATTCCTTCATACATGCTTCTTATGTCTCCCTTATCACTTGCGATTTGAATGGACTCACATAACTTGATCCAATAATCATTTGCACACTGCCTGGCAGCCTTTTGCACATCCTTCCTAGCTTGCCTTAGCTCACTCAGAGTGTTACGCGTTGGTCTTTCCTTGTTTCTTAAGAGAGCTTTCTTCTTCTTATCAATCAAGGGCTGCAGAGTCTCGCTGTTGGCCGCAAACCAGTCCTGCCTCTTATGATCCACAGTGCCGTAAACCTTTACGGCAGTTTTACAAAGAGTTTCCTTAAGTTTATTCCATTTATCATTTACTGTACAATTTTCTGGTGTATCAGTGAAAGCGTCTTCAAGTTGCTGTTGAAACTGAAAGCACTTTTCAGGATCATGAGTGTTAATAATATTAATCCTGGGGCTAGATTTGTGTTTAGCTGTGTAGATTCTCTTTGGTCTCAGTCTAACCCTTGCAACAACCAAAGAATGATCCGTATCACAGTCAGCACTGTGGTAACTACGAGTCAATGATATATGGTTCAGATGTTGTCTCCGTGTGATGATGAAGTCCAGCTGGTGCCAATGGCCGGATCTTGGATGTTTCCATGTGACCTTATGCATCTCTTTTGTTTTAAAAAAAGAGTTTGTAATACATAGGTCATTACTGGTGCAATGCTCCAGCAGCCTTTGCCCATTTTCATTCATGCGACCGATGTTGTATTTTCCAAGGCACACTGGCCATGAACTCGAGTCCTTGCCCACACGAGCATTGAAATCACCGAGCATATAAATGTAGTCGGATTTTGGAACAGCCTTGATCACAGAGTCTAACTCCTCATAGAACAAATCCTTCACATCATCAGAGGAATCGAGTGTCGGTGCATATGCAGTAATAATGGTGGCAAACCCACAAGAGGTTGCCAAGCGCAGGGATAATAGTCTTTCATTTCCTCCTGCTGGAATTTCAATCATTCCCAGTAGCGAATTCTTCACTGCAAAGCCCACACCGTGTTGCCTTTTTTCTGCCTGCCCTTTACCCTTCCAGAAAAAGGTGTAGTTGTTTTCCCTGAGTGACCCTTCCTCAGCGAGGCGAGTCTCCTGCAGGCCAGCAATATCAATGTTAAGACGATTGAGTTCGGCATCAATCACAGCCGTTTTTCTCACATCGTCAATATTGGTCAAGTCAGTGGAAAATCCTGGACACATGGTTCTCACGTTCCAGGTTGCAAGCCGTAGCTTGAGGTTTCTATTTATATTTTTGTTTGTACCTGGTGCATTGGTTTTACAGCCTGCGATTCAGATTTTGTCCTAGCCCCAAGCACCCATTGAAGCAGGCAGGCTGTGGCGGATCAGCACCCAATTGGCTGGGGGCTGCCCAGCTTGAGGCGGGCGGTAGCTGATCGGTGACACCTATAGGTGTCTCCCACCGTCAGAGGCAACGCGTGGCGCCCCATGTCTACGCCAACTGACAAGGACTTATAACCCGTAACAGTTGCCTCTCGCTTTGATTCCGAGACCAGTTAAGACCAGGGATGGAGTTATTGCCTCTCCATAGCACAAAGCCTGGGCTAAAATATAGAGATCATGTGTTGCCCATGCAGCATGATCCCTCTCTCGGCCTGCCTAGTTCACTCCAGAGGAAAGGTAACACCCCTACATCTGGAACAAGACAAGCTGCAGAAGCTGCCGGATCAGCAAAGCAATGCTCTAACTGTCCGCCTGTCGGAGCTTCGATCCTAGACCAGTCGCCAACCAAGGCTTAGGGCCTGGTCTGCCCTGCCATGACAATTTTGTCTTTAGCTTGCATTTCCTCGCACCAGGGTAAGGCTTGTACCCTCCCAATTGCGCTCTTCCGCCCGAAGCCGTTGGCACAATGTGGGGTGTCGGGTTTGGTAAGCGCCGCCCAACGTTCGGCGCTAACAGAAACCAGGTAGTACCGTCTACTGTTATACGGTAGCTCAGTCATATCTGACTAAGACCTGACTATAATATATATATATATATATATATATATATATATATATATATATATATATATATATATATATATATATATATATATATATATCTCCCAGATATGCCTCAAGTTAGTAGTTGCATATCCTTCATATATATATCCTGCATATATATATATATCCCAGATATGCCTCAAGTTAGTAGTTGCATATCCTTTACATGACGCCGCAGTCAACCCCAGCGTTTTTAGGCTGTTTGTGATTTCTTGCCAAGTTTACGTTCAGTAGTTTGCCATTGCTTTCTGCACTACCGACACTCATGCCATTGCATGAAAACCACCACAAGTGAACGGTATGCGGGATTACGAATTGCGTCCATAACCCCTTCGTCACAGAGACGGGTCAATTCGTGTGACACAGGCCCTTTAATGTTATAATGAAAAGGAGAGAGGCGGGATGGGGGAGGGGGGGGGGGGTAGCGTAGTGACTCGTCTGCCTGCCCGGTGGACATAAGTTCGAATCCGCACTGCAGGGGATTCTTAAATTTGATCTGGACCCGAGGTCAAACCAGCATAAATTGGGTACAAGGAAGTGTATTAGGAAGTAAAGGCTTCCGGCGCGGTGTTGATCACTTCAGTCCAACCCAGAGCTGATGGGTGTATTAGAATATGGATCTAACACCACATACCCTGTGCCCACACAAGCACGTTAAGAAGTCCTTTAGTTGTACTGACCAGCGGCTAGTGAGGTCTGGGGTGTAGAGAGTCACACTTTGTTGTACGGAGATAACTCCACAAACAGGTCGGTCTTCTCCTTTACACCACGCCAGGAGTCTGTTAACATCATCATCACCACGTGCCATGCCGATAAATGTGGACGGTCATGATTCGCCATCTCACATGGATCACCAGAGTCGTGGAACAGCTCAGTGTTCTTGTCTCGACCATGTCATGTGCCAAGCCTTCCAGATATTTACTTCCCTGCCTTCCCCTAGTTCTTTCTCTCTCTCTCTCTCTCTCTCTCTCTCTCTCTCTCTCTCTCTCTCTCTCTCTCTCTCTCTCCTCCCCCCCCCCCCCCCAGATCTTGATTGTTGGCACCATGTTCTGGAATTTATTTCTTCTCATAATGTGTCCAAACAGTTGACTGTCTACGCCTAATGTCTCTAATCAGTTTACAGTTTTCATTTTCTTCTTGTAGGATTTGGGTCATTGGTTTTTCTGTCTGTCCATGGTCGTCTTTGCATTTTCCTCAGAAACCAGTGAGCCAAATATGCAGCATCGGTGGGAATTCAAGATTATGTATGCCAGAGCCAAAAATGATAAATACATAATAATACACAGTTACTTCTATGGAATACTTGTTTGTTTGTTTTTTGGTGTTTTTTTTTTTTTTTCTTTCGTTGTTGTTGGAAAAATGGAAGAAGAGGCCAACCACGTAAACGATGGACAGAGGAAATAACAGAGTCCATGGAAACCTCAATATATGAAGACCGTAAATGGGCACTCTAACGCTGTTTATACTTCACCTCTACACTGCAAGGTATATTTGGGAACAAGATGAGATGAGATAACTTCTATGGGAGAGAGTCACGATTTGGTCGTGGTTAGGCTCTTATCTGTGGTGTGAATTCAAATTTGTGTATACAAATGAGAAATAAATAAATGCCACAAATAAGAAATACAGGCCACAAATGAGACTTAAATAATAATACACAATTACTTCTAGGGGTGAAAGTCGCGGCAGTAGACTGGCTAGGTTCTCGTCTGCTTGCCCGCGAGTCTTGAGTTCAACGGGGCTGATTCTGATGTTTAACATTGACCTCTGCTCGCGATGGTGGTCGGTGTGACACTGACTATATCAGCCACCAAGTGGCGGTTGGCCATCATATAAAATACATGTCCAATGCACATTAAGGCGGATAAACTGGTCTTTGACGTTATTTACATCTGTGGACTTGCTCAGTCTTACATTAATTAGTTAGTCTTTCCTCTTGAGCCAAAAGCGGCACGTAGGGCAGAAGTTATGTGCAGCGGTTCGCTGCCACCTGTTGTAAATCTTGGATGTTTGTTTGGCCGCTAAATTAGCCCTCTCTGATGATGGTTCTACGCAGGGTCTCTCTTGGTCTTTCCCGTTTTCTGTTCCCTACCGGTGTCAATTCAGTCTTACACGGGTACCCGACATGGGAAGTACAGACTGGCTATGTGATGTTTTACCCCGATAGTCTTTGAGTGCCGATTGGTCTATAAACCATGACGCTAACACCACATTTCGAAAATAACTCACGGCGCGTTTCAGGATCTATCACTGTACATCTTATGTATGCGGCTGAATCATCATCATTATCATCCTGCGCCAGGCCGGTAAGCGTGGGCGGTCATGTTTCACTATTTTACACGGTCACCAGAATCGTGGATCAGCTCTGTATTCTTGTCCCTATCATGCCATGTGGTCAAGCCATCCAGATATTTACTTCTCTGCTCTTGTTCTTTTCTCTTCAATCTTGCCAGTTGTCACACAGTTATCCAATTTACTTCTTTTCATAATGTGTCCAAAATATTGTGACTATCTACGTCTAATTTCACTAATCAGTTTGTGGTTTCCATGTGCCTCTTCTAACAAACGCTCATTGTCTATCTGTCCATGATATTGTTTAAATTTTCTCCAGAAACCACATTTCCACTGCCAATATATGTTTTTCATCTTGTCTGCTCATCGTCAACGTTTCACATCCATACAAAAGTACCGGCTCTATCTAGCACTTCAACACTTTTTCTAGTTGCACTTGGCATCCTTTTATTAGTCAGAACATTTTGTAATTTGCAAAATGCTACCTTTGCCATAGCGATTCTTGTTCTAATCTCTTCAAGGCCTCCTCCTCTCCCCATCCCCCCACCCCAGCCACCCCCAATCAGATGTTATGACTGTTCTGAGATAGTTGTACCGATTCACTTGTTTTATAATTGTCCCATGTATTCTAGTATTAACTTGTGGTATTTCGGTCTTCTTAGAGACGACCATATTTTAATACCGTAAATACGTTATTTTAACAATTTAATTCTTTAATTCTAGTTTGTTCACTGTGTACAGTAACATCATCTACTAAATGTTGCAAATCCTATTCATTGTCTGTAATCAATACTGTATCATCCTTTGTTTACCTTTATCGAACGCTCGATTAATGTTCTCAGCAAGTACGCAGCATTTGATGTGCTCTTGCCTTCTACAAACTCACATTGTTTTTCCCCTACTAGCTACTGCTCTACCTCAGACAAGTGTATTAGCTACTGCCTTACCATCAGATGAGTATACTATAGTCTGCTTACTTTTGTCTGCCCCAGTATAAAATTCCATATCTCAGTAACCAACTGAGGGAAAATGATGAGATTTAGAATATATCCTTATCATTATGTCCACCCAAGAAAACAATTTTTGTTCTGGAGATTGTACAGCAAATTTCAAAGTTTGTTTATATACGGTACATAATTTACGGGACAGAGATGAAGTGCACATTATTAAATGTATTACGTCTTCACACGGAAACATTAGCGTTGAATAGATAATTTTCTCGTGGGACTTGCGATTGGCCTTATGACAAGAGTCTCGCGTAGTAGAACGGGGCAATTTGTAAAGTGTGTTAGCGAGAAATCACTAGTTTTTCACCTAAACATCAAAGAATGTCGCCGCTTTTCATGATTTAAGTTACGTTTGGACCTATCAAAGACATATTCCTTGGGCGGGGGTAAATATAAGACGGCAGGAAAAAATTTCATAACGATGCAACAGACAGTTTTCAAAATAATTGATCGTGAATGAAGGCATTCATTTCTGGACAGACTATAGTTACTGTCCTACCACCGCACAAGTGTTCTTCTAGCTACTGTCCTACCACCGGACGAGTGTACTAGCTACTGGCGTACTGCGAGTCCCACAGAAGGGATACTGGTAGATAAATATCGCATTGCGGTTTATAATCCCACACCCCGTGTACAAGTCAGCTGACTAATCAACACACTATTAGGCCAACTTCGCCAGACAGACCTAATTTCCGCCTTGTCCGTCTAATCAGTTAACTGATTCTCCGCGTTGGAAGCTTGGCTAAAGGCACAACGATAAATATATGTCTGTATGTACAGACTTGAAGGTTATCACGACCTAACAGATAAGATGTCTCGTTTTTAAACAGCCCGTATATCCCCGGGAAGGTTAACCCGGTCAACAAATGCCCGCAGAAGTCGGATGTGTCGGCCTAACGGCGCAAGAACGCAGCTCTGCTGTAAACAGGCCCAACGCAATGACGTCCGAAAAAGAAAAAAAAAAACTCCGGATGAACGCAGAAGGAAGAAGAAGAAGAAGAAGAAGAAGAAGAAGAAGAAGAAGAAGAAGAAGAAGAAACAGCCCGTATTTTGATGCCGAGGTAGCGGTTTCAACCCCTAAACCGGTTGCTTGGACTAAAATGTCGACTTCTTTTCCTTGACTTGGTGATGTAAATTACAAGTGTTTCTGAAGTAGGTTCGCTTGATGGCGAAGAGCACTGGTAATAGGGATAGCTATCCCACATGTAAAAATCAGTGCAATGCACAAAAAGTAGTATCACGTGTATAGACTACTCTTGAGTTCAAAGCGGGCAACACTCCCCCCCCCCCCCACACACACACACACACACCACACACCCCTTCCTAATAGTCAGTATTAAATTGTTAAATAACAATGTAACCAGGCGTGGTAAGAGTGGAGAGTGTCACAAGAGTGGCAAAGAGCAGTGTTTGTACCTTTATGGAAGAATAAAGGTAGCAAAAAAGAACGCAATACATATAGAGGCAAATCTGTACTCAACCGCGTTGGAAACATTTATGTCATAATTTTAGAGCAGAGAACAAGACACAGGATATAACCGTTTCTAAGGAATAGGATACACTGATGTCATTTTTGCATTGATACAGATGAGTGAAAGATCTATAGAATACAAAAGCGAACTAAGTGTGGCTTTCATAGATCAAATGAGTAAAAGATCTATAGAATACCACAGCAAACTAAGTGTGGCTTTCATAGATCAAGAAAAAAGCCTTTGACCGAGTAAATAGGAATAAGCTATGGAAAGTGCTCGAATGACACGGCGTGATTGGGCAGCTGTTGTAGAACATCAGGGCAATGTATCAAAACAGTGAACGTCCAGTAAGAACAAATGTGGGCATGCCAGACTGATTCCAAGTATTATCAGGTGTTAGACAAAGATGTGTTTTATCACCACTTTTGTTCACAGCCTAAATATATTATAGAATAGATTACTAGCAGGTCAGCATGGTCGAATGGGCAAGAACGTGTGTTTTTAAACATTCGGTGTGCTGGTGCCGAGGTTAGGGTTTCAACCCCTACACCGGACAGCTGGACTAAAATGTTGACCTGTCGTCCTTGACTTCTTCTTCTTCTTCAGCGTTCCGAGCCATTGAGGTTCTTTGCTGCAAATACAATCCGTCTCCATTCGTCTCTCTGGTGGACCTTCTCTTGCCAGTCGTTGATTCCAAGTGCTTGTAGGTCTGTACATGTATTATCTCTCCACCGTCTTCTTGGTCTACCTCGGGGTCTACGGTCATTTATTTCCTGAGTGTAAGCGAGTTTTGTTTCCCTATTATCTTCCATTCTTTCTATATGCCCCAGCCATTGTAGTCTATTAGCCTTCATTTTACCAGTGATTAGCGGGGACTTAAGCAGATCATAAATGTCTTTGTTACTTCTTCTTTTCCACTCTCCACTTTGTGTATCCCTAATGGGTCCAAAGATGCGTCTTAAAATTTTGTTCTCAAAGGTTTGTAACAAGGCTTCGTCTCCTTTCGTTGTACTCCAGGTTTCAGAGCCATACAGCACAACTGGTCTGATCAGTGTTTTGTATATTGTGATTTTGGTGTTACGAGATAGCGCCTTTGATTTTAGTAGATGTTGTAGTGCATAGTATATCTTATTTCCAGAGTTGATTCTAGTTTGTATTTCTTCCCTTATGATGTTGGAGCAGTTGAAGATCGTACCCAGGTATTTGTATGTTTCCGTTCTTTTAATGGTCATATTATCTATTTGTATGTGGCCAGAGTTTCTAGCCATTCCGTCTCTTGAAATTACCATATATTCTGTCTTATCTTGGTTGATAACCAGCCCCATCTGTTGGGCTTTTTCCTTTAAGTGAGTCAATATTTCCAATGTCTTTTGTTCACTTTGCCCTATAATATCTATATCATCTGCATAACCAAGCAGCTTGGATGTTCCTCCAATATCATCCTTGACTCCCAAGTCCTTGACTTGGGGACGTAAATTACAAGTACCTCTGATGTTGGAGTGAGTTCGCCTGTTAGCGAAGGAAAGCTAATCCATACGCAAAATTCAGTCCATTACTACTATAAAAAGTGTGCATGGACTACGCTTGAAGTCAAAGCGAGTGAACGCAAAAAAAAAAAAAAAAATTAGATTACTAAAGAAGCAAATCTACAACCAGAGTTTAAATGACCTTCTGTTTGCAGACGACCTGAGTTTACTGTATGAGAACAATGTGGATTTCTAGCACCATATAAATTGCTTTGACAGTTCTGACAGAACTGCAGTATGAAGATAAACATCGAAAAGACACAATTCATGACAATTCTACGAACACCAGTGCAATATCACGTCAATATAAATGGACAATCATTAAAACAAGGTAGAGAATCCAAGAATCTGGACGGTGTGTTCACAGAAGACGGAAGACTGGATGGAGAAATATAAATTAGGATACAGAAAACAAACATCATCAACTATCAAACAGCACCTAATCTAAGACATCCAAATATCAACACGCACACACGTGCAACAAAACAGCTGAAAGACGCTTTATTTGGCCCAACACTGTGTTATCAATGCCAAGCATGGACAGTCTTAGAAACACACAGGCGTAAAATCACATCACGTGAGATGAGATGCATACGAAACACAGCTGGAAAAAGAAGAAGAAAAGAACAAATGAGAAACTAAGAACATGTGTAGGGATAACATATATTACTGACTTTATAGGAACCAACAGAATTAAATGGTTCGGACATTTAGTTAGAATGGAACAAGATCAATCAGTGGGCAGAGCTTTTCTACTCACGTCACGGCAAACGGATGACACAAGAAGAGTTGGTTAGATGGAGTAAAAGAGACATTGAAGAAATCAAATAAGACGCTAGTACTATCAACAAGACAAGCGAAAACAGAAAATTACATCTGCCTCCTATCTGACACGCTACACTGCAAAAGCAATCGGACAAAAGAAGAAAGAAGAAGGAGCAATATAGACAGAATTGAATAAGACATAATTGAATAAGACGAAATTAAATAGAATAAAACTGAATAAGACAGAATTGAATAAAACAGTTGAATAAGACATAATCAAATAAGACATAACTGACTTAGACATAACAGTCTAAGACATAACTGAATAAGACAGAACCATATAGGAAGAACCGGATAAGACAGAACCGTATAAGACATACATGAATAAGACATATCAGAATAAGACATAAATAAGACAAGTAGTGGCCTTGGCTGAGAGGTTACAGTGTCCGCCTCATGCTAAGAAGGCATTGGGTTCGATCCTCTCACAGAGCTGGGCATTTTAGTAATACTGGCCCCAAGAATGAATATCGACCTGTAGAAAGTTAATATCACACGTGCATTGAAAAGCAAATACATTTCTACAACTACGTTTCTTAACAAAATCATGGCACGCCCTGTAGAAATTAGATCTGTTATGTCGTGCGTCCAGATGTTGCGGTCATTATGAATACAAATAAGGGCCAATTTTCTTGGCAGTTTGGCTGAATAAATGCCAAGATTTGATCCAACGCTTTCATGTGCAAACAATTGATTAACTTACGCTATCAATTTGCATTCTAAAATATCACCTCTATGAACGTTGCTTTCATTTTCTTGTATGCCTGCATAAGCTCTGAATGCACTTAAAAACACTCACTGTACTGAGTGTTTGTAGAATGAATATACTTTTCTATTAGTTCATATTTGTTATGTCTTTTTAATTTACAACTTTGAAAACGTGTGAATTATAATCATTTGCCCGCTAATATTTGCACTTTGGTGATTTATCTACACTGGTTGACTTCCGTTCATTTTCAAGTGTAATTATCCATCGAGAGATTTGTATATGAAATATTGTACAGTCAGTTGTGAGTATGTATGTGTATGTGTGTGTGCGCGAGTGCGTGCGCGCGCGCGTGTGTGTGTGTGTGTGTGTGTGAGTGTGCGCTTGTGACTTCTTGGAATCCTCTTCTTCTCTCCTCTGTAGAGGGGAACCTCAAAGGTCGGTGTGTACGACTTCGAAATGCGTTTGTGTGAGGTTCACATCGTCTAGAGCAGTGGTTCTCAACCGGTGGGAACTCCCCCCCCCTGCCCCGGGACGGGGGGGGGGGCGCTGAGGTGGTGGATTTTAGGCTTTCCAGGGGGGAGGGATTAAGATTATTTCAAGATCGTTTTTAGACAACAATCGATTACTTGATATAGTTTTTCCCTCTATACTTTAAGGGTTCTTTACTTCTCACCCTTCTGAAATTCGTTTTATTATGTAAGTAGACCCGAAAATCACGTTATATGTAGAGTCTAGACCTGTTCTAGTATGTATTATTAAATTTAGCTTCTATTTTTACATATTCTGTGTAGGAAAAAGGGGGAGGGGATGTTTAAGAATGAAATACGAAAAGGGAAGGGGGGGGGGGATGACATCCTGAACTGAAGGGGTGGATGGGCCAAAAAAGATTGAGAACCACTGTTCTAGAAATATTCCGTCCACGGTAATTAGTTCTTGTCTACACATGGGTTGGCTTCCTTTCCTAACAATTTTGCCAGTGCAACGGCCTTACGGCTTCAACTTTCAATTTATAACCGCCGTGGGATTTTCAACGTGTAAAACACAACACGGGACCTCCGGTTGTTCGCACTTATCCGAAAAGGTTAAGTATCGGATCTCACTACCCTAACCACCAGAGGGACGCATGATATCATCAGATTCCCTAGTTCTTGGAAAAAGTCCAATAATTAAGCTGGGGAGCGAACCGGCCACCTTCTGAGTTTGAGGTGGACACCTCTCAGCCAATTTCTGTCTCCAATTTCTCGGCAACAGGTATTTGGTAACTTCAAGCGTTTCTGCTTTAGAAAGAACTTTATTATAATGAATAGTTTCTGTAAGACAAGAAAGACTCCGCCTATCAAGAGTGTGGACGCAGGGAGGTAAAGGCATCCTGGGCATGAACATACACGGGGCAGGTGAACTGGCGAGAGATTAAGAGTCTTCTCGACGGCTGTAGTAAGACCGACAACACCGAAAGTAATTTCCACATGACGATGAAGCACCTGATAAAGTCTGGTCTGTTGTTGGAAGGAAACGAGGGAAAAAAAAAACGTCAAATAAATAAATAAAACAAAGTACAAAATCCACTTACAACAAACAAAGCAATCGTCAAACAAGCCACCAATCAAACCAACCAGCCAACCACACAGCCACTCAATCAACCAACCACCCAAATACTCAGCCACCCATCCAACCAATCAACCAAGCAAGCAAGCAACCAAGCAACCAACCAACCAACCAACCAACCAAGCAACCAAGCAACCAACCAACCAACCAACCAACCAACCAACCAACCAACCGTAATATGTCAGCCAGCCAACGTGTCAGCCAACAAACAATCGAAAGAACCAATCAACTATCTAACCAATCAACCACCCACCCATCCACCCAAACAACATTCTCCGAGGGGGGACTGAGCACGTATGGGAATGTCCCGAGTGCAGTGATGTCGGTTCTTAACTCAACTCAACTCAACAACATTCTCCGGGATTGACAGCATCTAGGGATGTACTCATTTGTGTTGTTGGCTTTATAAATATATTGTTATTGGTCTTCTTCATGTTTTGTTTAAATATATTTAAATTTATATTTTATTTAAAAATATTTAAATATTTAAACACATTGACTATTTAAAAAAAATGTTAACTGCAACGAGAAAAGAGTGTTAAACTGCCGCATAAAACTATTGTTCTGTATGGATGTGAAAGGTGGACAATATGCAGACAAGCTGAAAAACATCTAATTGCAGTGGATATGTGGTTTCTGATGAAGTTGCAAGAATACCATGGCCAGACATAAAAAACCAACGAGCAAGTCCTACAAGAAGCAAATGAAAACAACACACCGAGAGAAGACATTAGACGAGACAGCCAACACATTTTGGCCACGTTATGAGAAGAAATTAACTAGAGAACTTAGTGACAACTGGCAAGACTGGAGGGAACAGAACAAGGGGGAGACACAGAAGTAAATATCTGGATGGCTTGGCCGCGCGGCATGGTCGGGACGACAACACGGAGTTGATCCACAACTCTGATAATCGTTTGAGATGGCGACACATGCGCCAACAATAATCGCCATGGCACATGATGATAATTATTGTATTAGGTAAGGATTATCATCAACGTGTAGATGTTCCTGTGCAGAACGTCGCTCTCAACACAACCAGGCGAACAGTTTCTCCATCTCTGGCCATTTCTCCGTGTTCATGCACTCTCAACACAACCAGGCGAACAGTTTCTCCATCTCTGGCCATTTCTCCGTGTTCATGCACTCTCAACACAACCAGGCGAACAGTTTCTCCATCTCTGGCCATTTCTCCGTGTTCATGAATTATTGTTTGCGCTCGCTCGCTTTGAAGTCAAACGTATTCCACACAAGCTACTTCTAGTAGCACTGGACTGAAATTTACGTGTGGATTAGCTTTCCCTATTACCAGTGTCCCTCGCCATCAGGCGAACCCACTCCGAGGTACTTGTGATTTACGTCCCCAAGTAAAGGACGAGATGTCAACATTTTAGTCCAACTGACCGGTGTAGGGAGTGAATCCCCTACCTCAGCATCAGTACACCGGATGTTTAAGAACGAGCGGACTTATCCACTCGGCCCCGCTGACCACCGTTCATGTATTTCACGCCCAAGATGTTTGCAGTGTCATTGGTCCATATACGTGCTTGTCGAACCCTCTCCCTTCATCTAGAACCATGGCTGCCAACACTGTTCTGTCCGAGCCACTGCGACTCAAATATGACCAAAGTATTTCACTCTCCGATACTTAATGATGTTTTGATGTTAAGTTGTCTTCAATATTCAGATCTTGAAATATGTCAGTATTTGTTTTCTTCTTGATCTGTGATATTCTAAGAACGTTTCTATAACACTTCAGTCCCAAAGCCCTAATTTACGTTTTATTGAAAGCGAGTGCAAGAGGATTTGAAAAGTTTCAATTATTTGGTAGTTGGAGATACGGACGCAGTTCGAAATCCTACATACCGTGTTCGAAACACAGCTGCGGGAGATTTAGGAGCAGACCGCAAAGCGTTGGTTTTATGAAATGGTGTGAGTGCCAGTTGTTCAGCAAGCAATAACAAACTACTGAACGTAGGCTTGCCAAGAGATCACAGTCAAAAAAAAAATGATGGGGTTGACTGCGGCGTCCCATAAAGGATATGCAACTAACTTTTAGAGGAGTATATTAGTAAAGAAAATCATCTTTCACCAGTGAGGGTGTCTGAAAGTGAGGCATCCGTTGTGTATATTGGGATCAGTGGACGGTAGCGACTTTGGGTTCTCTGTGTGTACAGTTTACCAGCAGCTGTGGCAGGACTTACCACATGTGGTGGAAGGGGCGGATCTCTACTTTACGTCGCCTCCCCCTGTCGATTCCTAGTATATATGTCGGCTGGGTGTGGGTAGGTGTTCGTATATTTGGTTGAAAGAGAGAGAGAGAGAGAGAGAGAGAGAGAGAGAGAGAGAGAGAGAGAGAGAGAGAGAGAGAGAGAGAGAGAGAGAGAGGTGTACATAACAAAAGTGAATTCAGCTCGTCGCTCATCATTAAAGAAGACATTCTAGCATTTCATCGACTGTTACAATGTATCAAGTTCACGAAGCGGACGAACCAGACAGAACATGCACAAACACCACAGACTGGCGTCCACAATAGAAGCTTCAGTTGAGCCATTAGAACTTCCTAAAGCATTTGTCTCATTTACACCTCACATGTTAGCTGCCCAGTGACTAGAATAGCGAATCACGCACTTTACGTTCCGAATACCGCATCGGTGTAAATGTCTTCGAGAATTTAGTATCGGGGGATGTCTGTGAACTTGAAAGGCGCTAAATGGGAAACACGATAATGACGTTTGCGGAATTACTGTCACACGTCTTTAGCACGAATGCACTGTGACAGTGAGAATGAATTTGTTGTACACCAATAGTTTTTAATCTTCTTCTTCTTCCCTCTTGTTGTTGCTATCTCTCACACCCCCTCTGTCTCTATCTTTTTTTTCTGTCTCTGTTTTTCCTTTCCTCTGTTTTTCCTTTTTTTTTTGTTTTTCTCTTTCTCTTTTTCTCTCTCACTTTCTCTCTCTCACCTTCGCTCTCTCTCTCTCTCTCTCTCTCTCTCTCTCTCTCTCACTCTCTCTGCATCACTCACTCACTCACTCACTCCCTCCCTCCCTCACGCACGCACGCACCCACGCACGCACCCACGCACGCACGCACGCGCGCACTCACGCACTCACTCACTCACTCACTCACTCACTCACTCATTTACTCACTGACTCTTTATCTGTCTCTCACTCTTCCTCTCACTCTTTCTGTCTCACTCACTCTTTCTCTCCCTTTCACTCTCTTTGCCCTTCGTTCTGTCTCTGACTGTCTCTCTCTTCTCCTTCTTCCCCTAATCTCCCATTGAAGCCTTGGGTTTCCATCAACTTACGTCTAGCTGTCTTTTCCTGTTCTATTTCCATCAACTCACGTCTATCTGTCTTTTCTTGTTCTATTTCCAAGAACTCACGTTTATCTGTCTTTTCCTGTTCTATTTCCATCAACTCACGTCTATCTGTCTTTTCTTGTTCTATTTCCATCAACTCACGTCTAGCTGTCTTTTCTTGTTCTATTTCCATCAACTCACGTCTATCTGTCTTTTCTTGTTCTATTTCCATCAACTCACGTCTATCTGTCTTTTCTTGTTCTATTTCCATCAACTCACGTCTATCTGTCTTTTCTTGTTCTATTTCCATCAACTCACGTCTACCTGTCTTTTCTTGTTCCATTTCCATCAACTCACGTCTAGCGGTCTTTTCCTGTTCTATTCCCATCAACTCACGTCTATCTGTCTTTTCCTGTTCTATTTCCATCAACTCACGTCTATCTGTCTTTTCCTGTTCTATTTCCATCAACTCACGTCTATCTGTCTTTTCCTGTTCTATTTCCATCAACTCACGTCTACCTGTCTTTTCTTGTTCTATTTCCATCAACTCACGTCTAGCTGTCTTTTCCTGTTCTATTTCCTGCAGCTGGCTTCATGTTCTCCACATATTCTTCACTGCATTCTCTAATGCTCTTCTCCGCGTGAACTATCAGGAAAAAAATACAAATGTTCTGAAGTCACGTAATGGAAAACACAATGGAAAACACATCAGAAAACATATTTGAAAACACAATAGAAAACACACAGGAAAACACGATGGAAATCAGTCAATCATGTGCCATGCCGGAAAGCGTGGGCGGTCATGACTCGCCATTTCACTCGATCACCAGTGTCGTGGATCAGCTCAGTGTTCCTGTCTCGTCCATGCCATGTGGCCAAGCCATCCAGGTATTTTCCTCTCGGTCTTCCCCTTGGTCTGTTCCCTTCGATCTTGCCAGTTGTCACTAAGTTCTCCAATCCATTTCTTCTCATAACATGTCCAAATAATTTTGACTGTCTACGTCTAATTTCTCTAATCAGTTTACGATGTTCATTTGTCTCCTGTAGTACATGGTCATTGGTCTTTCTGTCTGTCCATGGTATTCTTGGAAAACACATAGGAAAATAGAATAGTAAAAACATAGGAAACGACAATGGAAAACACATCTGAAAAAACAATAGAAAACACAATGGAAAACACAATGGAAAACACAATGGAAAACGTAATGGAAAACATCGTGATGACTAGAAAGCTCACAGGTAGAAGAGGCAGTAGCAGACTGAGAGAACTGATCCTATACACTTTAGATCGTGGAACGGAACATGTATCATCATCAGAACTAACCCAGAACACCCCGGTCGAGATCTGAGAACATTCATCAACACCCGCACAGTTTGGCAGGACACACGCTAATGATGTGAGTTTAGATCACCCTCTATTTTATTTGTCTTTCATATTCTGTTACCCACTAATGCTGCCCTTCCCAGCCCACACTAAGCCCCAACAATCCAGATGCCATTTGTGAAGATTTTCCTTGGCGAAAGGAATTATGTCTGCGATCAACATTTTATTCCAGCGTAAGCACATAACAACCGACAAGGGCAGATCGTCTGGCGTATCAGAGAAGAATCCATATGGCCACTTTTGTATTGCACAAAATACACAAACTTCCTGTCCAATATGGTGTATTGGCCGTTGAGCTGTTAAGGCCTCTGGGGTGTTTGTGCTTCTAGCTGCTGTTTGCTTACGCAGTTTCCTCATCTCGGACTGGTAGTACATGGTTCCGTCATTCAGCTATTGATTTGATTTAAGTGTGTGGAGCGACACTGTGAGCTTTGGATTTAATGTGGAATGCTTTTACATCTGACGGGGTTGTTTGTATTGTGAACTGCATGTTCATAAAAATGGCGGACGGCCAGTTGCTGAACTAGCTGGTTTTGCATAATGCAATAATGTGTGTGTAACGGCTGATTTTCTAGTGAATGCCGCTTCCATAGACGATCTTCTTCTTCTTCAGCATTCCGAGCCATTGAGGTTCTTTGCTGCAGATACAAGCCGTCTCCATTCATCTCTCTGGTGGACCTTCTCTTGCCAGTCACTGATTCCAAGTGCTTGTAGGTCTGTATGTATATTATCTCTCCACCATCCTTTTGGTCTACCTCGGGGTCTGCGGGCATTTATTTCCTGAGTGTAAGCGAGTTTTGTTTAATCGACGATGAATTGTAATTTTAGTGGCGGGCTGCTGTGTTGGCATTCTGGCATCGACATTATGCATCTATGCCTCCGCGTGTTGTGGTTTGTCGGGACTCCTGTCTGCTCCACTTTTTACATTTTTACATGGGACAGTGAGGAGCCTTTTGTGTGTTTATTAACTGACACAGGAACGGAGCATTATGGAGTTACCCTTTGCCGTAAAGTTGGAACCGCGACTAACAGTTAACATCATTTAACATGCAAAATAGTATATCAAAGAAACATTTATCTTAATTCTAACAGAGAATGTTATTATAACGCCTCGCATATTTAGCTGGATCTCATCAGACACATACTGCAGTTATATATAAAACTACTGAATAAATACTATTTTTTAGCTGAAATATATAACACACATATCACTGATACTGTTCCAACGTGGAGTAATATTATCGCTACACGGTAGTCGCAGAGCCACTATGAAGCCTTTCTTCTGCATAACCCAGGTCTTAGACACCTAAATGCAGAGGCCTCGGCGTATTTTGGGTATTTGTGTTTTGTTCGTCGAGTACAGAATACAAAACGCCTGTTTTATCCACTGGGATAACATATAGCATCAGCCAGTTTGTCTGTTATGTATTTCAGCAATCGCATTATCCACACTGCTATAAGCTTGTGAAACATGGACTGTTTACCAGCGACACGTCAGGAAATTCCACTTCCACACAGTCTGCCTTAGGAAGTTATTGAAGATTAAATGGCAAGACAAGATCCCAGACACTGAAGTTCTAGAAAGAACGTCCATGCCCAGTATCCACACTATACTAATGAAGAATCAGATTAGCTGAGCTGCACTTAACTCGCATGCTAGTTCACAAGTTCCCTAAACACATTTTTTTTTGCGGTGAGCTGCGCAGTGATAGACACCCCCAATTTGGCCAGAGGAAACGCTTTGAAGATACTCTGAGGATCTCACTAAATTTTTTGGAATTCATCACGACACTTGGGAGACTGCTGCCAAAGACCGAAATTCGTTGCGTACATCATTACGCAACGGTGCAGTCACTTGTGCAGCAAACAGAACTACACGAGCTATTTAAAAAAAAAAAGGTTGGACAAATAACCCACCGCAGGAGATCCTTCTCCTGGAACGTCAAGCATTCTTTGCCCACATTGTCGAAAAACATTTCGAGCCAAAGTAGGCCTTAGCAGCCATCTTAAAACTTACGACTCCAAACGGCTTCAAACTTTCAACCCTGCTGGATGAAATGAATGGTCATCATCATTATTGATGGACAAACACCATTTCAGCCAACAGTTGATTCATCTATTTACTTGACTGATGTTTATCTCTGCTGTCTACACCTGACGAGATGCAGCGAAATATTATCATCTTCATCATCCAGTGTCTTCCGGCTGGCGTGGGCGATCATGTCTCTCCACAAATGACTATTTCCGACGTCATGGATCAATTCGTGTGTTGACTCCCTTCCGTGCAACGACATAAGACTGCCAAGAATCTTCTCACGCTGTTTTCCTCTAGCTCTCTTTCCGCAAATCTTTCTTTCCTTTTTTGTAGTTAGTCGAGGGTTCCAACTTCACAGCAAAGGATCGCCCCATTGTACTCCGTTTCTGTGCCAGTGAAGTCAGTATCTCTGTTGTCACAACATGGTTCAGTTTTTGACTTCTCATAATGCGATCAAAGAAGGATGACTGCCTTTTTCTGATGGTTGTGATACGTTGTCTATGCCACTCATCTTCCCTTAAAACGTTTTGATGGCTCATTTTGGTTGTCTAGTTACACTACTTTCTCCGTAATCCCGTTTATCACGCAGAGTATAGTAGCGGGCGAGAGCTGGAAGCGGTTCCACCCCCGCTGGTGACTTGCGGGATAGCTGAGCCGGCCGCTCAGAAAGCAATGGCAAACTACTGAGCGTAATCTTGCCAAGAAACCAACAGACAGCTGAAAGATGCTGCTGTTGACAGCGATGTCCTGTAAAGGATATGCGAATTTAAAAAAAAAAATAAATAATTTTCAGCATTCTTCTATAAAACCACACATCTCCAAGGTTTTCGGAGATTTTTCACCTCTTTCGAAGCATAATTATCTTTGGAAAATTCAGCAGTGGTTTTCCCTTGCCTTCCAACGGTTTGTGTATGGTTTACTCCACTAGTCTTTGTCTAAGGAGACAGACCCTGCAAGGCAACAGGAGGGAGTGGTTATTTATGGCGCCTCTTACCCGCCGATAGACATGTCATAGAGTTTTGAGGTATTTTGTAGAGATAGCTGCCCCACCAACTAATTCGCCTCCTCTCGGTGATCACCGCCTGTGGTGGTCCACGGCTGCGTATTCAACATATTCACAGATAACCCCTAGACAAAATATATTGGGGCCACTCCACCATCCACCACTTGGTCCACGCTCCTAGTAGTAGAGCCGGCTCCTACCCCGAAATATGCAAGGCGATACGATAACATGTTTCTTTATTAGAATAGTCTTCAAGTTGTGGACTAAAGAAGTTCCAGACATACATGCATACTGACATGTATGAAAACAACATGCAGACCATCAAACATACAAGCACATAGGGAAGCAAAGATTTATGCAGACAAGAGGACATCAAAGCTCACGGCTTTAACAAAGAAGATTATCCTGCACGAGATGGCAGAGTGGCTCTGAAAACGCCCACTTGTTGAGCACATCAAGGGCGAAGAAAATATGATTATCCGTGGATACGACAGACACACGATAGTAATGATGGAATCCGTGTTGTGTATATCCGTGAAGATATATCAACATCCACTCTCTCTGAAATATTCCGAATCACATTTCTGAAAATGAATATTATTTGCCGCCGAGACAAGGAGATCATTTATTTTTGGGGGATCGTTTTTCTAATTGGATTTGTTCGAATTTCCATGAATAAATAAATTCATTAGTGCGTGTTGACAGACGCCGCATTTGTTGACAACATCGAATGTCTGTAGCACATTACGCTGGCGAATGGGTGGCTGGGTGCTGCGGTAATGTCTCATTTTGACAGCAATCGGGGCTGAATTTTAAACTGGGTTTGTATGGGATGAGAGTGTAGGCGTTAATGGGTGATCAGTGTAGGCATGCATGCATGTGTGTGTGTGTGTGTGTGTGCGTGCGTGCGTGTGTGTGTGTGTGTGTGTGTTAAAGTGTAGAGAGTGTGCGTTAAATTGCATGGAGTTTGTGTTAAAGTGCATGAAGTTTGTGTGTTAAAGTATGTTAGTTAGTTAGTTAGTCGCAGTTCCAACTTCACAGCAACGGGTCATCCCCATTATGCCCCGTTCCTGTGCCAGTGAATATCACACAAAATGCTCCCCACTGCCCAATGTGAAAAGTGGAAAAGACAGGAGTTTCGACAAACAACAGCCTTCACAGATACACTATGCATAATGCCGCCGCCAGAATGTCAACACAATAGTCCCCCACGAAACACCCAGTTATCTCCGATGGAATCAACAGTCATTTTCTCATCTGGATGTTTCCTAGATGTTCACCCACACAGTCCACGAAATACAGTTCATCGTCGATGGCAGTGGCAGTCAACCAGAAGCCCAGCAGCCACGCATTTCTGCATAAGGCAAAAACCGGTCAACTCTGGGACATAGCCATCCGCCATCGCTCCGAACATGCAGTAACGTTCCAAAAAACCTCGGGCAGATTCAAAAACATTTCACACGAAACTCACAGCTCACAGTGTCGCGCCACGCACTCACTCAGTAGCAGGGCGACGGAACCATCAAGCCTCCTTAGTCGCCTCTAACGACATGCGTGGTAGGCTGCAGTGTTGCTATTCTTCGCTTCCCTTATGGGCCCCGGCAACACATGGGAGTAAAGTGTTAAAGTATACGGAGTGTGAGTGTTGTGTGTGTGTGTGTGTGTGTGTGTGTGTGTGAAAGTGAACGAAGAGTGTGTTAAAGCATACGGAGTGTATGTTAAAGTGTACAAAGTATGTGTGTTAAAGTGTAGGGTGCATGTGTTAAATTGTACGAGTGTGTGTTAAAGTTTACGGTGTATGTGTTAAAGTGTACGAGTGTGTGTTAAAGTGTACGGTGTATGTGTTAAAGTGTACGGTGTATGTGTTAAAGTGTATGGAGTGTGTGTTAAAGTGTACGGTGTATGTGTTAAAGTGTATGGAGTGTGTGTTAAAGTGTACGGTGTATGTGTTAAAGTGTATGGAGTGTGTGTTAAAGTGTACGAGTGTGTGTTAAAATGTACGGTGTATGTGTTAAAGTGTACGGTGTATGTGTTAAAGTGTACGGAGTGTGTGTTAAAGTGGACGGAGTGTGTGTTAAAGTGTACGGAGTGTGAGTTAAAGTGTATGGAGTGTGAGTTAAAGTGTACGGAGTGTGTTAAAGTGTAGGGAGTGTGTGTTATATTGTTCCAATAATGTGGTAAAATGTACTGAGTGTGTGTTAAAGTAAACGAATTTTGTGTTAAAGTGTACGGAGTGTGTGTTAAATGGTACGGACGTTGTGTTAAACTATATGGATTTTGCGTGTTAAAGTGTACGGAGTTTGTGATGTAAAGTGTACAGAGTGTGTATTAAAGTGTACGGAGTGTGTGCTAAAGTGTATGAAGTTTGTGTGTTAAAGTGTACGGAGTTTGTGTGTTAAAGTGTACAGAGTGTGTGTTAAAGTGTATGGAGTGTGTGTTGAAGTGTATGGAGTTTGTGTGTTAAAGTGTGCAAAGTATGTGTGTGTTAAAATGTTAAAATGTACGTTATGTGTGAGATAAAGTGCACCAAGTGTTCATCAAATCTCCCAATCCGAGCAAACAGCAATCCTTTCCAGCTTTGGACACTAACACACTTCATAAGTAACTTATGAACACGCTAAATCCACACCTCACAAATTGTACTTCGTCTAAATAATAAATATATCGGCCAGTCTGATTTGTATTCTTTGGGCATTCGAGTATCGTACTTGTCAGAAATATTCCAAAATGTATTTGCATTATTTCGCGTCAGCTTTGTTGCTTAAAACGTCCACCGGCTGAGCTGCTCATGAATAAAATACTGTTTATATCCTGTATTTTCTTTCACCAGTTCGATCGTGTAATCAAAGCATTCTCGGAGTTTGTTTTCGAATTCTTTTATTAAATGTATATGCCATCGTGGCAGTTTGGGTTAGAATTAAATTGCAAGAAGAATCTCAGAAAGGAAAGAAATATAATAATGTAATATACAAGTGAATGAGGACATTTTGAAGCGGATAGATCGGTACAGCTGTCTTGGAGCAATCATTAAAACTGACGGAAAATGTCACGTGAAGGGCGATTAGAACCAGCATCGTCATGGAAACGGTGGCCTGTTGGAAGAATTAAAACATTAAAAGGTATCAGATCTAGTTTAAAAAAAAAGAAAGAAAAAGAGCCAAAGTGCAAATTAAAACCTTTACTTATGTGTATGTGAAACATGAACAATAAACAGACAAGAACACCTTTTGGCTCTCTACGCGTGTGGTTTCTGTGGCAAATGGTTAGAATACCAGGGATGGATACTTGAATATAAGTATTTCAAGAAACAAATGATTACCTGGCATTGATTAGAGAAATTAGACGTAGACAGTCACTTGAACACGGCATGATGATACATTAAAAATTTTGTGAAAACTGGTAAACATCATTTGAGAAAGCCAGGGGAAGATAAATAAATACACATATGGTTGACTTAGCGACTTGAAATAATTGAGACAAGACCGCAGACTTGATCCAGGACTTCGAAGATATAGATCTGTCCTAGTTATGTCATAGATCTGTCGTAGATCTGTCATAAATCTGTTTTAGATCTGTTTTAGATCTGTCATAGATCTGTCATAGTTCTGACATGATTCTGTCATAGTTCTGCGATAGTTCTGTCATAGATGTGTCATAGTTATGTCATCGATCTGTCAGAGTTCTGTCATGGTTCTGCCATAGTTCTGTCATAGTTCTGTCATATATCTGTCATAATTATGTCGTAGATCTGTCATAGATATGTCATAAATATGTCAAATATATGTCATAAATCTGTTTTAGATCTGTCATAGATCTGTCAAAGTTCTGTCATGGATCTGCCATAGATCTGTCATAGTTCTGTCATAGATCTGTTATAGATATGTCATAAATCTGACATTGTTCGCCGCTCTAACCATCCCCAAGGATGCTCCTTGGCTAGGCGGTGAAGCCGCATGCCTGGCTTTCTAAAAGTTGTGCGTTCGAATCTGGTCCGTCCTTCGGTTCACGAGTGCAGTGTTCTGGAAGACGACTGGGGTTCGAAGCTGGAGCTGCGTTCGTGCTGTACTCGACTTTTTCGGCGGAAAGAGACCCAGCCGTTTGGGATAACACCCGGTGCAATGAAGTCGATCATCGCGCCTTTACACCGTGTCTTGAATCAGGTCTATGTTCTAGTCCCGTCTATCCCAAGTGGCCAAGCCATACATGTGTTTAGCTCCGTACCCTCCCGTATCTTTTTTTTCCACATTAGTTTTGTCAGTTGTCATTAATTTGTCACGATTATTTATATATCATACTGTGCCAGATACATCTTCTCTGTATACGTCTATTTCTCTAATCAAGTTACCGTTTTGTCTTCTTTCTGGAAGAATTTTCTAATTCGTTTTAACCAAAGTTCTACTGCTTCTAAATTTATAAATATCACACCTTTCTGAAATCTGTGACTTTTAAAACGTAAAAATTGAATTATTTACTGAGATGTTAAACTATACTTAACAATTCTTTGACAGTTGTGGATCGCGGAGAAGAAGCTCTGCCATTCTATCTGATCTGAACATCCAAGAAAACTTGTGTCATTTATTGGAAACTTAAATAATTTGGCTACATTAAATCTTGCAGTTACGTTAAAAGAGTTGAGCTGAGTTGAGCTAAGAACCGACAACACTGCTCTCAGGATACGCCCTTTCGCGCTCCCAGCCCTCATTCAACAGCCAGCAAAGAGTCATACTGCTAATCGTTCCCACTGCTATCTGATTAAAAGTTCTCCTAGTCTTCCCTCATACCATTGTATGAAAACCAACGCAAGTCTGTCTGCTGCCAAATCGGAGGCAGCTGTGTTTGGAAAGTTGTATGCGGGATTACGACTTGTATTCGTAACCCCGTCGCCACTAAGCCGGTTTTGAAGAAACCGAGGGCATGAAAATGTGGGAGACAAGTGAACTGGCAAAAGATCGAATCTTACAGTGAGCTGTGTCGTGGGCGATGTATTGCAAAAGACCTTTTGCGTGATGGAGATGCCTGGCAATTTCTCTGCTCGTCTTGTGTTTAAACTGCTCAGAATATTATTGAGTATGCCTGCAATTTTCCTTGGAATGTCGCTTCATTATTTCGGCTGTCTGATCACAGCATTCGTCGTCTTGGAAGTTTAGAAATAACTCTCACGAAAGGATATTGGCGTAATCAATAGAAGACCAACATCAAAGGTTTTCATATATAACATTACGGAAGAATGTTAATTATACCCTCTCTGAAGCTGGGAACTAAGTGATTGAAGACACATGTTTACACGCGTGAAAAATGATTGGTTTATTTTCTAGTCTAATGATAAGTTTAAAACACTCATCTCATCATGTTCCTCTTGTACCTTACGGTGTCGAGGTGAAGTATAAACATCGTAAGAGTGCCCGATTATGGGCTTCATGTATCGATATTCCCATGGACTCTGCTATTTCCTCCGTCCAACGTTTACGTGGTCGGCCTCTTCCTCTGTTTCCATCTGGTCTGTACATCATTGCTTGTTGTGGTATGCTGTTGACTGGTAACCTACTTGCATGGCCAAACCATTTGACTTGCTGCTTTCTAATAAAATCTAGTGTCGCTTTAACCCCCCCCCCCCCACACACACACACACACACACACACACACACTTTAGACCTGATTTCTTCATTTCTGATCTTATCTCTTCTTGCTTGCTTGCTTGTGTTCGTTGGCTTGAGCTCCAACGCGAAGTCCTGTATGTCGGATGAAGGCATCCTGTTGCCCGACATCAGTGTGATGTCATACAGGACCTGAGGTTTGCGTGAGTATCCGTTGTCCCATGTCTGGCTTATTGGTGTGCAGACTGGTGGTTCCTCGCCGTACAGGCAGACACTCTCCGACTTCGGAGGAATCGGCGATCCTACTGACTTTAGCCAGGACCCCGAAGGGACCTGTTGCCCAGGAATCTCGACGAGGACGCGTCAATAGGTCTTGGCCAGTATATAACCCGGCCCTGGTGCCTTGGAAACAACTCTGCGTCCCATCTCTTCTTGATATTTTGAGTATTCTTCTCAGGAATCTCATTTCTGTTGTTGTGATTTTTCTTGTCTCTTTTTCTGTCATTGTCCAGGTTTGGCATTGGTAGCATAGAGTTGGTAGGAAGATTGTATTGTAAAGTGCTTTCTTAGTAGTTATTGATACATGTTTGTTCTTTAGTATTGGTGCCATTTGTCCAATGAGTTGGTTTGCCTTATTGCACCTATTTTCGATCTCGTCTTCTGATCTGCCATTTGATATTATAGTTCCTAGGTACTTGAAACTCTTTACTTGTTTCAGGGGATGTTCATTTAGGTGAAATGTTGTTGTTTTTTCTTCTTTAGTTATAGTCATTACCTCTGTTTTGCTTGTGCTAATTTTCATGTTATGTTCCCTACACATTTCGTTTAGACTATTCATGTGGGTTTGTAATTCAGCTTCTGATTTTGCTATTAGTGTTTGGTCGTCCACAAACAGGAGTTCTCTAATGGTTAGATATGCAGATGGTTCTTCTGTGTTCTCGTCATGCGGTGTTCTTGCGGTCTCTGGCTGATTTAAAACACTGTTAGTTGCATATCCTTTTTACATGACGTCGCATCTTTTAGCTGTTTGTGACTTCTTTGCAAGTTTGACGTTCAGTAGTTTGCCATTGTTGCTGAACGGCCGGCTTTCATACCATTGTATGAAAATCAACACAAGGCGGTCTCCTGCCAAATCGCCCGCAGTTATGTTTCAAACGCGGTATGCAGGATTGCGAATGGCATCCGTAACACCTTCACCACATAGCAGGTGATATGTTAGGCGGTTAAAATAACAAGCGTCCCCTCAACACTTCTCTGAGGTTAATTGAGGAAGAAGAGAAGAAGAATAATACAAAGCGTGCCAATTTCAGAACGAAAGCATGTCTGCGCTCCTTTCGCAAACAAACCTGGTGTCTTCAGAAAACGACACTACGCCAGTTGTTGTTTTAATTGTTGTTGTTACAGATCCCGTGACAGTCGTTGTAAAGGGACATATGTCGTTGTAAAGGGACAAATGTCGTTGTAAAGGGACAAATATCGCTTGTTAGACTGTGCTGTTATTTGCTTCGCTCGTTAGTTTTGAACTCAAGCGTAGTGCATATATCGCTATTGATAGTAACAGTTGTTATATACTAGTGGGTAGTGCACTGGAATGATGTTTGCATGTGAATTAGCTTTCCCTATTACCAGAGTCCCTCGCCATGAGTTAAACCCACTCTGACTTGTGGAATACTTGTAATTTAGGCATCCAGTCAAGGATGAGAAACACACACTTTACTTCAACTGAACGGCGTAGGGGTTGAGGCAGTTACCTCGTTAGCACGCACAAAGTTTAAGAGGGAGTAATCTTATCCATTCAGCCATGCTGATCTCCGTTCAGGTATTTAACAATCCTTTACTACTGCCGGAAGCATTTCTGTGTAGTAGGATAGCCAGTAGGAGGCATTTTCCTGGTGTTTTCTGGCCATAGGACGTTAGCAGAGACGATGCTCTTCCGTAAGGACGTTTGTAGAGACGACGCACTTCCGTAAGGACGTTCCCAGAGACGATGTTCTTCCATAAGGACGTTCGCAGAGACGATCACTTCCGTTAGGCAGGGCCGGATTTTGACTTGATAAGGCCCTAAGCTATTTGAAATATGGGGCCCTTTATAAGTCCAGATATTCTATGTCAGTGACCAATTGCTCACTCGGACAATATTTTTTGGGGCCCCCAAGAAAGTGGGGGCCCCAAGCTATAGCTTGTGTAGCTTATACGTAAATCCTGCACTGCCGTTAGGACGTTCGCAGAGACGATGCAATTCGGTAAAGACGTGTACGTATCCCTACATATCCCCACACTGAGCTCTAGAATCAAATAAGTAAACAACACTTCTACACACCTTGCAGTGCGATGAGCACGAAGTACTAGACTTGTATTTTCACATACCACTCGCCACTGGCCGCCCTCCCTGGGGTAGGAGTTACACGACTTTCCCGTATAATCCCGTATTTAATTTTACTTAATCCCGTATACTCTCGTGAGTAACGTGACGTGCGCGAGAATCGGTAGCGGTTCTTTCCGCGTCGGTACATTACGCGGTATGTGAGCCGATCGCTCAGAAAGCAATGGCAAACTACTGAGCGTAATCTTGTAAAGAAATCAACAATCAACTAAAAGATGCTGATGTTGACAGCGATGTCCTGTAAAGGATATGCGAACAAAAAAAAGAATCTCCACTGGCTAGGTGATGCTGTCAGTATCACGGCTGCCGCCATTTCTTCCCCGAGCATTTCTCGGTATCAATTTTTGGCGGGATTTTCTTTGGGGGGTCGGGGCTATTTGAAAACTCTGCCTCAGTGCGGATTCGAAATGCGACTTCCTGCCCGGCAGGATACCGACTAGCCACTGCTCTACACTGACTACCAGGTTGTGCTCTAGTTGGAGCATAAATCCACGAAGATTTACGTTCAGGTATAAACTAACAGTTGATGTCTTTAGTTGGTAACACTATTTGCTCATTCTGTGACACCGTGGCATAACTCACTGGGACATAAATGCATGCAGATTTACGTCAAATATAAACTTATCAGTTTATACCTAAGATGTCTGTAGCACCGTTTGTTACACTTTAGTTGTTCATTCAATGAGGAGTCACTTAACTGCAATTTTCAATACAGATTTACGTCAAATATAAATTAACAGTTTATATCTAAGATGTCTTTAGCATAGTTTGTTACACTCTAATTATTCATGCAATCAGAGTTATATAACTGCAACGATTTTCAATGCAGGACGTCGTGTGTGTTTGTGTGTGTGTGCTTGTGTGTGTGTTTGAGAGAGAGAAGGAGAGAAATAAAGAAAGAGAGAGAGTGAGAGAGATAGAGATAGAGAGAGAGAGAGAGAGAGAGAGAGAGAGAGAGAGAAGGAGAGAAATAAAGAAAGAGAGAGAGAGAGAGTGAGAGAGATAGAACGAACGAACGAACAAACTTTATTTTCAAAGGGTTAAGAATTGGGCACGCAGGCCCGTCTAGATATAGATAGAGACAGATAGAGATAGAGAGAGATAGAGAGAGAGAGAGAGATAGAGATAGAGAGAGAGAGAGAATGAGAGAAATAAAGAAAGAGAGAGATAGTGAGAGAGATAGAGATAGAGAGAGAGATAGAGATAGAGAGAGATAGAGATAGAGAGCGAGAAAGAGAGAAAGAGAGAGAGAGAGTGAGAGATAGAGAGAGAGAGAGAAAGAGAGAGAGCGAGAGAGAGAGAGAGAGAGAGAGAGAGAAGATTGTATTGGTAAAATACTGTTGTATGTCCTGGATGTTGTCTCTTCACTAGGATAGAAGGAACCTACATACCGTTACATTCTGTTTCCTACGTTTATAGTATTTATACTCTATTTTTTTAGACACGCATTTATCTATGTATATATCCATCTTCGTATGTCTGTCTGCTTGTGTATGTGTGTGTGTGCGTGTGTATCTGCCTGTCTGTCTGTCTGTATATTTGCTTGTATGCTTGTCTTCTACCCTCTCCCTCTCTCGGTAGGTCGGTGTCGTATATTATTTATAATGTCGTTCCTGGGGTGAGGGGAATCAACATCGACACCCTATTAACCCCATATCACTATCTTGAGGATCTTCTTGATGTTTGTCTACAAAACCCCGTCGGTCCCTGGATCCCTCCATCTCTCTCTCTTTCTTTTACTACTCTACCAAGCCCCCTCTCATTCTTTTCCCGAAAAACACACTACGCAACACTGGCTCTAACAAAACAACAATTTAGTTTAATATAGAAAAGTGTCGTGTATGTACGTAGTGTATGAGTAGAATGTCTGTCATATAATCTAGTGTGTATGCAGAATCAGACCGAACAGCCAAGGAGCACAGTCTGCTTCATCATCGTACTGGCCACACCACAACACCATATCAGGGACAGAAAACCTCACCCAGATGATGTGTCTCTCAGGCCAAGTGTCGACTTCCTCCGATAGCTCTTGGACAATCCAGATGCTTGGTCCTCAATATTGGAAAACAGTCCAATATTGAACATCGATCCAACACACACAGTGTAACTTCTCTGTTCATAAAAGTTCTGTGATAAGAGAATCCTAAAATTATTTTTACTGTCACTTTGGAAAATCTAAATGTTAGTATTTCACTTTATGTAAGAATTCCCCAATGTTAACACACAATGTTACTGTTCCAGGTATTTATATCTACTAGTGTTCCTGGTACAAGTGTTGTTTTCAGTGTCCTGAATTTAATGTGATGTAAACTATCACTTAATAAACACCTTTATATAATAATAGTTCCTGTTCAGCAGAGGCCAGGTTCCTGCAGACCATCTGGGTTATGGGCCCAGTGCAAAAGTCTCTCAATAAACTCTGCTTTCAATACTCGAGCCATGACTTTCTATGACTTTGTTGCTAGCTTCTTGGTAGAATAACGTGGAACAATTTAGTGGAACCTGTTGAAGAAAGAACACACCTGGTGAGAGCAACCCGATTCCGACCTTTATTAGTTGAGTGTAGGCCACCGGCCGCACTCAGAAAAAATAACAGAGAACCAAACTCTGTTATAAGGCCGAGGAGCTCATCACTTCGGTCTGAGTCATGGTAATACAAGGAAAGACTAAAAGAACAGGGTAGAAACCCAGCAGATGCCCTACTGAAAGATCCTACCATTTCACATTCCCTTCATCCACCCAAACCATCCTCAATCTTCCTAAATATCATCCCACTACATTGTCCTTAACTCACTGAGTTAAATGATATCTCACACCATCTAGTTTAAGCTACGCGATAGGCTACTCTTGCCGACGCTCTTATAATACGTTCTATCACTGCACAGTACTGCATTCTATTCCTAAGAATAATCTAAGTTAGATATGTTTAATAGAATACCATGTAATTATTCCTGTTGTAGATGGAGACTATGAAATCACACACTGGATAGATGTCCGCGGATATACATCAACAATAGACACTATAGTCTCTCTCTATACACAACTAGGAATATTGCACACTTCCGTAGCGCTTCACAATTTTTGGTCGACTACCCCAAATTTGTTTACCTCAACTGATTTAATACTGGGTCTGAGTGACGTCACAAAACTGTCCAGACAACAGACGGTCCAGAAGCTATTTTTCTCTCTCCATTTCCGACTTAATGTCAACAACTGACTGGCTGTCTCTTTCATCTGGGGAATCATCCCGGTACTTCAAAAAGTCCCGCCGTCTGTAATCTTGAGAATAATTTCCCCACAACAAAAGTTCTAGCCGACCCACATCCAGACAGAGTGTCTCCAACTTCAAAGGATGGCTGCCGGCCTGCAGACGTATGGCGCTATAGTCCTTCCTCGATCAACAACATATTAAAGAAATGCCGGCTGTTTGTAGACGTTTGGTGCGACTTTCTGTCATCGATCGACATCCAAGATTTATTGTGACAGTCGGTCGGCATGCCCGCCGGTCTCTCCGTCTATCCAGCCATTCAACAAAGAACACACGTAACTAACCTAAATTATTGTTCTGTTGAATGTACATTGTCACTATCAAGAAGCTGATCTTTTCTTCCAGTTAGTTAAACATCTGTTAGTCCGCATACATGAAGAGATGAACAATTGCTAAAATCACTAACCACAGGTTCACCGGGATAATAATTTATAGCATTAGCAATATGTACTGAGTGTAATTGCTACAACTTAGAACACCATGAAAGGTTAATGTTTTCCAGGTCATTTAATCCACTTAGCCGAGTCATTATATCACGAACAGCCAGCAGCTGTCAGAGTGGCCGGTGAAATAATCAAAGTTATTTCAGTTGCAAAGGGGAGTAAAACAAGGACTGTTCTCTCCCCTTGCATGTTCAACTTATGAGCAGGAAATATAATTAATTGATCTGAGTTGAGTTGAGATAAGAACAGACATCACTGCACTCAGGATATTTCCATACGCGCTTTGTCCTCTCGTTCAACAGCCAGCGAAGAGTCATACTACTAATCGTTCCCACCGCTATGTGATTAAAAGTTCTCATAGTTTTGAGATTCTCCCTGAACCCCTGCCGATCCTTCGCAATCTCATTCTTTCCACATACGAGTTACCAATCTGTTCCCCCGCCTTCTCCACCTGGTCCCACAGGCACACGACCACTTCTTCCTTGTCCATAGGTAATCTACCACTAAAAGCTGCATTCCCTGCCAGCCTATCAGCCTGTCCCAAAGCAGGAATCTGTTACGGGACTGTGATATGATAGGCCCATTACATCTTGTAGCTCTGAACGCACTGAGGAATAGGAGGCCAGCATTTTCCTCTGCTAGCGGACGTCAAACGCAGCCATCGAACCCTCATCCATAACATTATCAACTACACTAACCTGTCCGCCGAAACATGATGAAGCCAGTAACAATTGTAATTCATTCAAAACAATTTTGATTTATTCAACGATAACAATAAAATTACTGAACTCAGATATGCAGATGACACATCCTCCTCTCAAACGGTTGTAAGGAATTATAAGCGTTTGTCATGTCCGCCCAAAGACAGAACAAATAACAACTTACATTTTGGAACTTAAAAAAAATAAAGATGCCAACATAAAAGATACATATCAACAAATAATCACAATCAACAAAGTAGATATTTGAATAACGAAGACACAAACAATAGATTTTACGATTTATTGCCTGGCATATTTCGCTGCATCTCGTCAGGTACATACTGCAGAAATCACACAACTTACGTGAATTAACTAGATAAATCCTTCAAGTTGAAATATACACATATTCGCACAGTAATGTCACTTATCTACCACGGTAATTTTAAGCTGACTAACATGTCTTTCTGTTTGCACAATTCTGGCTTGCGTTGATTGATCATAATTGCTTCTGCAAACTTTAACAAGCGAGTATTTTGTATGTTAAACAACACGCGAAAGGCAGTGTCTCTGTCAACCACATGACCGCTTTCGATAATCTGCCTACCAATTGAAGACGCCGGGAGCTTCCGGTGTGTCGGCCCCACTAGGCTAGCATCTCCTGTGTGTTGTATCTTGTTGACCCATTGAGGTTTGTGTTCTGACACTCGTTTGTTAACCTGTCTCTCTGTTCTACCAATGTAGAAGGCCTGGCATCTACATGTGAATTGGTAAATACAATTGTTTGTGGCGTACAGAGGAACGGGCTCTTTGACTGCTGGTGTAGGAATCGGTACGGTTTTATATCTAATGACTGGAGTTGCAGCACAGAATGTACAGAAAGTAGAAATTGAAAATGTCACAAATGCCATAAAATATTACATTGTATATCTTAGCTCCATAATCAGTTCTATCACGTCTTAATGAGATATTACTGACCTCCTACTGTATGACAATAGACGGTACTACCTGCTTTCTATTACCGCCGTATGTTGCGTCTTAGTCAGATATGACTGAGCTACCGTATGACAGTAGACGGTACTACCTGCTTCCTGTTAGCTCTGTATGTTGGGTCTTAATCAGATATGACTGAGCAACAGTATGATAATTGATGGTTAGTTAGTTAGTTATCAGTTGGGGTATCTTCGTTGCACTCCGGACATGTCCATAGGTGCTCAGATCCTCCCCCCAGCATATGCATCAGCGTCCGGTGGCTAATAGTGCCAGTTCTGTGTTGGTTGACGAGGCGCTTTGTTTTCCCGATGTACCTCTCGCGTCTGGCTGTGCCGATTCTTACTCCCAGGTCTTTCATCCTGGAAAGCGATGTGGAATCACTGGCGTCAAAATCCTCTGTTCTCGCCATATCTTTAAGGGCGTTAATAACATCGGCACGATCCATGGGCTGGCCATCTACAGGGGGTGCAGAGCCAGCCAATTTATCAGCTCGTTCATTTCCCTCGACTCCCGCATGTCCCGGGACGAAGATGAAGGTGACTTTGCGGATAACAGACTTCCGCAGCGACTCAGTCCACTGTCTACGTACAGATCCAGCTTCGACCTTCTGAATCATGCTCATTGAATCACTTAGTACACACACGTTGGTATAATGCTGAGATTCCAGCCATATGAACGCCTGTGTAACTGCCATCACCTCCATCGTCATGCTGCTCGTGGTCATGGAGTGGGCACCACTGGATTCTTGAACGGTTCGGCCCGCTGAGCGGGCTGTAAATGCCCACGCACTTCGCTGCTGCTTTACAACAGATCCATCTGTATAGATGAGCACTTCGGGGCTATCTGAGTGATCATAGATGAGCGCGTTAACCTCTGCATTGACAGCGGCAGGGTTCTGCTCTCTGCACCGTCTGTCGAGTGTGATAATGCAGGAGAAGGTACACTTAAAAGCTGGAGGCACCGGCACCCATTCCTTGCCGGGGTTGATACTGGTAAGACTGCAGACCTGTCTGACGACATCTTCCGCCCGACCCATCCACGATTTGCCCCTCTTTAGCCTGTCACCCTTTTCGCTGAATACAGCGTCATGCAGAGGGTGCTGCTCATCTGCACTTATTTTTAAGTATGCACGAGCTCTCCAGATCTTGATTCTGTGTTCCATTGTCGGGAAGTCAAGGAGGTATCTCATTGCTACACAGCTGGTGTCTTTCGTGCAGCCCAAAATGATGCGCATGGCTTCGTTTTGTACCTTTTCAAGTCTTCCAATCTGTGTAGGGCTGACAGTGAGGATGGCCAGGGCATACTCGATGCGTGAAAGCACAAGTCCTTGGAACAGAAGTAATAGCAGTCTTTGCTCGATATTGGCACTCGCCATGACTCTCATTGCTGCCAAACCTTTTCGAGCCTTCGTTATGACATAATCGACATGATCTCTGAAGGACAGGCTACGATCAAGCCTCACGCCAAGATATGTCATTGACTGGGTTCTACTCAGAATGCTCCCATCCATTCTTACTGCCGGCAGGTCTGTTTTCACAATATGGTTGTTTAGTGAGAACCATGTAACCGTTGCCTTTGCAGGGTTGACAAGGGCATCGGCATCAGCACACCATGAGGAAATTCGATCTAGTTCGCCCTGCATATAGTTGGCAACCGCCTGTCTATCCCGACCCTGTCGATACACGAGGATGTCGTCAACGAATGATAGAGTCCTACCCCTTCCATCCAACTGTTGTTCAGTGATCGGCACCGTATACACGTTGAATAGTACTGGTGACAGTGGTGAACCCTGCGGCAATCCTGGACATATCGTTATCGGCTCAGAAGACCAACTCCCGCATCTTAGCACCACCTTCCTTTGGAGTAGAACTGCAGCTATCCATCGTACAAGGTGAGGGTGCACTTTCAGTCTGAGGAGGGTTTGCATCAAGTGCTCGAAAGATACTCTGTTATATGCGTCCTCTAAGTCTATGGCGGCCGCACATGTCTCTTCTCTGACCTGAAATCCTTCGTAAACATCTTGAGCAAAGACCGCCGCATTCAGCCATGACTCTTTGTTGCGTCTGTATCCTCCAAGTGTGGGCGGGAAGCAGCCGAGCTGTTCCAAGTCCCAAGCAAGTCTGTGTGCTACAATTTTCTCCAGTAGCTTGCCAACAGTATTCTGCATCGTAATGATTCTGTAGCCGCTTATCTTGGAGTGGTCTTTGTTCGGTTTTGGCAGCGGCAGCAGGTAGCTGTGTAGCCATTCTTCTTTGACCTGACCCCTCTGGATACTGGTGTTGAATTCTCTGGCCAGTTCTTCCATGTCATCATCTGATATCACCATTAGGTCACCATATCGGATGCCGTCTGGGCCTGGGGCGGTGTTAGGTGATTTCTTGAGCATCGCACGCAATATGTCAACTGTGATCGTCCATTCTTCGTCTGTCCCGACCCCCTCGCACAACTGAGAGAGTGTTGTTGTGGTCCTCTGTCTGGCGGGCTCGTCTTTCTGGTCAGTCTGTTCTATGTAGCGTGCAAGAAGGGCCTTACCTTTATCCGCATCCGACTTTTTCCATGCGAGGTCTGTGCCTTGAAAGTCTGGAATACCCCTACGTTGTGCAGCACCGTTCATGCTCTTGTGGAGGCGCCAGAATGTCGTAAGAGATTGCTCGGAGCACACCTTCCTGCAGAACTCGTCCCATTTGTCGGCCTTGGCCTGTTTGGCGCAGGATTTGAATAAAGTCGTCGTCCTAACGACCTCAGTCTTCAGGTTTGCCAATTCAACCTGTGGCATGTTAGCCTTTCTGGCCTTTTGCCAGTCTTTGACAGCCTGCCTCTTTCCCAGCCACACCTTCTCGACCTCTCCATTCCACCATGGTGGCTGCAGCCATCTTTCTTGTCTCCTGCGGGAGGAAGTTAGTTTCCTTCTTCTGATCTTGCTTATGGCGTCTTGACCAGTGGTGTCGTACGGGAAGGCATTGGTCTTGTTTCTTTGACTCATGGCCCCGTCTTTCTTGATCAGGATGACACAAGGGTAGTGGTCACTATCGTGGTATCCCAGTGTGCCCCACCGGCACCTTGGTGCGATGGTGGGCGACACCAGAGCCAAGTCAATGATGCTGTCAGAGTCGCCTGGTCGAGTGGCCATTCTAGTGACCTTCCCATCATTCAGACAGATTAGGGCAGCAGATGCCAGGGCGTCCTCCAAATCTTCTCCCTGTCTATTGGTGATGCAATTCCCCCATTGACTGCCTCTGGCATTGAAGTCCCCGCAGTAGATGATATGCCTTTCATCCATATCGAACAAGTTCTGCCATTGTCGCACGTCGACCTTCCCATTTCGCGCATAGACGTTAACGATTACAAGCTGCACTGGTGTCATTATTCTTAATGCCTGCACTTGCAGGGCATCGCTGTTCCAGGCGGACATATCGATCTCAGACACTAGTATGTTGTCGCGGACCAGAATGGCCTGTCCGAGGTGCCGCCTGTTAAGGAAACCCTGAAATCCCGCCACATTGACTGTTCCGTCGGTGAGCTGTGTTTCTTGCAAGACTACAATATCGTTTCCGTAGAGTAGTTTTTCAAGAATGGGTCGGCGTTGACTAAATGATGCACAGTTCCAGTACAGTACTCGAACATTTCCGATACCCAATCTGTCACATTTTAAGCGCCTTCTGCGCGCGCCCGCCCTCTTACCACGTTGTGTCCTAGCTGGTCGTCTGGCCGTCATGTTAGGCTTAACTATCGCCACCGGGCGCCGATGATACGCCGAAAGAAGACCGGACGCGCGTGCACGAACTCCGTTGCACGGTCCGAACTCCATTCCACCACGAAAAAACACTTAATCCATACACATTTCGGAAAAAACACGTTCCATTTTACGGGACGAAGAAATGTCCCGCCATCTTGCTCAAGGGAACTCCACACACCTTGATGGTACTACCTGCTTTCTGTTAGCGCCGGATGTTGGGCTGCGCACACCAACCCCTACACCTCACATTGTGCCAGCGGCTTCGGGCCGAAGCGCATTAGGGTGGGTACAAGCCTTATCTTAGTGCGTAGAAATGCAACACAACGATTAAATGTCACGGCAGGGCAGACCAGACCCTAAGCCTTGGTTGGCAACTGGTCTAGGATCGAAGCTCCGACAGGCGGACAGTTAGAGCATTCCTTGGCAATACGGCAGTTTCTGGTTCCTGACGTATTGGTGTTACCTTTCCTCTGGAATAAAATAGGTTGGACGAGAGTGGGATAATGCTGCACGATCAACACATGGTCTCTACAATTTAGCCTCCTTTTCATTTACTCCCTCCTTCTCCTTGTCTACTTATTTCTCAACATTTCTCTATACTTCCGTCCTTTCCCCCTTCCCCCTTACTCCCTCCTTCTCCTTATCTACTTATTTCTCTATTCCTTAGTCCATTTCCCCTTCTCCCTTACGCCCCCACCGCCCATTCTCTATGTCTACTTTTTTCTATTCATTCCTCTATACTTCCCTCCTCTTCCATTTTTTCCTTACACCCTCCTTCTCCTTGTCTACTTATTTCTCCTTATTTCTCTATACTTCCGTCCGTTCCACCTTCTCCCGTACTCCCTCCTTCTCCTTGTCTACTTATTTCTCCTCATTCCTCTATACTTCCTCCCTTTTCCCTTTCTCCCTTCACCCTTCTTCTCCTTGTCTATTTATTTCTCTATACTTCCATCCTTGTCCTCTTCATTGCCTCAACGACTCATGTATTATTGACTATTTTTCATGCGTTTTAATGCTTATTGTTATTGTGTTGTCAAAGAATTGCTTCATAAGAGATGTTGAATGAAAGAATGTATGAGAGGAAATAGAGAAGAAGGGAAGAATGTCAGACGGGCCTGCGTGCCCAATTCTTAACCCTTTGAAATGAAAAAGATTTTCGTTCGTTCGTTCGTTCGTTCCCTCCTTCTCCTTGTCTACTTATTTCTCTATACTTCCGTCCGTTCCCCCTTCTCCCGTACTCCCTCCTTCTCCTTGTCACCTTATTTCTCCACATTTCTCTATGCTTCCGTCCTTTCCCCCTTCCCCCTTACTCCCTGCTTCTCCTTGTCGACTTAGTTCTCGACATTCCTCTATACCTCTTTCCTCGCCTGTTTATCCTCCTCATTCACCCATTTCTCCACTTTCTATTCAAATACTACTCAACCACCAACTCCACAGCGTTATCCATCTCCTCCTCTTCCTGATTTTCATCGTGCTCCTCATCCTCCTAATTCTCCTATCTCATTCTCTTTCTTCTACTCACTTTAAAACTTCCCTGAATGCACTTAATTGGAAATAATAATTAAATTCAAACAAAAATAGCAACGAAAACAAAAATCAATCTGCTTTTAAAATAATCACTGTAGCTCTGTGCTGTGAATGCTACCTTTTGGTATAGTGTTGTATATTGCTCTCTTTAATCCCTACTTCTTTCTTCTACTTTTATGAGTGCCAAACAATGCATATCTGTTTATTTATGAACTGTACTATGTATGCGAGACCCGGGCAAGCGCGCAGAGGCTAGCACACTAGCCTGCCCGCCTGGTTGTCATTTATTCGAATTCACTCCGACCCGGGGAAGTTCTTTCTATTGACTTTGCTCTCAGGTCTACTCAGTCTAAAGTGTGTACTAGGGAATGTTGTGGGAAGTAAACGCGGCATGTGTGTTACTAACCACATCACTTATCGAGTAAAGAATAGTTTTAACATTTGGAAACAGCACCATATACCAAATGAATCTCAATGTGTCACAATGGATCGTTTATTCTTCTGTGTATGCTATCTTTGTGACCCACCAGAAATGTATAAGTTCATTTTATTTTTGTTTAGTAGTTTAGTGGTTCCGTCTCCCAGCAATTGAGTTAAGTGCGTGGAGCGACACTGTGAACTGTGGATTTCATGTGGAATGCTTTTACATCTGTCGGCTGTGGTTTGTGTTGTGAACTGCATGTTTAGAAAAATGGCGGACTGTCGGTTGCTGAACTAGCTGGATTTGCCTTTTGCAGTAATGTGTGTGTGCAAACGCTGATTTTTTTAGTGACTACCGCTTCCAACGACGATGAACTATAATTTTAGTGGTGGATTGTTGTGTTTACAATCTGGCAGCGGACTTACGCGTGTATGCCTGTGCGTGCTCTGGTTTCTCGGGACTACTGTCTCTTCCACTTTTCACATGGGACAGTGAGGGGCATTTTGTGTAATATTCACTGGCATAGGAATGGAGCATTATGAGGTGACCCTGTGCAGTAAAATTGGAACCACGACTAACAACTAGTACCTTTGCACTGTGCATGTTATCGTCTGGGCTCAATGCTGTATATGTCATCTTTAGGAGCTTTGTATCATGTTAATTTCGTTTTCTAAGCTCTATGTTCTACACATTATCCCCCAGAGCTCTGTATTATGTATGTTATATTTCTTAGCTCTGAAATTTTTGAGCTCCGTATCGCGTACGTTAGTTTTCCTAGATCTGAACTGTATATATTATCTTTCTGAGCTCTATTCAATATATATCTTTCTTAATTCTGACTTGTGTATGTTATCAGTACACTCGGCACTTTGTATATCAACTTTTATAACTGTCTAATGTACCCGCATATAGCTTTCTGAAGTAAGTACTGAGTGCTATCATTTGTAACTCTGTATTGTGTATGTTGTCATTTACAGCTATGAGCCGCATTTGTCATCATCATCATCATCATCTTCCACTTCTACCGTCAAGCGTCGTGGGGAGGCTTAATTTGCGTTCCAGCGCCCGGTGGACGGCACTGGATAGTGTCATTCCGTGTAGTTGTACAATGTCTCTGATGTCGCCAATCCATTTTCTTCTTGGACGTCCTTGTTGTCTCGTCGCAGAGGATCTTTGATGTAAGGCCAGTGATGGTAGTTGCTGATGTTGCATTCTAACGACATGGCCAAACCACTTGATCTTCTGTCTTTCAATAAATGTGGCACAAGGTGTTGATCCCACAGTCTGTCTGATAGTAGCATTTCTTACTCGGTCTCGGATTGTTAAGTTGGCAGCTCTCCTCAGGCATCTCATTTCGCAGGTGTTAATTTTGCGAAGGTGTAATTTGGATAAAGTCCAGGTTTGAGATTGATAGCATAGGGTTGGTGTGAATATGCTGTTTATTATCTGTCGTTTTGCGGACATGGGTATGTTTGGATGCTTCAGTAAGGGTGATAGTTGATATGTAAGTGCACTAGCTTTTTGACATCTGATTTCAATTTCTCTGTCCAATCTGCCATCTTCTGTGATCATACTTCCAAGTTATTTGAATTCTTTAACTTGTTTCAGAGGTGTGTTATTTATCTGTATACTTAGTGGGCCTGGCGATCTGCTAACTTGTATTGAGCCGCATTTGTAAAGTTTTTAAACTCTACACTCTCTATGTTACCGGCTCCGTGGCAAAGGTGTTACAGACTCAGTTCGTAATCGCGCATACTCTCGTTCGAAATACAGCGTGGGCGATTTGGCAGCAGACTGCCTTACGTTTTTTTTTTCTTTGAAAAGGTATGGTTGCGGGTCGTTCAGTTAGCAATGGCAAACTTTTTGTTTCGCATATGCTTTACAGGACATTGCAGTCAACAACAGCATTTTTCATCTGATGTTGATGTCTAGACAAGATTACGCTCAGTAGTTTGCCATTGCTTTCTGAACGACCGGCTCACATACCCCCGTAAGTAACCAACGTGGCGCGATCCACTGCCGAAGCTCGCGCAGTTGCGTTCTTCACGTGGATATACGGGATTACGGAGAAAGTCGTCAACCTCTGAGCCAGGGAGACCGGCAAACTGCTGAACGTAAAATTTGCCCAGGAATCACGAACAGCCCAAAAATGCTGGGGTCGACTGCTACGTATGTAAAGGATATACAACTGACTAACTCTCTATGTTACCTTTTAGAGCTCTCAAGAATGCATGTACTGTCTTTCTAAAGTAAGTACTCTATATGTTATTATTTGTATCTCGGTACTGTCTATGTTATCCTGTACTACATATGTTCTGTTTTGCAACTATGTAATGTTAATGTTACATTTAGAGCTCTAAAAATGTATTTACTGTCTATCTGAAGTCATTACTGTAAATGTTTTCGGTACTGCGTGTGTTATTAATTGAAACTCTGTACTATTAATTAATTAATTCATTCATTCATTCATTCATTCATTCATTCATTTAGTAGCATGCCCTTTGCAGAAACTCACTCCCATAACAGCCTTCCGAAAAACATTTCCATCATAAGTAAGATGTCCCGCGTCCGATACACCTATCTGGAGATAATCCGCCACATCCTGCACTCATCTTCTCTTTAGCTTTCTTCTTCCTCTCTTCCCAGGCATATACCTCTTCAGTACTGTTCTATCCAAACTTTCGTGACGTTTCAAGTGATCAAAATGTTTCAATTTTCTTTGTTTTATCGTCTTTAATAGCCTACCTTCTTCAGTATTCAGCTCATGAAGTATGGATGCATTTGTTCTTTTCTTTATCCAAAATATTCATAGAACTCATCTGTAACATTTATATTCAAAGGCATTTATGCGCTGTTCAGCTTGTTTAGTAAGTGTCCAGGTCTGAGATGCGTATGTTGCAATGGGAAAGATGCATGTTCTTAAAAATCTAATTTTTGTAGTTCTATCTGTCCCACTCCATAATTTATTCACTTGTTTTAGTCTTTGAAAAACAATATATATATTCGTCTTTGAACTTCTTTCATTGTGTCACCCTTGTTGGTAATCAATGACCCAAGATATTTGAAAGTTTCCACCACCTCCAAAGTTTCCTCATTGACATATATTTCTTTCTCCATAATACTGCCTATACCATACTTATATTGTGTCCAACCCACAACAAGAATACAGATAAGTAACTTTTATTTTTGTTTTCATTTAGTCCTTTAAAAAAAAAAAAGTTGAGTTGAGTTGAGCTAAGAACCGACATCACTGGACTTAGGACATTACCATACTCGCTCCATGCCCTCGTTCAACAGTCAGCGAAGAGTCATACTATTACTACTAATCGTTCCCACCGCTATTGCCAGGGTCTTTCTGTGGCTCGCTTGGTGTCAGAATTCAGGGTGGCAGTTTACCAACGACTTATCCACAACAAATGAAGAAGTAACGCCTGTATCAGGGTCCACATTTATTTGTAAATCAACATAACAACCAAGTTTCAGCCGCCGCCAGCTGTTGTCGCGTTTCGCGACTGACCACTTGCATACATAATCATTTCTTGTGGCACTCCAGTCATGACGAACATGCTCATTCTTGCTACTAGTCGATATATAGTAAATGTCTCACTACTTACACCTGTTAACCGCTGAACTCACTTATTTCATTGTGCTAACGTTTTGTTGTCGATCTATTAAGTGGCTTCTTTCTCCTCCTTGTAGCCGGATGGGATGCTACCTTCGCTCAGTATCTGGAATCCTCTTTCTTGGTGGAAGCTTTCATTGCGTGATCATTCTTTTACTTTGCTAAATTGCATTCCGATCTTAACATACCAGCCTTGTCGACCCGACTCCCATAGCCAAGCAATGTCTGCCTTCGTGTTCAAATAGTGCGCACTATGTATGTGTTGATTCGTGCGCAAATAGAACCGTGATATTCTCCTTGTTTTCTCGTGTCTGGTATTTTATGCACTTGAGGCTCATGACAGCTATATTTGCTTATGTAGCTGTGTCGGTGTGTTTGTTTTTAACTGTGCTGATGAAGGCTTTGGCCGCAACGTCCATTTTGTTTCTTGTGATCGTGTTCTTGTCAAGCTTCCCATTTATTTTTCATTATTTTGTTGATTCATTCAAACAGTTGAACCAGTGGCTAGAATGCTGGATTATCCTTCGGGAGACTCGGGTTCGAATCCTCGGTAAGGTGTGGGTTTGTTTCCGTCGGGGGCAAAAAGAAAACTCTAACCTGCACAGTTCGCGGCGACTGCACTAGCCATGTGGTCTTAATTCCTCATACTCAACACTCTCCTGCCATACACTGCACGGTACTATATAGGCATTAAATGACAGTTTATTCATACCATACTTAGGAACTGTTTACCGTGTTCGCTACGGTTTGGAAATCCGTACAATACATGTTTATTCTCTATCTCAGACCGTGAATGCTATCTCCCGTGATCTCCAGAAAACAACAGCGAATACAAGAGAGACACAGCAAATGTTTAGAGTTCTGTAACCTACTTTCCCGTTTGCAGTTTCCGCTTTACTAGAACATAGAACAAACTAATCTACACCACCAAAACATAGAACATTCACATCTACCCAACGTCCGATCGATTCTTTCAATCACAGATAAAATCATGAAAATGTTTGATTTAACTTGCAGTGTTTGGTTTTACTTCCGACCTTCCATCAACTCTGCTCCGACTGAGATTACATCGCCTGCATCTAATATAAACAATGAGTAGTTTGTGGAAGGGTAGAGGGTTGTTGCTACCTGTGCTTCACACATGTCTGGAGGCCTAAGTTAAAGTGAGTAAAGGTTCCTATTTGGAAGGATAGAGGGTGCTACCTGTGTTCCACACATGTCGGGAGGCCTAAGTTAAAGTGAGTAAAGGTTCCTATTTGGAAGAATAGAAGTGTTTGTTTGCTACCTGTGTTCCACACAAGTCTGGGGGCCTAAATTTTTGTTTAACGGTTCCAATTTGAAGAATAGAAGTTGTTACTACATGAGCACATACATGTAGGGAGGTCTAAATTGAAGTGAGTAAAGGTTCCAATTTGGAAGAATAGAGGTTGTTGCTACTTGAGCCCATACATGTCGGGAGGTCTAAATTGAAATGAGTAAGGTTCCTATTTGGAAGGACAGAAGTTTTTGCTACCTGAGCCCAGACGTGTCGGGAGGATTTTATTTAAGGAAGTACAGTATGTTACAGACGGGTTCTAAGAATATCTTTGGTAAAGAAAAGAACAAATGCATCCATACACCAAGAGCTGAATATTGAAGAAGGTTGGATATTAAAGACGATAAAATAAAGAAAATTGAAATATTGTGGTGACTTGAAACGTCATGAAAGTTTGGAGAGAACAATAATGGAGGGATATACGCCTGGGAAGAGAGGAAGATGAAGGCCAAAGAGAAGATGGGCGCAGGATGTGGCGGATGATGTCCAGATGGGTGTATCGGACGCGGGGCATCTTGCTTATGATAGAGAGGTTTTCCGGAAGGTTGTTATGGGAGCGAGGTTCTGCAAAGGGCAAGCTACTGAATGAATGAAGCAACGGTTCCTTGTAAGCGCCTTAAGGTGCAATAGACCGTGCATGACCCATATTTTATTAGACCAAAGGGCACTTGGTGGCTGATGTGTTCAGTATCACGCATATGGCTTTCATTTCCCAGAACATGTCTTGTTCTTTGTCTTGTTCTGTGTCTTGTTCTGTGTCTTGTTCTTTGTCTTGTACTTTCTTTCTTTCTTTCTTTCTTTCTTTCTTTCTTTCTTTCTTTCTTGCTTGGTTGCATGTTGTCTGCCTGCCTGCCTGCCTGCCTGCCTGCCTGTCTGTCCGTCTGTCTGTCTGTCTGTCTATCTGTCTGTCTGTCTGCCTGCCTGCCTGCCTGCCTGCCTGTCGGAGATGTGTAGGTGTAGGGATGTGGTGGATGGGTAGGGGCATGTATGTGTGTGTGGGTATGTGTGTGGTTAGGTGGTGGAGTTGGAGTGAATGGGAGATCTGTGGGTGGGTGGTTGATGTGTCTCATAACATAGTAATATGCATTGTTTATGTTTACAAAATTCATGTGACAATGTTTTTTTCCTATGCACTGTTGATGAAAGAAAGATGAGTGATTGGAAGGGCCGAATGTAAGACGGGCCTGCGTGTCCAATTTGTTACCCTTTGAAAATAAAGTCTGTTCGTTCGTTCGTTCGTTCGTTCTGTCTGTCTGTCTGTATGTCTGTATGTCTGTATGTCTTTTTTTTTAATTAAAGGTCTCCCAACCAAACCATGGCAAGCCGTTTTATCTTTTGCTGTCTTCCGCATCCCCCTCCCCTTTCGATCCCATCTCTGCTGCTACCTGTCGTATCTGACCTAATTCATACCTAGTTTTAACACTCCAGATGCCAACCGTAGCGATTTTTCCTAAGTGAAAGAAATGTAATCACAGCCCAGCATTCACAGCAGCTTTCTCCTCGGCTCGACATATCTTGTCTATAATAGAACTCCCTTTACTATTGGCTGGCTGAGTCATTCCTTTTTTTTTTTTTGGTTTTTTTTTTTGCACTCTCTCGCTTTGAACTCAAGCGTTGTACATACACACTACTTCTTGTAGTGCTGGACTGAATTTTGTGTATGGATTAGTTTTCCCTATTAAGTGTCCCTCACCATCAGGTGAACCCACTCAGACTTCAGAGGTACTTGTAATGTACATCCCCAAGTTAAGTACGGCAGGTCAACATTGTAGTCCAACTGTCCGGTGTAGGGGTTGAACCATTTACCTCGGCATCAGCACACCAGATGTTTAAGTACACGCGTTCGTAACCATTCGGCCATGCTGACCTACAGTAATTCATCTTTCTTTACCTGCCTTGTTCATGTGTGGTTGGCTTGTGTGTTTGAATCTTTCTACGTGATGGGCTAGCCTGCTGCAAGTACAACCCTTCCTTAGCCGGCTCTTACGGCATACATGATAGCACGAACTTTTTCTATTCTTGCAACCCCCTGGACGGGGCTGAAGCCTTCTTGGTCGCCTTGATTCCCCCCTGCGGGTTCCTGTGATGCACGGGCGGAATCCCCCTTAGTCACCTTGGCTCCCCCTGCGGGTCCCGGTAACACACGGGCGGACCCTCCTTATTAGCCTTGGCTCACCTGCGGTTCCCGGTAATTTTTTTTTTAATGTTGCATATCCCTTGCAGGACGTTGCAGTCAAAACCAGTATTTTTCTGTTGCTATTAATGTACTAGGCAAGTTTTTACGTTCAGTAGTTTACCACTGCTTTCTGAACGACCGTCTGTGGGAAACTCGCACGTTATAACACAACGCGACACGGTCTGCTGCACAAGTCGGTCGCGGTTGAGTTTCGAACGCCTGGTACCCGGCTCACGAACCGCGTTCGCAAGCCTTTGGCCACGGGTGGAATTATCCTTAGTCACCTTAGCTCCTTCTGCGTGTCCCAGTTACACACGGGAGGACCCTCCTTATTCGCCTTGGCTTCCCCTGCGGGTCCCGGTAACACACGGGCGGAATCCCCCTTAGTTACCTTGGCTCCCCTTGCGGGTCCCGGTAATACACGGACGGACCCTCCTTAGTCGCATTGCCCCCCCCCCCCCCCCTTGCGGGTCCCGGTAACACACGGGCGGAATCCCCCTTAGTCGCATTGGCTCCCCCTGCGGGTCCCGGTAACACACGGGCGGAATCCCCCTTAGTTACCTTGGCTCCCCCTGCGGGTCCCGGCAATACACGGGCGGAATTCTCCTTAGTCGCCTTTCACAATGTGTGTAGCGGGTGACAGTGGTGCTATTCTTTGCTGTCCCTCAGCTTCCCGGTAACAGGCGGCGCTAGCACACCACACTGCAGAGTTGTCTATTTGAGACATTCATATCTTTGAACATATCCAAATTATGTCCCTTTCATCAGTTGTCTGGGACGCAGAGGTGTTTCCAAGGCATCAGGGCCGGGTTATATACTGGCCAAGACCTATTGACGCGTCCTCGTCGAGCGTCCTGGGCAACAGGTCCCTTCGGGGTCCTGGCTAAGGTCAATAGGATCGCCGATTCCTCCGAAGTCGGAGAGTGTCTGCCTGTACGGCGAGAAAACACCAGTCTGCACACCAATAAGCCAGACATGGGACAACGGATACTCACGCAAACCTCAGGTCCTGTATGACATCACACTGATGTTGGACAACAGGATGTCTTCATCCGACATACAGGTCTTCGCGTTGGAGCTCAAGCCAACGAACACAAGCAAGCAAGCAAGCATCAGTTGTCTTAATAAGTCAGTCTTCTTTATTATTGTATTCATCATGCTAAGATCTCTGTCATGTCTGTGCACATACCTAAAATGTCCTTTTCCTCAAATGTATTTGTCTTAATAAGCGTTCTGTTGAATATTGTATCCATGTTGCTAGCACCTCTTTCACGTCTTTGTACATACTCCAAATATGTCCTTTGCCTCAATTGTCTTAACCATCCAGACTTCTTCAATATTGTATTCATGTGATAGGATCTCTTGCATGTCTTTGGACATAACCAAAATATCACATTTCAATCAGTTGTCTTAATAATAGATGGCCACTCGACCAGCCGCTCCCCATGTATTTCTAAGTAACCAAAATATGTTCTTTTTCTCAGTTTTACTTATCTTAACAATCCAGTCTTTCTCAGTATGGTATTCATGTTGCTAATATCTCGTTCATGCCTTTGTACATACATAAAATACCTCGTATGTCCTTTCCCCCCGTTGTACTTGTCTTAACAACCCTGTCGTCTTCAATAGCGGATTCATGTTCCTAAGATATTTTCGTCCTCTTTTCCTCTTCAATCTGTGACTTCTATAGTTCATGAGGGACCTCTCAAGACGATATTCTGCTATTACTTTCTTTCTTGATAGTGAACATACTGGTCGATGATGTTTGGCTTCCATTGTAGATACCCAGGCTCGAATCTCCGGTAAAGTGTTGAATTGTTTCTATCCGGAGAAAAATAAAATCCTAACCTAGACAGTTCTCGGCGACTGCACTAGCCAGGCTGCCTTAATTCCTCAGCAAGGTACTATAGGCAGTAGATAAGCTTTACAATATTAAGTCTTAAAAGCTATTGAAGCCTTGCAAAAATCAAACAAATAAATACACAGTCAAACAAACAAAGAAGCAAACAATCAAACAAATCAATGAGTTGAGTTGAATTAAGAACCGACATCACTGCACTCAGGACATTCCCATACGTGCTCCGTCCCCTCGTTCAACAGCCAGCGAAGAGTCATACTACTAATCGTTCCCACCGCTATCTGATTAAATGTTCTTCTGGTCTTCCCTCTCAGATTTGAGATTCTTCCAGAACCCATGCCGATCCCCCGCAATATGGGTTCTCAATCTGTTCCTCCGCCTTCTCAACCTGGTCCCACAAGCGCAGAACCACCCCCCCCCCCCTTGTCCATAGCAAACTACCACCAAGAGGTGCTTTCCCTGCTAGCCTATCAGTCTGTTCATCGCCAACAAGATACATCGGGAGAACCACATGGAGACATAAAGACTGCTGATAATCGGAAATGGATGAAACAACGGTCGAGACGTGCTGACAACCAACATGTACAGACAGCACGACCTGACTGTACACATATTATACTAGGCGATTCCTTAATGAAAGGTTTATACAGCGACAGGATGGCCACATCAGACAAAGACATTGTTTCAATAATCCCACTGCCTGGGGCTGGTGTAGACCGGCTAACAGACAAGATTAGCAGGTTGGCTGTAAATCATAGCGTCAGAAGGGCAAGCGTACACATTGGCATCACCGACACCATGAACAACCAACAAATCACAGGGTCTCAACTGCTGGCACTCTTGAACGGATTACGTCACACTTTTCCTAACTCATCCATTTTCTTCTCCTCCATCATATCACCGAGTTATGGACACCAGCGCCGTCTAGCTGACATAAATAACAACATGTTGCAGAAGTTCTGTTCTCAAAACAAGATACAATTCATCAACAATACAGCATCATTCACTTCACAGGCTGGTGCACCAAAAAAAGAGTCTTTACAAGGATCAAATACATTTATCTACATTGGGCACCAGTTTTCTCGCAAAGAATTTAAAATATCCAGAACGGACATACCATACATCCAATACGGGATCGCGCCGGACACTTTTAGCTACTCCTGAAACTCAAGCCAGACGACATACTCCCGTCACATCAAGTACCAATAGGACAGAAGTGTGCAGACCACTCATAACCACTGCACCTGAAATCCAAGCCAGACGGGACACTACCACAACACCAAGTCCGTTAAATACGTCGTCTTTCACACAGGAGGGTAATAATTACGAAGATATGATTCCTATTCTTCCCAGAAAGGATCCGACTCTCAGCAACAACGACGTGCCAGCACAACCTCCTGTTAGCCACCAACCAGAGGCTCTAGTTGGTAGTCATTACATACCCATGAGACATCATCAATCAATCAATCAATCAATCATGTGCCATGCCGGAAAGCGTGGGCGGTCATGATTCGCCATTTCACTCGATCACCAGAGTCGTGGATCATCATCATCAGTACCCATTTAATTGTAATCCAGAATGGTTGCACCTCACACGGTATAGCCCAGCTACACTTCGTCAAGCACTTATAATGTCGCTATACCAACAACCAACACAACCTGGTATTTACTAGCAACTTAGGACAAAGCTACACCGGATCTCGGTACAAGAAAGAGCCTCTCCTTAAACGTTTATCTGCATATTTGGTTATAACTTGATCTAGTAACGTATTAGGTTATAAGTTATTACAAACATTGACTGGTTTTGACTTTATATTAATTGATAGTACTTAGCTGTATAGCTTTTATAATAATTCTAATTGTGTTTTCACGGTGAGTGAGGGGGTCTTCACTGCTCTTCCTTACGGATCTGTGTACGTATTTTTATATATTTACAGAGATATTACTGTTTCTCTGTACTTTAGAGTGTGTTTTTGTAATAAGGGACGTAAGTTGTATTCACTTTGTGTGTGTGTGTTTTGCTTTTAAACTTGTGATTACGCATTGTTGAAATGTCTAATAAGTACGAACACTGGCTCAGGAATAATGGGCTCAGAATCGGGCATGTAAACATATGCTATCTATTAGGGAAGCTGCCCGAACTATCACTTATACTTAATCAAAATTTTCACATGTTTGGCGTTAGCGAAAGTCGATTAAATGGCAACATCTCAGATGATGACATCGCTATCAGAGGTTTTAAAACCATTAGAAGAGATCCCTATCAGAAACAAGAGACGGGTATTGCAGTTTATATTTCCAACTCGCTTAACGCCCACCGCAGGCTAGACTTTGAAACCTGTGAGATTGAGTGTGTATGGATAGAGGTTAAACTTCAAAATTGCATACCGCTAGTAGTTGGCTATCTTTATCGAAACCCCAGTGCAGGAAATATCTGGTATGAAAAATTCACCACTATGATGGATGTAGTCTTTAGTAATGCTAGGGAAATAATATTGCTAGGTGACTTCAACATAGACGCTAACAAATCAAACAAAACATGGGAAAACATAATAGAGTCATATAATTTCCAACAGTTAGTCAAACAAGCCACTAGAATCACTAAATCATCTGCAACACTTATAGATCATATTTATACTACGTGTGCTGACAACATCACAGAATGTAGTGTACCTATCAATGCAATGAGCGATCACTATCCAGTATGTTGCACGTGGTCGAAAAGGGCACCAAAACTCCCAAACACAAACATATAAGCATAAAATATAGAAATTACAAAAATTTCAATCGAGACGTCTTCTTACAAGATTTGGTCAACTCATCTCTAGATTATGTTTACCAGCTTCCTGACCCAGACGATGCTCTGGACCACTGGCTAAAGACCTTTCTAAGTATATTTGATAAACATGTTCCATTTAAGGAAGTTCGTGTTAAACATCACACAAAGCCCCCGTGGATCACACAGGAGTTAGTTGAACTTATGAGAGATCGCGACAGGGCTCACAAAAATAGAGATCTAACTATGTACCGTAGTCTGAGAAACAAAGTTCAATATGTTATTCGGAAGGAAAAGAAAAACTATTTTAAGAACATAGTAATAGATAAAACCAACACTAAAGATATATGGAAAGCAATTAATACCTTGACAAACAAACACAAATCATCACAATCATTACCATCAAATCAGGTTACATGTGATCAATTCAGTAGATACTTTCAGTCCGACATAAACCAACTGAAGGCTGCAATACCAGATGCGCCTCATGACATATCTTTATTATCATCATTCTGTGAGAACAAATGCTATGGACACATTTCCTCCAACATACCGCTAATGACGACAACTGAAGCATTTACTCATCTCCGTAATCTAAAAAACAATAACTCATCAGGACTAGATGGAATTAGTAGTCGGATCCTTCGCCATGCTGCACCGGCGATCTGCGAGTCACTAACTTTTATATATAATCAATGTCTAACCAGAGGTCACTTCCCATCAGCCTTTAAAATCGCTAAAGTGTATCCTCATTTAAAAGCTGGTCCTCTAGACGATCGTCTCATGAGTAATTATAGACCAATTTCCATATTATCCTCATTATCCAAACCGCTAGAAAAGCACATCCACAAAACAACACTAGATCACTTAGTTCGCCATAAACTGATAGTTGACAGTCAGTCAGGATTTCGGCCAAAATATTCTTGCCATACGGCACTAACAAACATGATAGAAAACTGGCATCAAAATATTAACAACAATACTCTATGTGGAGCGGTGTTTATAGACTTTAGGAAAGCATTCGATATGATAGATCATACTATTCTAATTAAAAAACTAGAAACAATGAAAGTAAGTTTTAATATAGTGACATTAATAAAATCATTCTTATTAGACAGAAAGCAAGTAGTATCACACAATAAAGTTTTATCTCAAGCCATTACCATTAATATTGGAGTACCTCAGGGGTCTATTCTTGGCCCTCTATTATTTGCCATTTATATAAATGATCTTCCATTAAATCTGTCGTCGTCCTGCGATCTATTTGCTGGTGACTGCACAGTATATACAAACGCCGTTGATCGTAATGTGCTAGAATTATCCTTGCAACAGGAAATAAATAGTGTAGTTAACTGGAGTCATGCAAACCGCATGCAAATTAACATTACTAAAACAAAGTCTATGTTAATAGGAACCAGGCAAAGACTTCACACTCTAAACTCGCAGAGAACTCTTCAGCTGCACATTGGCAGCACGCCTGTAGAAAGTGTCACCGAGCACAAGACACTGGGTGTTATCATAGATCAAAATCTAACTTTTAACTCACATGTTCATGCTCTAGTTAAACAAATAGCCAAAAAAGTATACCAACTTGCCAAAATTAAAAATTTCCTTGACGAAAACACAAGAAAGATATTCTATACTTCTCATATACAAACACATATTGATTACTGCTCCACAGTCTGGGATGGATGCTCCAAATCAATAACAAAACGCCTATATTCACTCCAGAAAAGGGCAGTGCGTTTAATTAATGGTGAAAAGCTTACCGACAATTCTAACCTATATAAACGTCTCCGGTTACTGCCACTCCACAAGCGCCTGCTTTTTAATAAAACCAAACTAATTCACAAAATCCTATTTCAAAATGCTCCAAGCTACCTTTGGCCATTGTTTAAATATAACGCTAGACATAGCGAACGACTAAATATACTTCATGTCTCTAAACCTAGGATAGACTTATATAAAACAAGCTTAGCATACTCTGCCGCTCAGTTGTGGAACAATCTTCCACAAGAAATCAAAGACACAACCAATCATGATACATACATTCGCAACCTGTTTGAACACTACCTTAGTACAGACTACATGCCCCCATAACAAACAACACAAAAAAGACAATAATGGTAACTTATCTCAAACGACAACTAGCCAAAAAACATTCCCTTATGTATGGCACGTTACACCCTCCTTAGGTATTTATAATGCCCATGTTAAACACTGCTTCAGTGAGTCATTTGTTATTGATTATTTTTCATGCGTTTAAATGTTCTTTTGTTGTCAAAAGTTGCTTCATAAGTGATGTTGAATGAAAGAATGTATGAGAGGAAATAGAGAAGAAGGGCAGAATGTCAGACGGGCCTGCGTGCCCAATTCTTAACCCTTTGAAAATAAAGACTTATTATTATTATTATTATTATTCATTCCCCCGTACAGCCGGCTCCGTGGCCGAGGAGTTAGCAGCTTTCTCCGCTAACCCCGAATACTCTCGTCACGTGACGCGACGAGAATTAGCAGTGGTTCGAATCGCAAAAGTGACTTATGAGAGTATGGAGCCGGTCGCTCAGAAAGTCGTGGCGTGCTGATGAGCGTAATCTAGCCTAGGAATCAACATACAGCTGAAAGATGCTGGTGTTGACCGCAATATCCTGAAACAGGATGGAAACGCGGGAAAAAAAAAAAAAAAAAAAAAAAAAAAAAAAAAAAAAAAAAATTCCCCCGTACACCCGCATGGCCAGGGCAAAATATCCATACAATTCTCACAATTTGTGACCTCCGAAGCGACGAGAGCCATTCCACACGAAAATTCCTTTCTCCGCCGTACTAAGCATACTCTTTGAATCCGCAATGAATACAATGTGTGTTGCAGTGGTCTCCTCTAGCCACCGGAATGCCGCTGTTGCTGCCTCCACCTTCATTCTCATGCTGGAGGTCGTAGTCTCATATGCCAAACTCTCCTTTTTCAAGACTCGTCCATTAGCCTTTGCAATAAAGCCCCAGCCACTACGTCTGTTTCTCACCACTGACCCATCGGTGTAGAGACTATGTCACCTTGATGTGTGTTGCTCTGGATCAGCTGTTGCACTTCAAACTCAGTGCGGCCCTCTGCCCATTCTCTGCACTCACGACCCAGTGGTATTATTACATTGTGCCAGTCCGTCATGTCTTCCGGAACTTCAACCCACTCTCTTTCGCGATTGATGGTCTCTAGATCACACACCTGACTTATAGAAAGTTCCGCCTGTGCCATCCAGGACCTGCCTCGTCTTAGTTTATGACCCTTGACTATATCCATGGCTGCATGCAACGGATGATCCCTATCTGCGGCACAAACAAACAACTAAACAAACAATCAAACAAACAGTCAATCAAACAAGCAAACAAACAAACAAACAAACACAAAACAAACAAAAACACACAACAATCAAACAAACAATCAAACAATTAAACAAACAACCAAACAAACAAACAAACAAACTATCAAACAAACAAATAATCAAAAAAACAAACACATCCATCAGCAACAAACCGCTTTATAGGCCTGTATTGTGTTAGGATCATCACATTGTGGAGGTCCTAGTGCATGAAGGAATTAGTGATCAGTCTTTCCCTCCCCTAGCAAGAGAAGAGCCCACTTATTGAACCCACGTCCGACGGAGCTCATGCCGTTGTCAGTGCAACTTTCTAACCGTTCCGCCTACACGTCTGCTCCATACTTCATATTACCGCCTTGTATTACATTATTCCTGCAATGTCATCATCATGTCATATGCCATTATTAGATTGCCTTATTTGATATTGTTTACATGTTTTAAAATGACATTAGTTATTATTACTCCATAGTTAATCAGGCGTTCATTTTCATATGCTTTAGTTTTGTTTCGTTTTCCGTTTCCGTTGCTTCAACAGATTCGTTATATGATATAATATATTTTCTTTTGTTATATTAGGTTATGTTTTGTTATTTAATACAGGTGTGTATATCGATTTTATATTCCCATACACCATTTATTTATTTATTTATTTATTTATTTATTCATGTTCTTATTATTTGACATTTCAATCTCCTTCGTCTGTATTTAATTTTTATGATGCCTTCGTGTCATTTTTATAACTGTCCGTTAGCGTTTTATGTTGTAGCATTGTGGAGAATGTCGTTGCATCGAGGATTTTTGTATGTTTATATTTGCGATATTATCCAGTGAGTTAGAGAGAGAGAGAGAGAGAGAGAGAGAGAGAGAGAGAGAGAGAGAGAGAGAGAGAGAGAGAGAGAGAGAGAGAGGCAAACAGGGATAGAGATGAGAGAGAGAGAGAGAGAGAGAGAGAGAGAGAGAGAGAGAGAACTAGAGTGGTGAGAAAGACGAGAGAAAGAGTGAGAGATGAGAGAGAAACGGAGACGAGAGAGAAACAGAGATGAGAGAGATAGAGAAAAACACGGAGAGAAAGGGAGAGAGGTCGGAAGAGAATGATAGAGAAAGAGAGCGAGAGGGAGAGAGAATGAAAGTGAGAGAAAGCGAGTGCATTAGTCACCAACAGTTGCAAATACTCTCACGGTGTTAGAGACTCATAACGTGTTATAGACTCATAATGTTAGAGACTCATAGTGTTATAGACTCATAGAGTATTAGAGACTCTTAGAGTGTTAGAGACTTAGAGTGTTAGAGAATCATAGTGTTAGAGTATCATAGTGTTAGAAACTCATAGACTGCTAGAGACTTATAGTGTTAGAGACTCATAGAGTGTTAGAGACGCACAGTGTTAGAGACTCATAGTGTTAGAGACTCATTGTGTTATAGGCTCATAGAGTGTTAGAGACTCGTAAAGTGGTAGAGACTCATTGTGTGTTAGAGATCCATAGAGTGTTAGAGATCCATAGAGTGTTAGAAACTCATAGAATGTTAGAGACTCACAAAGTGTTAGAGACCCATATAGAGTTAGAGACCCATATACAGTTAGAAACGCATATAGAGTTAGAGACCCATATAGAGTTAGAGACCCATACAGAGTTAGAGACCCATATAGAGTTAGAGACCCAATTAGAGTTAGAGACCCATAGAGTGCTAAAGACTATAGAGTATTAGAGATCAATAGACTGTTAGAGACTCGTACAGTGTTAGAGCTCGTAGAGTGTTGGAAACGTACAGTATATTAGAGACTCAGAGTGTTAGAAACTTATCGTGTTAGAGACTTATATTGCTAGCGACGCATAGAGCTAAACTTCTAGTGTTAGAGACTAATAGTGTGTTAGAGACCCATAGTGTTAGATACGCATAGCGTGTTGGAGAATCATAGAGTGTTAGAGAGTCGTAGGGTGATATAGTCTCCTACAGTGTTAGATACTCATAGTGTTAGAGACTCGTGCAATGGTACAGACTCACAGAGTGTTAGAGACTCATAGAGTGTCAGAGACTCGTACAGTAATATAGACTCATACCTACTGTGCTAGAGACTCATAGGGTGTTAGAGACTCATGGAGTGTTAGAGGCTCGTGGAGTGCTAGAGGCTCATAGTGTTAGAGCCTTATTGAGTGTTAGAGGCTCATAGTGGTAGAGTCTTATTGAGTGTTAGAGACTTATTGAGACGCATAGAGTGTAGAGAATCATAGAATGTTAGAGATTAGAGATCCATAAAGTGTGAGAACCCCTAGAATTTCAAAACAATGTTTTCCCGTGATGAATTTGAATAACGAAGACACAAACAATAGATTGCACGATTTATTGCCTGGCATATTTCGCTGCATCTCGTCAGGTACATACTGCAGTCCTGTCCTGTCCAGTACAAACGGGGCTTAGTACGGACCCTGTTTGACCGTGCTAGGAAGATATGCACCCAGGACACACTGACAGAGGAATTTAAAACTCTGAAGAATGCCTTAAACCTGAATGGGTACTCCACAGGATTTATAAAGCTCCACTGCCAACAGCCCAAACCGAAATCAGAAGTAACTACAGTCCCTAAACTCAAAGTATTCATCCAGCTAACCTTCCGAGGAGATGACGTAATGCAACGTCTGCGGGACCGGCTCACCACATCAGTCGAGCGAACATTCTGTGCTGCAGCTCTAGTCATCAGGTACAGAAACACACCGATCCCAGTCCCAGCAGTAAAAGAACCTGTAGCTTTGTACGCCAAATCAAATTGTTTTTACCAATTTACATGCAGATGCGAGGCCATCTACATAGGCAGAACTGAGCGACAGTTACATTGCAGGGTTTCGGAACATATTCCGAATTGGTTGGACAAGATACTACACACAGAAGATGGTAGCCTAGGCAGGCCGACACACCGGAAAAGTCTGGCTTCATCGGTCGGGAGACACGTGCTAGAGAGTGGTCACGTGGTTGAAAGAGACAGTGCCTTCCGTGTGTTGTTCAACACACAAAGTAGTCGATTGTTAAAGTTTGCTGAAGCTATACTAATCAACCTTCGTAAGCCGTCCTTGTGTAGGCAGAAAGACATGTTAGTCAGTTTAAAATTACCGTGGTAGACAATCGACATTACTGTGCGAACATGTGTATATTTCAGTTTGAAGGATTTATCTAATTAATTCACGTAAGTTGTGTGATTTATGCAGTATGTACCTGACGAGATGCAGCGAAATATGCCAGGCAATAAATCGTGCAATCTATTGTTTGTGTCTTCGTTATTCAAACCCCTAGAATGTCAGAGACTCATAGTGTTATAGACTCATATAGTGTTAGAGACTCATAGTGAGTTAGAGATCCATATAGTGTTAGTGACCCATAAAATGTTAGAGACACATAGAGTGCTAGAGACTCATAGAGTGTTAGAGAGTCGTACATTGTTATATACTTATAGTATATTAGAGACTCACAGAATGATAGAAACTCATAGTGTTAGAGACTTATAGTATGTTTGAGACTCACAGAGTGTTAGAAACTCATAGTGTTAGAGACTTATAGTGCTAGAGACGTATAGAGCTAAAGTTTTAGAGACTCATAGAGTGTTAGAGACTCATAGAGTGTTAGAGACTTATAGTATGTTAGAGACTCACAGAGTGGTAAAACCTCATAGTGTTAGAGACTTATAGTGCTAGAGACGTATAGAGCTAAAGTTTTAGAGACTCATAGAGTGTTAGAGACTCATAATGCTAGACACCCATTGTGTTAGAGACTAAGTTAGAGTGTTAGAGACTCATAGAGTGTTAGAGACTTATAGTATGTTAGAGACTCACAGAGTGGTAAAACCTCATAGTGTTAGAGACTTATAGTGCTCGAGACGTATAGAGCTTAACTTATAGTGTTAGAGACTCATAGAGTGTTAGAGACTTATAGTATGTTAGAGACTCACCGTGTTAGAGACTGTTATAGAGTGTTAGGTACTCAACATTTTAGATATTCATAGTGTTAGAGACTCATCGAGTGTTAGAGATTCATTGTGTGTTAGAGACTCATATAGTGTTAGAGACCCATATCTACTTAAGAGTCTCATCGAGTATTAGACTAATAGAATGATAGAGCATCGTAGAGTGTTAGAGCCACATAGAGAGTTAGAACCTCATAGTGTTAGATTCATAGAGAGTTACAGCCTCAGAGTATTAGAGACTCAGAAGGTTAGAGACTCATAGTGTTAGAGATTCATTGTGTGTTAGAGACTCATAGAGTGTTATGTACTCAAAGTTTTAGAGACTCATAGTGTTAGAGAGTCATAGATTGTTAGAGATTCATTGTGTGTTAGAGACTCATAGAGTGCTAGGTACTCAAAGTTTTAGAGACTCATAGTGTTAGAGAGTCATAGATTGTTAGAGATTCATTGTGTGTTAGAGACTCATAGAGTGCTAGGTACTCAGAGTTTTAGAGACTCATAGCGTTAGAGAGTCATAGATTGTTAGAGATTCATTGTGTGTTAGAGACTCATAGAGTGCTAGGTACTCAGAGTTTTAGAGACTCATAGTGTTAGAGAGTCATAGATTGTTAGAGATTCATTGTGTATTAGAGACTCATAGAGTGCTAGGTACTCAGAGTTTTAGAGACTCATAGTGTTAGAGAGTCATAGATTGTTAGAGATTCATTGTGTATTAGAGACTCATAGAGTGCTAGGTACTCAGAGTTTTAGAGACTCATAGTGTTAGAGAGTCATAGATTGTTAGAGATTCATTGTGTGTTAGAGACTCATAGAGTGCTAGGTACTCAGAGTTTTAGAGGCTCATAGTGTTAGAGACTCATAGAATGTTAGAGATTCATTGTGTGTTAGAGACTCATAGAATGTCAGAGACTCATAGAGTTTTAGAGACTCATTGAGTATTAGACTAATAGAATGTTAGAGCCCCATAGAGTGTTAGAGCCACATAGAGAGTTAGAACCTCATAGTGTTAGACTCATTGAGTGTTACAGCCTCAGAGACCCAAAGATTGTTAGAGACCCATGGAGCTGTAGAGACTCATAATAACCGATCTTCACTATGAAAATGGCATGTCGAGAGGATGATATTGATGATCATTCAATATTTATTCTTTACCTATTTTATCTGGTATCATAGCGACGTCCTTAGTTTCCTATCTTTGAACTTACATCCGATCTTCAGCTTCAGAAATACCAACCTAAGCAACCGAAACTAAACAATTCAAGCTGAACAAGCTATACTTAAGGATGCATAAACGATGCTCATTACGCAAGTGAGATTGTATTTTCTAATGATGATAATGATGAACCGTCAATATTTATTTACTAACTTAACTTATCTAGGACTATGGGGACTTTCGTTGTTTATTTCTAAGCTTCCATTTTATCGCCAGTCAAAAATGCTAAATTAAATACTCCATGTGTCGAAGTAACCACTTCTCCATCGACAACAAACTTGATTAACCCGGGCAACAGGGAATTAAAGCCTGTGCTGTTTGTTTCTCTGTGTGCCTGTCTGCCTCTGTCTCTCTGTCTGTCTGTCTGTCTCTCTCTCTCTCTCTCTCTCTCTCTCTCTCTCTCTCTCTCTCTCTCTCTCTCTCTCTCTCTCAGAACTATGGACACTGACGAAACCATGTGAGGAAAACATTGAAACTTCCTAAATGTGGTTGCGTGAATAGTATTACGGCAGGAGAAGTCAACTAACAAGAAAGTATTACAGTAACTGGGATTCAAGAAAGCATTACTAAATAAGTTAAACGTTCGACAAATATGATAACTGACAAGTTAAAGCAATAACAGAGGGAATGTATTTGAAGAACCCCAGAATGAAAGCACTGTGAGGATGCAAAACTGAGGCGCATTAAAACTGACCTTGACTACGTAGATGACTTTCATGATGATGATGATAATGGTGATGGGTAAATATTTATTCATTAACTTTCTTATCTAAGACTACTGCGACTTCCTTAGTTTGTCTTATTTCTAGATTTCCATCTGATCAATCAGGTCAGAAATGCTAAACTAAACACTCCATCTGTCGAACTAAACACTTCTCCATCGACAATAAACTTGATTAACCCGGAGAACAGGAAATTCGAGTCTGTACATGGAGATAACAGATCGACCACGGGGCCGTCGTGTGGCCAGCAGGTCCGGTGTCAGGTTGGTGGGCCATCTATGCCACCCGAGGTAGTCTGACAGTTATCTGTAATGAGAATACCCGACTGAGACTCTTCGTTTGTCGCCACACGCACGTACTATAGATATCCCTTCATTGCAATCAGGGGAAAGGAGAAGGCACTTATCAAGTTAACTCTATTTGTCCCAGACATTTGTTTATCTAAATTTACGAATCGTGTTGTTTTGAGGGTGTTATCATTTATTATTGAGTGGAATAGATAGAGTTTAATGTTAAAGAAATAATTGAGGAGTTAACATAAATGTAATATTAGTGTGACCGGGATAGGAGTCTCCCATATTACAGGAGAGATAACGGACCCCCTTCCCTCCACGAGTCTACTCGACACTCATGGCCAAGTGGCATACCCGTATTATCCTCCAAGCCGGGTAACACAGAACCACGAGGCAAGTTCGCTGACTGGGCTTGAGAGCAGTTGTCAGACAGTTGTTGCTGATGGTCTGAAGTTGGCGACAGTAGTCGGAGGTTCGGTTCACAAGGACGACGACTAAGGTCACTGACCAGAATGGTCACTGCCAAGAAGCAAATCAAAGACAGAATGCTTTCTTTACAGAAGTCTATTGCATTAAGATTCGACCTCTTACCTGCACCGGGGATTGTGAGATGACGAGCCGCGATGTGAAGCGTGGGTAATGAAGAGAAAAGCTGAAAAACATCTAATGGCAGTGGAGATGTGGTTTCTGAGAAAAAATGCCAAGAATGCAAAGGACAGACAGAAAATCCAATTAGCAGGTCCTACAAAATGCTAACGAGAACCAAGTGATTAGAGAAATTAGACGTAGACAGTCAAAATGTGTGGACACATAAGAGGAAATAAATCGGAGAACTTGGTGACTAATGGCAAGACTGCGAGGGGGGGGGGGGGGCTGACGAATAAGAGGAAGGCAGAGAATTAAATATCTGGATGACTTGGTCACGCGTTATAGTCGAGACAAGAATACAGAGCTGATCCACGACTCTGATGATCGTGCGTGATGGGGAAACATAACCGTCCACACTTATCGGCACGACACAAGATGATGATGATCGAAACGGTTCATGATGATGATGATATTGTAATGAAGGTCTGTAATAAAAGGTGCTACAATAAAGTTAAGATTAATATAGTATTTCTGGAAATAAACTAGCTACAAAATAATATTATTTTATTACAACTATTAGCCGACTCTTTATATCATCATCATCATCATCATCATCATCATCATCATCATCATCATCATCATCATCACCATCTTCCACTTTTGCCGTCAAGCGTCGTGGGGAGGAATAATTTGCGTTCCAGCGCCCGGTGGACAGCACTGGATAGTGTCATTCCGTGTGGTTGTACAATGTCTCTGATGTCGTCAATCCATTTTCTTCTTGGACGTCCTCGTGGTCTCGTCGCAGATGATCTTTGATGTAAAGCCAGTGATGGTAGTTGCTGGTGATGCATTCTAACGACATGGCCAAACCACTTGATCTTCTGTCTTTCAATAAATGTGGCACAAGGTGTTGATCCCACAGTCTGTCTGATAGCAACATTTCTTACTCGGTCTCGGATTGTTAAGTTGGCAGCTCTCCTCAGGCATCTCATTTCGCAGGTGTTGATTTTGCGAAGGTGTAATTTGGATAAAGTCCAGGTTTGAGATTGATAGCATAGGGTTGGTGTGAATATGCTGTTTATTATCTGTCGTTTTGCGGACATGGGTATGTTTGGATGCTTCAGTAAGGGTGATAGTTGATATGTAAGTGCACTAGCTTTTTGACATCTGATTTCAATTTCTCTGTCCAATCTGCCATCTTCTGTGATCATACTTCCAAGGTATTTGAATTCTTTAACTTGTTTCAGAGGTGTGTTATTTATCTGTATACTTAGTGTGCCTGGCGATCTTCTAATTTGCATTACTTCGGTTTTGGCTGTGTTTATACTCATATTGTATCTGCTGCAGGTTGAACTCAGATTAGTAATATGATTTTGTAGTCTGCCCTCATTGCTGTGAAACAGGCACTGATCGTCTGCAAATAGAAGTTCATTTATTCCTTGTGGGTCAGTTGTTTCATCTGGAGTAAAAAGTTCTAAATTTTCTGAATCTGTTCTGTCGAGACTTGCTTCTTTGGAAATTCTGTCCATGTAGATATTGAATAGCAGGGGAGAGAGCACACATCCCTGTCTCACTCCTGTATTGACTGTGAATATATCTGATATACCTTCTTGTGTTCTTACTGCACTTTGGCTCGAGTGGTACATGGCTATGATGTTTTCTAGCAGTTGCCCTTCTATCCCATAGTCTTCAAGAATGGTCCATAATTTGTATCTGTCTACTCTATCAAAAGCCTTTTCCTGATCTACAAACACAATATTCTGCTGGTCACTATATTCAATAGTTTTTTCACAAATTTGTCTAAGTGCAAATAATGCATCAGTGCAACTTTTACCTTTATATAACGATTAAAATGTTATGCTGACAATGCAATGGTAGCGATCACACAAGGTTTCACTGCCAGCTCTTGTTGTTCGTTATGGGAGAGAAATATAGGCCGCCTATTCCCCCAACCATGCAGGCCTACAAAACGTCAAGGTCCTAACTAAACGTGAAGGTCCTAACTAAACGTCAAGGTCCTAACTTTTCACATGCCCCTTTTAATGTTCCAGCTACGGAGCTGATTACCTTACTTTTAATTGAAAAGAGATGTAAAGATCTGTTATGCACTATTTCTAATTCTTTCTGTAAGTTGGTATTTATTTCTCTAAGGTTGTTCTTGATACCATTACTACATCTTTTACTTGGTATTCCCCTTCTTTGCTCCGTATCCGTAATATTTCTTCAATGTGGCTCTTTGTGGCAGAGGGAACCATGACATTCTTCTGAGATGACCAAACCATTAAAACTGCTGTTTTTTTATGAAGTGCTCGCAGCTCTAATAAGGCATCCCATTTATATTGTGATGATTCTGCAATCATTATTTGCAGTTAGTTTCCATATTTGACATTGTTACTTAATGTCGACCAAGATATAGTCCTTATGAGATTTGCTTTAATACTTAAATGTATTTTTATATGCGACAGACGTGGCACTAGTTGTCCAAGTACCCGATTTGCCTTTGCACAATGTGTATGGATTTCACTATCCATTTCCCCATCTGAAGTGAAAAAAGCTAGATGTTTAAATTCGTTGATTGTTTTATCTCCCAGTTCTATATTTTTTTACTGATGGTGTTTCTGACTGTCTGCTTATCGCCATTGTCTCCAAAAATTTTTTTTTTTCATATTGATCATTCTTTTATTTACTATATCTGCCACGAATGTTGACTTCAGCTACTTGTGAGTGATAGTTGTATTATTTTAGCATTTCAGACTGAAAGATTGATCACAACACTTTGGGGTATAAACTGTTTACGAAATTGATTATGTGGTTGTTTCGGGATTTGAAATTTGAATATTGAGCACAACCCACTACTGGCAACGCCGATCGCATTCTGGTATGAACCTAAGGCCTATCCACGTCAATATGGAAGCACTATACTCGAGTATACTCGAGTTAAGAAATACCTAGGATCGGAAGAATTATATAATTATTATATAATTGTAATACGTTCTCTTACTAATAATTGATTTTATCAGAGAGAGAGAGAGAGAGAGAGAGAGAGAGAGAGAGAGAGAGAGAGCAAGGGAGAGAGTGAGTGAGTGAGAGAAAGTGTGTGATTGAGAGTGAATGAAAAAACGAACGAACAAACTTTATTTTCAAAGAGTTAATAATTGGGCACGCAGGCCCGTCCAACATTCTGCCCTTCTATCACTCTTTTGAGAGTGAGTTAGAGAGAGAGAGAGAGAGAGAGAGAGAGAGAGAGAGAGAGAGAGAGAGAGTGAGAGACAGTTGTGAGACCTCTTATCAAATCAAAATGGGTCGTGATCAAAAGATCAAACAACTGTGATGAATTTGAGTAGCTCTGCTGTAGAGAACTCTAGAAGACAAATACCAGGACACATGTACAAAAGTCGATTGGACAAACAGGCGAAACGGTCTTGTATCTATCTTGTTTGTCGAGCTGTCCTGTGGCCTTTTATGTTCAGTTGTCGTCCACATAGCACGTTTATCTATGTATTGCAGTTAGTTAGAGCAAATTGTATTTATAAATACGTGTTTGTGGGTTATTCAATTATTTCATGGAGACCAGCTTGGTCTTTGTTTTTGCTCAGTTACGACAGTTAGAGATTTGATCTTAAAGGGAAAGACTGTTAGTGACTACATGACATCATTATCATCATCATTGTCATCATCCTCGTCATTATCATAGTCGTCATAGCCATCATCGTCATCATCATCATCATCATCATCATCATCATCATTATCATCATCATCATCATCATCATCATCATCATCATCAGCATCATCATCATCATCATCATCATCATCATCATCATCATCATCATCATCATCATCATCATCATCATCATCATCATCATCATCATCATCATCATCATCATCATCATCATCATCATCATCATTATCGTCACCATCATCATGGTCATCATCATATCGTCATCATCATCATCATAGTAATTATCATCATTATTATCATCATTAACATCATCGACGTCATGATCAGATCATCATCATCATTAACAGCTTTAACCCATTAACGGGTCGGCAGGGTTCCTAATAATTTCATGTAACAGTTGTCTGTCCTGTACGGGCCCCTCTAACTCCACGCATGTCTATATTGATATATCTGTGCATGTCTATTTAAATCTACTATCCTCAATCTATGCACTCCTCTGTTCCCTAGTATTGTACCTTATGTATTTTAGAACATTGCTTTGCTTGTTGTGTTCAAGACGTATTGGTGTTACTTTTCCTCTGGAGTAAACTAGGCATGCTGAGATAGGGATCATGCCGCATGAGCAACGCATGGTCTCTAAATTCAGCCCAGACTTTGTGTTATGGAGAGGTATAACTCCATTTTACAAACTATCCTCTATCAAGACAGCAAGATGGCAGTCACCCTCTTGTACTCTCTATGGTGGTTTTGTTGTTGTTGTTGTTGTTTTGTGTGACAAAGCCACGAGAGTCCTAATATTTTAATTATTTTAAGACTTTTTCTTTGTTCTGTTGTATTATCATTTGTCAATTTTTCAGTGCAGACGTTCTTATAATTCTTCGACAACACCACATCTTGGAGGACTCGATACACGGGTGTATTAAGTACGTTCATTGTCAATATTCTTATCTTTTTTTTTGCGTTGGCTTGCATTTAACTCAAGCGTAGTCCATTCATAATCATCATTTGCTATGCCAATTAATGACTTTTAAAGAAGTTAACTCACAAACAAAAACTGATTACTCGCGTCAGAAGAAGATAGTCCACATTCTTTGGGCATGTCATGAAAAGGGTCAAGCTGGAGTATGTCACCACAACGGAAACGTTCGAGAGGAAAAGAGGCAGGAGGAGCTCAAGGGAGAGAACGTGCTGGAGCGTTTGACACCATGGCCTGGAGGAACATCAGTATCATTGTCCTACATCGCTCTTGTCCTGCGCTTCTCTTGTCATACATCTCTCTTGTTCTACATCTCTCTTGTTCTACACATCTCTTGTCCTACATCTCTCTTGTTCTACATCTCTCTTGTCCCACATCGCTGTTGTCCTACACCTCTCTTGTCCTACATCTCTCTTGTCCTACATCTCTCTTGTCCTACATCTCTCTTGTCCTACATCTCTCTTGTCCTACATCTCTCTTGTCCTACATCTCTCTTGTCCTACATCTCTCTTGTCCTACATTTCTCTTGTCCTACATCTCTCTTATCCTTCATCTTTATATTCCTACATCTCTCTGGTCCTACCTCTCTCTTGTCCCACATCTGTCTTGTTCTACAGGTCTCTCTTATCCTACATCGCTCTTGTCCTACATCTCTCTTGTTCTACAGGTCTCTTGTCCTGACTGACTGACTGGCACCTTGCCGTCTTGACAGACGATAGTTTGTAAAATGGAGTTATACCTCTCCATAACTCAAAGCCTGAGCTGAATTTAGAGACCATGTGTTGCCCATGCAACACAAGCCCCCTCTCAGCCTTTCTAGTTTACTCCAGAAGAAAGGTAACACCAATACGTCTGGAACAAGACAAGCTGCAGAAACTGAGGGATCAGCAAAGCAATGCGCTAACTGTCCGCCTGTTGGAGATTCCATCCTAGACCAGCCGCCGACCAAGGCTTAGGGCCTGGTCTGCCCTGCTAAGACATTTAGTCGTTAGGTTGAATTTCCTCGCACTAGGGTAAGCTTATACTCTTCCTGTTGCATTCCTCCATCCGAAGCCGTTGGCACAATGTGGGGTGACGGGTTTGGTAAGCATCGTACAACATTCGGAGCTAACAGAAAGCAGGTAGTATCGTCTGCTGTCATATGGTAGTTCAGTCATATCTGACTCAGTCCTGACTTACTCTCTTGCCCTACATCTCTCTTGTCCTACACCTCTCTTGTCCTACATCACTTACCTTAAAGCTCTATTGTTGTAAAGCGCATGAACTTGATGAAACTCTGGAGACAAAACAATGGGAGATAATAATTCGAACACACGCGTATCATTGTTCATTCCATTTGTTTTTGTTTCTGAAACTCGTACAATGTACAAAAGTGATTCAAACCCCGATACACGCATTTCAAATACAAAGTCGTCGAAACATGGCAAGCATAAGCTAGGTTTAAAAACAAAAATGACAAATGGGCAAGATCTTGAGAATACAACAGAACAAATAAGATTTCAAAGAAAACAAAAACATAGCATGATGACATTTTAAATGAGGGGAAAAAAAACACCCACACCAAAGTGTTCTAGTGGGCAGCACACTTGTATAACGTCAACGATCTTTATCAAGAACAACAGATTCACAGATCCTTCAAGTGCAGATATACATGAAATTAAAGGGACTGATGTTTTGCACTTTCTCGCGTTCAGTTGAAGTGTAGTACATACACGTAATACTTCTAGTGCACTGGATTGATATTTGCGTTTAGATTAGCTTTCTCTATTACCAGTGCCTCTCGCTAATAGGCGAACCCACTCCGATGTCTGAGGTGCTTGTAATTTACTTCACCAAGTAAAGGACAAGATGTTAGAATATTAGATCTCTAGTCAAGGACGAGAAGTCACCATATTAGTCCCAAGTCAAGAACGAGAAGTCAACATTTTAGTCCCCAACACAAGACGAGAAGTCAACATTTTAGACCCCAAGACAAGGGCGAGAAGTCAACATTTTAGTCCCCAAGACAAGGGCGATAAGTCAACATTTTAGACCCCAAATAATGGACGAGAAGTGAACATGTTAGTCCCCAGCTCAAAAACGAGGAATCCAAATTTTAGTCCCAAGTCAGGGACGAGAAGAAAAAATTGTAGTCCCTAACTTAAGGAGAAGTTAAAATTTTAGTCCCCAAGTCAAGGACGAGAAGTCAACATTTCAGTTTCTTAGTCAAGAACTAGAAGTCAACATTTTAGTCCCCCAACTCAAGGACGAGAAGTTAACATGTTAGTCTCCAAGTAAGGGACGAAAAGTCAACATTTTAGGCCCAACTTAAGTAGCAGAAGTCAACATTTTAGTCCAGAATGAATGAAGTCAGCTACGCAATGGAATGATCAGGAAGCTTCACGACCATAATGGGAGCTAAAATACTTGATGGCTATCATCGAGCAATACCGTTGTCACAGAAAAAACTGCAGTTTAACAATCATGTACTTCATTCTGAGAGGAGGACGAATAAAAGAGCATTGACCGACACAGATATGAAAATAGGATACAGGTGTTCGTAAAGTTCATTGCTTGACGATCTGACGGACACGGAGAAACGGGACGATCGGCCGACGGGAAAATGAACGGAGAATGCTTTGAAGTGCAAACGAGCGATGGACAGAGGACCAGCGCAACAGCGGAAAACGGAGCGCCAGGACGTATACGTGATTTCACTGAACTTTTGATGTTACGGGTACGGCTAATTTGATTGTAGATCGAACAATCAACGGCGAATGGGACACGCAATATAAAAAGCTGAACATGGAGTTTCTGTTTAGTGTGTGATACCAAACTGGACGGAAAGATAGAATTATGTGTCCTGTAATGAATAGAAATATCCTCCCTTATAATGGGATAGAGTGCTTGGCTGCGGATAAATTTCGATTCGGGGATTTACATTAATTCTATAGAGGCATATATAAGGTTCAAATCTCCTATTGAAATCATAGAAGAGATGAAGGTTACTACACTTGAGCAAATAAAGTACCTACTTAGAAACAACAAGAACATAGACATGTTTTAATATGAAGAAGTGATAACTTAACGTCAAATACAGAACACTGTATGCTCAAACAAATATACAACTAAAACCCTTAAAAGGAAAAGACGTTAACCTGTGGCAAGCAGGGATACTTAAAACTGCATGCAATTGTACTGTGCCGAAACATTAAACTTTGTTAACCATAGACATGGTGTAGAACAGTCATAGTAACTCTAGACAATGTTGGATAGTGGCGGTGTGTATTCAGAGGTGGATTATAATACCGTCCAAAAAGGGAAATATATGAACTTCAGTGACTTACCAAATAGGATTATTTTCTGGTGATAAGACATTGAACAGTTGTTTTCTTCAAGAATTGGATTAATTCCCGACTCAAGCAGGAGGAGATCATTCATGGTGAGATCACTCCATTTCTGTGTGTGCAGTCCTGTGTTTTGGCTGACAGAAAAGACGAGAAGAACTAATGCACATACGAGATCAACCGTCCTATCTTGCATTCACACTAGCAGACAATACCAACTACATATACTCAGTCCATACATACACCAGACATAGTTTTTCTTAATAAATCTTTTATTTATTGTTGAAAGGAACTGTTGTCTGAGTATGTGTTGAGAGAATAACAGAGAGAGTGAAAGAAATAGATATATGGAAGGGAAGACGGAAGGGAGGGGTGTAGACAAAAGTCAGTCAATAATCCCAACAGATACTAAGTTTGAAGATGTGCTTGTTGATTCCACCTCTCTCCCGGGAAAACAAGTGACATAATTGGTGGAGCGAGCGGGGTAGAAAATAATACCCATATGACCTGGGCATAACAGGGCATATACATAGAGGGGTACCTGCATATTGGCACAGGCATAGCGGAGTACCTGCATGTTGGGACATACTGATTGGAATAAATATAAGTATACATTGATGACTTTTAATGGAAGGACGTCCATTGGATATATGGTGCCATTACATTTATGGTAGAAACATTTCATTAACGCTGGTGACTTTACAGTGAGAAAGTTCCAGACAGAGTGAATGTGGATAGGTGGTAAGACACATTACTTACCTAGTCACACGGTCACACGTCTACATAAGTCTTTATCCTACATCTCTTCTTGTGGATGAGAGAGTGGTTGTGATGCACTGTGTGGTGTTGTAGATTAATAATATTAGATAGGCATAGATAATGATATAGGTTCTAGGTAGATTATCTATTTATAGGAAGGACTTCTTTATTGCTTTGAAGTGTCTGTACTCACCTTGCTGAACTACCTGCTTTAACTATGGCCACTCCCAAAATAACTACCGCCGAACTGAGGGCAAACGGAGAGGAAATTGGTTTAGCTGGTTCGGAACTTACTGATTACATACAGGAACGAGAGAGAGAGATTCGTCAAGCGGAACGAGAAGATCGAAAGGCCGAGTTGGAAGTGAGAAGAATAGAGGTGGAGACCAAACGAATGGAAATGGAAATGGAACAAGAGGTCAAGAAACTGGAACAGGAGACCAAGCGACTGGAAATGGAACAAGAGGCCAAGAAAATGGACCAGGAGACCAAGAAACTGGAAATGGAACAGACTGCCAGGAGACAAGAAATGGAACATGAATACCGCTTGAAAGAGTTAGAACTCAAGACACAAACTAAGGGTGAAATAGATGCAGCAGAAGGAAGTTCATCGTCACCTGGGGCAACCCACATGAGTGGACAGGGTTACCATGCCATGAAGTTTCCCTTGGCGGTCTTTGATGAAAGTAAAGAGAAGATATACCAGTTTTTGGATCGGTTCGAGGCTATGGCAGTCGCTATGGGACTGGATAGAACCCGATGGGCTCTTAAATTATCCCAGGCTTTACGTGGTTCAGGGTACGAGGTCTACACACGCCTACCACCAGGACAGGAAAATCAGTACGAGGAATTAAAAGCCGCTTTGATGAAACATTATGAAGTCACAGCACAAACGTATAGGAAGAAGTTTAGATCGTCTAGAAGAGAGCCGGGAGAACTATTCGCCGCCTACAGTCTGAGGCTGAAATCCTATCTCCAGAAATGGATGGACTTGGCAGAATTCAAGAGGGATTATGAGAGTCTCGAAGAGATGATGGTGGTCGACCAGATGCGAAAGCAAATGTCGAAACCTCTCAGAACCTTCTTGGGAGAACAAGGGGCGGAACGGATTGATGTTGTGAATAAGCTGGCGGAACGATTCGTAGAGGTACATGGGGAGGCTGCGGAACTCAGTATTCAAACCAAAGGTCAGGAGAAACAAGAGAAAAAGAAACCTAAGAATTGGGAAGGAGAAAAAGTGGAACCTTATATAAAGCACACAGAGGAGAGTTCAGAGAAGGTGAAGGAAGGAAACCAGAGCACCTCGAATTCTTCAGCGAAACGACAGTGGTCGGAAAAGTGGTGTTCATTCTGCAAAGTGCCATCTCATAACACGAAGGACTGCAGATCGAAACCTAAAAGTTCTTACTTCGCAGCATGCAAAGTGATTCCTACAACGGTGATCACAGACAAGGCTGAGGTCGGAGAAGGAGATAGGAACAAAAAGGACACCCGGAAACCTAGGAAGGGAACATGGTGCACACACTGCCGGTCGAAAACACATAATACTGTGGACTGCAGATGCAAGGCAGAAGACGCCAATTGCATAACCAACCTCGAGGAATCAAAAGAGGAAGGCAAGGAAACGGTCAAGGAGATGAAAGACACTCAGGACCAAGAGAGACCACCTGTGGTCGAACTGATTGAAGTCAATGGCCAGCAGGTTGCTTGTCTCTACGATACAGGTTTGGATGGGGAAGCGGTGATAGACGCCAGCCTAGTAAGCCCAGACCAACTTACAGGGGAGACCATAGAGATACAGCCGGCAATGAGGAGTGCTGTTACCATGACGCTGCCAATCGCCAAGTTGGAGATTAAATCCAGGAACGTCACGGGCATTATTCCAGCTGCTGTATTATCTGACTCCTTATTTCCCATGATCCTTGGTACGAAATATGTCTTTTTGGGAATGCCCAAACAGCCAGCCCACAAGGGAACAGTAGTCAGTGGATCTCAAGGGAAGGAAAAAGAGGCAGAGACACTATGCGACAACTCAGTGATAGGAGAATTGCATACTACCCAGAGGAAGGATACTACGTTGCGTCCTTGCTACAGGAAGCTGCAAAGAAGTGCTGAGCCACCAGAACGGGGACAGTACTTTCTGAAGAATCGACTACTCTATCGGAGAGCTGGGAGAGGAGACAACATGCACGAGCAGTGGGTGGTTCCAGAGACCCACCGTCCTCACATTCTTCAGAGTGGACACATCATTGGCGAGAATCGACATATGGGTGTCAGAGAGACCTTTCAGGAATGACCGGAGATGTACGCCGGTGGGTGAAGTCTTGTTCAGAGTGCCAGAAAGCACCACCCAACAAGCGAATTAAGAGGAAACTAGCTCTTAAAGTGGAAGACAAAGTGGAAGTGTGGGGTCCAGCAGAGACCAATATACTCCAAGTAGGATGGAAAGGACCTTATCCTGTGGAAAAGGTGGTGTCTAAGAACATCTACAAAATACGGATCGGGGAAGAGCAGAAAAATCTCCCTAGACATCTCATTAGGAAATATGAGGAGAGATCCGGGAGCAAAGCTTCGCACTTTATGGTGATGGCAGCCATTGGGACAAAGGTTACCAGTCCAGACGAAGACCAGAGATCACCAGTACAACCAAGGAGGGCCTATGGGACAGTACGTGATAGGTCAGATTTACCCAACGACGGGAGGAGGGAAATCGCACGTCAGGGAAAGGACAAGAGGGAAACCTGCAATAGTAACCAAGTTCAAAAGGGGTGGGTAACGTCGGGTAAGGCGAGAAATACCCAGGACTCCAACCGAAGATTGGCTGACCAGATACAATATCGCCCAAGATGGTCCTGGAAGCAAAAGTCCAGGAGATTTGGGAAAGACGACTCGGTCCAACGAGGACGAGGGGGAACATCCCCAGAGGCAAAGCCGGGGGAAACCAAGAGGACATGGAAGCAGTGTTACAATCAGGATGGGACAACCCGTCTGTATTGTGAGCCATCGCTTACGCCAGTGGAAAGGAGGCCGACTGAACGTACCGGAGCGATGAGCCAACACTAGTTTCAGTCATGTGTAGTATGGTAGGGTGCATATGAGGTCGCCTACTGGATGAGGTGTTGATCCATGTGAGGATCCCATCATATCATCAACACGTGATGTTAATAGCTACTTCGCAGAAGCTCAACGCACGGTGGATGTGATGGACGTTGTTGTTGCAACAGGACTTCACAGTGGAATACATCCCTGGTAAGGAGAATGTAGGAGCGGATTTCTTATCTAGACATCCAACTCCAGAGGAAGAGGAATAAGTTGGAGGATCATAGGAATCAAAACTACAGGGATGAAGAGTCGACGCGGTCAACTCTCTTAAGAGGGGGCCTATGTCACAGAAAAAAACTGCAGTTTAATGATTCCTTGATAACTTACATATTAAAATACAAGGAAGGAGAAGGGTTAACAATCATGTACTTCATTCTGAGAGGAGGACGAATAAAAGAGCATTGACCGACACAGATATGAAAATAGGATACAGGTGTTCGTAAAGTTCATTGCTTGACGATCTGACGGACACGGAGAAACGATCGGCCGACGGGAAAATGAACGGAGAATGCTTTGAAGTGCAAATGAGCGATGGACAGAGGACCAGCGCAACAGCGGAGAACGGAGCGCCAGGACGTATACGTGATTTCACTGAACTTTTGATGTTACGGGTACGGCTAATTTGATTGTAGATCAAACAATCAACGGAGAATGGGACACGCAATATAAAAAGCTGAACATGGAGTTTCTGTTTAGTGTGTGATACCAAACTGGACGGAAAGATAGAATTATGTGTCCTGTAATGAATAGAAATATCCTCCCTTATAATGGGATAGAGTGCTTGGCTGCGGATAAATTTCGATTCGGGGATTTACATTAATTCTATAGAGGCATATATAAGGTATTAATATATTAGTGTAATAGTATCATAGGGATATAGGTGTGTGTTATTAATGTGTGAAATTGCATTCGTTTATCTAGTCGTGTAAACTTTAGTGCACTCAGAAATCGTATGTCCGTATGTTTTTCGGAGGCTTTTCAGTATGGCTAGAAAGGGAATATCACATAAGAAAATTATATGAAGCAGACGCATATCACCAGATTACCTATCTTCTCCACAGGTTCAAATCTCCTATTGAAATCATAGAAGAGATGAAGGTTACTACACTTGAGCAAATAAAGTACCTACTTAGAAACAACAAGAACATAGACATGTTTTAATATGAAGAAGTGATAACTTAACGTCAAATACAGAACACTGTATGCTCAAACAAATATACAACTAAAACCCTTAAAAGGAAAAGACGTCAACCTGTGGCAAGCAGGGATACTTAAAACTGCATGCAATTGTACTGTGCCGAAACATTAAACTTTGTTAACCATAGACATGGTGTAGAACAGTCATAGTAACTCTAGACAATGTTGGATAGTGGCGGTGTGTATTCAGAGGTGGATTATAATACCGTCCAAACCGGGAAATATATGAACTTCAGTGACTTACCAAATAGGATTATTTTCTGGTGATAAGACATTGAACAGTTGTTTTCTTCAAGAATTGGATTAATTCCCGACTCAAGCAGGAGGAGATCATTCATGGTGAGATCACTCCATTTCTGTGTGTGCAGTCCTGTGTTTTGGCTGACAGAAAAGACGAGAAGAACTAATGCACATACGAGATCAACCGTCCTATCTTGCATTCACACTAGCAGACAATACCAACTACATATACTCAGTCCATACATACACCAGACATAGTTTTTCTTAATAAATCTTTTATTTATTGTTGAAAGGAACTGTTGTCTGAGTATGTGTTGAGAGAATAACAGAGAGAGTGAAAGAAATAGATATATGGAAGAGAAGACAGAAGGGAGGGGTGTAGACAAAAGTCAGTCAATAATCCCAACAGATACTAAGTTTGAAGATGTGCTTGTTGATTCCACCTCTCTCCCGGGAAAACAAGTGACAACCGTGCCCAATCTCTTTCTTACAGAATCTCTTTCTTACCGAATCTCTTTCCTGCAAAATCTCTTTCCTACCGAATCTCTTTACTACTAAATCTCTTTCCTACCATATCTCTTTCCTACCGTATCTCTTTCCTACCGAATCTCTTTTCCACTAGTCTCTTTCCTACCGAATCTCTTTCCTACCGAATCTCTTTCCTACCGAATCTCTTTCCTACAGAAGCAGTTCCCCACCAAATCTCTTTCCTACCGAATCTCTTTACTACCAAATCTCTTTCCTACAGAATCTCTTTGCTACCGATCTCTTTCCAATCGAAGCAGTTCTCTACCGAATCTCTTTCCTACCGAATCTCTTTCCTACCGAATCTCTTTCCTACCGAATCTCTTTACTACCGAATCTCTTTCCTACCGAATCTCTTTCCTACCGAATCTCTCTCCTACCGAATCTCTTTCCTACCGAATCTCCTTCCTACCGAATCTCTTTCCTACCGAATCTCTCTCCTACCGAATCTCTTTCCTACCGAATCTCTTTCCTACCGAAGCAGTTCCCCTCCAAATCTCTCTTTTCTTCTGAATCTCTTTCCTTGCCGAATCTCTTTCCTACCGAATCTCTTTCCTACCGAATCTCCTAACTACAGAATCTCTTTCCTGCCGAATCTGTTTCTTACATAATCTCTTTCCTACTGAATCTCTTTCCTACCAAATCTCTTTCCTACCGAATCTCTTTCTTACCGAGTCTCTTTCCTACCGAATCTCTTTCCTACCGAATCTCTTTCCTACCGAATCTCTTTCATACCGAATCTCTTTCCTACCGAATCTCTTTCCTACCGAATCTCTTTCTTACCGAGTCTCTTTCATACCGAATCTCTTTCCTACCAAATTTCTTTCCTACCGAATCTCTTTCCTACCGAATCTCTTTCCTACCGAATCTCTTTCCTACCGAATCTCTTTCCTACCGAAGCAGTTCCCCAACGAATCTCTTTCCTACCGAATATCTTTCCTGCAAAATCTCTTTCCTACCGAATCTCTTTACTGCTAAATCTCTTTCCTACCATATCTCTTTCCTACCGTATCTCTTTCCTACCGAATCTCTTTCCCACGAGTCTCTTTCCTACCGAATCTCTTTCCTACCGAATCTCTTTCCTACTGAATCTCTTTCCTTCAGAAGCAGTTCCCCACCAAATCTCTTTCCTACCGAATCTCTTTACTACCGAATGTCTTTACTACCAAATCTCTTTCCTACCGAATATCTTTGATACCGAATCTCTTTCCTACCGAATATCTTTGATACCGAATCTCTCTTTCCAATCGAAGCAGTTCCCTACCGAATCTCTTTCTTACCGAATCTCTTTCCTACCGAATCTCTTCCCTACCGAATCTCTTTACTACCGAATCTTTTTCCTACCGAATCTCTTTCCTACCGAATCTCTTTCGTACTGAGTCTCTTTCCTACCGAATCTCTTTCCTACCAAATCTCTTTCCTACCGAATCTCTTTCCTACCGAATCTCTTTCCTACCGAATCTCTTTCCTATCGAATCTCTTTCCTACCGAATCTCTTTCCTACCGAATCTCTTTCCTACCGAAGCAGTTCCCCAACGAATCTCTTTCCCACCGAATATCTTTCCTGCAAAATCTCTTTCCTACCGAATCTCTTTACTGCTAAATCTCTTTCCTACCATATCTCTTTCCTACCGTATCTCTTTCCTACCGAATCTCTTTCCCACGAGTCTCTTTCCTACCGAATCTCTTTCCTACCGAATCTCTTTCCTACTGAATCTCTTTCCTTCAGAAGCAGTTCCCCACCAAATCTCTTTCCCACCGAATCTCTTTACTACCAAATCTCTTTCCTACCGAATCTCTTTGATACCGAATCTCTTTCCAATCGAAGCAGTTCCCTACCGAATCTCTTTCTTACCGAATCTCTTTCCTACCGAATCTCTTCCCTACCGAATCTCTTTACTACCGAATCTCTTTCCTACCGAATCTCTTTCCTACTGAATTTCTTTCCTACGAATCTCTTTTATACCGAATCTCTTTCCTACCGAATCTCTTTCCTACCGAATCTCTCTCCTACCGAATCTCTTTCCTACCGAATCTCTTTCCTACCGAAGCAGTTCCCCTCCAAATCTCTCTTTTCTTCCGAATCTCTTTCCTTGCCGTATCTCTTTCCTACCGAATCTCTTTCCTACCGAATCTCTTAACTACCGAATCTCTTTCCTACCGAATCCCTTTCCTACCGAATCTCTTTCTTACCGAATCTCTTTCCTTACCGAATCTCTTTCCTGCCGAATCTCTTTCCTACCGAATCTGTTTCTTACATAATCTCTTTCCTACTGAATCTCTTTCCTACCTAATCTCTTTCCTACCGAATCTCTTTCTTACCGAGTCTCTTTCATACCGAATCTCTTTCCTACCGAATCTCTTAACTACCGAATCTCTTTCCTACCGAATCCCTTTCCTACCGAATCTCTTTCTTACCGAATCTCTTTCCTTACCGAATCTCTTTCCTGCCGAATCTCTTTCCTACCGAATCTGTTTCTTACATAATCTCTTTCCTACTGAATCTCTTTCCTACCTAATCTCTTTCCTACCGAATCTCTTTCTTACCGAGTCTCTTTCATACCGAATCTCTTTCCTACCGAATCTCTTTCCTACCGAATCTCTTTCTTACCGAGTCTCTTTCCTACCGAATCTCTTTCCTACCAAATCTCTTTCCTACCGAATCTCTTTCCTACCGAATCTCTTTTTTACCGAGTCTCTTTCCTACCGAATCCCTTTCCTACCGAATCTCTTTCCTACCGAATCTCTTTCATACCGAATCTCTTTCCTACCGAATCTCTTTCCTACCGAATCTCTTTCCTACCGAATCTCTTTCCTACCGAATCTCTTTCCTACCGAATTTCTTTCCTACCGAATCTCTTTCCTACCGAATTTCTTTCCTACCGAAACAGTTTCTTGCTATAGCTCTGTGATGAGATAGTGTCACCATAGTTTGTAAGACTAGATGCACGGGGAAATAAGTGACCAGTTTTACCCTCATTTTGCTAAACGACAAACGTAGGCGCCGCCCTCTCGTCCAACCCCTCGTCCGACCCCTCGTTCGACCCCTCGTCAGACCTCTCGTCCGACCCCTCGTCAGACCGAGGTCATGGCATTAAAACCATGCTTCTAATGGTCACTCATAGATTATAGTCGTCAGTAGGAACAAAGATATACTACATTGTAATACAATGGTTAAATGAGAATATTCTTAAACAAGTGAATCGGTACAACTAAGATCTGATGGGAGGTACCTCGAAGAGATTAGGACAAGAATCACCATAGCGAAGATAATCTTTTGCAACATGGAAAACATACTGATCAATAAAAAGATGTCAGTTCCAACGAGAAAAATAGTGTTGAAGTGCTACATAGAGCCTGTACTTTTGTATGGATGTGAAACATGGACAGTGAGCATACAAGTTTTAAAAAAAAATGGCAGTGGAAATGTGGTTTTTGAAGAAAATGCAAAGAATATTATGGACAGACAGAAAAACCAATGTCCAAGTACTGCAAATAACACACGGAAATTGTAAACTGATTAGATAAACTAGTCGTAGACAGTGGAGAATTTTTGGACACGTTATGAGAAAAAAAAAATAACTTGAGAACTTGATGATGATAAGTGGCAAGACTGGGAGGAAAACACAAGGGGAAGGCAGAGAAGTAAATATCTGGATGGGTTGGCCACGTGACATGGCCGAGACAAAACACAGAGGTGATCCACGACTCTGGTGATCATTTAAGATTGCGAAACATGACAGCTACCTTTATCGGCATGGCACATGTTGATGATGGTCACCAGGTATCTTCATGCTTCAGTTTTCTTGACTTATGCAAACTTGTAAAATATATTTCCTGAGTATGAGTATCCGTTTCTTCTTCGTCGTTCACGTTCAGACGTCAAAATGAATAAATGCAAAGAAAGCAGCAGACGACTCAAGCTTGTTAACGTCTGCAAAGAGTTTGTCCTCAAATGGAGCGGGCGTAAGCTAAAATAGCTGTATGTGTATGGCATATGTTGGCCACTCCTGGAGCACATATTCTGCTGTAATATCTGAGATTTGTCTCATGGAACTTGTCTCTAATTTCCAGGGATCGTGTCTGTATGGCATATGTTGGCCACTCCTGGAGTACATATTCTGCTGTAATATCTGAGATTTGTCTCATGGAACTTGTCTCTAATTTCCAGGGATCGTGTCTGTAGCCTTCTTGGATTACAGAAGGCGATTGGACATAATATAACGCTTTAGCATTTCCACCAGATGGCTTACCGACTAGCGTTGGCCACTACGACTCTGAACAGCTCACTTTGTCTATTACTATGTAGCATTTCCCCTGCTAGCCTTTCTGAATGCAATGTAACATGGTCAAGGATGGTCTCTTCTTTATCCCATTTACCATTAATTTCCATTTATCGCCCCTTTCAGCCTTGCTGACTTTCAATTACCATTAATGTCCCATTATCTCCCCTTTAGCGCCTTGCTGTCTTCCATTTAAACAATATAAAATGACACAAAGTAGTGCAGCTTTACACAACATAATTACAACACATACAGGACGTTGCAGCGACTAGCCTTCATCAGCAAACACATACATACATAAGACACAACGTATAGTCACGGAGAAGACCCTCCAGTGACTACATTAAGGCGTAACGACGACATGAGAAGAATAAAAAGATGGAAATTGAAGGCAATGAAGAGAACATGAAAATTTGAAAAAAACATATTGCTCCATTTAAAATTTCCCATTATCGCCCCTTTCAGCCTTGCTGTCTCCCATTTACCATTAATTTCCTATTATCACCCCTTTCAGCCTACCTTTATTCTATTTACCATTAATCTCCCCAGCAGTTAAACAATGTTTTAGCTTTTCCCTCCCCATGATGTGGAGATGAATCTATTTGCTTTCTCCTTTTGATGTCTGACAAGTATTTGTACGTGTGTGTCCTGACATCTTTCATACCGCTGGAACACTCATTTTGGTCATCCATGGCATTTTAATCTGACTTCTATAACATACTACTCTTCCAGTTGTTAATGCCTTGGCCATTAAATCTGTCATATGCAACCTACTGCATTGCCAGTTGATAATGCCTTGTTGGCCATTTAATCTCTTTTCAGTGGTTGGTTTTCTCGCTCTCTGTAAGTAGTATGTATCATTATGAAGCCTTGTGCTATTTTTTTAAATTATGCATATCCCTTACAGGGAGGGCGTTGCAGTCAACATCAGCATTTTCCAGCTGCTGTTGATGTACAAGGCAAGATTACGCTCAGTAGTTTGCCATTGCTTTCTGAGCGACCAGCTCACATACCCCCGTAAGTTACCAACGCGGCTTGAACCGCTGCCGATTCGGGCGCAGCTACGTTACTCAGGAGAATATACGGGGTTATGGCGAAAGCCGTAAAACCCTTCGCCAGGGAGACGGCCTTGTGTTATTATTAGATGTATATTAAATATTTCATGGTATTAGGTAAAACATCGATTGTCTCTAAGTCTCATGTAGCTTGATAATTATACAACAATAACTCCGTCTAGACAGTCAAGTAAAGGACATTGGGAATTACCAGAAGGCCAATTTCCTAGAAGGTCGGAGGGTACAGGTCGGGTTTTTGGGTTTAAAACGTCAATTATTTGCTAATTGCCCAATTTTCTTAGAAGTGCGCACAACCAGGCAATTTTCTGTATGTCGTAGTCTAATAAAGCTGTGATAAACCCACTGAAGAGTTCCCTCGTGTGGTGATGTTTATAAACACATGTGGTGAGTTTTATAAACATGGGGTGATTTTTTTAATAAACATATGTGGTGATTTATGTAAACACATGTGGCGATTTTTATAAACATACGAAACTGAAATCTTGCCGTCTTGACAGACGATAGTTTGTTACATCGTGCTTTAAAAAGGTATAATAACTACAACCCATGGCGGTAGCAAATGTAACTGATAAGGCCAATTCGCGCTGTAAATGTTCGTCCACAATGGATGCGCATGAACACATGGTTATTTCCACCATCACGCACCATGTGACTTTGTGCGAACTACCTGCAATCATTTTCTCCTGTGTATTTATTCCATTTCTGATGTTTGCCCTCCATGCAACACGATCAGCGGCGAATTGCTCCCAAGGTGCAATATCAATGCCTGTATCAATCACGTCCCGCTTACACACATCTTTGTATCGTAGTAGAGTCCGACCCTGAGATATCTTACCCATCTGTAATTCACCAAAAAAGATATTCTTTGGTATTCTACCATCATCAATCCTCCTAGTTTGTCCTATCCATCTAAGTCTACGAAGACTGAGCATGGAACAAACCGTCACACAACCTAAACATACGACATTATTCTACACACACACACACACAGAAATAACATTACCCGGGGAACAGTACACGTGTATACTTAATACACATAAATTCACACAAATAAATGATTGACACTCATTTCAATGTAGGAAAGAAGTGAAATCAGGGATCAGACTGGGCGACATAGAATTACTGAAAGAAGAAAAACAATAAGATCTTAAACAAGAACGTTGCAATCATAATAACAATTTAGAATACATTCACCTAACAATAGTGATTTACTATTATAAATATATTAGCAAAGAAACACCGTTTATGTCGAATTGTCTACTCATCATCATCATGTGCCATGCCGATAAGCGTGGGCGGTCATGTTTCGCCATCTCACGCGATCACCAGAGTCGTTGTTCAGCTCAGTATTTTTGTCTCGTCCACATCACGTGGCCAAGCCATCCAGGTATTTACTTCTCTGCCTTCTATTTGTTATTTTCCCCTCAATCTTGCCAGTTGTTAACAAGTTCTCCAATTTATTTCTTCAAATAACGTGTCCAAAAATTGTGACAGTCTACGTCTAATTTCTGCAATCAGTTTACGGCTTTCCTTTTATTTCTTGTAGGACTTGGTCATATGTTTTTCTGTCTGTCAATGGTATTCTTTGCAAATAACTCGGAAACCACATTTCCACAGCCATTAGGTGTTTTATTTTAGCTTGTCTGCTCATTGTCAACGTTTCACATCCATACAAAAGTTAACTTCTGTATAGCACCTTAACAATCGTTTCCTCGTTACAATTGACATCTTCTTTTTGGTCTTTAAGTTTTACATCTTGCACAAGGCTACCTTTGCCAAGACGTTTCTTGTTCTAATCTCTTCAAGGCATCTCCCATCAGATGTTATGACTGTTCCGAGATAATTGTACCGATTCACATGTTGAAGAATATTCATATTGACGTGTCTATTACATTGTCTACTACTCTCCGTGACGAAGTGGTCATTCCGTTCGCCTCTCGCTCCGAAGCCTATGAGTTCGATTCCAGGCTGCATCTTTCGGTTCACGAGTGCATCCTTCTTGAAGTCTCTTGGGGGTCATCGCTGGAGCTACAGAGTTTGTGCTTTGTGTGACGCTTTCGGCAGGCTGCCCTGCGGAAAGAGACCGAGCCTTATGGGATAAAACCCGGTGCAATGAAGTCGATCCTCTCGACATTTTTTTTTATTGTCTACTACTAAGAAAATCAAACTACTGAACGTAAAAACTTGCCTAGTATATCAACAGCAGCTGAAAATTACTGGTGTTGACTGCAACGTCATGCAAAGGATAAGCAACATAAAAAAAAACAAAAAACTAAGAACATAAAGATGAATTCAAACGATGGGATGAAGAAAAATCAAACTGTATAAACAAAACGCTAAGAATTCAGAAAGTCTTTAAAAATAAACCATCCATATCTCCGCTGTTTACAACCAGAAATGAAGACGTTTTGGAAACAGCGTGTGCGCTCTTCTTCCACACACGCTGACTGGCGCAGCTTTAGGTGATCGAGAATTCCAAATTACCGCCTCGAAAAGACGACAGCACTTAGCTAGAGGAAATAACCTACCAACTCATCATCATCATTGTGCTTGAATGTGTAGTTAAAGTACAGGTCGTTATTTTGGGGCACGTGCAGAAATTCAGATATTTAGGCACAGGGATAACATCAGATGGAAGAAGCGTTACTGAGATAAAGAGTAGAATAGGACAAGCAAATATAGCATTCTATTAAATGAAGAACGTATTGTGCAATAAGTCATTGTCCTTGAAAGTTAGAAAAAAATAGTTATTGCATGTCACATAGAACCAGTTTTAACATAGGGTTCCGAATCCTGGACAATTAGTACACAGGCGAAAAAATCCCTGGAAGTCTTGGGAATGTGGTTTTATAGAAGAATACTGAACATTAATTGGACAGCTTAAATGAACATTCTGGACATTTTTAGGAAAACTGAGTCGCAAAGACAACTTATCGCAAACATCAGAAAGAAGCAGTCATAGTTTTTTGGCCACATTATGAGAAGGCAAAAAACTGGAACATATTGTGACAACCGGAACGGTTTGCGGAAAGAGAGATAGAGGAGGGCAGCGTGAGAAGATTCTTGACAGTCTTATGTCGTGGCACGGAAGGGAGTCAACACACGAACTGATCCATGCCATCGGAGATCGCAATTTGTGGAGAGCCATGACGGCCCAAGCCAGCCGGCAAGGCACTGGATGATGATGGTCCTAGGAGAGACAGGGTGAATAAAATGATCAACTTCTTCATAGATATTCATAATTACCGAGAACCGAGATATTCACAACTATCGAAAAAACGAGATATTCAAACCTACCGAAACCCAAGATGTAGCTAGATCAGTGGTTCTCAACCTTTTTTGGCCCGTGCCCCCCTTCACCATATTTTCAGAACGTCATCCCCCCCTTCCTATCAAAAATTTGGCCCGTGCCCCCCCCCCCTTCACCGTATTTTCAGAACGTCACCCCCCCCCCCTTTCATATTTCCTATCTAAAAATACCCCCACCCCGACACAGTATACGTAAAAATGGAAGGTACATTTAATAGCATATACTAAAACAAGTCTAGACATCCACATAAAACATGATTTGTGGGTCTACTTACTTTATAAAATGAATTTTAGGATGATGAGACGTACATGACTGTAAAGTATGAAGGGAAAAACAATATCAAGTAATCGGTTCTTGTATTAACGCGATCTTGAAATGGTTTTCACCCCCCCCCCCCCCCTGGAAACCCTAACATCCCCCCTCCCCCTTGAGGGGGGGGGGAATTCCCCACCGGTTGAGAACCACTGAGCTAGATGAATGTATTCTGATCTATTACAATTTCATGTTTTCGTGTGAGATCTTACTGTTATTCTTCGTTTAGTAATTTTACATCATTAAACTTTCGAGTATACAGATTGTTTTTTTCTTTCGCTCGCTTTGAACTCAAGTGTAGTTATTATTCGTGCTGCCACGTCTAGTGCACTGGACTGATTATTGAGTGTGGATTAGCGGTCCCTATTACCAGTGTCCCTCGTCATCAGGCGAACCCACTCCGACTTCAGAGGTACTTGTAATTTACGTCCCAAAGTCAAGGACGAGAAGTCAACATGTTAGTTCAACTGACTGAAGTAGGGGTTGAACCCTCTACCTCGGCATCAGTGCACAGGATGTTTAAGAACGAAGGCTCTTATCCATTCGGCCATGCTGAGGTCCACTTTGTAAATTTGTTTTTAAAGTTGCATACCCCTTATAGGACATTGCAGTCAACATCAGCATTTTTCAGCTGTTGTTGAAGTTCTAGGCAAGATTACGCTCTGTAGTTTGCCATTGCTTTCTGAGCGACCGGTTCACATACCCCGTAAGTAACGAACGCGACGCGATCCGCTGCCGAATCTAGCGTAGCTGTGTTCCTCACGTGGATATACGGGATTACGGAGAAAGTCGTTAACACCTTCGCCAGGGAGACGGCAAGAGAGATGAGGTTCCGGCTTTGTAATATTTAAATGTAATTATATGCTTAGGGTGCACTTAGTTTACTGTTTCAATGCCAAAGAAAAGGCAGGTGTAGAGCAAACATGGTACACAATCAAATGGACAAGTATTATCATCTCAATTTATATGCAATGGGTATTGAAACTGAAAGATGCCACAAAACAAAACACATAACACAATGACCCTAGTACAGCGATGTATCGTTCTTCTGTCGAAATGGACATACCACAGACATCATGATAAACTGTATGCACTGGGAAGGCAAGTTCTAACAGATTTTTTTTTTTTTTTCCGCGTTTCCATCCTGTTTCAGGATATTGCGGTCAACACCAGCATCTTTCAGCTGTATGTTGATTCCTAGGCTAGATTACGCTCATCAGCACGCCACGACTTTCTGAGCGACCGGCTCCATACTCTCATAAGTCACTTTTGCGATTCGAACCACTGCTAATTCTCGTCGCGTCACGTGACGAGAGTATTCGGGGTTAGCGGAGAAAGCTGCAAATTCCTCGGCCACGGAGCTGGTAAGTTCTAACAGATAATAAAATAATATATAAAATATGTTTTGGTAAGATAGGGAAAGGAGTGGGTAAAAGAAAAGTGCTAAGATTTCGACAAAGATTTCGAAATTATTTTTTGGCTTAGACAGGTGGCCGCCCAACGTACACCCTCTCTTACACACACATACGTACGCACACAAGCGTGCACACGCACACAAGATGCACTTGTCGTGTAAGAAAGGCCACCTAATTATTTGTGTCCGTTATCTAAAAACTCTACACACACACACGCGGGGAGGGGGGGGGGGAAGGCGCAAGATGCGCTTGCCATGTCAGAAAGCCCACTTAATTGTATATGTTTCTGTTATCTTAAAACTAGATACGCACGCACGCACACACACACACACACACACACACACACGCACACCCACGCACACCCACACACACACACACACATTCACTCACACACGTCACACGTGCCTGTTAGAAATCCCACCTAATTGTTTATGACTCAGTTATCTTACAACTCTAGACTCGCTGGTCTGATGTGCATAAGATTTTCCCCTGTACATTTGGCAATCCCCTGTAAATATTCTAATGTAAATGATAATGGAGCGTGGGATTGAGTAGCTGAGCCACGCAAAATTTGTTTCGCAATTCTGAAAACCGCTCAGTAAACGGCATACACAATTCGGAACGACGGCCGAAGCTGTCTTGTCTCTAGATCAGTGGTTCTCAACCGGTGGGGAATTCCCCCCTAGGGGTGAATTTAGGGTTTCCAGGGGGTAATAAAGATAATTTCAAGATCGCGTTAATACAAGAACCGATTACTTGATATTGCTTTTCCCTTCATACTTTACAGTTATGCACGTCTCATCCTTCTAAAATTCATTTTATAAAGTAAGTAGACCCACAAATCACGTTTTATGTGGATGTCTAGACCTGTTTTAACATATTAACCTTCCATTTTTACGTATACTGTGTAGGGGTGGGGGATTTTTAGGTAGGAAATATGAAGGGGGGGATGGCGTTCTGAAAATATGGTAAGGGGGGCACGGGCCAAATATTTGATAGGAAGGGGGGGGGGGAATGACGTTTTGAAAATATGGTGAAGGGGAGCACGGGCCAAAAAAGGTTGAGAACCACTGCTCTAGATAGATTCAGTTCTTCACATCTCATTTGTTGATGGCGTGTTTTCGATGTAGTACTGGCAGTTGCTTGTGGCACAGGGTTCGTATCTCACTATTAACAACAAACGTTTTAAGCGTTATAATCATCATCTCCATGCGTAGGTGTTTATGTCTCTCCATAAATCTCTGTTCTTGAAGTTCTGGATCAGCCCTGCTGGAGATATTCTTCCATGCTTCCGTCTGTCCATCCAGCATCATTTCTCTCGGAATGCCTCTCCCTCTGTTCTCAGTGATCTTGCCTGTCGTCACGATGTTTTCCAATACCCCTCTTCTCATCACATGACCAAAGAATACTCTTTGCCTTATTTCTTAATACTGTATATAATTTTCGACTTTCAGTAGCATCTTCCAGAAAAGTTTTTTTTGTTAGTTACTATGATAGTTACTATGATAGTCCAAGGTATTCGCGACGTGCGTTACATGAACCACATCTCTCTTGCTTCCAGATTCTTCCTAATGTGTTCATTCATGTTCCATGAATTCACTACCATACAGCTGAATCGGTTTAACGCATTCTGTGCCAAACAAATTGTGGGTTTGACCCATTCAAAAATAGATGATAGAGTATAGGAAGTAGAAGTCTTGTCAGTTATAAAAGTTGTTAATGTGGCAGCAAACATATTGTATCATAAGGCAATAACAATATTTGGGATATACATAAGCCAATGGAAGATACATTCTGTAGTTTACATTAAAGTACATAGAAACTAGAGTAATATTTCAATTTTGTAGTGCACTTTAAAGTATACATCTATATCTATAAAACAGAGTGTATGTTTGTTTGTGGGTCTTGGATGCGTTCGATAACAGTACATCCGATTGAGATGAAATTTTCTACACGTCTTCCTTTCATTCCTGTGCAACCGACTATAATAATTTCTTAATGTAAAATCTTCTACTTATTTAATAACATTTACTTTTCCATTTTCATTATATAATGTCTATATAGCAGGGGGACTTCACTCTAGAAAAGTTATTTCAAGGGGCATAACTTCTAATAACATTTCTATATACTTTATAGTCATATTGTTGGACTTACCTGCACTATTGTTAAACTCTTTGTCTATAGTTATTTTTAGGCATATGAGTTATATTAAATATTGATATAATCTTTAAGGTATTTTTAAAGTTTGCATAAAAATAATGCATTATGCATAACATTTTAACCCATCTTTTTCTGCTTACAAAACTTATCAACTGTCATGTCGGTGATTAAAAACAGTTTTCATTAAAAATAATGAATGGTGTGTCGAAGGACATTCTTTTAAGTTACAGTGCGCCAGGAGCTGGGCGAAACCATGCCGGGTCAGATAGATAGACAGATAGTCGGGAACGGAAGCTTATTTGACTACTTATATGAATTAAATGACATGCTCCCCACCAGGGACTGGGTGAAGCCGGGCCGGGTCAGACAGACAGATAGACAGTCGGGAACGGGAGAGCTTATATGACTACGTATATGAATTAAATTAGATGCTCCCCACCAGGGACTGGGTGAAGCCGGGCCGGGACAGACAGACAGACAGATAGACAGACAAACAGATAGTCGGGAACGGGAGAGCTTATATGACTACGTATATGAATTAAATGAGATGCTCCCCACCAGGGACTGGGTGAAGCCGGGCCCGGTCAGACAGACAGACAGATAGACAGACAGACAGATAGTCGGGAACGGGAGAGCTTATATGACTACTTATATGAATTAAATGAGATGCTCCCCACCAGGGACTGGGTGAAGCCGGGTCGGGTCAGCCAGACAGACAGACAGACAAACAAGCAGACAGACAGACTGATAGATAGATAGATAGATAGATCCCCTCCAGGGCCTGGGCGAAGCCGGGCCGGGTCAGCTAGTAAACTATAAAACATAAAAAATAATAAATAATACATAAATTAGGTGGAAAAGGCGGAGGAACAGATTGATAACCCATATGTGGAAAGAATGAGATTGCAGGGGATTGGCAGGGGTTCTGGAAAAATCTCAAAATTGAGAGGGAAGATCAGGAGAACTTTTAATCAGATAGCGGTGGGAACGATTAGTTGTATGATACTTCGCTGGCTGTTGAACGAGGGGACTGAGCACGTATGCGAATGTCCTGAGTACAGTGATGTCGGTTCGTAACTCAACATATCAACTTAGAAAACTATTTCAATTTTGTAGTCCACGCGAAAGTATATAGAATTTAAAGCAGTCATTTAATTCCCTAGTCCACGTAAACGTTCATAGAGAGGCGCTGAAGCATTGTGTCAACTCTCAGATGCTGTAACTAATCGCCTTCATCTTTTGGAGTTCGTCCTTTCATGTTTACACCTACAGTCTTCCCTTGATGTAGCCGACAGTTTATTGGAGCTCTTCGTATACCTAATACAGCTTTTCTGTCTTACGGAGCTCTACAAACCAAGCACCAATATTAAATTTTTCTGATGGTGTATCAATATAATATATAATCATCATCATAATGATCACGATCATCATCATCATCATCATCATCATCATCATCACCATCGTCATCACCATCGCATCAACATCATCATTAGAATCATCATCAGCACCATCGTCACCACCATCGACATCAGCTCCATAGTCATCTTCACCATTACCACCACCACGATCATCATCATCGTCATCATCATGCCAGACAGAGCTATTGTCTAACGTAGTTTTTTTTTTTTTTTTTTTTTTTTTTTTTAGCATATCCTTTACAGGACTTAGCTGTCAACACCAGCATCTTTCAGCTGTATGTTGATCTCTTGGCAAGATTACGCTCAGTAGTTTGCCATTGCTTTCTGAGCGGCCGGCTCAGTATCCCGCAAGTCACGAGCGGGGGTCGAACCGCCTCAGCTCTCGCTCCGCTACGAGACTCTACGTGATAAACGGGATTACAGAGAGAAAGTGTTGTAACCCCACAGCCAGAGAGACCGGCCTAACGTAGTTAGCCGTCCTTAATATAGAGGCAGGGTGAGACTGAGAGAGAGAGAGAGAGAGAGAGAGAGAGAGAGAGAGAGAAAGAGAGAGACACAGAGAGAGATATTTATTCTGGACAATTTGACAACATGGCATTGAGGAACGTCGGTATTAGAATTAATTGGCAACACAAGAGACAGGCGGCAGTGAACAGACATGATCGACAATGCCACACGGCATGGACAGAAAACGATCTGTTTATTGAAGATAGTTACTTGATCCTGTGGTTTGTGATCAATCTTCTGGTTCAGTATCGCCAACTTCAGGATCTGTTCCATAGCACACCGGGTACATTCCTATGTTCGTCATGAAATACTACGGCAAAATATCTGAACAGTAATTATGCTGCAGGTAAGTCGACAAAATAAATAACGGAGAGTTTTTGTTTTGATAATGTGATGCACTCTATCATAGGATAGGATTCCAAGAAATTCTATGTTACTCATGTGATGCACTCTATAGTAGGATGGAATTCCAAAAGCATTCACAGTAACGGCCGAAGTTTAGAATAAGGAAATGACATATTTCCATATTCATTGAAAGCATAAGGAAAGACGTGCGTTGACAGAATAACACTGATAGTGCAACTGTAATCTCAAAAAGAGCTTTTAGAGATATGCAGACAATTCGGAGTTCATGAAATACGAAAACACCTCCTGGGATTAAATAAAACATTACTTAACGGTTTCAAGGTCAGACAAATAAATTATTTCGGTTTTATAAAGAGACAGATGTTGGTGTATTTCGGTTATTTATAGAAATAAAAAGCCCTGCTAAAGTTTGCCGGTCATATAGAGACATAACTGTTTTTAAGTCATATAAAGAGACAAAACTCTGTGTTAAAGTATTTCCATCATTTAAAGAGAGAAAACTCTGTGTTAAAGTTTTTCCGTCAAATAAAGAGACAAAACTCTGTGGTAAAGATTTCCATCATTTAAAGAGACAAAACTCTGTGTTTAAGTTTTTCCGTCAAATAAAGAGACATAACTTTGTACTTAAGTACTTGCCTCATATAAAGAGACATAACCATGCGTTAAAGTATTTCCGCCATATAAAGAGACATAATTCGGTGTTCAAGTATTTAAGTCATATAAAAAGACAGACCTCTGGATAACAGCGTTAAGGTATTTCATTCATATAAAGAAAAGCAACTCTGTGTTAAAGTACTATACTAGTATGGTCATAAAGAGACACACCTCTGATGTAAAGTGGTAAAGCATTTCGGTTACATGAAGAGACAGACAACTGGGTTAAAGTATTTCAGCCATATAAAGAGACAGAGATTTGTATTAAATCATGCAACATAAATGACAGATATTGATTGGAACTAACTGAAGAATCATCCGCGTGATTTGTTCTCCTCGTCCCATTTCTATTGCCGTAAAGCTTTCCTAGCAATTGAGGCTTGTGTGTATTACGTATAACACATCATCATCATCATCATCATCATCATCATCATCATCATCATCATCATCATCATCATCATCATCATCATCATCATCATCATCATCATCGTCATCGTCGTCGTCGTCGTCGTCGTCGTCGTCGTCGTCGTCGTCGTCGTCGTCGTCGTCGTCGTCGTCGTCGTCGTCGTCGTCGTCGTCGTCGTCGTCGTCGTCGCCGCCGCCGCCGCCGCCGCCGCCGCCGCCGCCGCCGCCGCCGCCGCCGCCGCCGCCGCCGCCGCCGCCGCCGCCGCCGCCGCCGCCGCCGCCGCCGCCGCCGCCGCCGCCGCCGCCGCCGCCGCCGCCGCCGCCGCCGCCGCCGCCGTCGCCGCCGTCGCCGTCGCCGTCGTCGTCGTCGTCACGAGACATGCCATCAGGCACAGATGTTCATACATCCCCACGGGTCTCAGTACCCGCTGTTTTTGATCAGTTTTATTATTGATATTCCTCCATGCCACAGCCCAGTCCAGCTAGCATCAAGTTTCTCTTTCTGTCTCCTCCATAGATAATCTGTGCAGTCATCACAATGCTTTTCTTTGTGCATAAACACACATACACACCCATACCCGCTAACTACCTATTTACCTACCTAGCTATCCACCTGTTTACCTATCTAGCTATCCATCGATTTACCTATCCAACTATCCACCTATTTATCTATCCAGTTATCACCATACTTTGATATAAACATACACACGTACCTATAAACACGTAACTAAGTCTTTCACTATAACCACACAATTAATGCGTAAATGACACAAAGCCACCGAAACGCAATACTTGTTACATAGAAGAGCAAAACATATTGACCACTGAGTCGCCATAGAGACACGAACTGGACAAATACTGGGGACACAATTTGAGGAAGACCTTTCAATCTTTCAAGAGCGATTACCGGCGACATGATAGATTTTGTGTATCGACGATCAACGGACAGCACTTTCGGGAATAAACAAGCCGTTAAGTAAACTGAACATACCTCAATGTATTATTATTGCTGGCGCACACATTGCTGGAGCTGGCAAGCGAATTTTTCGCATCCACAAATTTATTCATTACAATTTGACATTTTCCTTCTCATTTTGTCCCGTTTCTTTCCAGTGGGACTATAACGAGAGAGATGCCTGTAAATTAGAAGACGCAGCTGCCAAGTTTTGAAGAAACTCAATCGATTAAGGAAGAATGTGGTTGCCCCATTCCCGGGGGAGACGTTAAAATAAAGTTCCCACATGCCGCAGATATAAATCTCTACATGGCGAAGACATAAAACAATATTCCAGACGACATTTGTTCTATGGAGCATTTGTTCTAAGGAAAATGTTCACTGAAACCTCGATAGTTGGTTTGTCAGCTGACTTTACTCAAAAAGAACCAATTTTGTTGAATGTCAGAAACAACAATATGCAGTATAATTTACGAGAGCGCAAGAAATATGAATACTCACGAAGGTCGGCATGGCCGAATGGATAAGAGAGCTTACTCTCAAACTTCCGGTGTGCAGATGCGGAGGAAGAGGGTTCAACCCTTTCACCGGTCAGATGAACTAAAATGTTGACTTCTCGTGCTTTGTTTGGGGACGTAAATTATAAGTACCTCAGAAATCAGAGTGGGTTCTCGTGAATACCAGGGACACAGGTAATAGGGAACAGCTAATCAACACCCAAACAATTACTCCACTGCACTAGAAGTATCAGCAAGTGTGTGAACTACGCTTGAGTTCACGGCTAACAAAAGCCCCCCCCCCAAAAAAAAATGAAAACATGCGAATGTCACTCTGAATTTATGTTCGTGTGAGATGCGAACCATGACCTCCCACGCTTATCGGCGTTGCACATGATGTCGCTGATGATGGATATCACGGATGTTTCGCCATCTCACACGATCACCAGAGTCGTGGATCAGCTCAGTGTTCTTGTCTCGACCATGCTATGTGGCCAAGCCATTGAGAAATTTACTTCTCTGCCTTCATCTTGTTCTTTTCCCTTCATTATTGCCACCCGTAATCAATGTCTCTAGTTTATTTCTTCTTATAACGTCACCAAGAAATGTTGACTGTCTACGTCTAATTTCTCTAAACAATTTAAGGTTGTCATTTGCTTCTTGTAGTACTTGCTCATTGTTTTTTCTGCCCGTCCAAGGTATTCTTTGCAGTTCCTTTAGAAAGCACATTTCCACTGACATCAAATGTTTTTCAGCTTTTCTCCCCATTGCCCACGTTCCGCATGCGTATAAAAACACAGGTTCTGTGTTGCACTTACTCTTTTCCTCTTTACAATTGACAACTTTTCATGTGTCAGTATGTTTTCCATCTTGCAAAACGCAACATTTTTCTAAAGCGATTTCTGTTCTAATATCAACCATGCATTCTGTCTATTATCCCGGTCCATTGCTCGTTCGTTTTCCAGTCAGTTTGTTCATTTCCTCATCCACCCGTTTGACTGTCACAAAGTCATATCTGTGAGATACTACTTCCCATGTTCTGTCATCCATGTTTATTATAATAACATCTTCTTGGTATTCAATCTGGAAACAGATCATCCATGATGAGGCGATGTGTAGGTGACATCATCCTCTGTTTGCAGGCGACCGTTAACTGACTTTCTTTAGCCGCCCCTCAAAATAACTGGTGAAACATGGTTTGCGAAAGTCATAGTTTTAAATATGCCGAGGTAAGGGGTTCAACCCCTACACCCGACAGTTGGACTACAACCGTGATCTTGACTCTTTGACTTGGGGACGTAAATTACAATTACCTCTGTGGTGGGAGTGGGTTCGCCTGATGGCGAGGGACACTGCTAACAGAGAAAGCTAATCCGCACGCAGAATTCAGTCCAGTACTACTAGAAATAGTGTGGAGGACTACGCTTGAGATCAAAATGAGCGAGCGTTAAAAAAAAAAAAAAACGGTTTTCGGGCGGATTTAAAAAACTGACCTGGATTCACAGGTCGACCCACCCTACAATGGGTTTAGGAAATGTTTTGGGAAGTGAAAGCGGCCGTGTCGTTACAGACCAAAATTCCCCCCCCCCCGAGTCCCGTTTGGTCAATAAATATAGTTGATAACTACCATATGCAGGCGAAGGGGTTACAGTCGCAGTTCGTAATCCTGCATGCCTCGTTCGAAACAAGCTACCGGAGATTTGGGAGCAGACCGACTTACGTTGGTTTTTATGTAATGATATGAGTACAGTTCGTTCGAAGAGTATTGGCAAATTACTAAGCGTACTAAACGTAAACTTGCCCTGGAATTGCAAACAGCCCACACATTATTTAGTTAACTGCTACGTCCTGTATACGACTAACACTTTAACCACCATATACGAATGCGTTAAGGTGTGTTATGTGGTCCTTTGCCACTTTCTTACTACGTACGCTGCGTAATGCGCAATGCAGGAACATACATACATTGACACATGTCCAGTGTGGGGGGATACACTCTAATGCCCAATGTAGAAACATACATATATTGACACATGTCCAGTGTGGGAGACATACAGACACACTCTAATGCACCATGTAGTAATATACATATACATACATTGACACATGTCCTTGGCAACCACCTGGACACATAAACACACACACACACACACACACACACACACACAGACACAGACACAGACACAGACACACACACACATAAATATCTGTAGGGATGCAGAGGTGTTTCCAAGGCACCAGGGCCGGGTTACATACTGGCCAAGACCTATTGACGCGTCCTCGTCGAGCGTCCTGGGCAACAGGTCCTTTCGGGATCCTGGCCAAAGTCAGTAGGATCGCCGATTCCTCCGAAGTCGGAGAGTGTCTGCCTGTACGGCGAGGAACCACCAGTCTGCACACCAATAAGCCAGACATGGGACAACGGATACTCACGCAAACCACAGGTCCTGTATGACATCACACTGATGTTGGACAACAGGATGCCTTCATCCGACATACAGGACTTCGCGTTGGAGCTCAAGCCAACGAACACAAGCAAGCAAGCAAATATCTGTACAACTGTGTATTTGTCATTAGCATAATAAATCATTCTCAGCCGCAATCTCAGTAATATCGCACAATAGTGTCAACCATATCAGTCAATACACATATTTATGAGGAGGCATTAATAATTCAGGAATACTCCAATAAGAAGATGTCATATAAATGCAATAACTCACCGATGCAATTAACGTTGATGACAATAATTAAGTTGGAGGTATTCTCATTATAGTGGTTTTCTCGTTATATTAGCGTCCTTGTAGTCTCCTGACTGTCTGTCTGGTCTCATGTTAGTGAGCATTACCAATGCGATAGTCAGCAGATGAATGTTTTCTGTTCCCTGCTGCAGTACTACAATAATTTCAAAACCTTGTAAAAATATTGTCCTCCTAAGGACGTTTGCGTTGTCCATCATACTTGTACTTGAGTTGAGTTAAGAACAGCAAATTAAAAGAGGTGTGGCCAAACAGGAACACTACGCAGGAAGCCAAAGAAGATTGATAAACCAACACAGATCTGGTGTCGTTAGCCGCTACACGCTGCGGGATTTGCTGAGGAGGGGATCCGAGCACTTATGGACTGAATGGTTCGATGTGGAATGAGGATGATCTGTCAACCAACCAACCAACCAACCAACCAACCAACCAACCAACCAATCAACTAACTAACTAACTAACTAACTAACTAACTAACTAACTAACTAACTAACTAACTAACTAACTAACTAACTAACTAACTAACTAACTAACTAACTAACTAACTAACTAACTAACTGAGTTGATTCAAAAACCTACATTACAGCACTCGGTACTCTCTCATACGTGCTCCGTTCTCATTTTCAACAGCCCGCGAAGAGTCCCAATTCTAATGGTACCAGAAACAGTCTGATTATATGTTCATCTGGCTTTCTCTCTCTCTTCTCTCTCTCTCTCTCTCTCTCTCTCTCTCTCTCTTTCTCTCTCTCTCTCTCTCTCTCTCTTCCCCCCCCCCCCTGGAGTCCTGTGTGTCTGCCAGAATCCCTGATCACTGCCTGAAGCACCATTCTCTCCAGGCAGTGATGATATATCTGTTCTACTCCACTATACACACGATCCCACAGTGCCCCGATCACATCTGCCTTATCATGCACCAATACCGCACCGAGCGGTGCAGACTCAGCCAGTCTGTCCGCCAGCTCGTTTCCCACCACTCCAGCATGTCCTGGGGGATAATCCAACAGATGCTCTCTATCTTTGATTGTTCGGCCTGTACTGTTCAGTAGTTCACCATTGCTTTCAGAAGTACCGACACTTATCATTTTATGAAAACCAACACAGGGCGACCTGCTGCCAAATCACTCGCATCGGTGTATCGGATTCCGAATTGCTCAAGTAATCCCGTCGCCACACTGCAGGCATTCCATACAAGGGTTTGTTATGACCATGCACGTTAACGTTTACTGAAGGCACCTATCTCCGCTTTAGCATAGTTCCCGATAAGTTACTTTTCCATTATTGTGTTCTGTAAAGATGCAGTATCGTGCACTCTCACACACATTATCAAGCCGGTCTTCCCGGCCAAAGGGGTTAACGACATTTTTCGTAATCCCGTATATCCACGTAGAGAAAACATCAGCTGCCAGAATCGGCAGCGGTTCGCGCCGCGCTGGTAACTTACGGGGGGTATGCGAGCCTGTCGTTCAGAAAGCAATGGCAAACTATTGAACGTGAAAACTTGCCTAGTACATCAACGGCAGCTGAAAAATGCTGGTGTTGACTGCAACGTCCTATAAGGGATATGCAACATTTTAAAAAAGCTGTATTACTTCGTGTTATTTGATATTATTCACATTTCCGCAGCTTTACCGCAAATCCACTGAAATAAATGATGTTTTCTGACATATAATTAATGTTCCATATTTAGCATGACCCATATTATCTGATGAATGTGTGCTTTCGAAACAAAACCATACGAGTGAAGTTTTATTAATACATACACGCAATAAGACACTCATTCATTCACATCCATTATAAATACATACATACACTCACACAGTATTTATTATCAAGGTCATTATATTATAGCTAGAAAATGTTATTGCGATATTTAGAACATTACTGTAACATGGAAATAAATGAATATTGCGGAAAAACACAACTTCTCCAATTTAATGAGAATATTTTCATTAATTTCTGACAACAGTGACGTCAAATAATCAACAGCCGTTGCTGAAACTATGGGCTTCTAGATTGATTGGCATGTTAAAGACGGGATTGCATTTTTGTCATAAATGGAAACATGGTTAAGTTATTCAATACGTGTGGTATTGTGGATGTAGTTATTATTCCACATTGGTTAAAACCTGTTGGTATTAATTAACACAGGTAGAAATATGGTTGTCTTATTCCGCACAGGTAGAAATTTTCTTGTCTTATTTCACAAACGTTTAAACGTGGTCTTTTCCCACACAGGTGAAAATGTGGTTGTCTTATTTCAGACATGTTGAAATATAGTTGTCTTATTTCAGGCAGGTCAAAATATGGTTATCCTATTTCAGACAGGTCAAAATATGGTTGTCTTATTTCACATAGGTCAAAATATGGTTGTCTTAATTCAGACAGGTCAAAATATGGTTGTCTTATTTCACACAGGTCAAAATATGGTTGTCTTATTTCAGACAGGCCAAAATATGGTTGTCTTATTTCAAACAGGTTGAAATATGGTTGCCTTATTTCGTACAGGTCAAAACTTTGACTCATTTCACACGGGTAATGATTGATTGATTGATTGATTTAGGAACCGACATCACAGCATTCGGGACATTCCCATAAGTGCTCCGTCCCCATCCTCAGTAGCCAGCGAAGAGTTCCCAACACCAATAGTTCCAGTAGCAATCTGATTATATCTCCGTCTCGCCTTTCCTCTGAGCGTCGAGCATCGGCCAGATCCCCTCGTCACACCTCGCTGCCTCATTCTTACCAGACTATGGTGATCCATTTGCTTGACTTATGTCACACAGATAGAAATACGCTTAACTTATTCCACACAGTTAGAAATGTGAATCTCAAAACTTGGTCTTATACCACACATATAGAAATATGGTGTCTTTTTCCACACATGAAGAAATTCGCCTATCTTATTTCACACAGAACAAAACTTGATCTTATTCCACACAGGCAGAAAATGGTTGTCTTATGTCACACGGGTTAAAATTTGGTGGTCTTTGTTCACACAGATAGAAATGTAATTGTTTTATTCCACACAAGTAGAAATGTGCTACTTTTATTACACACAGGTAGATATAAATTGAAACACTAGAAGGTGTCACTCACTGGCACCGGACCGTCTTGACAAACGAAAGTTTGTTACATTGTGATACCAAAAAAAAAAAAAAAAAGGCATAATAACCACAACGCATGTCGGGGACCAGAGATGGAGCTATACTTTTCAATAGCACGAAGCCTAAGCTGAATTGTAAAGACTGTGTTACCGATACAGCATGATCCCTCTCTCGGCCTGCCTAGATTACTCCAAAGGAACGGTACCACCAATACGTCTGGAATAAGACAAGCTGCAGAGGCTGCCGGAGCAGCAAAGCAATACTTTAACTGTCCGCTTGTCGGAGCTTCGATTCTAGACCATATGCTGACCATGGCTTAGGGCATGGACTGCCCTGCCATGAAAGTTAGTCTTTAAGTTGCATTACCTCGCACTAGGATGTCTAAGTAGTATCCTTCCAAATCCTGAAGCGGCTGGCACAATGTGGGATGTTTGATTTTGATTTGGTGAGCACCCCCCCCCTCCCTCCCCCCCCCCCAATTTCCCCCCCCCCCCCTCTCCCCAATCATTCGGCGCTAATTGAAACCAGATAGTAACATCTACTCTTGTAAGTTTCTCAATCATATCTGACTAAGACATGTCTTACGTTCTTACGTAAGAAACTTGCCCGCCTGACAAAATAACCTTATTTGTCCATCGTGGCCGAAGTGAACCATCTTGTCCTCGGTCAGTTCCCGAGCATGCGTGGAGATGACTGATTAGACCTATTGGGGCACAGGAATGGCCTTGTTAATTCACCGCCGCAGGACGCGGGGTGGAGATTAGACGGTAATATGGCTTGCGCGTGAACTGGATTTAAGTGAGAGGGAGATGTCCGAAGTCAGTTAGGGTGTTTCGTTTTCAATTGACCGACATCAGTGTCATATCGTTGTTGTTGTTGTTGTTCATCATCATCATCATCATCATCATCATCATCATCATCATCATCATCATCATCATAATCATCATCATCATCATCATCATCATCATCATCATCATCATCATCATCATCATCATCATCATCATCATCATCATCATCATCATCATCATCATCATCATCATCATCATCATCATCATCATCATCATCATTAACATTCTTTCTTCTTATTTCTTCCTATTTTTCGTCTTCACCTTCCCCTTCGACCTTAGCTTTCTTCCTCCGCCTTGTTACTCTTCCTTTTCTTCTTACTCCTCCTTTTATTCTTACTCTTCCTCTTCTTCTTCTTCTTCTTCTTTTCTTCTTTCTTCCATCTACTTCCTTTTTTCTTTGTTCTTCCTTCCTTCATTGTTCTCTCGTCCTTCTTTGTTCTCCCTTTCTTATTTGTTCTACTTTCCTTCGTCTGCCTTCCTTCTTTCTTCTGCCTTTCTGTCTTATTCCTACTTCTTTCTTATTCCTCCCTTCTTCAGTCTTCTTTCAATCTTTCTTCCTTTCTTCCTTCTACTTCCTTCCTTCCCCCTTCCGTTTTCCTCTTTTCTTCTTACTCCTTTTTTCACCGTCCTTTCTACATACTCACTCCCACCTCTCCACTTCCTCACTCATTCCCTCTTCCCTTCCTCACTCATTCCCTCTTCCCTTGGCTGTTGATCTATTCATATGAATATAGAAGCAGAGGTTGCTTGATCTGGGCTGCTTTTTTTCAGACTCCAAAATATCGTTGTGTTTCCGCGGGCCAATGTTCAGTCAGCATGTGGCAAACCACACGGAAGTCTTCCGAGATTTGTTCCAGCTTCTGTTCTGCCTGTCCACATGTGCAAAACGGTGGTGGGACGAATCTTCAGAGTAAGCCAACGTTCAGTCTGGTGTCCTGTGGTAGAAAGGATCATATGTCAGATGGCGAGACGAATCTTTAGAGTAAGCAACCGTTCAGTCTGGTGTCCTGGTATGATGGCAAAAAGGTTCATATTGTGCGGTAGTGGAACGAATCTTCAGAGTTAGCCGCCGTTCAGTCTGGTGCCCTGTGGCAGAAAGGCTCACATGTGCGGTGGCGGGACGAATCTTCAGAGTTAGCCACCGTTCATTCTGGCATCCTGTAATGGTGACAAAAAGGCTCACATGTGTTCCTAGATCATTGTAGTGTTAGTTGTCTTGCTGTTTGTTCCGTTTTCTAATAGATTTGACAACTGAAGACAGTTGATTGTTCTGTTTGATCTGGTTATGCTTCTTCTTTAGCTAACACATTCGTTCTATCAATGTCGGGTATAATAAGAAGTCGCGTTATAAATTGCTCAACAGACACTTAGTTATGGGCGCACGCTAATGAGGCTTCAATTGATGCCGTTAATTATTGGGAGTCAGAGAGATATTTTGCATTCTCTCGCTTTGAACTCATGTGTAGTCCATACACGTGTAATTACTTCAAGCACACTTGACTGATGTTTTTTTCTTCTTCGTGTGACTTAACTTTCCCTAGTTAGTTAGTTAGTTAGTCGACAGATCATCCTCATTGCACATTGAACCATTCAGTCCATAAGTGCTCGGATCCCTTCCTCAGCAAATCCCGCAGCGTGTAGAGGCTAACGACGCCAGTTCTGTGTTGGTTTATCAATCTTCTTTGGCTTCCTGCGTAGTGTTCTTGTTTGGCCACCCCTCTTTTAATTTGCTGCTCTCGCAGTCTGGCCATTGTTGTAGATTCACAGTCATCACTTGGTTCTCGCAAAAGTCTTACTTCTCGTAGAGCATTCAGAATGTCAGCCTGGTCCATGGCGCGTCCGCCCTCCACAGTAGCCTCACCTGCGAGCTTGTCAGCCCGCTCATTTCCTTGTACTCCCGCATGCCCTGGCACGAAGATGAAACTAATCTTTGCCAGCCGAGACCGCTCCAGAAGCAGCAACCATTCTCTTCGGATCGACCCCTCCTCTATCCTCTTGATCATGTTCATTGAGTCGCTAAGGAAACAAGCCCTAGTGAACGTCTGTGTCGCGAGCCATGTTATTGCTTTACTTACTGCCATGACTTCCATGGTCAGGCTACTTGTGGTTTCAGTGAAAGCACCAGAGTCCCCCTTCACAATTCTCCCTCCGGCCTGAGCTGTAAAGGCCCATGAACTTCTCACATGTCGGACACCGACCCATCTGTGTAGATGACCGCGTCACCGTCTAGCGAATTCTCGAAAATCAACGCTTGTACTTCAGCCTCCACAGCAGCCGGATTTTCTTGTCTGCATTTCCTATCTAGTTGGATGCAAACTGAAAAGGATGTGCAGAAGTCTGTTGGCACTTGCACCCATTCGTCGCCAGGTTCTAAGTCCTCAAGTGAACACACCTGTTGAAGAATATCTTCGGCTTGACCCATCCACGACCGTCCTCTTTTTAACCTGCTGCCCTTCACCTTCCTAATTTCACTATGCAGTGGATGTTGTGTGTTTGCGTTAACTCTGAGGTAGGCGCGTGCCCTGCAAACTTGTATTCTCTCTTCAATGGTTGGAAAATCAAGAATGTAGTGCATCGCCCTGCATGCTGTATCTCTTGTACATCCAAGAATAATGCGCATAGCTTCATTCTGTATCCTTTCCATCCTTTCTATCTGCTTATGGCTGAGAGTCAGGATTGCCATTGCATACTCCAAAACAGACATGACCAGCCCCTCGTGACTTTCCCTATTACCAATGTTCCTCGCCATCCCACTGCGACTTCTGGGGTACTTGTAATTTACGCCCCCCAAATCAAGGACAAGAAGTCAACATTTTAGACAAGCTGACCGGTGTAGGGGTTGAACCTGCTACCTCAACATCAGAAGTTTAAGAGTGTGTGATGTTATCCATTCTGCCATGCTGACCTCAGGTCAGAGAAATATAGTCACCGAGCTTTCACTCACCATAAGGTTATAGGGTATATGGTGCCAGACCCATATTTATTTTAACAATCAGCACTTTAGCTATGTTGTGATCAATATCATGCCGTGTGCCTTTACTTCCCAAGTGATTTCCTGGCACCGATGTAGGCTGGGTGGACATGAGTCCTGGTCAAGTTTTAAAATCTGTGTCCATGCGAATTCAATCCGTGGCCGCCAGGGGGGCAGACAAATGTCTTAACGGGTGACAGAAATCACGGGGCGCTGCCCCATGTAATATCATGGGCGAACAACCTCACTTGGTCATAAATTGACTAATTCTTGACACCGGACAGATAACTAAGTTGTCAGGCGACTAATTTGATTCTAAACTTATCTTCCAATATTCAGTAGTCTATGTTTCTCACACTGGTGTTTCTTATAGAGTAGCGGATAAGATCCTTTACACTTCAGATCCCAGAGAGAAACTCGGGACACAATCTATATGGCTGAAAATAAAGATTACACCCCTGGATAACCAAGAGTACAGCCGAGAATGGCTCGTTTAAAAGGTAAAATAGCTTGTCTTGGCACCCCGTAAAGAATGGGAAGGAGAAGGTTAGATGCCAAGATTTATGTTTATTACTGGACTATTAGGCAGGGAAACTTATTCCCCCCCCCTCCCCCAGACAATACCCCTCACTCTTGGTATAATAAATCCCCCACCAATGTAAGCAAAGCAATTAATTCCCTTGAAAAAAGAGTATAAGGATTGAAATATGAGTTAAAAGAAAGTACAGTTTCTTTATTTACTATCACGATTATTTACAACATGATGTTGGATGGTATGATGATAAGTATTGTGATACGACCGTTGCAACATTCACATAAAGTAGGTAAATAAGTAACACCTGAAAGTAACGTGGTATAGAATGTCTGGATCTGTGGTTTGATAACGGTGATACATGTAAGATGATGCCTCAGTCGACTCAATGAAGTCCATTATGATCCAATACAGTTCCACTACGATCCAGTAGGATCGGTCCGTCGATTTTCTGGACCACTGTCCAGTCCTGACGCTACCTGGTCTCTTCTCGTTGTCGGGATCTACAGCCTGGCGCTCTTATTGAGAGCTTATCCTAGACTAGGCACATCTACTAAGACTGACACAGTCCAGTCTACTTATACTGGTTCTTAATTACTCTCATATCTTTGCCAATTTTTCTTATTCTCAGTCTACGTTTGGCCGGTAGGTGTTAGGGCAAGTGGTTTTGTAAACCAGCGTTTCAGTTCACATCTAGTTTGTCGATTCAGTCTGAATTATCTCCCAGCCGCCTGTCCAGTCTCACGCCTGCCCGCCATAAATTCTCCTTACCCGTCCAACATTTTCGACATTGGATCGCTGGACACACATTTTAATCGCGTGAAGTGAGGAATACGGTCTCGACCTTTTGTTTGACGTTCACTGTTTGAAGTTTTAGTTACAGTGTAGCAAATTAGCTGGAGAAAAGTACAGGCGTCAAATTTGAACTTGTTCAAACCCAGAAACCAGACCGTGGTAGTTTTCATCTACGGGCGCAATATTGCGTCAGCTTCTTAAACGTTGAGAATAACGTTTATTCTTCTGCTTATTCGTCCTGTATTCCTTATTCTGTCCATCTCGATTGCAGACCGATATACCTTCAGGGATGTTATATGCGGCGTTCTGTGACAACGAGTACACTGCGAGGCAACACCTCGCAGTTGAGGATATATATATATGCCGGCTCCATGGCTGAGGGGCTAGCAGCTTTCTCCGCTAACCCCGAATACTCTCGTCACGTGACGCGACGAGAATTAGCAGTGGTTCGAATCGCAAAAGTGACTAATGAGAGTATGGAGCCGGTCGCTCAGAAAGTCGTGTCGTCCTGATGAGCGTAATCTAGCCTAGGAATCAACATACAGCTGAAAGATGCTGGTGTTGACCGCAATATCCTGAAACAGGATGGAAACGCGGGGGAATATATATATATATATATATATATACTAGCTGACCCTGCCCGGCTTCGCCCAGTCCCTGGTGGGAAGCATCTCATTTAATTCATATAAGTAGTCATATAAGTTCCCGTTCCCGTTACCGACTATCTGTCTGTCTGTCTGTCTGTCTGTCTGACACGGCCCGACATCGCCCAGCTCCTGGTGTGAAGCATCTCATTTAATTTATATAAGTAGTCATATAAGTTCCTGTTCCCGACTGTCTATCTGTCTGTCTGTCTGTCTATCTGTCTGCCTGACCCTGTCCGGCTTCATTAAATTCATACAACAACAAAAAATGTAACTTAAAAGAACGTTCTACCACACACCATCCATTATTTTTAATGAAAACTCTTTCTAATCACCTGCATGACTACAGTAACTTCTTAAGCAAAAAAAGATGAGTTACAATGTTATGCATTGTGCATCATTTTTATGAAAACTTTGAAAATGCCTTACAGATTGTATCATTATTTATTATAACTCATATGCCGGTACATAACTATGGACAAAGAGTTTATAAATCTTTGAAAACGATGCCACAATATGACTATAAGTTATACAGAAAAGTTATGCCCCTTGAAATAACTTTTACAGAGTTAGGTCCCCTGAGATATATGAAATTATGATGAAAAATGAAAAATGAAATAATACTGAGTAAGCAGGCGATTTCACACTAACAAAATATCACAGTTGACAGCTCTGGAATGAAAGGAAGGCGTGTAGAAAATTTCATCTCAATCGGATGGGCCGTTCGCGAACAAATAAAGGACATACATACATACATACAGAGATACGCACATCCTAATTTATATATAAGATATATATATATATATATATATATATATATATATATATATATATATATATATATATATATATATATATATCCTGTAATAGTAGCCCCAGGCGCGTTTAAAAACTGAGTGGCAAGACCAGAAGAACTTTCAATCAGTTGGCAGTTGGAACTTTCAGCAGTATGATTCCTCTCTGACTGTTGAACGAGAGGACGAAGCACGTGTGTGAATGTCTTGAGTGCAGTTATGTCGTTTTGTAGCTTAACTCAAAAATGTGCTCACAAATTCAATAAATTAGTTTAAATTAAATTACGCTGTTTTATGGAAGCTGGAAAGAACCAATGAATTATTCATTATAACAGGCGTCAGAAATGTTCACCACGAGCTTCAAGACATGACTGTACACGTTTCTTCATATTGTCTAATACAGTGGTTCTCAACATTTTTTGGCCCATGCACCCTTCACCATATGTTAAGAATGTCACTCCCGCCCTTTCATATGTCCTCCCTATAAATCCCCCCCCCCACTCCTATGTAGTATACGTACAAATGGGAGCTAAATTTAATAACACATACTTGACCAAGTGCCGGCTCCGTGGCCGAGGGGTTAGCAGCTTTCTCCGCTAACCCCGAATACTCTCGTCACGTGACGCGACGAGAATTAGCAGTGGTTCGAATCGCAAAAGTGACTTATGAGAGTATGGAGCCAGTCGCTCAGAAAGTCGTGGCGTGCTGATGAGCGTAATCTAGCCTAGGAATCAACATACAGCTGAAAGATGCTGGTGTTGACCGCAATATCCTGAAACAGGATGGAAACGCGGGAAAAAAAAAATACTTGACCAAGTATAGACGACTACATAAAACATGATTTCCAGGCCTACTTACGTTATCAAACGAACTTCAGAAGGGTGAGAAGTACAAAACTGTAAATTATGGAGGGAAAAACAATATAAAGTAATCAGTTCTTGTATTCACACGATCTTGAAATAATCTTAATCCTTCCACCTGAAAACCCTAAAATCCCCCCTGGTGCGGGGGGGGGGGGGCGGGGAGGGCGGAGTAATTCCCCATCTGTTGAGACCCACTGATCTAATACCTTTTGCAACGTGACTGTTGTTATTCCCGTGTGTATCGACCGCCATATCGAAACACTTGTTCAACCAAAATAATTCCTTCTTCCGTTGATAGAACCCTTCTGTTTGGATTACAAAGAATTACTGCAGCAGACGACAGCCATTCGTTGCATATTGCTTCACGATGAACTGTGGAGCACATATATGATGACGTCATTTACTTCATTTTTCAAATTCGTTCTACATATAAAGTGCAGTGAGATTTTACAAACACCCTGTATAAAGGCATTAAACAACTGACAACAAAGAAACGCCATGGACAATTTATAATTTCTGTTCCCCAACAACTGTCTCAGTATTTAACTTGTGGCCCATATTTTCAACGATCACAGTGAAGATTTCAGGGGTCGTTTATTGGCAAAGCCATCAATATTACTCAACGGGCTACGGATTGAGAGAGCTAAGTAAATTAAAGTTCACAATTCGAACGGCAAATGAAAACGTACTTTCACACGGGTTAGGAAATCCGCATGAGATTGTTCCTGGAAGAGAGACGTATTGATGACAGCATTAAGTTAGTGCTCAGCGTGTCCGGGGACCCAAGTTAATCATTTCTCATTAGCATCCTTTTATAGTAAATTTTCCATTTACCATCTACGATCCCCATTGACATTGGGAGAGGGTTGAGTTTGGTGGCATTGACCTTGGGGGAGGGCTGAGTTTGAGTAATATTAAACATGGGGGAGGTGTGAGTATGAGTCGCATTAACAATGGGGAAGGGATGAGTATGAGTAACATTGACCAGGATACAGTTGAATTTGAGTGACATTGACCTTGGAGAGGCTTAGTTTGAGTGATACTGACCATGGAGAGGCTTAGTTTGAGTGACACTGACCATGGAGAGGGCTTAGTTTGAGTGACATTGACCATGGAGAGGCTTAGTTTGAGTGACACTGACCATGAAGAGGGCTTAGTTTGAGTAACATTGACCAGGATACAGTTGAATTTGAGTGACATTGACCATGGAGAGGCTTAATTTGAGTGATACTGACCACGGAGAGGCTTAGTTTGAGTGACACTGACCATGGAGACGGCTGAGTTTGAGTGACACTGACCATGGAGAGGGCTTAGTTTGAGTGACATTGACCATGGAGAGGCTTAGTTTAAGTGACACTGACCATGAAGAGGGCTTAGTTTGAGTAACATTGACCAGGATACAGTTGAATTTGAGTGACATTGACCATCGAGAGGCTTAGTTTGAGTGATACTGACCACGGAGAGGCTTAGTTTGAGTGACACTGACCATGGAGAGGGCTTAGTTTGAGTGACAGTGACCATGAAGACGGCTTAGTTTGAGTGACACTGACCATGAAGAGGGCTTAGTTTGAGTAACATTGACCATGGAGAGGCTTAGTTTGAGTGACACTGACCATGGAGATGGCTGAGTTTGAGTCACATTGACCATGGGGGAGGGTTGAATTCGGGGTTAGTACGTCCAGCACTGCCTTGTGTAGGCCACGGATCGTTATACGGTTGGGCTTTGTTTGTTTGTTTGTTTGTTTTTTTTTTGGGGGGGGGGGGGAAGGGGGGGAACTCTGCGAAGGAATTACCGACGCAATTCGTAATCACACATAACGTGTCAGAGACACAGTTGCGAGTTATTTGGCAGCAGACGGCTTTGAGTTGGTTTTCATAAAATGGTATGAGTGCTGGTCGTTCAGAAAGCAATGTCAAACAACTGAACTTAATCTTGCCAAGAAATCACATACAGCCAAAACATCTTGGGGTTGACTGCGACGTCCTGTAAAGGATATGTAGCTAACTGTGTATGCATTCTATTAAAAAAATTTCTTTTAGAAATTAAATACAAAAAAGGAGGATATAGTCTCTATTTATACTAGGATAGTGGATCGGACGTGTACCCTTATCGGATAAGGGTAACCATCTCGGAAGATTTGAGTGCACATTGCCCTCGTTAAAAGCCCTCTGCGGTGTAAATCGAAAAGAGCAGGTCGAAGAGAAGTTCCCGGGCTAGATAATAAACCTGGAACAGCTAACCACAGAAGCAATATCTATAGAATGTGCTCATTCTGTGACATACACACATTTGGATCCACGCCAATACGACGGAGTTCGTGTACTTTGCTGAGATTCTCATTGCGTGGTCGATAGAAGGAGTTAAAAAAAAAGTTAGTTGCATGTTCTTAAAAGGACATGGAACTCCTCCGGTATTTTGGCTGTTTGTGGTTTCTTGGAAAATGTATGTTCCGTCGTTTGCCATTGCCGCCTTCCCTGGCTAAGGGGTTAACGACTTTCTCCGTAATCTCGTATATCCTCGTAGGGTACCGCAGCTGCGCGAGATTTGGTAGCGGATCGCGTCGCGTGGGTTACTCCTGGGTACGTGAGCCGGTCGCTTAGAAAGCAATGGCAAACTACTGAGCGTAATCTTGCCAAGAAATCAACAACATAGGTAAAATGCTGGTGTATCCTGTAAATAGGATATGCGAAAAAAATAAAAAGAAAAAAAAATTTGCCATTGCTTTCTGATCGACCAGTAATCATACCTTTGTATGGGAACCAACGCAAGATGGTATGCTTCCAAATCGACCTCAGCTGTATTTCGAACGCAGTATGCGGGACTACGAATGATAGGAGGAGACTAATGGAAATACATGTATGCATTAGATGCGACATTTAACCAAATTATATTATTTATCCAGTGTTCTTGTTGACTGTACCCGGAGAAAAATCCGTTGACGTATTGTTTTGTTTTATGTGGAGATTGTATTCTTAGTGTCTGATTTTTGTTGCGTTCGCTCGCTTTAAACTCCAGCGTAGTCCATACATGTGTTACTACTTCCAGGGCACTGGACTTAATGTTGCATGCGAATAAACTTTACCTATTACCAGTGTCTCTTGCCACCAGGCGAACCCACTCCAATCTCAGAGGTACCTGTCATTTACGTCCCTATGTCAAGGAAGACAATTCAGAATTTTACTCCCAACTGAGCAGTGTAAGGGTTGAACCCGCTACCTCTGAATCAGACCACCGGATGTTTAAGAACATGCGCTGTTATCCATTCGAAAGCTAACCTCTGCTGTCTCACCATAAAAACAAGATGATCCTGTCGGTGCCGTGATTATGCAGTTGATTTGGGCGCAGTTTTACACTGCAGTCAGGCACTCACTACTCGTGATATCACAGTGTACAACATACAGCTCTCAACCCGACTCCATAGATTATCAGGTATCATCAACCCTCGTGAGTAACACATCTCGATGGATCAATGGTTCTTTAGTTCATCCAAGGTTCAAACTCCCTGATTTAAGCATCTATAGCACTGCACTGTTGCTCAACGAGCTGAAAAACATCTAATGGCAGTGGAAATGTGGTTTCTGAGGAAAATACAAAGAATACCATGGACAGACAGAAAAACCAAAGAGGAAGTTCTACATGAAGCAAATAAAAACCGTAAACTGACTGGAGAAATCACACGCAGGGAGTCAACATTTTTTGGGGCACGTTATGAGAAGAAATAAACTAGAGAAGTTGGTGGCAACTGGCAAGATTGAGGGGGAAAAGAACAAGGGGAAGGCAGAGAAGTAAATATATGGATGGCTTGATCACATGGCTTGCTCGAGACAAGAACACAGAGTTGATCCACGACTCTGGTGAACGTGTGAGATGGCGAAACAAGACCGCCCCACGCTTATCGCCATGGCACTTGATGATGTTGATGATGATTGATCAGCGCTAAATTAGTTATGCTATTTATAAATAATAATTGCATATATAATAATATATATAATAATTATAAATAAATAATTGCAGTCAGGTCTTAGTCAGATATGACTGAGCTACCGTATAACAGTAGACGGTACTACCTGGTTTCTGTTAGCGCCGAACGTTGGGCGGCGCTTACCAAACCCGACACCCCACATTGTGCCAACGGCTTCGGGCGGAAGAGTGCAATTGGGAGGGTACAAGCCTTACCCTGGTGCGAGGAAATGCAAGCTAAAGACAAAATTGTCATGGCAGGGCAGACCAGGCCCTAAGCCTTGGTTGGCGACTGGTCTAGGATCGAAGCTCCGACAGGCGGACAGTTAGAGCATTGCTTTGCTGATCCGGCAGCTTCTGCAGCTTGTCTTGTTCCAGATGTAGGGGTGTTACCTTTCCTCTGGAGTGAACTAGGCAGGCCGAGAGAGGGATCATGCTGCATGGGCAACACATGATCTCTATATTTTAGCCCAGGCTTTGTGCTATGGAGAGAATTTGAAATCAAGAGTGGAGTTAAGCAAGGTTGTGTACTAGCTCCCACCCTCTTTGGAATATACTTTTCACTTCTACTGAAATATGCCTTTCGTGATCAAGATGGTGGTATATACATTCACTCACGCTCAGATGGCGGCCTCTACAATGCTCAGAGATTGAAGGCTAAGACCAAAATTAGGAGGGTACTGATCAGAGAGTTGCTTTTTGCAGATGATGCTGCAGTTACGACCCACTCTGAGGAAGAATTGCAATGTCTACTATCTGCATTCTCCAATGCTTGTTCTGAATTTGGTTTAACAATTAGCAAAAAGAAGACACAGATTATGTCACAAGGTGCACATGGGGTACCATCAATCTTTATTGACGACGCTGAACTAGAGATAGTAGACCATTTTACATATCTAGGATCGGTGGTAAATAGCAAATTATCCCTAGATCAGGAAATCAACATCCGGATTGGTAAGGCAGCAACAACAATGAACAGGTTAAGAAAAAGAGTCTGGGAGAACAGGAAGCTTACTGCCAAAACAAAAGTCCTTGTCTATCAAGCCTGTGTCCTTAGTACTCTTCTCTATGGCAGTGAAACCTGGACAACTTACTCACACCAAGAGAACAATTTAAACAGCTTTCATATGCGGTGTCTGCGAAGAATTCTTGGTATTAAGTGGCAAGACAAAATCACAAATACTGAAGTATTGGAAAGATCAGGTTGTGTGACAGTTTATTCCATGCTCAGTCTTCGTAGACTTAGATGGATAGGACATCTTAGGCGGATGGATGATGGTAGAATACCAAAGGATATCTTTTTTGGTGAATTACAGATGGGTAAGAGATCTCAGGGTCGGCCTCTACTACGATACAAAGATGTGTGTAAGCGGGACATGATTGATACAGGCATTGATAATGCACATTGGGAGCAAGTCGCCGCTGAACGTGTTGCATGGAGGGCAAATATCAGAAATGGAATAAAGTCAAAGGAGAAAATTATTGCAGAAAAGTCACACACCAAGCGTTTGAGACGTAAGATGGTGCATGATGGTGGAAATGACCACATGTTCACATGCACCCACTGTGAACGGACATTTACAGCGCAAATTGGCCTTATCAGTCACACTCGCTACCGCCATAGTTAAAAGTTATTATGCCTTTTTAAAGCACAAACTATCGTCTGTCAAGACGGCAAGGTGCCAATGTGTTATAAATAATTTAATTTTGCAGATGTCAATGCACAACTTTTGACTTATAAACACATCACTGTAGCTCGCGAATACTCTTCACTTTAAGCTACTGTAATACCTCGAGTTTTCATGATAATCCGTCCGAAAACAATCTGCGAAATCCAAAACAGACGAAAACCGAGGCAATTATTTCCATAGGACTCAATTTAAATCCAATGAATTAGTTCTAGACACCCCAAAATACGCACCAAATCGTAAATCCAATGAATTAGTTCTAGACACCCCAAAATACGCACCAAATTCCCGTGTACTAAAAACTGTAAGAAATTTTCGGCTAGGTCACGTGGACAAGGCGATTTGAGGACATGCCATTTTTATCTAACATGCGTTACTACATTTTGAAACTGAAAAAAAAAAAAAAAACGCAAAATAAACACATTACACCGAATACTGTGTACTCAGTAATCACTTACATGCAATTGTAGTATTAGCATTCGAGATCAATGAAACAGCACAAAAACACTGGAAAGCGTAGGTCCCTTTGTTTTTGCAAAATTGGCAGCGAGGTCAAGTGGGCACGCCGACGAAAATCGAGACAAACTTTTCACGGACAAATTCGATGAATCCCGAAATAGATGGTAATTGAAGTCAACGAACACTGAGGTATCACTGCACTTAATAATAATCTAATATTCTCTTCACGTAAACATTCGTTTTGTCCTACTTAGCTGTCCAAGCATTCATTTGAAAATGTATAAATTTTAATGACAATCATTATGCCTTGATATCATATTTTCTCAGAGGGTAAAGGCTCTGTTTCCTAAGCTCCTTTTTAACTCTTGCATGTCAGTTCATAGGATGTGGGAACCCGGCGCATAGCCCTGGTCCTCGTCTGTCGGAGATCCTTGGGTTTGTGGGCTTTCTTGCGGTAACATTTACACAGGTTGTCTTTCTGTGTCTGTTTGATGACTGTGAGGACTCTAGGAACAGATCTTGCCCAGTTTGACTGCAGCACCGCCTGTAACTTAAGAGCCACATGCGATATTTGCAACTCCTTCTTCAAATCATCCCATTGCTTGAGAAGCTCTTTCCTTTTCTTAAGTTACCTCGCAGCATCTTAGCCCCATTCAATCATCTTATTGTCATCAAACGCGTTGATTATTTAAGATTATTCACCCACAAGAAGGATACAGATAAGTCACCTTTGTATTTTCATGTAGTGTTTTTCATGTAGTTGTATCGGCGTGTGTTTGTTTATTCTGTGCTGAGAAGGCTTTAGCAACAACGTCGAATTTCTTTGTTGTAATCGTATTCTAGTAAAGCCTACAATCTACTTCTTCTTGTTTGGAGATTCATTCAGCTCCTTAGTTTTAACTTTAGCCATATTGGTTAGTATTCCAACCGGAAAAGGCCAGGCGCTGCCTCGCTCGCCTGCTTCTTATGTCTTTCTTGTAATCATTCTTCGTCGACACTCACCATTCCATGTCCTGTCATTTCTCGCTGCCAATAGCTCAGCGGTTTATGACCTTATTTATATCTCACCTGCTTTAATTGTGGTTAAGTCAAAAGTCGCCATCCTCTAGCAATGACTTTTGACAGTTCTATTCTGAAGCGCGTAACCGTTCTCTTTGTGAGTTTAACTTCTATCAAGATTTTTTCATTACTCTTTCTATCCCTCCATCGTGTTCTCACAATTCTTCTGTAAAACAAATCTCTGCAGCTTCTAAATTACCCCCCTCCCCAATCAATCAATCAATCAATCAATCAATCAATCAATCAATCAATCAATCAATCAATCAATCAATCAATCAATCAGTTGCCGTCTCCACATTAAAGGTTGGCTGCAATGGATCTCCAACATTGCCTGTCTCTCGCTTTGACTGTACATTCTGTCAGTCTGATGTTCCTCCATCTCTTGATGTTATCTTCCCACTTGTATCGTTGTCTACCTCTTGCTAGCTTGCCCTCAACCTTGCCCTCCAGTATAAGTTTTATACGAACGTTATGTCTTTTAACTAGCCAAAATATTTCACTTGCCTTTTGTTTATTTCTTTCATCAAATCTCTTTTCATTCCCAGTTTTTCTACAACCTTCGTATTTGATTGTTTCTTTTTCCATGAAATACGACATATTCTTCTGTATAACCACATCTCCAGGGCATCTATTCGACTTTCTAGCTGCTTGTTCAATGTCCAAGCTTTTGGCTTACTTATCTGCTAATTGTCCTTGGTACACTTCCAAACACCAAGATTAACTGGATATGTATCTTAATAACGCCTTCTTTCTCTCCTTGATTATCAAAGACTTATTGCTGTTAGTATCTTTAATCTTATTTACAGCATTCTAAATAATTCACCCCTGTGCCAATGTTTCTAACGCGTTTACCTTAATTAAATCTTTTATCAGGGTTCTTACTACTCCAGAAATCTACAGTTTCAATTAACGGTCTTTTCGTGTTTATCAGATTCTATTCCAGTTTGCTGTTTGCTTACGAAAGTAGGCCAGATTATGTAAATAACTTGACAATATTTAATTCACGAATGAAATGAGAGATTGTTGTCTTCGGTAAGTCAGTCTATTTCTGTCTAGGAAACCTGTTTTTTCCCCCCTTAAAATTTATCATTCTTTCTGTCTTTCTGTCTTTCTGTCTGTCTTTCTTTCTTTCTTTCTTTCTTTCTTTCTTTCTTTCTTTCTTTCTTTCTTTCTTTCTTTCTTTTTTTTCTTTCTTTCTTTCTTTCTTTCTTTCATTTTCTCTCTTTTGTACTCAAGCGTAGTTCTTACACGTCTTCTGCTTCTAGTGCATGATACTGATTTTTGCTTGTGGATTAGCATTCCCTATTACCAGTGTCCCTCGCCATCAGGTGAACCTTCTCCGACATCAGAGGTACTTATAATTTACGTCCCCAAGTAAATGACGGTAAATCAATATTTTAGTCCAACTGTCGGGTGTTGGGGTTAAACCCGATATCTCGGCATCAGCACACCGGAAATTTAAGAACGAGCGCTGTGATCTTTTCGGCCACACTGATCTACATTTCCTTAATATGTAACAATTCACACGATTGACATTGAGAATCAAACTAATTCTACACAAGCTTGAAGCGGACGTTTTTTTTACTCATAGCCATTCCTCCCCCAGTTTGTAGAGTGCAGAAAGTTGACAATGTTAAAATTGCGTGAACTTAACATTGAAGGGGGATGGTGATTTCGTGAAAACCTTAAACGTGTGACATAAATTACAATAAGCATGCCATTATCTTGTAACCTTTCCAGGTTGTTGTTAAAAATGTCAACAATATAAAATGACATAAAGTAGTGCGGTTTTACATAACAGAATTACGACACATACAGGACGTTGCGCCAATTAGCCTTCATCAGCAAACAAACACATTCACAAACACAACATATAGTCACTGAGATCTCATGTGACTACATTAAAACGTGACGAGAGGACGAGAAGAATACAAAGATGAAAGAAGAAAGACAGACAGACAGACAGACAGACAGACAGACAGACAGACAGACAGACAGACAGACAGACAGACAGACAGACAGACAGACAGACGGACGGACGGACGGACGGACGGACGGACGGACAGACGGACAGACGGACAGACGGACAGACGGACAGATAGACAGATAGATAGATAGATAGATAGATTAAAGATGTCAAGACTGTTAAGCACGTGACATCACGGTGCAGACGATGACGGTGACATCATAAGGACAGTTTAACAATGGCCACCCCACTTTTGACATGCACCTAAGAGGAGCAGCGTTATGTTCTCCGTTCTTTGTTTTAATTAGTGAAGGAGTGAAACCTATAGACATTAATCGAATGAACCGAATGAAGGTCCAGTATAGTGATGCATGCTTGTCAGTCCAGCAAGTGTATGAGTGGAGTAGGAAGTTTCAACACTTTTCGGTCCGATGAAGGGCAACAGCAGGTGGTGTATGAGTGATTACACACGTGATCAAGGGACAGTTTGCGCTTCATGGGCGCGCGAGGACTTGCATTGAAAGCAGTTGTGACAACATCGAAAAATGTAACATTTCTTATTAGTTTTAGTTTTTTTTTTTTTTTTCAGAATATATTCACACACACAAAACATTTCAGGTTTTCATTTGAAGCCACTTCTTATCACAGCAGGTCATCATGTTGCATGCAGAGCACAACGTCACTGTCATTATTGCCGGCTTAAGTGTCTCGATCGGTTGCCAGTTCCCCCTGACTCATGATCCAGACCAGAACAAATTATTCTGCGCTTCAGAACAGGAGACAATAGATTACACAACCATAGTTATACACAATTCTAGATTGGCGAATCAGCCACGCGCACTTGTTGATTCGTGTCGCAGACAGCAGATCATTCTCTAGTACTGCCCACAATACAACACATCTAGGCAAACCTTCTGTCCCAGAGAAACGACAGTGGAAGATAGACTCTGTGGACCACTGAGTGAAATAAAATAAGTCAATTAAATTAATACAAGAGACAACATTGCAGTTATAGACAAAATTGAAGCGAACCAAAGAAGAAGAAGAAGACGTCGGAGTGGATTCAAAAATCAATCCAGTGCATCCACACTCAAAAATCAGTCCAGTGCATCCACACTCAAAAATCAGTCCAGTGCATCCACACTCAAAAATCAGTCCAGTGCATCCACACTCAAAAATCAGTCCAGCGCATCCACACTCAAAAATCAGTCCAGTGCACTGGATGTAGTTGCACGAGTATGGCTATGTTTGAGTTTAAAGCGAGCGAACGTCAAAACAAACAAACAAACAAACAAACAAACAAACAAACAAACACGCAAACAAACAAACAAACAAACACAAACAAATAAATAAAATCATTATTATTCGTTGTATTCTTTAATGTCAAAGCAGGGAAATGAAATAAAAACTGAATTACTGCAAAAATTAAGACGATAGGAAACATGACAGAATGAACATGATAAGAAAATTACTATATTCGCGGTGCATAGAGAGGCGCAATTCCACACAGGAGGGTGCGCTAGAATTTAAGGGTGCTAGAAGAACACACTACGCGTGGGTAGACAACGTGAAGCGATGGGATGGAAGCAGCTTACGTGAGGGCACCATCAAGACCTGGACAAAGAGTCTTGTAGATTCATTATGCCGGTCCATAAAAGCGGAGAAGGCGCTCTATGAGGAAAGCTGTACTGTGTAATATTGTGGTTATTTTTGTAGTGTTAACGGATTAACTTTGCCTTTTCATCGTGTGACGTATGTTTCAATTCTAGGTCACCGATTGTTTTATACTGTGAGTTAATTTTAACTCCCATTTCTCATGTTTTATACTGTGCGTTAATTTTAACTCCCTTTCCTCGTCGGTTTGATTCCTTGAAAGAATGTTAACTCCCCTGTCTGCATATTTTCTTGTGTGAGTTAAATTAAAATACTTCTTGTCCCTTTTTATTTTAACTCAAATAGTGAACTTTAGTCACATCCAATTGGAAATATCGTACTCAAATACCTATCTCATATCATGAATGATTGGAAATGTAGGATTGAACTAATGACCTCAAGTTATAAACAATGGGAAAGATATTACTCAAGTACGGGCCTCAAGTTATGAAAAATTGGAAATATCGGACCTCAATTCTGGCCTCGTGTCCTAAGCCATTGGAAATATCGAATTCCATTACTGCTTCTGAATATAAAGGAATGGAAAAATCGAATTCCAATATTGGCTTCTGATTATAAACGAATGGAAATATCACACTCCAATTCTGATCTTCAGGCATTGACGTTTTGAAATATCCAGTCCTAAATACAGAGCTCTCGTCATTTAAAAGTTATAGTAAAGACATATTATGTAAATTTAACTGAAAAGTGTTGGTGATAATCAAAATAAGAGTGCATTATTCTTGAACGGAGCTGATCCACGACTCTGGTGATCGAGTGAGAATACCATGGACAGACAGAAAAACCAAAGAGGAAGTTCTACATGAAGCAAATAAAAACCGTAAACTGACTGGAGAAATCACACGCAGGGAGTCAACATTTTTTGGGGCACGTTATGAGAAGAAATAAACTAGAGAAGTTGGTGGCAACTGGCAAGATTGAGGGGGAAAAGAACAAGGGGAAGGCAGAGAAGTAAATATATGGATGGCTTGATCACATGGCTTGCTCGAGACAAGAACACAGAGTTGATCCACGACTCTGGTGAACGTGTGAGATGGCGAAACAAGACCGCCCCACGCTTATCGCCATGGCACTTGATGATGTTGATGATGATTGATCAGCGCTAAATTAGTTATGCTATTTATAAATAATAATTGCATATATAATAATATATATAATAATTATAAATAAATAATTGCAGTCAGGTCTTAGTCAGATATGACTGAGCTACCGTATAACAGTAGACGGTACTACCTGGTTTCTGTTAGCGCCGAACGTTGGGCGGCGCTTACCAAACCCGACACCCCACATTGTGCCAACGGCTTCGGGCGGAAGAGTGCAATTGGGAGGGTACAAGCCTTACCCTGGTGCGAGGAAATGCAAGCTAAAGACAAAATTGTCATGGCAGGGCAGACCAGGCCCTAAGCCTTGGTTGGCGACTGGTCTAGGATCGAAGCTCCGACAGGCGGACAGTTAGAGCATTGCTTTGCTGATCCGGCAGCTTCTGCAGCTTGTCTTGTTCCAGATGTAGGGGTGTTACCTTTCCTCTGGAGTGAACTAGGCAGGCCGAGAGAGGGATCATGCTGCATGGGCAACACATGATCTCTATATTTTAGCCCAGGCTTTGTGCTATGGAGAGAATTTGAAATCAAGAGTGGAGTTAAGCAAGGTTGTGTACTAGCTCCCACCCTCTTTGGAATATACTTTTCACTTCTACTGAAATATGCCTTTCGTGATCAAGATGGTGGTATATACATTCACTCACGCTCAGATGGCGGCCTCTACAATGCTCAGAGATTGAAGGCTAAGACCAAAATTAGGAGGGTACTGATCAGAGAGTTGCTTTTTGCAGATGATGCTGCAGTTACGACCCACTCTGAGGAAGAATTGCAATGTCTACTATCTGCATTCTCCAATGCTTGTTCTGAATTTGGTTTAACAATTAGCAAAAAGAAGACACAGATTATGTCACAAGGTGCACATGGAGTACCATCAATCTTTATTGACGACGCTGAACTAGAGATAGTAGACCATTTTACATATCTAGGATCGGTGGTAAATAGCAAATTATCCCTAGATCAGGAAATCAACATCCGGATTGGTAAGGCAGCAACAACAATGAACAGGTTAAGAAAAAGAGTCTGGGAGAACAGGAAGCTTACTGCCAAAACAAAAGTCCTTGTCTATCAAGCCTGTGTCCTTAGTACTCTTCTCTATGGCAGTGAAACCTGGACAACTTACTCACACCAAGAGAACAATTTAAACAGCTTTCATATGCGGTGTCTGCGAAGAATTCTTGGTATTAAGTGGCAAGACAAAATCACAAATACTGAAGTATTGGAAAGATCAGGTTGTGTGACAGTTTATTCCATGCTCAGTCTTCGTAGACTTAGATGGATAGGACATCTTAGGCGGATGGATGATGGTAGAATACCAAAGGATATCTTTTTTGGTGAATTACAGATGGGTAAGAGATCTCAGGGTCGGCCTCTACTACGATACAAAGATGTGTGTAAGCGGGACATGATTGATACAGGCATTGATAATGCACATTGGGAGCAAGTCGCCGCTGAACGTGTTGCATGGAGGGCAAATATCAGAAATGGAATAAAGTCAAAGGAGAAAATTATTGCAGAAAAGTCACACACCAAGCGTTTGAGACGTAAGATGGTGCATGATGGTGGAAATGACCACATGTTCACATGCACCCACTGTGAACGGACATTTACAGCGCAAATTGGCCTTATCAGTCACACTCGCTACCGCCATAGTTAAAAGTTATTATGCCTTTTTAAAGCACAAACTATCGTCTGTCAAGACGGCAAGGTGCCAATGTGTTATAAATAATTTAATTTTGCAGATGTCAATGCACAACTTTTGACTTATAAACACATCACTGTAGCTCGCGAATACTCTTCACTTTAAGCTACTGTAATACCTCGAGTTTTCATGATAATCCGTCCGAAAACAATCTGCGAAATCCAAAACAGACGAAAACCGAGGCAATTATTTCCATAGGACTCAATTTAAATCCAATGAATTAGTTCTAGACACCCCAAAATACGCACCAAATCGTAAATCCAATGAATTAGTTCTAGACACCCCAAAATACGCACCAAATTCCCGTGTACTAAAAACTGTAAGAAATTTTCGGCTAGGTCACGTGGACAAGGCGATTTGAGGACATGCCATTTTTATCTAACATGCGTTACTACATTTTGAAACTGAAAAAAAAAAAAAAAACGCAAAATAAACACATTACACCGAATACTGTGTACTCAGTAATCACTTACATGCAATTGTAGTATTAGCATTCGAGATCAATGAAACAGCACAAAAACACCGGAAAGCGTAGGTCCCTTTGTTTTTGCAAAATTAGCAGCGAGGTTAAGTGGGCACGCCGACGAAAATCGAGACAAACTTTTCGCGGAAAAATTCGAAGAAACTCGAAATAGATGGTAACTGAAGTCAACGAACACCGAGGTATCACTGCACTTAATAATAATCTAATATTCTCTTCACGTAAACATTTGTTTTGTCCTACTCAGCTGTCCAAGCATTCATTTGAAAATGTATACATTTTAATGACAATCATTATGCCTTGATATCATATTTTCTCAGAGGGTAAAGGCTCTGTTTCCTAAGCTCCTTTTAACTCTTGCATGTCAGTTCATAGGATGTGGGAACCCGGCGCATAGCCCTGGTCCTCGTCTGTCGGAGATCCTTGGGTTTGTGGGCTTTCTTGCGGTAACATTTACACAGGTTGTCTTTCTGTGTCTGTTTGATGACTGTGAGGACTCTAGGAACAGAATTTCGTAGTATGCAGATCTTGATCTCGTAACACCAAAATCACAATATACAAAACACTGATCAGACCAGTTGTGCTGTATGGCTCTGAAACCTGGAGTACAACGAAAGGAGACGAAGCCTTGTTACAAACCTTTGAGAACAAAATTTTAAGACGCATCTTTGGACCCATTAGGGATACACAAAGTGGAGAGTGGAAAAGAAGAAGTAACAAAGACATTTATGATCTGTTTAAGTCACTGGTATCATGAAGGCTAATAGACTACAATGGCTGGGGCATATAGAAAGAATGAAAGATAATAGGGAAACAAAACTCGCTTACACTCAGGAAATAAATGACCGTAGACCCCGAGGTAGACCAAGAAGACGGTGGAGAGATAATACACATACAGACCTACAAGCACTTGGAATCAACGACTGGCAAGAGAAGGTCCACCAGAGAGACGAATGGAGACGGATTGTATTTGCAGCAAAGAACCTCAATGGCTCGGAACGCTAAAGAAGAAGAAGATCTTGCCCAGTTTGACTGCAGCACCGCCTGTAACTCAAGAGCCACACGCGAGATTTGCAACTCCTTCTTCAAATCATCCCATTGCTTGAGAAGCTCTTTCCTTTTCTTAAGTTACCTCGCAGCATCTTAGCCCCATTCAATCATCTTATTGTCATCAAACGCGTTGATTATTTAAGACGTATTCACCCACAAGAAGGATACAGATAAGTCACCTTTGTATTTTCATGTAGTGTTTTTCATTTAGTTGTATCGGCGTGTGTTTGTTTATTCTGTGCTGAGAAGGCTTTAGCAACAACGTCGAATTTCTTTGTTGTAATCGTATTCTAGTAAAGCCTACAATCTACTTCTTCTTGTTTGGAGATTCATTCAGCTCCTTAGTTTTAACTTTAGCCATATTGGTTAGTATTCCAACCGGAAAAGGCCAGGCGCTGCCTCGCTCGCCTGCTTCTTATGTCTTTCTTGTAATCATTCTTCTTCGACACTCACCATTCCATGTCCTTTCATTTCTCGCTGTCAATAGCTCAGCGGTTTATGACCTTATTTATATCTCACCTGCTTTAATTGTGGTTAAGTCAAAAGTCGCCATCCTCTAGCAATGACTTTTGACAGTTCTATTCTGAAGCGCGTAACCGTTCTCTTTGTGAGTTTAACTTCTATCAAGATTTTTTCATTACTCTTTCTATCCCTCCATCGTGTTCTCACAATTCTTCTGTAAAACAAATCTCTGCAGCTTCTAAATTACCCCCCTCCCCCAATCAATCAATCAATCAATCAATCAATCAATCAATCAATCAATCAATCAATCAATCAATCAGTTGCCGTCTCCACATTAAAGGTTGGCTGCAATGGATCTCCAACATTGCCTGTCTCTCGCTTTGACTGTACATTCTGTCAGTCTGATGTTCCTCCATCTCTCGATGTTATCTTCCCACTTGTATCGTTGTCTACCTCTTGCTAGCTTGCCCTCAACCTTGCCCTCCAGTATAAGTTTTATACGAACGTTATGTCTTTTAACTAGCCAAAATATTTCACTTGCCTTTTGTTTATTTCTTTCATCAAATCTCTTTTCATTCCCAGTTTTTCTACAACCTTCGTATTTGATTGTTTCTTTTTCCATGAAATACGACATATTCTTCTGTATAACCACATCTCCAGGGCATCTATTCGACTTTCTAGCTGCTTGTTCAATGTCCAAGCTTTTGGCTTACTTATCTGCTAATTGTCCTTGGTACACTTCCAAACACCAAGATTAACTGGATATGTATCTTAATAACGCCTTCTTTCTCTCCTTGATTATCAAAGACTTATTGCTGTTAGTATCTTTAATCTTATTTACGGCATTCTAAATAATTCACCCCTGTGCCAATGTTTCTAACGCGTTTACCTTAATTAAATCTTTTATCAGGGTTCTTACTACTCCAGAAATCTACAGTTTCAATTAACGGTCTTTTCGTGTTTATCAGATTCTATTCCAGTTTGCTGTTTGCTTACGAAAGTAGGCCAGATTATGTAAATAACTTGACAATATTTAATTCACGAATGAAATGAGAGATTGTTGTCTTCGGTAAGTCAGTCTATTTCTGTCTAGGAAACCTTTCCCCCCCCCCCCCCCCCCCTTAAAATGTATCATTCTTTCTGTCTTTCTGTCTTTCTGTCTTTCTGTCTCTTTGTCTTTCTTTCTTTCTTTCTTTCTTTCTTTCTTTCTTTCTTTCTTTCTTTCATTTTCTCTCTTTTGTACTCAAGCGTAGTTCTTACACGTCTTCTGCTTCTAGTGCATGATACTGATTTTTGCTTGTGGATTAGCATTCCCTATTACCAGTGTCCCTCGCCATCAGGTGAACCTTCTCCGACATCAGAGGTACTTGTAATTTACGTCCCCAAGTAAATGACGGTAAATCAATATTTTAGTCCAACTGTCGGGTGTTGGGGTTAAACCCGATATCTCGGCATCAGCACACCGGAAATTTAAGATAGAGCGCTGTGATCTTTTCGGCCACACTGATCTACATTTCCTTAATATGTAACAATTCACACGATTGACATTGAGAATCAAACTAATTCTACACAAGCTTGAAGCGGACGTTTTTTTTACTCATAGCCATTCCTCCCCCAGTTTGTAGAGTGCAGAAAGTTGACAATGTTAAAATTGCGTGAACTTAACATTGAAGGGGGGTGGTGATTTCGTGAAAACCTTAAACGTGTGACATAAATTACAATAAGCATGCCATTATCTTGTAACCTTTCCAGGTTGTTGTTAAAGATGTCAACAATATAAAATGACATAAAGTAGTGCGGTTTTACATAACAGAATTACGACACATACAGGACGTTGCGGCAATTAGCCTTCATCAGCAAACAAACACATTCACAAACACAACATATAGTCACTGAGATCTCATGTGACTACATTAAAACGTGACGAGAGGACGAGAAGAATACAAAGATGAAAGAAGAAAGACAGACAGACAGACAGACAGACAGACAGACAGGCAGGCAGGCAGGCAGGCAGGCAGGCAGGCAGACAGACAGACAGACAGACAGGCAGGCAGGCAAGCAGGCAGGCAGGCAGGCAGGCAGGCAGGCAGGCAGGCAGGCAGACAGACAGACAGACAGACAGACAGACAGATAGACAGATAGACAGATAGACAGATAGACAGATAGACAGATAGACAGATAGACAGATAGACAGATAGACAGATAGACAGATAGATAGATAGATAGATAGATAGATAGATAGATAGATAGATAGATAGATAGATTAAAGATGTCAAGACTGTTAAGCACGTGACATCACGGTGCAGACGATGACGGTGACATCATAAGGACAGTTTAACAATGGCCACCCCACTTTTGACATGCACCTAAGAGGAGCAGCGTTATGTTCTCCGTTCTTTGTTTTAATTAGTGAAGGAGTGAAACCTATAGACATTAATCGAATGAACCGAATGAAGGCCCAGTATAGTGATGCATGCTTGTCAGTCCAGCAAGTGTATGAGTGGAGTAGGAAGTTTCAACACTTTTCGGTCCGATGAAGGGCAACAGCAGGTGGTGTATGAGTGATTACACACGTGATCAAGGGACAGTTTGCGCTTCATGGGCGCGCGAGGACTTGCATTGAAAGCAGTTGTGACAACATCGAAAAATGTAACATTTCTTATTAGTTTTTTTTTTTTTTTTTTCAGAATATATTCACACACACAAAACATTTCAGGTTTTCATTTGAAGCCGCTTCTTATCACAGCAGGTCATCATGTTGCATGCAGAGCACAACGTCGCTGTCATTATTGCCGGTTTAAGTGTCTCGATCGGTTGCCAGTTCCCCCTGACTCATGATCCAGACCAGAACAAATTATTCTGCGCTTCAGAACAGGTGACAATAGATTACACAACCATATTTATATACAATTCTAGATTGGCGAATCAGCCACGCGCACTTGTTGATTCGTGTCGCAGACAGCAGATCATTCTCTAGTACTGCCCAAAATACAACATACCTAGGCAAACCTTCTGTCCCAGAGAAACGACAGTGGACCACTGAGTGAAATAAAATAAGTCAATTAAATTAATACAAGAGACAACATTGCAGTTATAGACAAAATTGAAGCGAACCAAAGAAGAAGAAGAAGACGTCGGAGTGGATTCAAAAATCAATCCAGTGCATCCACACTCAAAAATCAGTCCAGTGCATCCACACTCAAAAATCAGTCCAGTGCACTGGATGTAGTTGCACGAGTATGGCTATGTTTGAGTTTAAAGCGAGCGAACGTCAAAACAAACAAACAAACAAACAAACAAACAAACAAGCAAGCAAACAAACAAACAAACAAACACACACACACAAACAAATAAATAAAATCATTATTATTCGTTGTATTCTTTAATGTCATAGCAGGGAAATGAAATAAAAACTGAATTACTGCAAAAATTAAGACGATAGGAAACATGACAGAATGAACATGATAAGAAAATTACTATATTCGCTGTGCATAGAGAGGCGCAATTCCACACAGGAGGGTGTTCTAGAATTTAAGGGTGCTAGAAGAACACACTACGCGTGGGTAGACAACGTGAAGCGATGGGATGGAAGCAGCTTACGTGAGGGCACCGTCAAGACCTGGACAAAGAGTCTTGTAGATTCATTATGCCGGTCCATAAAAGCGGAGAAGGCGCTCTATGAGGAAAGCTGTACTGTGTAATATTGTGGTTATTTTTGTAGTGTTAACGGATTAACTTTGCCTTTTCATCGTGTGACGTATGTTTCAATTCTAGGTCACCGATTGTTTTATACTGTGAGTTAATTTTAACTCCCATTTCTCATGTTTTATACTGTGCGTTAATTTTAACTCCCTTTCCTCGTCGGTTTGATTCCTTGAAAGAATGTTAACTCCCCTGTCTGCATATTTTCTTGTGTGAGTTAAATTAAAATACTTCTTGTCCCTTTTTATTTTAACTCAAATAGTGAACTTTAGTCACATCCAATTGGAAATATCGTACTCAAATACCTATCTCATATCATGAATGATTGGAAATGAACTATGACCTCAAGTTATAAACAATGGGAAAGATATTACTCAAGTACGGGCCTCAAGTTAAGAAAAATTGGAAATATCGGACCTCAATTCTGGCCTCGTGTCCTAAGCCATTGGAAATATCGAATTCCATTACTGCTTCTGAATATAAAGGAATGGAAAAATCGAATTCCAATATTGGCTTCTGATTATAAACGAATGGAAATATCACACTCCAATTCTGATCTTCAGGCATTGACGTTTTGAAATATCCAGTCCTAAATACAGAGCTCTCGTCATTTAAAAGTTATAGTAAAGACATATTATGTAAATTTAACTGAAAAGTGTTGGTGATAATCAAAATAAGAGTGCATTATTCTTGAACGGAGCTGATCCACGACTCTGGTGATCGAGTGAGATGGCAGAACATGACCGCCCACGCTTATCGGCATGGCACATGATGGATCGATGGAGTCTTGAAGTAATTGAAGGAATAATTAGGACAGACTATTATTATCGAGTGTGTTTGTATATCGGTTAGGGCGTTATTCTAACACTTGTATGGGTAAGTTCTGATATGGGTTCCATGTTATCCCTCGTCGTTCGCTACGTGACAGAAAGACTCGTGACTACTACTCCGTCCACTTAAGTCTACAGAATAAGATGGCCCTATTGAAACGACAGGAACGACAAACGGACGGTTAGATAATTTCTTTGTTGATCCAGCAACTTATGCAGCTTGTCTTGTTCCAGATGTATTGATATGACCTTTCCTGTGGAGTAAACTAAGGCAGGCGGAGAGAGGCATCATACTGCAACACACGGTCTCTACAAATTCAGCCCAGGCTTTGTGCTATGGAGGTATAATTCCACCAATGGTCCCCAGTTGTTATTATACACTGTTTAAAGCACAACTATCATCTATCAATACGGTCAGATGAAAGTGAACGCAACAACTGACAGCAGCAGAGGGTATGAATCGTGTGAGTACTTTCAACTATCACACAACAGCATCCCCGAGAAAGCCATTTGTCTAAGATTGGCCCAGGAAACAAAGTGATATTTTGACGGAGAAACATATTTTGTTAAGACAAATTCCCACTGAGAATTCACTTCTCGTGCAAGATTCGACTATCAAGGGAGACCACTGGTCTTCTTTGTGAGATGATTATGTTTGTTCGTATCGATCAATAACAATTGCGCACACGCGGGGAAACACAAACACAATTCACATACAATACACACACTATTTATTTCAGTTTTCTGTGATTGCTAGCTAGCTAGTTAGATAGTTAGTTGACAGCTCATCCTCATTGCACATCCAGCCATTCAGTCCATGTGTGCTCTGATCCCCTCCTCTGTAAATCCCGCAACTTGTAGCGGGTCACGACTACAGTTCTGTCTTGTTTTATTAATCTTCTTTGTGATTACTATTTATTGCCAAATCTAAGGAGTTACTTAGTTCATCTTCTACCTAAACATATTCAGTGCCAATTAAAAATTAATGGCGAAAAATGGAAGTAGGGGTGTGTCACATTATGACTTAAAAGTTGTTAATATGGCAGCAGACATGTTGTATTATATATACAATTAAAGGAAGGGGGAGGGGTGCAAAGGGAAAACTTCTTTATTGATATTGAAACTACAGTTTGATTTAAAAGCCATGGTATTTACAGGAAGTTCGAATAAGACGATTTATCATCCCACGGCAATTTATCAGTTAATCATTCACATGAGGCTGTGTTGATGTCCACTAGCGTAGTACCTTGGACTATTATTATCCACGTCATCAGCACCACTTTTATCATCAACAGTGATAAAAGACACAGTAAATGACCTTTATCAGCATAGCAGTCTTGGTAATGGTGGGCGAGAGCCTTAGCGCATGCGGGCACGCACATACCTACCATGTTTGCGGTTTATATTCTGAATATTCCATCTATTGGTAAACAATCAAAATATAAACTTTATATTCTGAATACTCCGTCCGCAAGTAACTAAACACGGTACAAAGTGTATTGAAATTCCGTCTGTTTACAAGTAAACAAAGGATAAACTTTATTTTATCACCACTCCACTATTTGTCAAAAAATTCAAGTTCACATAAAAAAAAAAAAAAAAAACCCTAATTAATTGCTGTAATAGAAGATTCCCAAAATATAAATACATCAAAAAATGAAAAACAAGTCCCAAAGAAAGAGCCTGCTAAGTAAGAATCTGTTTTAGCATCAAAACAATTATAGTCCTCTATGCGCGGGTTATTGAACGTTGTTCAAATCCGTCCCCACTCTTGATATTATCAGCGTAAATCAATGGCGACTGCACTAACGAAGTCAGTTCTATATTCAGCTAAGTGCTAGTCATCACAATCATAATCAAGGGTCTCGCCAACAGGCACAGGCTATCACATGGTTCATTACTTTCGTTTCTGTGACAGATATCAAGCGGGCGGGCAGTGAGTCATGACTCTGTCTACGAAGAAAATATCACATAAAACTGAGGTTTTGTGTAGTGTTTATTCTTTAAAAAAACAGGGTCGACTTCATTGCATCTGGTGTTTATCCCATATGGCTCAGACTCTTTCCGCAGTGAACTGCCGAAAGCGTCGAACAAATCAGGAACCCCGTAGCTCCTGCGACGATCCCCCAGGAGACTGTGGAAAAAAATGCACTCGTGAACCGAAGGACACCACCGGAATCGAACCCATAACCTTCGGAGCCTGAGTCAGACGGCCTGACCACTTCGCTGCGGAGACTCCCAAGTGTTTATTCAAGTTTAATATAACAACCACTTGTATTTACACATTTATGCCATCATAGTTTGGTCTTGAAAAGACCGTGGGAATAGAAGACACTATATTTGGAAATAAACCAGTTATCAATTATCAGTACAAAGTCTCCTTCAATAAATTGGAAAACTTGGTGACAGCTGGCAAGATTGAGGGGAAGAGAACAAGGTGAGGGTAGAGAAGTAAATACCTGGAAGGCTTGGCCACGTGGTATGATCGAGACAAGAACACTAGACTGATTCACGACTCTGGTGATCATGTGAGATGGCAAAGCTTGACCACACACGCTTACCGACATTGCACACGACGATAATAAGGTCTTCATTACTGTCAATATGATTTTCCT